>OZ038381.1:150148650-150748650 GCA_964036045.1 Eutreptiella sp. 'Long Island Sound 2002' | reverse complement strand
TCGTGTCTCACCATTTTCCATGAACACCGGAAAAATATTCTTTTTTGATCTCCATCCACCTTGCACCGAAATTGCAAATGATCAAAGGGACTATGGTTACAAACCGTGACAACGGTCAGACAAACGCTAACACAACCTCACCAAGGTGTGAACAAGCGTTTGACACCTCGTTTCACCAGTGAGTGACTCGAACCTTTCACTAACTCTACGCACAGGACACAGCTGTAAGTGCGGCTACCCTCAATCCACGCAGATCTCAGGTCAATTCAGGTCAATGCACCCCCATTCAGCCAGATTCAGCTCATTTCTGTACATTTACATATTGGGGGGCTCCCAAATTTTTACCCCAACAGTTCCTGTATATGATGGACACGCCGGATTCAATTCTGATGTCCGTTGCGGCTGACACTGTGACATGGTCGCGATCCAATGATTTGTTGCAATCGCCGGCGCGCGTGCGCAAAT
Organism: Eutreptiella sp. 'Long Island Sound 2002'; assembly: GCA_964036045.1. Taxonomy (NCBI): domain Eukaryota; phylum Euglenozoa; class Euglenophyceae; order Eutreptiales; family Eutreptiaceae; genus Eutreptiella; species Eutreptiella sp. 'Long Island Sound 2002'. Next base: position 150,748,185 of record OZ038381.1, on the reverse strand, counting down.
CAAATCAGCCAAATCTTTTTTCACAATCGGATTTTTTATAAACTATACAGGAAGGATTATCCGGAATTATATGTATCATATTATCCGCCTACATTTTCTTGTAGACTTGGAATTTTTGCAAATTCATATCTTCATCTTCATTGTCTTCACTGTCGTGCTTGTACCTCATGGACCACAAGGGCAAGGCCTCAGCACCGATCCCTCCATACCGCCGGGACGCACAGAAGGGATACCTGCCCTCTGTTCCCTTTCCCCATGCCGGCCCTGAGCCCTCCGGCCAGGCTCCGCGGAGCTTTCTCAAAGGGAATAGCTTAGATAGTAGCAGAGGAGCCTTCAGCTTCGAGGCTGCAGGTATGGAGTACGAGTCCGACCCTCCGGACAGTGATGACAAGAGCATCTGCGATCTAGACAATCCAGAAGGCCCAGAGAATAGCGTAGAATGTTGCATAGTTGCGACATTCTAAGAAGAGTTAGGGATTCCTTGCCAGAATCCTGACTGCCCCATGTACATACCCATTCCTCACCCCAGCTCAGTCTCCGATCCCAGTCGAGAATCTGGGCCCCCAAGCGGCCTTCCACCAGGCGCTGGTCCGTGCGAAGAGTACGGCTCCTTGGTTGGAGACTCATCGAGTCAGGAGGACAACATTCGTCTCCGATCCAAGGAAAGCATGCACGTGCATCGAGATCCGCCGATTGCAAGTGGTCCAGAAGAGATGCCCGCCAGAACGAGAACTACGCCTGCGGAAATCGACCTGCTGCTCCAGAATGTCATCGAGCAGGCCGTCTCCGCCAAGTTGGACACTCAAATCAAGGAGTCCCAGGAACGCTGGAGGTTAAAATTCAAGAGGATCGAGAGCCTACAGCGACTGGATTTGTATGACCAATGGTGCCTGCAAATTCACCATTGCTACTGCAGGTTTCACCCAGACCATCCGCCGTTGCCAGTCACCTCCACTGCCAAGACGATGGAGGTCGATGTGGTGTCGTTGGAGACGGCTTTCGAGCAAGCCTTTCTCAAGGTTGCGCAGGAGGAATCTCAACAACTGCCTGTCGCGAACACCATCTAGAGTTGGCTGAACAAGCAGGAAGACGTGGTAAGGAAGCCAGAATCAAATGGATCGCAGTCTGAAACCGCCTCTCATGTGTCCTGTGCCCGTTACTGCTCGTGTCGGAAGGAAATCGCCGTGCTCGCTGCTGAGAATCAGGCGATTAAAGTTAATCAGGAAAAACTCTTCTCTTTTTGAACAATGCAAACATCTTTCGCTCACCCCCCCTCTCATTTGCCAGATCTGCCAGTCGGATCTACCTGTTCTGTAGCCGATGAAGTGACTGAAGTTTTTTAACTCGCGCCCACAACACATTCCAGAGCGGAAGAACAAAAGAAAAAACGTGAAAAATTAAAAGAAAGAGTTTCTGAGAGTAAAAATCCTCGGCGTGTTTCAGAAGCGAGGACCAAAAAGAAAACAGAAGTTTTGGCCGAGAAACGATCCACTGATCCCATGATTGCGGCTCAGGTCTTGCTCGCCCAGGGTCTTCTGGGCGCCGCCGGCGCCTCAGGTGCTGCCCAGGTCAATCCCATCCTGGCCGGTGGTGGCGGCATCGAGGACATTATAAACCCTGTGAGGGCTCAACTGAGAGCCATTGCAAAACAACCAAAATACAATGGCAACCCTCGCTGGTGGGCTGTTTTTGGAAGAGAATTTTCCCTGTGGGTTGGCAAGAACAAGCTTCGAGACAACGAGAAGCTTGAGGCTCTTCTGGAGTGTTTAGAGGGTCCCATCCGTGACACGTGGATTAAATCCTACACTGATAGGGCTGATTCCTCCAACCCACTCACCTACAGTGAATTGTTTGCTCTGATTCAGGGACGAGGAAGTAGGTTGCCTGAAGACCATTATCGAACCCTCCTCACCTCTTTCCCGAACATTCCCAACCTCATTCTACACGAGGTTCAGAACAAGCGAATACTCTTTGGAAATCTGGTGAATGAGACTGAGAGTGCTGGGGAACATCTGTCAGATGGCAAATTAAAGGCCATCATCTTCGCGAAAATGCCTGCCGATACGGCTGCATCGCTGAGGCAGGAGCAGTCCAACGAGAAGGTGAAATCCTGGTGGACTGAAGTCACGGGATTCCCTAAGGGCTCAGGTCGTTTTCAGGTCAGAGATGCCCTTAAAAAGTGCTTGCCCACTAACTTTTCCAAGTGTAAGGAACAGGAAGGTGCTTGGGAATTGAAATTCGCGGAGAAGGAGGACAGATATATTTTCGATGAAGTGGTGAACCGAGGTGTCTCCTTTGGAGGAACTCGGCTCGTGGCAAAGCCGTGGATTTTCAGCTTCACGCCCACTGAATTGTGGGAGGAGTTGGAAAAATTGGCGGATGCCAATCATCAGCAATTCCATGAAGGATTGAGACAAAATCCCCCTTCTAAAGGTGGGAATCAGAAGAATTTAAATAACACGAAGTCGAAGGACTGTGCCATTTGTTTCCCTTCGGTCACACCAACCGTGCCACGTCGCATTCCACTGAGAATCACCGGTGGAATAAGACTGATGCGGAAAGAGTGGCACAAGAAGCCAGCAAGGATCCGCCCAAAGCCCCTGTCAAGAAGGTGGAAGAAAATCGCCAATCAACGCCCAGCAGAAAAGGTAAAGGCAGTAAAGGTCAGCAGACTTCTGGAGGCAAGGGAAACCAGGGCAAATCCAGCCAAGGACGCTCTCCAGAAAATTTTAAAAGTGGAAATGGTAAGTCCCATTCTGCCAATGGTATTGGTGGAAAAGACAATTTTCCAAGGGAAAAGGCCAATCCAGTGGCCAATTCTTGAGACATTCCAAGGGAATGAGCGCTGGTAAGGGCAAGGGGACCTCGCAGGGCACGAAAGATGGACAAGGGAAAGGATCATCTGGTCAGCAGAACCCTAATTCAGGTCGTGGTGCATCAGTGCACCAAGTTGCTGGTTCCGACGAGGATTACTATAATCATGTGACGACGGAGGACCAGGATGCCCCCGATGAAGAAGGGAATCTTGGCGAAGGAGGTCTGTGAGACCAGTGGGAGGACAAAAACGGTTGCTGGGAAACCGTGCAGCAGGAGTACGAGGGAGATTATCAGGAATAAAGGCACCAAGATTGTGTGGCCACCCCACACACAATCAGGCGTTTTCCTGAATGTCCGATTGTGTACATGGGAGCGTTGTCTGTAGGACCACCGCCAGTTGAGGCGGATGGAGATAGGAATGTTGTGGAGATCAGTGTTCCCAACAAATACCGAGCTCGTCAATTCATTTGTCATCTGTGGTTTACTGACAAGAAGGCAAAAAAAGCACCTTGCTACGTGTCTTTGTGACAATGGTAGTGAACTGAATCTTCAGTCAGAAACATTTTTACCACACAAATGTGTACACACTTCGCTGCACCCCGTTAACCTGGAAGGTATTTCAGGTGATGCTCTTCCAGGAGGGAGTACAAGTTCATTTCTGAAGGCGCACATGGTCGCCCAGGACCTTTGGGAGGAAGGTAAGGTAGAGGATGTTGTTTTAGAAGATTTTGTTTACAGAGCGGCCATCAAATACGACCTTTATTTAGGTCATCCATTTCTAACGAAGAACAAAGTGGCCCCGTAGGACACAGACGTTGGTTTTTTTTGGAATCTCGAGAGCAGGAAGCTCCCAGCTTTCGTTTCTTGCATTCTGGGTACCGAAATGCAAAAGAATTTTTGAGTCGAAAGGTGAACACAGTTTTTGGTGAGGATGAAGGGATTGGTGAGATAAGTGCCACTACAGCCTACAGCATCTTGCTACAGGGGCGACGGCGGGACACTCAGCATCCCAAACCGCGCAATTGGAAGTCTTCCAACTACCGCATTGTAGATAAGTGGCGTGATTATATATGTTCCTATTTTTTGGAGAACCACGATTTTGTGCCCGCCAAGGATGCCTTTTGCAACGAGTTAAAAAAGTGTTTCAAGCGCTTAACTGACGATGCATGGGCAGTAAAGTGGGATAAAAGGCTGTGGATGAACCCCCCTTTTCATTTGTTGGGAGAGGTTGTTCAAAAAATAAAGGAGGATCGCACTCAGGCTATTCTTGTTGTACCACTATGGGATTGCAAACCATGGTGGAAGGATGGCTTGGCCATGACAGTCGACTCCATCCACCTCCCCCACGACGTCAGACTGTACGCCAGGGACGACACTGGTCCCCTGCGAGCGCAGCCGTGGCCTTCCGTCGCTTTTCTGGTCGATGGAGGTCTCATCTCTGACGGATCTTGCACATCAAACCATGGGTCAGAATCAGGTCTTGACCATGGTACTGATTCAGATTCGAATTTTTCCGATTTTTTGGAAGGAGATGATACGGTGCCAAACCTGGAATCTGGAACGTCTGATTGTAGTCAGACCCCAATACGATCAGATCCATCAAGCATCTCCCACCTGGTCAGGGGAAAAAATTCCGAAAAACCGTCAGGTTCAGACAATTTTACGAAAAACCCAAGTTTGAGGCCTTCTTGGACCCCTTTGTCTGTGAGGATGTGGAAGATGCTCAGCAGGTTCGGGCATCCACAACATACCCGCAAGAGGGCGTGGATCCCTCTCTGTTTCAGTCATTGAAACAAGGTCTGTTGCCTGCTGGATCGCGAGATCTGGCGAAAATTTGCGCTCCGATGGTGGCTGGTGAGCAGGTTTAAAGTCAACTTTGCAATGAGCGAAGGGAAAAGATTTTCGCCGCGCGAAAGGACACCACCCTCTCTGGTAAGCTTGTCAAGAACCCTCCAGTGTGTGGCCTGCACGGAGAGGCGTTCATCGAGCTGAAGTGGGGAGCAAAACCCAAAAAGCAGCGACCTTACGAAAATAATGGCAAGAAGCATGAAATTCTTCGCGACATCATTCAGAGAAATCTGCGAGAATTTGGCTGGTTGGAGGCGTGCATGACCTCTGAGTGTTGTTGTGCGCCCTTCACAGTGCCTAAACCGCCCCCAGCCGACCAGAATTCCATTGATGGTTGGCGCATGGTGGTCGATTTTCGTAATTTAAATGCGGAAACTAAGGCTGATTCCAACCCTTTACCCCTCATTGAGGAGGAAATCGTGAAAAGAGCCAAGGGGAAACTATTCTCAGTCCTGGATCTAAGGCATGGCTTCCACCAGATCCCTCTGGCGAAGTCATCCAGACCCCTGACGTGCATTTGCAGTTCAGTGGGTCCTGTTCAGTGGACCGTCATGCTTATGGGTTTGAAGAATGCTCCGAGCTTTTTCCAACGGATGATGGAAGAAGTCTTGTTTTCAGAGCACCCTGAGCTTCGCAAATTGGTTTCCGTATATATTGGCGACATAATCATCGCCGCTCTGGGCGATAGTTTAACCGAACAGGAGCTTGTGGACCTGCATGAGAAACAGCTGAACATGGTCCACCGGCGCCGCCATCTAACCCCGTTATCCAGCACAGCACCACCACGGGGCGCCACGCCAGGCCCCTGCCCATAAGTCACCAAACAAACCGGACGCCGAAGGAAGCCAACGCACACGACAACGAGCACCACTACGCCCAAAGGCGCCGAACCCGGGCCCGATACTGTGGGCTCCTCTCCACCCTCAGCACGACACACACGTCACTGACGTCACTCCTCCGCCGTGCCCCCTCCCACGCCACCGCCCCGCCCCCCCCCCCCCTCCCGCCGCACGTCCCCACGCCGCCCAGCACCCAGCCCCACACACTGCGCCACAGCATCGCCCTAGTCCGGCTCCTCCACCATCGCGGCACTTGGCACCTCACAGTAGACCGCCGTCCTGTGGTCCCGCTCCCCCCAGCACCACTCCCAAGGCCGCACCCGACCCACGCCGTGTTCGCCCCCACGTCGCGGGCCGCGGACATCCTCCCGCTCCCCACCACCACCCCTCCCGGGCATCGCATACTACCTACCGCCAACCCCTCGGTCCTCAGTGAGGTCCCCATCGGGCACGCCGACGCCCTGCACGTGCGCCCGCAGCTGCCCAACCTGCACGCTGCGTACGCCCCCGGCACGCCCGCCGACCCCTCCGTGTGGGACTCCCAGTGAGGCCACCGGCCAACGGCCGGCCCACACGCACCACCCCGCACCCGCCTCGGGCGCACGACTCCGTGGACGCCGCTACCCACACGCCCGGCCCCGCGCAACCGCCTAACCGAGCCAGAACACAAGCACAAATCAAACCCGAGCCACACCCCGAAACCGCTAACCCTTGACTCCTAACCAAACCCGCCGAGGGAACAACGCAACCACAGCCCACACCCACAGCCCACACAGCCGCCTAACCAGCCAGCACCAGAAGCAAAGAAACACCTCACCAAACCCACCCTGACCCAAGCCAAACCGGGCCGAAGCCCCAACACAAATCAAACCCGAGCCACAACCCGAAACCGTCAACCCTTGACTCCAAACCAGACCCGCTGAGGGAAATGCGTAGACACAGCCCACAGCCACAGCCCACACAGCCGCCTAACCAGCCAGCACCAGAAGCAAAGAGACACCTAACCAAACCCACCCCTGACCCATACCCATGTACATCAGGACACGCGAGCCGCACCCCTGGGGCGCGACCGCCGCCACAGCACCGGCGACACACGCCAGAGGACACAACGCTATAGCACCGCCGCACCAGCTGCCCATGCCTGTGCCTGCAGTGTACGCGCGCCTCTGTTTTCCTCTTTTTTGTTTTTTCTTTTTCTTTTTTCAAAAAAAAAAAAAAAAAAAAAAAAAAAAAACAAAAAAAAAAAACGAACATTAGGGGGGGAGGAAGAGGGACACATCCACCCATGGCACACGCGCACCGCACACAGCACGCACACCGGTAAACAGGAGCCCAGGGGCCCAGGACACCGCACATGCAACACAACACACCGAGCGGGCACACCGGTGAACAGGAGCCAGCTGGCCCAGGACACCGCAGACGCACCACAGCAAACCGCGCGGGCACACCGGTGAACAGGAGCCCAACGGCCCAGGACGCTACACACACATAGGGCAGCCGAGGGACAGGAAAGAACCAATACCCCATGGGTCGGACGCACTGGGGCGACCCAGCCGACCCACCGGGCCAGTGGCAGGAGCGGTACTCCAAAGCCACTGGTCCGAGCCCGGCCAGGCTGCATCGAGGACCATGGCAAACGTCACCCGGAGCCATGGAAGCAACCGGTGACAGGCGAGCCGGTACACAGTCCAGGAGGGGGTCACCTGCCAAGCAGAGTGGCCCCGCAACTCAAGCCACAAGGGTGAGGCGGTCGTACCGTAGACAAGCGGGAGCAATACCCCTCGTGGTGAGAGATACTCCACACGGTTGGGCAGCCCCCCAGAGCTGCCGCCCAAAGGAGGGGGCATGTGGCCCTACCCATGGACACATGTGGGGACACCCTCCCACCTGGGACACATGGACCGGGTGGCCGCGACAATGCCTTCCCAAGCACATGCGGGAGCGGCTCAAGAGGCACCTGACATAGAGTAAGACCTTCTTCCTGCAATGTCAAAGGAGGCATCCCGAGCACCCGAAGATACCTACCTACCTACCTACCTCCATCCACCTCCCCCACGACGTCAGACTGTACGCCAGGGACGACACTGGTCCCCTGCGAGCGCAGCCGTGGCCTTCCGTCGCTTTTCTGGTCGATGGAGGTCTCATCTCTGACGGATCTTGCACATCAAACCATGGGTCAGAATCAGGTCTTGACCATGGTACTGATTCAGATTCGAATTTTTCCGATTTTTTGGAAGGAGATGATACGGTGCCAAACCTGGAATCTGGAACGTCTGATTGTAGTCAGACCCCAATACGATCAGATCCATCAAGCATCTCCCACCTGGTCAGGGGAAAAAATTCCGAAAAACCGTCAGGTTCAGACAATTTTACGAAAAACCCAAGTTTGAGGCCTTCTTGGACCCCTTTGTCTGTGAGGATGTGGAAGATGCTCAGCAGGTTCGGGCATCCACAACATACCCGCAAGAGGGCGTCGATCCCTCTCTGTTTCAGTCATTGAAACAAGGTCTGTTGCCTGCTGGATCGCGAGATCTGGCGAAAATTTGCTCTCCGATGGTGGCTGGTGAGCAGGTTTAAAGTCAACTTTGCAATGAGCGAAGGGAAAAGATTTTCGCCGCGCGAAAGGACACCACCCTCTCTGGTAAGCTCGTCAAGAACCCTCCAGTGTGTGGCCTGCACGGAGAGGCGTTCATCGAGCTGAAGTGGGGAGCAAAACCCAAAAAGCAGCGACCTTACGAAAATAATGGCAAGAAGCATGAAATTCTTCGCGACATCATTCAGAGAAATCTGCGAGAATTTGGCTGGTTGGAGGCGTGCATGACCTCTGAGTGTTGTTGTGCGCCCTTCACAGTGCCTAAACCGCCCCCAGCCGACCAGAATTCCATTGATGGTTGGCGCATGGTGGTCGATTTTCGTAATTTAAATGCGGAAACTAAGGCTGATTCCAACCCTTTACCCCTCATTGAGGAGGAAATCGTGAAAAGAGCCAAGGGGAAACTATTCTCAGTCCTGGATCTAAGGCATGGCTTCCACCAGATCCCTCTGGCGAAGTCATCCAGACCCCTGACGTGCATTTGCAGTTCAGTGGGTCCTGTTCAGTGGACCGTCATGCTTATGGGTTTGAAGAATGCTCCGAGCTTTTTCCAACGGATGATGGAAGAAGTCTTGTTTTCAGAGCACCCTGAGCTTCGCAAATTGGTTTCCGTATATATTGGCGACATAATCATCGCCGCTCTGGGCGATAGTTTAACCGAACAGGAGCTTGTGGACCTGCATGAGAAACAGCTGAACATGGTCCTCGACATTGTGGACAAAAGTCAGCTCATTACCGGTCCCAAGAAGGGTAAATTATTCCTGGAAAGTGTCTTGTTTGTGTGGCAGTTTGCTAAGAAATGGGACTCGCCAGCCGAGTCCAGGGAAGCTTCTTGCAATTCAGAAGTGGAAGCGCCCTGAGACCATTTCGGCCCTTCGTGGATTCCTTGGCTGTTGTAATTTTTACCATACTTTCGTCAAGGATTATTCTAGCTACGCCGCCCCCCTTACTGAATTACTCAAGGTTGGTAGGGAGGCTGGTCGTGCGGGCTCGAAGGTGCGAGTGCAGTGGACCGACGCGTGCGATGAGGCGTTTGTGCAATTAAAAGCCGCCCTTTGGGAAGTCGCCACTTTGCATGTTCCCAAATTCGATGGCCCTTTCTACCTTAGGACTGATGCTAGTAAGAATGCGGTCGGGGCAGTGTTAGAACACCAAGATTTAGAGACTGCGGCTCATTATCCACTTGCATTCTGGACGAGGAAGCTTTCTCCCAGACAAATGCAGTGGTCCCCCCGTGAGCAGGAGACCTACGCCATCATCTGTACCTTAAAAAAATGCCAATCGTGGATAGGCACGGACAGAGTTGAAATTCTGACGGATCATCGCTCTCTTGAGTATTGGTGGACAGAACATGTCAACACGGTGTCAGGTCCTGCTGGACAGCGTGCTAGATGGCACGAGTTTTTGAGTCTTTTCGATCTTCATGTGGCTTACCTTCCAGGCAGGTGCAACACTGTCGCTGACGCTTTAAGCAGATGGGCATATCCTGCTTCCGAAGCGTGCCTGTCGACGAACATCCATGGGACTGAACAAGAACGTGGGTTAGTAATTGAGTCGGATGCTGAGGAAAGGCAGTTGATTAAGCGCCACTGTCTATAGTGTTCAGTCCGGCAGGGTCGATTGCCCTGCCACGATATCACAGTGGAGGATCATCCCCCACATTCCCATGTCCAATGCTCTGCAGTGCGTGCCGACACCCTCAGAGTAGTTAAACTTGGGGAATCCGCCCCCCAGTTCGTTAAACGACGCAATCCTGTGGTGCGGTTCAGATTTGTCCATCCATTGGGTCGAAGACCTGTGGCACCTGCCCAGGCGATCCCCAAGGACTCCCTGCTCACCAAGGATTGGTCCAAAGAATATAAATCTGATAATATGTTTCAAGAAATCTACGAACATTTGACTTCAAAGTCAGCATTTCAGGACGGAATTTATTCCGAATATTTTTTGGACAACGAAAAACTGTGGACGAATGGGAAACTGTGCGTGCCTGACAGATTGGCGTCCAGAGTTGTCAACTGGTGGCACAAATGGGAGACTCCTCACTCCCATGGCGGCAAACTCTGGGAATCCATTAAACATCGTCTCTTTGGAGCTCGATTGCACATGCACTGCATGAAAGTGGCCTCATCATGTGCCCAATGTGCAGTGGCGGTACCTGCTACGCCAAGCCTAAGGGCTATCTGAGGCCGCATCCCGTACCCGAGCTACTCTTTGATCGAGTCCCCTCTGATTTCTTCTACCTCGGTGACCTGGAGGGAGAGGAATGCCATTGGACCAACAAAAAAAACAATGGTGTGTTATTAGTTCATTGTAGACACTCAGGGTACATTCATATCTTGCCTTGCAGCGTGAATGCCATGACTGGCAAGGCTGCCGCCAAATGGTGTGCCCAGACATGGATGGGGTGCTGGGATGTTCCCTCTGAGATTTTAACTGATTCAGGCAGTGCATATATTTCTGAGTGGTGGAAAGCCGTTTGTGCTCGGTTGGGAATCCATCATCTTCGATGTGAGGTCCACCAGCACAGGGCATTGCCGGCCGAACGAGCAGGAAAAACCATAATTAATATGTTGCGAAAGAAATTGGCCAGTGACAAGGATGTCGATTGGCTTGAGATCCTTTTCGCCCTGCTCCGCCGGTACCACAACACAGAGTTGTATCACGGGTACTCACGCAATCAGCTTGTTTTCGGTTGAAACAAGTGCTGGTGGAACCTCCCGTACGATCATCCACTGGAATGTAAGTATGCATCAGCATTTTTCGACGAGATTCAGGCTGGTGAAAAGGAGGCCAAGCGACTTGTTAAGAAATTTCAGGCAGATTGGTTGAGCATTGCCCACCAGGGCAGAAAAGAACCACAAGATCTCGAAGAGGGAGACCGTGTTTGGCTTCGCAAGAGCGAAACTACCCAGGAGGGAGACTGCAAGCTTCTTCCCCTGTGGGAAGGTCCCTTTGAAATTGTTTCTCGAGTCAGGGAGAACAGTTTTAAGGTGCGTGTAGATGTGAATTGGGAGTTGGAGGTGAGCGGACACAGGCTTAAGCCTGAGATTCCGAGTCCAAAGGACAGGGTCAAACCCCTTTTCTGAACCTCCAAATGGCTTTCCGAACGCAGGATTGAAGGTGGTAATTACGAGGTAGAATGCCTTGTCGACCATTCTAAGGAGGATGAGGGTAACTGGCGGTTTTTTGTCAAGTAAAAGGATTTCCCTGAGTCTGAAAATACTTGGGAACCTCCCTGTTCCTCTGTACATGGTTATAATACAGGTTTCAGAAATCACCTGCGAGCTCATCCTGAGATTCCGGTCCTATTTGTTGACTGTCTGAGCAAGCCAGACCGTGTAGTTGAAAAGGACGGAGCAAAGGCCGTCGTGGGGGACGGAGATCCAGCTCCTCCGCCACAGATTTGAGCACATTCTGCACGAAATCCGGCGCCTCAAGGTGCCGTGCGACCGGAAGAACCACACTCCCCTCCAAAAGGTGCACAGGAGGGCAATGAGAGGCGTCCGGTGTGTGAACGAAGACAACCAGACCGGTTCCGTTGTGGCGGCAAGCCTACAGCATTGAGCCAGGTGGTTGTTCATCCACAATCCGCCACATTCTGAGCTCATCTTTGTACATCACTCACTCACATCTGTTTCATCAAATTCTGATCCAAATTTCAAATTCCTGGTACATCACACCTAGTATATAATGAGGTACCGGAATCCCGTAACTGAACCGTTCAAAAACTGCCGCGATCGCGATTTACGGCCCGCCAGAACCCAATTTTGCCGAAGTTTTGGTGATTTGTGCCAAATCTGTGCGCATCTGCCCCGATTTAGATAGCGCAATTGGTAAAATACGACGTTATCTAGTTGCTGTATTGAAATCACGTCGATTGCGGTACCGGATGTCCAGATAAACCCAAAATACGACCATTTTTGCCCATTTTTGCCACTTTTGGGCCATAAACGGTCATTTTGATGATGTCCTTGTGGTGTCACGAGATTTCAAATTGATCAAGCTTGTCCCTAGTGCCCTGTGAGGCTAGGCAAGCAATGATTTGTGCCCGTGCCTGCCCTTTACCCAAGATAATAATCCGGAGGGTGCCAAAAAACGCCCAAAACAGCTATATTTGCACTTTTGAACACATAAATGTTGATTAAAGTGATACGGCCGTGCTTTCATGTGATTTCAAATTGATCACGTTTGTCGGCTGTGCTACGTGAGGCTTCGCAAGCAATGATTTGTGACCGTGCATGCCCTTTACCAAAGATAATAATCCGGAGGGGGGCCAAAAACGCCCAAAACAGCTATATTTGCACTTTTGAACACACAAATGTTGATTAAAGTGATACGGCCGTGCTTTCGTGTGATTTCAAATTGATCACGTTTGTCCCCTGTGCTACGTGAGGCTTGGCAAGCAACAATTTGTGACCGTGCATGCCCTTTACTCAAGGTTATGGCCCGGAGAGTGCCAAAAAAGGCCCCAAACAGCTATATTTGCACTTTTGAACACAATAATGTTGATTAGAGTGATACGGTCGCGCTTTCGTGTGATTTCAAATTGATGAAATGTGTCCCTAGTGCTACGCGAGGCTTGGCAATCAATGATTTGTGCCCGCGCATGCCCTTTACCCAAGACAATAATCCGGAGGGGGCCCAAAAATGCCCAAAACAGCTATATTTGCACTTTTGAACACAATAATGTTGATTAAAGTGATACCGTTGCGCTTTCGTGTAATTTCAAATTGATGAAATGTGTCCCTAGTGCTATGTGAGGCTTGGCAAGCAATGATTTGTGCCCGTGCATGCCCTTTACTTAAGGTTGCGGTCCAGATGGTGCAAAAGAAGTCCCAAAACAGCTCTATTTGCACTTTTGAACACACAAATGTTGATTAAAGTGATACGGTCGCGCTTTCGTGTGATTTCAAGTTGATGAAATGTGTCCCGAGTGCTAGGTGAGGCTTGGCAAGCAACAATTTGTGACCCTGCATGCTCATTACTCAAGGTTAGGGCCCGGAGGGTGCCAAAAAAGGCTCAAAACAGCTACATTTGCACTTTTGAACACATAAATGTTGATTAAAGTGCTATCGCTGCCCGTGTGTGTGATTTCAAGTTGTTCAAGTTGGTCACTAGTGCTAGGTGAGGCTAGACAATGAACAATTTGTGCCTGTACATGCTCTTTACTCAAGAATATGAACCGGAGGGTGCAAAGAAAGGCTCAAAACAACTGTATTTGCACACACGCCATCATTAGATTTGCAAATGCTGGAATGGTCAGAGCCACATTCCTCTGGCACTGCCTGTCAGAAAAAACAAAAAGGAATCCCCCTTGTACGTGAGCGCATACAAGCTGCGTTTTTATGGGTTGTAAGGTGTGTCCTTCTCCCTTAAATGACCCAACATGGGGTAACAACACGCCCCAATAGTAACAACTTGCTGGGCCGCTGTGTGTTTTGGGTCCACATGATCTACGAGGTCATTGAGTGTGTATTTCTGACACTGTGCTGCCTCTGATAGGAAGCACGCGTCTGCAATAGGCATGATGGTATTAGGGCCGCCATCACCAAAAAAACGCATTTTTGGCCAAAAATGGCCAAAAAAGGCCATTTTTTGGCCTAAAACGATGTTTTTGGGGCCTGAGTGGTCACAGGTGGGGCTCCATATCCTATTTAGAGGGTGCTGGACCCAGAAAAGCGCGTTTTGCAGTGTTTTGGAGCAACTGATCAAGGGTTCTGGAGCCACCATCACCAAAAAACCGTTTTTTTTGCCTAAAAAATGCCAATTTTTTGGCCTAAAATAGCATTTTTTGGGCATGAGTGGTCAGTTGTAGGGCCCCATACCCTATTTTGAGTGTGGTGGACTCAGAAAAACGTGTTCTGCAAGGTTTTGGAGAAAGCTTTCGAGTGTTGGGAGCCGCCATCACCAAAAAACCGTATTTCTTGCCAAAAACAAACATGTATGGTTTGAGCTATACAAAAGCTGCCATTCGCAACTAGGTGGTGAATGTCATATTTCTCGGATACGGCCGATTTTAGATGGAATCAACCCTGCATTGTCGATCTAGGGGCTGGAAAATTTCCAATTTGGAGGCAGGGGGGGGGGGGCTAACTCCAGAAAATATGCTCTTTATGGTACAATTTGACGAAAAAAGTAGTATTTCTGACTGTAGCTGGTTTTGGGATTTTTGGACCCCATAAAATCCTAGGTGAGGCCCGATTACGTCCCCTTCGGGTTGACTGTGGGGCTACACAGTACACCAGGTGTGTTGTAGTCTTGAGACAAGTTTTTGTGTATTTTTCAGATTTAATTCTGAGGTGTTACTGGTGAACGGATGTCTTTGGCCACATGAGTGAGAAAATCGGCCTACATTGGACTTGTGCGACTGAAGCCGCCATGTGTTGTCGGCGAAGGTGCACTAACTGTCCTGGCCCCTAAAACTCCAGTTCGAGCCGGACAAGAGTGATCTGAGCTGAATACTAGAAGTTGGAGGTTTCATGTACCAATCCGGTAACCGATGAGAGGTTTGAACTTCGTTCGCCATTTATCGGCATACAGCTCGTCAGTCAAGTTGGGCAGTGCACTTGGTTCCCGGCCCGTGGTCGTAGGTTCGAGACCCAGAACGGTCGGTCGATAGATGTGAACTCCCAACCCTGCGGCTTCGTCAGTGGAGGGATTCAAGTGGTCATTGTCATATCATCAACAGTGTTCCCTTCGGGCACGGTCACTTGTCACATAGATCCCATTCTCGGTGTACCTGACGTACTCCGCAAACTCCACTTTTTCTTCAGGGAAGCACAGAGCATCTACGAATGTCTGATGCCTGACCTCCGGTAAGTCCGAAGCTGGTTGTTCAATTTTTACTGTGCGATACTGGCATGGCCGGTGCTACTCTAGTTGGTAAATGCCTTCCTCAACGGGCCAGGGTCGTTGGTTCCAACCCCAGTAGGGTCCATCTCCCACTTCGTCTCAGGCATGTCCATTGCGTGTGGCACCGGCCCGCCCATCCACCGCCTGCAACCGGGGCTGCATCAGCGCCATGGGGCTGTCCCTTGGAGGCAGGTACAGGTGGTTTTACATATTTATTTGCGTCTCAGGACGGCAGAGTGCATTCAGGTTTTGTTTACATTGTTCCGTCATGTACATGTACCGAGCGGTCAGCCTAAGACGGTTTTTGTACCGCCGAACATCGGAATGTATCACCTATGATTTTAGCAGCTGTTTTTTCCAAAATTCAAAATCATGCATTTTCAGAACTGCGATATCAAGCTGTACACAGTAGTACTGTTGTTTTTATGTTTTCTCAAATTTTTATCACAATTATCCTGTCGCTGAAGCTGGAGCCGCAGATAAACTGTAAGCAACTGCCGTGTACGCGAGTTTCAGATTCCCAACCGCTGTTCGCAATAGAAAATCGCCAAAAAGTCCTTTTTTTCGCAGTTGGAAGCAAAGTAAAGGCATGAGCGTGTTCCCGAGATAAATACCTTGCTGCTGACCTAACAAAATCAAGATTGGCAGTCACAGATTTGGAGAAATTCACGCTTCTCTACCCAAAACCCACTTTTTTACATGGTTTTAGAGTCTATGGAGGTGTAAGGTGTACATGCGCCCATAACCCACAGAAGCAGGTTGCGAGGTATAATGCCGCAGAATATAGGTCGCGCGTGAGTGCGTAAATGATAATGGCAGATTCACGAATTTGTGTGTTATTTCGAAACACAGTTTATGTTTACATGTTTGTAGATATGACATGAACCCGTGTGGAATATCTTGAACGTTTGTCTCGACAAGGTCTGTTCTTGGACTTCTTGGTGTTCGCCGTGCTAGGGATAGCAAAAGGCCTTACAAAACGTTCAGATCCCAGGGGGATTCTAACTCGTCGTTTCCGTGTCGTTCCTGTGATGTTCTGCGACGTTGCGTCTGTGAAGAACTATGAGAACTACTCCAAAACAAAACTGCTGAACATGATCCAACACCAGCGAGTCGTGGATGTCAAGATCAACAGGCTGGCAGTTCGAGAATGCTGCCGCAAAACTGGAGACTACCGCTTGGGTGAGCTGGACTACTTGCTGACGGCGAAGGAGCGACAGGAGTGTTTTGACAGCCACGAGAAAGGCTGCCAGTTGTGGTATGAAAGTGACTCTCAAAGCCTACGGCAAGTGCAGGCTGAAACTGAAGAGTACCACCGACACGTAGACCGCGCTGTTGAACAGCTACAAGCAGCGGAGTCCTTTTGGGGCTCCTTTGAAACCACTGTGGAGGCCTTGGAGTCTGAGATCAAGGTGATGAGCGCCAGGGCTGAAGATCGCGCTCTGACGAGCGCTCTGAATGGGATGCCGCAACAGCCGCGCAAGAGAGGAACGTGTGGCAAGGGGCGCTCCTTTAAAAGCAGTACCACTGCTCATTAAGTGCAGGTTGTAGGAACAGTAGCAATCCGACCCGTGTGTTGTCTCTTTTGCACGAGTAGCGTTGCGCTCCGTGTGTCTTTTTTGCTCCCTGGCCGTTTTTTTGTAGCACCTTGCTCCTTTCACGGGCCGCGAGTAGCATTTAGTAGGCCGTGGGTGCGTTACTGGCTGTGTTCCCTACGTCTGCCTTGGTTAACTTTTTTTCCCTTGTTGATAGACTTCAAGTGAGCTGTTCTTAAGACAGCTGTTTCCCAGATTTACGGTGCAAACGCGAGAGAAGCCGCACATGCCAATAGCTCTGGTATGTGTTTGCGTGCTTCGCTGTTTCGTTTTCTTTCGTTGCTGCTTTTGTTTGTACTGTTTTCATTTGTATGTCAGTGGGAAGTTGGTGTTTCAGTCACAAGGAGAAGTGGGCGTCGAAGAGTGGAAAAGTTTGTTTTGGGTGTGTTTGCTTCATGGTGCACTTGCGTAGTCGTGCGTTCGTAGTCTCCGTGCGCGCGTCGTGCGATTGGTTTCAGCTTCGTGCATGCATGCTTGCTGTGGTGTGTTAAGCCGTGTAGGCCTGTGCTTTGCGAACACTGTTAAGCTTGTTTGTACGTGCGCCTTTGCGCTGTTAGGCTAGCTTGTACCAGCGGTCGTGGTGTATGATGGTGAGATCTGATTTGATGATGCGTGCATGTCAAAATGAGTTGTGTGTTGGTGCTCAGTTTTCCTTCAGCGCCATCGTCGTTTGATTCATATGTACACACTGACATACGCTCTTGCTTTCGTTTTTGCACCTGATTCGTTCTCAGGCATTCTTTGAGAGATCGTAGCTTCGGGTGTCCGACCTTGTCTCTTCGTTTCTTCGCTAGTTTGCTGGTTCGTGCTTTTTCTTTTCATTTTCTGTATTGTCTCACAGGCAATGGCGAGAGCTGGAGTCCTGAAGTAAGTTAACGATGGGTTTTGAAGAAGTCCTCGCTGTATATACTAAGGAATGTTTTTTTCAGTGACTTGAGGACATTTACGGGAACAATTTTGAGGGTCCACTTTGTTGCTCTGCCTTTGTGTGTCTTTTTTTTCAGCATGGACAGGGTTTTGCAGAAGGTTAACTGCCTTTTGTGTGGCGTTGTTGTGTTTTTGGCAAGCCTGTTATTTAGTGCTCATTGGCCGCGCACGCCATGTAACCAGTTTTTACTGTAAAATGGGTTGGAGTCCCGTGTGTGCAGTGGTGCTTTGCGTGCCTTGGTACAGTCTGTGCTATGGTAGTTGCTGTGACTATTTTCTGTGGTCATTTTGAAACATGGTTGTGGGTTAGCGCTCGTGGTCACCACTGTGACTCTTGGATTGTGTGTACCCTTGATGTGGCATATATATTCATGTATTTCAGTGGGCTGCCACTGCAGCCTGGGGGCTGATCACCCCATTGAGCATGGGTGCATACATGTTCTTTTTTTTGATATGCATGATTGGTTATGCTTGTAGGTGCGGGAGTGCCGGGCTCTCCGCCACCTTCTGATTTGTGTTTTGGAGATCTCACTTTTATTTATTGATGCGCATGCACAGCTATGGTGGCATGTCAGCAACATTTCGGTGGTTGTGGACCCCTCAAGTGTCTTGGGAGGGGGATGTAAGGTGTACATGCGCCCATGACCCACAGAAGCAGGTTGCGAGGTATAATGCCGCAGAGTATAGGTCGCGCGTGAGTGCGTAAATGATAATGGGAGATTCAAGAATTTGTGTGTTATTTGGAAACACAGTTTATGTTTACATGTTTGTAGATATGACATGAACCCGTGTGGAATATCTTGAACGTTTGTCTCGACAAGGTCTGTGCTTGGACTTCTTGGTGTTCGCCGTGCCAGGGATAGCAAAAGGCCTTACAGGAGGCCATATAGAGGGCCTTACAGGGCTGTAAGAGGTGGTATAGAGATGATATATGAACAAATTGTCATCACCATTGGTAGAAGGCTACATGTCAAGCGATGTGTTGCCTTTATTCTAGGCTATTCATCCCTTTCTCATGCACCATGGGGCCCAATATCCATATGGTTCATAGGTAGGGTTGTGATCACCTATCACCCTCCACACACATGTTTGGGGCATGGGTAGGTATTGTATGCATTTGAATGATAAGAACTACATAAAATATGATACTATGTGCATAAGAATGGGATGAAAGACGAACATTTGAGGTGTTTTTGGCCGTATTTTGCATCGTTTGTGGTCCGTTTCCATATGGTTCATAGGTAGGCTTTTGCGTGCCTATCACCGTACACACACATGTTTGGGGCTTAGGTTGTTATTGTAAGCATTTGTATGATAGGTGCTACATATAGTATGATAGTATGTGCGTAAGAATGGGATGAACGCCGAACATTTGAGGTTTTTTGGCCCTATTTTGCACCGTTTGTGATCCAATATCCATATTGTTCATAGGTAGGATTTTGATCACCTATCACGGTCCACACACATGTTTGGGGCTTGGGTTGGTATTGTATGCATTTGAATGATAATAAATACATCAAATATGATAGTATGTGCATAAGAATGGGATTATCGATGTAGTTTTGAGGTGTTTTTGGCCCGTTTTTGCACCCTTTGCGCTCCATATCCATATGGTTCATAGGTAGGGTTTTGATCACCTATCACCGTCCACACACATGTTTGGGGCTTGGGTTGGTATTGTATGCATTTGAATGATAATAGCTAGATAAAATATGATACTATGTGCCTAAGAATGGGATGAAAGATGAACATTTGAGGTGTTTTTGGCCCTATTTTGCACCGTTTGTGCTCCATTTCCATATGGTTCATAGGTGGGCTTTTGCGTGCCTATCACCGTACACACACATGTTTGGGGCTTAGGTTGTTATTGTAAGCATTTGTATGATAGGTGCTACATATAATATGATAGTATGTGCATAAGAATGGGATGAACGATGAAGACCTGAGGTGTTTTTGGCCCTATTTTGCACCGTTTGTGATCCAATATCCATATGGTTCATACGTAGGCTTGTAACCATTTGAGCCATTTGAGAATTTCCTTTCTCTGTGTGTTGTCGTTGTACATAAAATATGATACTATGTGCATAAGAATGGGATGAGCGATGAACATTTGAGGTGTTTTTGGCCCTATTTTGCACCGTTTCTGAACCATTTCCATATGCTTCATACGTAAGCAATGATTGTCTTACTGCCTTCATGCCCTTGCTGCGTGCTTTTTGTGTGTATTATGCCTTCCTAGGTAGGCCGAGCAAAGGGTGAAAAGATAGTGAACTAAGGGTGAACGAATGGTCATGGGAGCATGCATGGCGACAAAATGTGATTTCCCTTTGGTACAACCCACAGGGCTAAGCAATGGCTCCTTCCAAGAAGAAAAAAATTGTGATTCCAAAGCCTGACATGCCAGCCTTGGTGCCTGCCGATTGTCATATAGGCAAGGGGGACGTGGAAGATGGGGCGGAACAAGGAGAAGGCGGAGCATGGGAAAATTGGGAAAGTTTGGACCCGGAGCTAGAAAGGCTCCTCGCAGGGCATTGTGTTAAGGAAGACTAAAGTGTTGAAGTCGGGACCTTCAATTACATCAAATGCGGCATGTCCACCAATGTGCAAACCGGTGAAAAGCAGGTCTTGTTTTGGTACGGAATGCTGATTATACCGAAAAAAATACCGGAACCAAACAAGAACGACCTATGCATGAGGTACCCAAATAATTACTTCTATTGGTTCAAACGCGCTGACGTCTTCCCAACCCTTCCTCTTGGATTGCCTGCCTTCTTCAACGATGGGTGTGACGTCCCGAGTGATGAAACATCCGACTACGGCGAGGAACCTTCTGATGAGAGCTCGGAAAATGCAAGTAGTGATGATGAGGACGATGGTGACGATGGCGACGACTCGGAGGATGGCGCAAGTGGCACACCCAAAGCCAAAAAGGAAGAGAAGAAGAAAAGTAAACCAAAGCCCCCAAAGTTGAGGAAGTATACCAAAAAGAGTAGGTCACCCGATGTGTCTGAGGAAGCGTTGGCATCAAGAATAGGCGAAGCAACTGAGCATATGACGCGTATGGAGCTGTTTAAGCAGGCAAGTGCTTACTCAAAACATTATTTGATCAAGCTCTGCGAGAACCTGTGTGTTAGCGGTATGAGTTCCAAAACGATACCAGAGATTCTTCGAGCGCTTGAGGACAGAAGTAAGACTGGAGGCTTCACAATTCAAAAGCTGTTTCCACCGCACAAACCGCAAGTGAGCTTCAAACCCATGGACATATCAATGAGCAGCATTCGACAGGCATCTATTGCTGTTCAATGCTTGTTGATGTTGTTGCTTGCGGTGCATTAAATGTTTGTGACTCACACATAAACTATCACCCCACCGCATGGGTGGCACAACCCGTGAATATTGCTGGCTGGGATTTGGGCCAGTGGGACACGCTTCATAGGCGAACAGTTTGGTGCTTTGTGTAACTTCGTGCCACTCATGTTGAGAAGCCCAGAAAGGCAGAGAACCCCGCCACAAAGCAAAACAAAGGCCAGAGCAATGGGGAGTGTAGTGGTAAGGACCGGGAGCAAATGCAGGCAGATGAGGAGCGCACCGAACGAGAGGAAACGGATGAGGAGCAACAGCAAAAAGTAACGTTCCAAAGTTGGGCAGTTAGGGCCTTTCAATTCTGTGCATGCATATCGCGTTAATTTCTCTCCGACCGACCGAGATGGGATTTTGATTTTTGCATGTCCGCAGGAGCGCACCGAGCCAGAGGAAGCGGAGACGCGAGACAGAGCACAAGAGGACATAAAAAGGGCGGAGGCGGCAAAGCGTCAAAAGCAAGTGGATGAGGAGCAAGAGCAAAGGGTAACCTTCCAGGAGCGCACACGGAGTTCAGCAGTTACGCTCTCTCGATTCTGTGCATGCGTATCGTGCTCATTTCTTTCCAAGTTACGGAGATCAGATTTTGATTTTTGCATGTCCCCAGGAGCGCACCGAACGAGAGGAGCCGGACAGAAAGAAGGCAGAGGCGGCAAAGCGTCAAAAGCAAGCGGATGAGGAGCAAGAGCAAAAGGTAACCTTCCAGGAGCGCACACGGAGTTCTGCAGTTACGCTCTCTCGATTCTGTGCATACCTATCGTGTTCATTTCTTTCCAATTGACGGAGATCGGATTTTGTTTTTTGCATGTCGCCAGGAGCGCACCGAACGAGAGGAGGCGGACAGAAAGAAGGCGGAGGTGGCAAAGCGTCAAAAGCAAGTGGATGAGGAGCAACAGTAAAATGTAACCATGCAAATTCCTGCAGTACGGCTCTCTATAATCTGTGCATACGTATCGTGTTCATTTCTTTCCGATTGACGGAGATCGGATTTTGTTTTTTACATGTCGCCAGGAGCGCACCGAACGAGAGGAGGCGGACAGAAAGAAGGCGGAGGCGGCAAAGCGTCAAAAGCAAGTGGATGTGGAGCAACAACAAAAGGTAACCATGCCAATTTCTGCGGTACCGCTCTGTCTATTCTGTGCATACGTATTGTGTTCATTTCTTTTCAATTCACGGAGATCGGATTTTGTTTTTTGCTTGTCGCCAGGAGCACACTGAACGAGAGGAAGGGGACAGAAAGAAGGCGGGAGCGGCAAAGCGTCAGTAGGAAGTGGATGAGGAGCAACAGCAAAAGGTAACCATGCAAATTTCTACAGTACCGCTCTCTCGATTCTGTGCATACCTATGGAGTTCATTTCTTTCCAATTGACGGAGATCGGAATTTGTTTTTTGCATGTCGCCAGGGGCGCACCGAACGAGAGGAGGCGAACAGAAAGAAGCCGGAGGCGGCAAAGCGTCAAAAGCAAGTGGATGAGGAGCAACAGCAAAAGGTAACCATGCAAAGGTCTGCAGTAACGCTCTCTTGATTCTCTGCATACGTATCGTGTTCATTTCTTTCCAATTGACGGAGATAGGAATTGGATTTTTGCATGTCCCCAGGAGCGCACCGAACGGGAGGAAGCAGAGAAGCGACACGAGAACCGCCAAGCGCAAAACGTCAACACGGCATCAAAGCGCAAGATCGAAAGCGAGGGTCCCGACATTATCGCTCTTCCACCGCCTCCACCATTCAGCCGAAAGCAAACAGAGCCTCTCAAGGCTTTTCCATTCTTGTCACTGTACCCCTCAGCAAAATGTACGATGATCTGCCTGTCCAAGTAAGTAAGTAGTAAGTAAGGGCGGCCGCGTCCGCAGCCTCATTTTACATCTCCTTGTTTGTTTTACATGGTGGCCGCCTCTGGTGGGAAGGAGAGCTCTCCACCATCAGTTCTCCTGGCGACCCCTGTCTCACCTCACGGCCGAGAACTTCAACCAGGTTCCCTTGGGGCATGACCGGCGGTAGGCTGCCTTCAGTCGCTGCCCTCACGGTTTCAGCTCCTTCCGGTCACCCTTTGAAGGATCCCCCGGCCTTCCCCCCCTAGCACAGCCTATTGGGCGCCTGCAGGCGGGTTTCCTGTGGATAGCCCTCGCCGACAGCGGAGCAATTCTCTCTGTCAACCACATTCCACCACTCCCCATCCCTCACGGGTTGGAGTACCCAATCGGCTCCCGGATGCACTTGGGTGTCGTCCATCCACGGCTGGAAGCCAGGGGGCGACCCTTTTCACGTTCCCCCTGGTCCCGCTCACGCGTGAACCTACGTGTACTCAGGCCATTGACCCGGGGATCTCAAGGTCAACCCTCAGCCCTGTGGACACCTCACGGCCGTCCCGGAGTTCAGGGGATTTTCCCGACTTCCCGTGGTCAGGTTCCCCATGGTTGGCTCATGGTTCACCACTCCATGGCGACTGGTTTCCCAATCCCACGGGGCTGTTGCTTGGCGCTCTCGGTGTCCTTGCCCATCCCATGTCCCATTCCCCTTTGCCTCATCCCGGCACCGGCCCGTTGCCAGCGTCCCATGGACTCCCTACCCTGTCAGGCCGTTGTGCGGCCCTAGCCACACGCCCTCCCCCGCCCCGTCCCCTTGTCCCATCATCCCGTGTTTATACCCCACCGGGTCGCCAGCAACCCTGTGGCGCGGGCCCACTGGATCCTCTTCCATCCGGGGACCGCTTCGTGCGCCTAGCACGGGTCGCCCCCTTCACGCCCCCGTCCCTTTCCCCTGTGCCGCGGCCCCGGCCTAATCCCCTGGACTGTTGTGCGGCCCCATCCAAACCCTCATCCCGTGTTTATACCCCACTGGGCCGCCAGCAACCCTGTGGCGCGGGCCCACTGGATCCTCATCCATCCGGGGACTAGTGCGCCTAGCACGGGTCGCTCCCTTCCCGCCCTTTTTCCCTGTGCCGCGGCCCCGGCCTAATCCCCTGGGCTGTTGTGCGGCCCCATCCCATCCCTCATCCCGTGTTCATACCTCACCCGGCCGCCAGCAACCCTGTGGCGCGGGCCCACTGGATCCTCATCCATCCGGGGACCGTTTTGTGCGCCTAGCAAGGGACGCTCCCCTCCCGCCCTCGCCCCTCTCTCCTGTGCCGCCTCCCATGCTGTCCTAGTCCCCTGGGGCCGTCGCGTGGCCCTAGCCACACGGGTCCGGGTTCCATGTGCCCATCCGCCTCTCATTCTTCTTCTTCTTCTCTCGCTTCCCGCCTCTTGCTCTTCTTGTCCTCGTTCTCCCCCTTCCCCGGTTCTTGTACTTGCTCTCCTTGCCGTTTCTTGCCGCCGCCGCTTCATCTTCCTCCTGGAGCCCCGGACACTCCCATCCAGGGCCGCCTCGCCCCCGGATGTTCCAGTCCTGCTGCGCTGCTTCCCTGGTTGTTCCCGTCCGGGTTCCACGTGTTTCGCCGCTTTTCCATCTGTTGCTTCCCCTCCCGCTTCCTGACTCTCTTTCGTCCTATCCTTCCTCACCTGGTCCCTGCCCCTGTTCATGTGCTCCTCGCCGTTGTTCTCCGCTACCGTATCCCCCTCCTTTCGCAGCCCCGGACGTTCCAATTTCAGGCAGCTGCTTCCCCGGACGCTCCAGTCCCGGGCCTTCGCCCCCCGGATGTTCCAGTCCGGGTGTTTTGCTTCCCGGGATGTTCCAGTCCGGGTTCCACGTGTTTGCTTCCCCTTCTCCTCCCTCTTCCCTTCTCTTGCTCTTCTCGTCCTCTCTCTCCACCGACCCTGACTCTCGTGCACGCACCCCTTATCCCTTGTCGATTCTTGCCGCCGCCGCCTCCTCTTCCTCCCGGCGCTCCGGACGCTCCTTTCCATTGCCGCCTCGCCCCGGGATGTACCAGGCCTGGTGCGCTGCTCCCCCGGTTGTCCTCGTCCGGGTTCCACGTGGTTGGCCGCTTTTCCTTTTGCTCCTTCTCCTCCCACTTCCCTTCTCTCATCCGTCTTGTCCTTCCCCATCTAGTCCATGCTGGTACATGCTGTTCACATGCTCCTCGTCGCTTCTCTCCGCCGCCATTTCCTCCTCCTTCTGAGGTCCCGGACGTTCCACTCCCGGGCCGTTGCCTCCCCGGACGTTCCAGTCCGGGGCTTCCGCCCCCCGGATGTTCCAGTCCGGGCGCATTGCTTCCCCGGATGATCCAGTCCGGGTTCCGTGCGCCTGCCTCCCCTTCTCCTCCCCCTTCCCGTCTCTCATTTTTCTCGTCCTCTCTCTCCACCTTTACTGACTCCTGTTCATGCACTCCTTTTCGGTTCTTGCCGCCGCCGCTGCTCCTTCCTCACGGAGCCTCGGCCGCTCTCGCTTGACAATCTCCTGTGCCGCCCCGCTCTCGGTTGATCCTGGCTGGTTGCGTTCCTTCCCCGTTTGTTCCCATCCGGGCTCCATGTGTTTGGCTGCTTCACCATCTCCTCTTTCTCCTCCCGCTTCGCGTCTTCTCTCCTTCTTGTCCTCCCCCATCCGTTCCTTGCTCTTATTCTTGCTCTCCTCTCCGTGTCTCTCCGCCGCTGCCTCCTTCTCCTTGTTTGTTGCCCCGGACATTCCATTCCCGGGCCGCTCCGTCCCCGGACGTTCGAGTCCGGGTGCGTTGCGTCCCCGGATGTTCCAGTCTGCAGCACCGGGTGCAGCCCCGGATGATCCAGTCCGCGGGTTTGGGCCCTGCTCCTGTCCGCCCCGGATGCTCCAATCCGGGGCGTCTTTTTGCCGTATTCTCTCCGTTGCCTCAGATGATCCAGTCCGTCGCCCCGGGTTCCCCCCCGGACAATCCAGTCCGGGGGCCTGTGCCGTGCTCCAGTCCGCCCCGGATGCTCCAATCCGGGGCGTCTTTTTGACGTTTTCTCTCCGTTGCCTCGGACGCTCCAGTCCGTGGCACCGGGTTCTCCCCCGGACAATCAAGTCCGGGGGCTTGGGCCGTGCTCCACTCCGCCCCGGATGCTCAAAACCGGGGCGTCTTTTTGTCGTATTCTCTCCGTTGCCTCGAACGCTCCAGTCCGTGGCACCGGGTTCACCTCCGGAACATCCAGTCCGGGGCTAGTGCCGTGCTTCTTTCCGCCCCGGATGCTTTAATCCGGGGCGTCTTTTTATCGTATTCTCTCCGTTGCCTCGGATGCTCCAGTCCGTGGCACCTCGTTCACCCCCGGACGATCCAGTCCGGGGGCTAGTGCCGTGCTTCATTCCGCCCCGGATGCTCCAATCCAGGGCGTCATTTTATCGTACTCTCTCCGTTGCCTCGGATGCTCCCGTCCGTGGCACCGGGTTCCCCCCCGGACGATCCAGTCGGTGGGCTTGGGCCGTGCTCCACTCCGCTCCGGATGCTCCAATCCGGGGCGTCTTTTTGACGTATTCTCTCCGTTGCCTCGGACGCTCGAGTCCGTGGCACCGGGTTCACCCCCGGACGATCCCGTCCGGGGGCTCGGGCCGAGCTCCACTCATCCCCGGATGCTCCAATCCGGGGCGTCATGTATCTTACTCTCTTTGCCGTCTTCGGCTCCACAACCCCACAGCGCGCGCTCTTGCGAGCTGGCTTTGCGCGCTGTGGGGGCGGCACTAGGTCGTCCGGGGGGAGCGCCCCCTGCCTGGGTGTGGGGCGTCCAGGGTTGGGCGCTCTCCCACCCCCGACCACTCGTCCTTTCGGGCGTGCGGCCGGGGCCCGCTTCCCGCTGGCCGTGGGTGTGGTGTGCGGGCGTGGGGGCCCGGCTGTCCTAGGCACCTTGTCCCGTGCCGCGGTTCGTCGTGTGTTGTGCGCGCCTCCCGGGTTCGCGGCACCCGGTGGCCGTTGTGGCTTGGCACCTGCCCTTGTGCCGTGGTTGTGGCCGGCGGCGTGCCTCTCTGGCGTGCCTCATTACCCCGCGTTGGTGCGCCACTCCTCGTCCGGTCCGGTCGCTCTCGGTGCTCCGGTCGGCTTTCCCGTCGCCGTGGTGCCTTCCCCCACCCCGGGGGCTGTCGCCCCCGGCTTTACTGGGTGGCCTCGCGGGGCACGTGGAGGCCGGCCGAGAACCGGGCTCATTGTGCCTGCCGCTGGCCCCTGCCGAGGCAAGGGCGCTGGGCGCGCTCCACGTCGTACCCGTTCGGGGCCCCGCGATGGGGTTGTCCCTGGCGGGTCCCTCCGGCTTCTGTCTTGGGCTGCGTGCGCTGCGGTGGTTCGGCGTGTGTGGACCCGGTCACTGACGCGTCCGGTTTCCCGTACCGTCCGTCTTTCGACGGGGGACTCGGCCGGTGCACCGGGGCCGTTTGGTGTGGACGCCGACACCGCCCCTTTCGGGTCGGAGGACGCCACGCCCGGGTCCCGCGCGTGTGTGTGTGTGCGTGCTCTACTTGGCCGGGTCGGGCAGGCGGGCCTCCCACGCGCCTTTTGGTCCGCCTCACCTTTCCTTTGGCCGTTCTTGGTGCGCTCTTTGCTTGTTCGGCCCCCTCCGGGCAGGGGTTGCCCCGTTTGTGGTTGTTGTTGGGTTTTTTCCTTTTTTTGTTTTTTTTATTTTTCTTTTCCCCTTCTCCCCCCTTGTTGTGCCCCCGTTGTGTCCTGCTTTGCGTGTTTTCCGGCCCCAGGTGCCTCGGGCCTTGGCGTCTTGTCGCCCCCTCCCCCCTTTTTTTTCCCCTCCCCCCCCCTCCGTGCACCCCGTTGTCTCCTGCTTTTTGTGTTTTCTGGCCTCGGGTGCCTTGGGCCTCGGCCTCTTGTTGCCCCCCCCCCTCCCCCCCCCGTTTATTTTTGTTTCTGTTTTTTGCCCCCCCCCCCTGTTGTCTCTGGTGTTTCCTGCTTTCCGGATGCCTTGGGACTTCGCGCCCCCCCCCCTTTTTTTTGTTGTTTTTTTTTTCCCTTCTGTTTTCTTTCTTTTCCGGTTGTGCGGTGCGGGGCAGGTTTGTGCGTCCTGGGCCGTCGAGTGTGCCCGCGTGTGCCTCGGTGGTGCTGTCCCTGTCGTTGCTTTGTGTGCGCTGGCTGGTGTTGTCTGGTGTTGGCTGTTGGGCCTGGCTGTCCTGTGCTGTCTCCCGGTGGGTCTTGGTGTCGTGCTTCGGTGGTGCTGTCCTTGTCTGGCCGCGTGGCTCGCCGCCCTGTGGCTCGGCGTGGTGTGTCTTGGTGTTCCGCTGCCCTGTGTTGTGTTCTGTTGCGCGGTGTTGTCGTGTGGTGGTGTGCTGTCGTGCTCTGCCGCTTGTTTGCATTTTTGCCTGTGCCTGTTGTTTGTTTCTTGCCGCTGCGCATCTGCTGTGTGTGTTCTGGGGTGTCGTGCTGTGTGTTCCCTGTCCTCTCCGCCCTGTGCGGTGCTGTGCTTCGCAGTGCTGGTGCCCTTTCATTGTGCTTTGGGCGTCGTCTGTGCTGTTCCTGGTGGCTGGTGTTGTTGGTTCCCGGTGTCGCTGCCTTTTGTTGGGGGTCTGCTGGTGGCTCTGGTTGCCCGGCGTTGTCGTTTGGTGGTGTGTGTCGGCTTTGGTGCCTGTGTCCGGTCTGGCCGTCGCTCGGCGTCTTCCCTGTGGTGTCCTGCTCCCCTGTGCTGTGTCCTGTGGCGCTGTGCTGCCGTGTGGTTCCGTGCTGTGGTGCCCCGTCTTCTTTTTTTTTTGTTTTTCTCCTTGCCGGTGGCGCTGGTTTCCTGTTGTTCCCCGTTGGTTCTGGGCTCCAGGCTGGTTCCGGGTGGTTTCTGTTTCTGTGCGCTGCCTGCGCGGTGCTGTGCTGGTGTGCCTGCGTTGTTGCTCTCTGTTCGGTGCTCTCTTGCCCTCGCGGGGCTGGCTGTTGTTTTGTGTTGTTGCCTGTTGGGTTTGTGTGTTTGTTGTTGGGCCTGGCTGTCCTCTGTTGTCTTCTGATGGGTCCTGGTGGCTCCTGGTGTCGTGTCTCGGTGGCCTGCTGTGGTGTGTCCCTGGGTGCTGTGCTGCGCCGTGTTGCTGCGCGTTGTGCCGCCTGGCGTTGCGTTGTTGTGCGCTGTGTTGTTTCGTTTTGCCTCGTTTGGTGCTGCCGCGCGCTGTGTTGTGTCCTGGGGCGCTGTCCGTCGTCTCTGGGTCCTGTGCCTTCTGGCGCCGTGTTTTGTCTTGTCCCCCCGCGCTGTGTGTGTTTTGCTGTGGTGTGTCGCTGCGTGGTGTTGTTCGCCGTTGTGCTTTGTGCCGTGTGCGCCCTGGGGTGTCGTGTTGTGCGTTTCCTGTTGTACCTACTTGAAAAACCGCTGCAAAATTTCGTAAAATATTTTTTTTCTTCTTTTTTTTGGCTTTTGAAAATAAAAAAAAATTATACACAACCCAACACACTTGCG
Source organism: Eutreptiella sp. 'Long Island Sound 2002' (assembly GCA_964036045.1). NCBI lineage: Eukaryota > Euglenozoa > Euglenophyceae > Eutreptiales > Eutreptiaceae > Eutreptiella > Eutreptiella sp. 'Long Island Sound 2002'. The sequence goes on along the minus strand of OZ038381.1, from coordinate 150,719,104 downwards.
TGCAGCAAGACCATGTACGCTGCAGTGTCTTACGTGCTGACCGTCCTTCTTGATGTTCTTGGCCTTGTACTTGTGCGTGGCGTCGTGGAGCGTGTTGGTGTCCATTGCTAAGGGTTGACCGCGTTCCCCCAGGGCTGCCGCCTGAGCTGCAGGGCAAGGGGAGTGATGGGCACGAGGGTGGGGAGGTAGGTGCATGGAGAAGAAGAAGAAAAACACGGCAGGGCGCGACGTGAGGGGTCGTGGCAAGTTATGAAAAATTTTCGAGTTTTACGCGCTGCTCGCAACACGTTTTTCTTTGCGCCTATAGCGAGTTAGACGACGGGAGGGACGGCGTTAGGGTCCTGATTTTTGCATGTCCGCAGGAGCGCACCGAACCAGAGGAAGCGGAGACGCGAGACAGAGCACAAGAGGACATAAAAAGGGCGGAGGCGGCAAAGCGTCAAAAGCAAGTGGATGAGGAGCAAGAGCAAAGGGTAACCTTCCAGGAGCGCACACGGAGTTCAGCAGTTACGCTCTCTCGATTCTGTGCATACGTATCGTGCTAATTTCTTTCCAATTTACGGAGATCAGATTTTGATTTTTGCATGTCCCCAGGAGCGCACCGAACGAGAGGAGGCGGACAGAAAGAAGGCAGAGGCGGCAAAGCGTCAAAGTCAAGCGGATGAGGAGCAAGAGCAAAAGGTAACCATCCAGGAGCGCACACGGAGTTCTGCAGTTACGCACTCTCGAATCTGTGCATACCTATCGTGTTCATTTCTTTCCAATCGACGGAGATCGGATTTTGTTTTTTGCATGTCGCCAGAGCGCACCGAACGAGAGGAGGCGGACAGAAAGAAGGCGGAGGCGGCAAAGCGTCAAAAGCAAGTGGATGAGGAGCAACAGCAAAAGGTAACCTTGCAAATTACTGCAGTACCGCTCTCTCTATTCTGTGCATACGTATTGTGTTCATTTCTTTTCAATTCACGGAGATCGGATTTTGTTTTTTACGTGTCGCCATGAGCGCACCGAGCGAGAGGAGGCGGACAGAAAGAAGGCGGAGGCGGCAAAGCGTCAAAAGCAAGTGGATGAGGAGCAACAGCAAAAGGTAACGTTGCAAATTTCTGCGGTACCGCTCTGTCTATTCTGTGCATACGTATCGCGTTCATTTCTTTCCAATTGACGGAGATCGGATTTTGTTTTTTGCATGTCGCCAGGAGCGCACCGAACGAGAGGAGGCGGACAGAAAGAAGGCGGAGGTGGCAAAGCGTCAAAAGCAAGTGGATGAGGAGCAACAGCAAAAGGTAACCATGCAAATTTCTGCAGTACTGCTCTCTCGATTCTGTGCATACCTATGGTGTTAATTTCTTTCCAATTGACGGGGATGGGATTTTGTTTTTTGCATGTCGCCAGGAGCTCACCGAACAAGAGGAGGCGGACAGAAAGAAGCCGGAGGCGGCAAAGCGTCAAAAGCAAGTGGATGAGGAGCAACAGCAAAAGGTAACCATGCAAAGGTCTGCAGTAACGCTCTTTTGATTCTGTGCATACGTATCGTGTTCATTTCTTTTCAATTGACGGAGATAGGAATTGGATTTTTGCATGTCCCCAGGAGCGCACCGAACGGGAGGAAGCAGAGAAGCGACACGAGAACCGCCAAGTGCAAAACGTCAACACGGCATCAGAGCGCAAGATCGAAAGCGAGGGTCACGACATTATTGCTCTTCCACCGCCTCCACTATTCAGCGGAAAGCAAACAGAGCCTCTCAAGGTTTTTTCATTCCTGTCACTGTACCCCTCAGCAAAATGTACGAGGATCTGCCTGTCCAACGGCCACCACATCAGCAACTCTTCAAAGCCTTGGCAACAGAGAACAGGATCCATGCGAGGTTTCATTGGCGTCAAAAAAGACGCAGAGCTGCGGGGTTCTGACAGCGTCATGCAGGCAGCCATCTGCTCTTGCAAGCTCCAAATACAGTGGCAGGGCGGTACTTGTGTGCAGGCACCAATCAGCGTTGTAGCGACTATTTTGCATACCACGCCACGTTGCTGTAGGCTGTTTTTGGATTTTATTCTTCCCAAGATGCTAGAACCTTCCAGACCGGCAGCCATGTGCTCTTGCGAGCTCCAAATACAATGGTAGGGCGGTACTTTGGTGCAGGCACCTATCAGGGTTGTAGCAACTATTTTGCATACCACTCCACATTGCTGTAGGCTGTTTTTTGTTTTTTTTTTCCTAAGATGCTAGAACCTTCCAGACCGGGACGGCCCAAACTGCCTGAATGGCAGCTTTCACAGAAATCTCTGGCCAACAGATAGCCTTGTGAGGTCGTATGCGAAGCAGTTGCATTGCGGGCACCTGATTGCGGAGCATGCAGTGAAGCGATCACTGAATCGAGACAGACTGAGGGGAGGACCGGCCACATTTGAGCAATTGAGGGATACCCTCATTGCAAAGTTTACGACCCATGATACATGGGAAGATTTCATTCGCGCGCGCAGAAATAATGATGGCAATGGTCAGGGGCTGTAAAGGACAGGCGTGACCAAACTCATGCAGCTTTTGACAGCTGACATGGGGATTGCTACCCCACCTGTAGGTGCGTGCCTAGACCCGAGTACCGCCCTTCCACTGTATTTGGAGCTCGCAAGAGCACATGGCTGCCTGCATGACGCTGTCAGAACCCCGCAGCTCTGCGTTTTTTTTGACGCCAATGAAATGTATGGGCGCCGTAAATGCCAGGTGCTCAGCGTACATCTACCGCAAGCACGTCAGCCACACCAACTCCTTCTGCAACTTCCCCTCACGAGACACCTGGACCAGGATGATCACATCACAACCCCGTCGCAGTTTGAGCGCATGGACCTGCTTCCTGCCCTTGAGAAGGCGTTGGAGAGCGGCTGGGGTGGTGAAAGCATGGAGCTGGTTTTTTCTCCTGATTATGCCGCCTACTACAGAACCACGCCTCCACCAACAGCAGATTGCTGTTGTGTGGAGTGCTATGGTTCAAAAAAACTCTGGAAGCACCCTGATTGAATACGGCAGCCTTTGCGGGATTTTCACAACTACCCTTCACGCTGCGCTCCCTTCTTTCGCCTCATGAAATGTCGCCTCAACAGCGTGTATGATGTACACCACTGCAACAATCACGTGTGGGCAAACGGGGTGATCCAACCCCTGTGGTTCTGGACCACAGCAAACCTGCCTGAGGAATACACTGTCCAATTGAAGGTAATTTTGGAGAAACATTTTACGCGCTTTCCATACTACCCGCCTTTCAAAGAAGCTATTGGCAAAAGGGACTGGTCACTTCCAAACATTGTCACGAAGGATATCCCGAAGGAGGATTCTTTTTGGAAAGCCCTAGCTGATCTGTCCCCACGAACGGCAAATGGTCTCACAGTCAAACGGAGCGGTGAGGTTCTGCAGGACCCAATACACCGATATTTGAAACTGATGCGGATTCTGATGGTCCAGCTGAACAGCTGGAGTCCGGAGGGTGTTGACCAGCGTGATGACATGTGCCGTGAAGCACATGAGCTCTTTTGGGACCTCGGGTTTCCCCTGCGCCGATTTGGAGTCCCAATTCATTATTTTCTGGAGCACTACACCCCCCGGCTGCGCAAACATGGCAACCTCTTGGTCATGTCATCGGAGGGGGGCGAGCATGTCCACCAGCCCCACTCCAAGATCGTGCAAAAACGCCTCTCTCGCCCACGAGGGAAATGCCCAGCGGGGCTGGTGGGGATAATGAAGCACGTCAGGCTCTGGTTGGGGCTGTGGAGGCAAGGCTGGCTGTCTCCAACTCTCTGGTACACGCATGAACCGAAATTGCCAGCTGACAATTTTTGGTATACCACCTTCTTGCCACCACATCCCTTGGCTTGTGATAGATTTACTATTTTTGGCCATTTTTTGCTAATGTTGCTAATCTTTCATTGTTTATGGATTGGGGTAGATTTTGGAACGTATTCATGCTGATATTTTCAGTACCCCTCTGTATCTCTCTCCACTTCTGTCGTCTACAGGATCCATCGAATAGAGCCAATGGGGTGCCGCTGGCGTTGATGAAGCCCCTGATTGACGCAATTCAAAAATTGGGCAGAAGTCTGTGGTACGACGTGACTGGGGGCTCAAGGGCCTGTGGAGTCCCTGCTGCTGACATGATCAAGCATCTTGAGCGCATCTTCCCTGTGCTCGGAATGGCTTGCCCCGGTGCTGCCCAAGTGATAACGCTCACCGATCATCCGGTCCCCTGTCAGCTGGCTATCATGGAGAGCGTGCTAATGAGGCCAGTCATTTTTGCTTAATGCATACTCTTGACACAATTCAGTACAGCGCAACCCCTCTGTCACTGTCACCAGGTGACACTGTGTTTCTGCCAGTTGAAAAGCACTGGATGCTGCCAAAGTTGTGTCCAGGCCTTAATTTTTTTGCTGCTGTACCATTCTCGAATTCGCAAAATGCACCATTCGTGCCCGACGATAGCTGTTGGATCAGCAAACATTTACGGCCGTCCAGTGTGACCTGGAGTGACCTGCAGCACGGTGACACTGTGCAGATGTATGACCGCCTAAGCGATGCTTCGGTTCTGCTGCACACCCAATTGTTGTGGAGGCCCACTGTGCGTTGTCGCAGTCTGTCGCGAAAAGGGCAGCCCCTGTTCCCAGGCAGGTGGACAGTCCAGCTTGAACGGGGCGTCACTTTTTTAGTATTAGCCGTGATTCCTACCAATCCGGCTTCCTGGGATGTTGTCGGCGTCTCTGCATTTTGCTGTACGGCAGGGCAGGCAGACTTCAGATCCCTTGTGCGGTTTTCAGAATCCAGCCTCAGAGAAATTGCCCTGGCTGACAAGCAGGGCTGTGAAGCAGGGAGGACCTGGATTGAAGGTTTGTATTCCGGGCAGTGCATTCATTTCCAGTTTCCTCAGAGGTGTCAGTCCTGCGGTCCGCACCAGGCCAAGCGTGAACTGGCATATGAGGACAGTCGGCGGAGCACACGTCTCCCTGAGATCACAAACCTCAGTACCACAGCGGTGAAGAAGGAATCTGTCACTACCAATTGGAAACCGAAACCGAACCCGAAACGGAATTCAACCGCAAAGCCACCACCAAAACTGAAACCAAAACCGAAACCAAAACCAAAACCAAAACCAAAAAGCCATGAAAACAACAGTCCACCAAGCAAACAGCCAAAGAAGGAAGAGACGGGCAGTGGGACGGTAAAACAAGAGGCTGACCTTGTTCAGCGGCTCTTGGCTGCACTGCAACAAACAACCCAACAACAAAACAACCGAACATACCCCCTGAAGCGAGAACGCGGGCAAGGTGAAAACAGTGAAAATACCCGAAAAAAAGGAAGGGTTAAACGGGAGTCAGGAGAGCACATGTCTCAGCAGATGTCTCAAGTGTCTCAACAGGTGTCTCCGAACCCCCCTGGGCAGGTGTTTCAGCAGGAGCAACAGCAGCAGCAGCAGAAGCAGCAGCAGCAGCAGTTGCAGCTGCAGATGCAGATGCAGACCCAAGTGCAGCAGCAGCAGCAGCTTCAGCAGATGCACCAGCAGGCCCAGCAGCAGCAGCAGCATGGGTCCTTTGCAAATGAACATGCCAGTTGCCATGCCCATGGCCATGCCAATGCCATCCATGAACATGCACCAGCTCGAAATGCCCATGCAGCCCATGCAGCAGCTTTGTTTGACGATGAGCAGCATGCAGCCCTTTGGTTCTCCACTGTACCCGCCCTATTAGAAGCGCCTGCATATATGTCTTTTGTTTTTTTCCCTCTCCAAAAAAAGAACTTTCTGCTGTTTAGAGTTTGGTGATTCAAATTTATTGCCGTATTTGTGAATACGGCAGGATTGAAGCGGTACCCAGAACCTATGGACCATGGCCCGGAGGCCTGTGAGCTGTCACACCCGTTATGGCCCATGGCCCGGAGGCCTGTGAGCCGCCATACCTGTGCGGAAGCCGTTGACACCGGCCGTCAGCGGGATATCCCTGTTCTCTAACCCACAAAATCTGGAATCCGATTTCTAACCATTAAATCGATGTGGAATTACCATAATTTTACTGTCTTGGTCGATTTGCGGTGAAAAATCGGTGAACTACCCGATTTCTACCGCGATTTCTAATTGTCGTGAAATCGCCGCCTAACGTCGCCCGTTCCGTGCACTGCATTAGATGATTCTGTAAAACGATCTTTTTGGAATTCAAGACTGAAACACTCTTCGAGTGATCAGCAATTTTTTCCTTGATAAAACGCATCGCGTCCCAGATTTTTCCCAGAAAATCTGGGCGGCCGAAGGCGCTTTGAACCTTTAAGTGAAATAACAAGGGTTACGAGCGTTCAAGCGCCCAAGGACGAATTAACGTGCCTCATAGGCACTGTGTATGAGGTTTTGCCTCCCCATAGTCATAGGATGAGGCCAAAGGATCCCAACTCCATAGGCCCAAAGGGTTATTTATTTTGAGTGTTTTCCAAGAAATGGGCAATCTCACGTACTTGGCGTCCAAGTACGTGTAGAAGTATGTTGAGTTGGCGTTTTCTCCCTCTTTGCTTGCCTCTACATCCGGGGCATATCACTTGTCTTCCCCGGAAAGTACATATATGATCTCCATATATGTATTGGCAATATATTTTGCGTGCATGCTACAATTGGGCTTTCCGAAGGGAGGTCGATTTTCGACCAAAGCACCTGCATGCGTGTTAAGGGACCAAAGGTACTCTAGAATATAGGCATACTTTGATTCTAGTCCACTAGGTTGGGTGTAGAAGGCGAGGGTAGGGTTGTATGCCATATTTGGTGTCATATCACGTGCCCATTTGGCGGGTGCACCATTCCAAGACTAACCCGCCAATGGACCCCATATCGCACGAAGCCCTTCATTTTACTCCCAACCAACACTCGCAAGCCTAATCTTCGTGAAGAGACGCTTGCGGAGCGCTCCCGAAGCGATGCGTTGTGAGCAAGGTGTGTTTTTTGCAATATTCCATATTTGCATGTGCCCACTTGGGAGGCAGCGCGCGCGGCCTTCCAAAACGCCCCAAGTGGAGCACGTATGTGAAATCGGAGGTCATTGGTGTCGAGTCATTGTGTTTAGAAGAATTGGTCGATTACTCAATCCAAGCCGAAGATATTATAATATATTTGAGCAGTTTTCAAGGCACTTTTGCGTGTTTTTTCGCCAATTTTGCTTTTTTTTGCCCGTTATGATGTCAAGTGGCGACCGTGTATCTCAACGTTGCGCCCAATTGACATCATGACGCAAGTATGTTTTGAGGGTACACACTTCGCTGCCCAACATATCTTGAACCCGGCGAACAACTCCTCTTGGGCTTGGCATACCGTGGCCGCCATGTTGGCGATTTGGGACGATCCCAAATCATGGGCTCACTTGGCGACCCTGCCATTCCCTAAACCGGAGGGTTTTGGGCGACGCCAAAAAGATATGTTGGACGCATATGACTTGATACCAATCCTATGGCACACTCCGGTCCAAGTCGGGCATGTGCCTCATTTGCCCCACCCATGAGTGTGCGCATTTTCGGCCATTTGGTGCAATTTCCGACATTTTCTGCCCGCCGTGCACCATGTTCAGCCCCCTTGTGCACGCCGGACGCATGGACCAATGGACGATATATGACATGGGTGTTATTGATATTGGTCACGATGGTTCGCACACCACGTGGGCGAAGCGGAGCAACCTTCGTCAAGGTGCTAGCCCAAAGTGAGTGTGGACGATTTTGCCATTTTGGCAATTGTGGACCCAATTTGGATTGTCACCACGCCAAGTGGCATGGAGATCTTTGAGAGCCTGTTGCATTGGAGTCTTTGGTGGACGCCCGGTGGATGGTGTATGGAATGGCGGATCCGATCTCCAAGCCGGCGTGGAGATATACTATTGAGGGCACCCCCGATTTTGGCTCATTTTGAGCAGCCAAAATGACCCCCTTTTCGGACCCCAATTTCAGCCCCCCGTGTGGTCAATTGGCGGCCCCATATCTCTATGCCCACAGGGAGCCCGGACCTAATTTCAGGTTGTGCACCCAGATATAGGTCCTAGGTCCTGCCTCCTATCCTGTGGGTCATTGGCCTTGCCCTGGCCGGGCGAGCCACGCATGGGCATGACGCCAATTTTGGTGATTCTGGCATCATGACCCCACTTGACGAACCCGTGGTGCCCTGATGCTTGGACCTCAGAGGGAACCATGTTGGGTGAGGGCTCCAAGGAGTGTGTACTGGAAGGGCATAGGGTCAGTTGCCTCGTCCCTACCTCTGGCGGGTCCGGACGAGGGGTCCATTCCGAAGTTTTCGGAGCTAATATCAGTTTGGGCTGAAACAGCCCATTTTCAGCTGGCAACTCCTAGGGGATAATGGCGGGGCCTTCTCTCCAGCTCAGAGGAGAGTTGGGACCTGCCGTTGAGGGAGCATAGGGAACCACCGTTGATTGGCCTTGGAGCCACTTGGTTCCCAGGAACTCGCCTGTGGCTGGGCGGGACACCCTCCCCCATTGGCAGGGTTTCAGGGTCCAGACTCAGCAGGGCATGGGTTGTGGTTGAGCCCCCGCCCCTGCCAGCCACTGAGAGGGTCGGACCTGGGATTGGGATATGAGTTGGGACTGAGTGTTCATTGTCCTGTGATGCCCTTACCCCAGTGCAGTCTTAACCCCATGTGTACATATCCTGATGTGTTGCTGTACATACTTTTGTTCCCTTGTTTCACAGTGGCAAGGATCCTGAAACGCTTTGTCACATGACACGAGCGTGATGACGCCCCTGTGAGCGCAGTGCTTTGCCCGCCTGCTTGCTTGTGCATGTCCACCGCAGCGTCCCGTGGCCAGGCCCCCCACGGGAACACGTCAAAAGCGTTTCACCGCCGCGGGGTTACCCATCGTGGGGGCCATCCGAACCCCGAGCACCACGGGCTTCACAGCGCCGCCCAGCTACAGCGCCGAGTCCGTGAAGGAGGTGTAGGGACCGGATCCCCGACATCAACGAGTTCCTTCGGCCGACCAGCAAGGCCGCACTCCCAGCTACATCAACCGCCTCAACAGCCACCCCCAGGACTAGTCCATCGAGGGGAACGATGGTGAATTGGCAAGAGGTGGGCAAGACGTGGCCGCAGCCCTACCCCCATGCGGTGCGCCTACTGCGTGGGTTGCTGTGGGGGCAGCACTACCGCCACAGCAATCCCCGGTGCGAAGGCGGCATGCCCGGGAGCTTCGAGCTCCGCGAGGACATGGGCGAGGACCGCCTGCAGGCAGTGGAGGTAGGTAGGTAGGTATCTTCGGGAGCTTGGGTTCCCTCCTTTGACATTGCAGGAAGAAGGTCTTACCATGGGGACGTCCTGTCCCTCCCACTGCCCTATGTCAGGTGCCTCTTGAGCCGCTCCCGCATGTGCTTGGGAAGGCATTGTCGCGGCCACCCGGTCCATGTGTCCCAGGTGGGAGGGTGTCCCCACATGTGTCCATGGGAAGGGCCACATGCCCCCTCCTTTGAGCGGCAGTTCTGGGGGGCTGCCCAGCCGTGTGGAGTATCTCTCACCACAAGGGGTATTGCTCCCGCTTGTCTACGGTACGACCGCCTCACCCTTGTGGCTTGAGTTGCGGGGCCACTCTGCTTGGCAGGTGACCCCCTCCTGGACTGTGTACCGGCTCGCCTGTCACCGGTTGCTTCCATGGCTCCGGGTGACGTTTGCCATGGTCCCCGATGCAGCCTGGCCAGGCTCGGACCAGTGGCCTTGGAGTACCGCTCCTGCCACTGGCCCGGTGGGTCGGCTGGGTCGCCCCAGTGCGTCCGACCCATGGGGTATTGGTTCTTTCCTGTCCCTCGGCCGCCCTACGTGTGTGCAGTGTCCTGGGCCGCTGGGCTCCTGTTCACCGGTGTGCCCGCGCGGTTTGCTGTGGTGCGTCTGCGGTGTCCTGGGCCGGCTGGCTCCTGTTCACCGGTGTGCTCGCTCGGTGCGTTGTGTTGCATGTGCGGTGTCCTGGGCCACTGGGCTCCTGTTCACCGGTGTGCGTGCTGTGTGCGGTGCGCGTGTGCCATGGGTGGTTGTGTCCCTCTTCCTCCCCCCCTAATTTTCGTTTTTTTTAATTGTTTTTTTTTTTTTCGGAAAAAAAAAAGAAAAAACAAAAACGAGAAAAACAGGGGCGCGCGTACACTGCAGGCACAGGCATGGGCAGCTGGTGCGGCGGTGCTATAGCGTTGTGTCCTCTGGCGTGTGTCGTCTGTGCTGTGGCGGCGGTCGCGCCCCAGGGGTGCGGCTCGCGCGTCCTGATGTACACGGGCTTGGGTCAGGGTGGGTTTGGTGAGGTGTCTCTTTGCTTCTTGAGCTGGCTGGTTAGGCGGCTGTGTGGGCTGTGGGTTTGGGCTGTGGTTACGGTGTTCCCTCGGCGGGCTTGGTCAGGAGTCAAGGGTTAGCGGTTTCGGGGTGTGGCTCGGGTTTGATTTGTGCTTGGGTTCTGGCTCGGTTAGGCGGTTGCGACGGTATCGAGCCTGGGTTCGGTGCCTTTGGGCGTAGTGGTGCTCGTTGTCGTGTGCGTTGGCTTCCTTCGGCGTCCGGTTTGTTTGGTGACTTCTGGGCGGGGCCTGGCGTGGCGCCCCGTGGTGGTGGTTTGCTGGGTAACGGGGTTAGATGGCGGCGCTGGTGGCCGGGGGGTCAGGCGCGTCCTGTTGTGTGGCGCGTAGGGCTCCTGGGGTGCTGTGGGTGTCGCCGGTATCGGTGCGCCGACGCTTGTGGGGTGGTGAGGGGGTGTGTTTGTGCGGGGCTGGGCTTTGGGTGATGTCCCACAGGCGGATGCCGTCTCGCTGCGTTTCCTGGAGGGTCCCCCGCAGGCGCCTGAGGACATACGGGTGGTCCTGGGGCGCGGGGAGGTTGCGGGGGTGGACTCCCAGGGGGCGGAGCGCATCGGCCAGCATGGCTTCCCATGCGGCCTGCGGCATCCACCCCCCCCGCCGGCCGGAGGCGGCAGTTCTCCACCGACCCCTTGCGGGGCCGATGGACCAGGCCCTCGAGGGAGGGCTCTCCCCGGGCCCACTTTCGCAGCTCCCAGAGCTGCGTGTGGGTCCAGCGCTGCCACCACTGTTCCTGGGCGGGCCTGCGGTCCTGGGCGGATGAGTGGGCGTGGGTGGGTGTGACGGGGTCGTGGGGACCGGTGGCGGTGGCGGGCCGGGGGGATTCCTCGTAGTCCTGTTCCGTGGGGGTGCGTGGGGAGTGGGGGCGCACGCGGATGTGGACCCGCGGGTGTGCGCGTACGGTCTCCGCCTCGGGGTTGGGTGGGGACTCGCGGCGGCGGCAGTAGTGGGGCATGCGTTGTATGTGGCTGTCATGGAGGGTTGGTAGGGGGGCAGGGACGCTGCTGGCGGACCCTGGCGTCGTTCTTGCTTGGTCGGGAGCGGTCCGTTGGCCTGGGGTGCGGGCTTTGAGAGGTGGCGGGACGAGGTGCGTCGCGCTTCGGCCGCGGCGCGCTCCGCCATGAAGGCGGTGGCGGCGGCGTCGGTGACGGTGGGGGGGCGCCGTGCAGGGCGCTGCTGCCTTCGGGCCTGGGATGGCTGGGGCCGGATGTCATAGAGGACGTCCTTGGGGGGCCGGGCTCGCGCTGCCGTCGTGGCGCCGGGTTTGGACTTGGGTTTGGGCTTGGCTGCGGGTTTGGGTGGCTGTTTGGCGGCGGTCTTGGGTTTCGGCTGGGTCGTGGGTGTTGGCTTCGTCGGGGCGTGGGCCTTGGCGGCGGCGGGGCTGCTCGCGGTGGGGGCGGGTTTGGAGGTCCGTTTGGGAGGTGTGTCCCGCGGCCTGGGGGGTGGAGTGCCGGATGAAGACGTGGTGGTGGTGGTGGATGAGGTCGTCGTGGTGGTGGAGGTTGTGGAGTCGGAGGCGGAGGAGAGGGCTGTGGGAGACGGCGGAGGGTCCTGGGCCTCGGGGGCGGGCGTATGATGCTGGGTCCTGTAAGTAGCGAGAACGAGGGTGCAGGTTCGGGCACCGGGCGTGTGCGCGCGTTTTCCCTGGTGATCTTTGCGTGCTGGTGCTGGCGTGGCGGCGTTGTCTCGGCTGCGCGGGCACGTGGGTTACCCGGGGGGTGGCCATATCTGCTCCAGGACGTGCGGGTGTGTTTGCTGGAGGTAGTCGAGGGTCTGGAAGAAGCATCGCTGGATGCCGGGCATGTCCTCCTCTGTGAGGTGGGGGTAGTTTTGGGTGGGGGTGTCTCGGCCCGGCCACAGCAGCGTCATGAGGCGGGCTGCCACCATGTACAGGCATAGTTGTAGGGTGGTGGGGCGTGGGGGGGTGGGTCCCCTGCGGTTTGGGGGGGCTTCCCTCTGCTGGGGGCGCAGCGTGACCACCCACACCCATCGGTCCGTGGGGATCCCCCAGGTCCGTTGGGTCCACTTGGCAAGGCAATACATTGCCCTACCAAGGCCCTGGTAGCCGCTGCGGATGGAGAGCAGCGTGTCCAGGGATTTGGGTTCCCACGTGCCCCAGATGTGGGGGTCGTCCGGGTCGTCCCCCCTGGCGTACGTGTTGGGGCCTGGGTTGTGTGTGGGGGGGGTGTAGTCGGCGGGGAGGAGGGAGTCGGTGCCGTGTACCACCCAGTGGTCTGTGGGTGCGTGGTAGTTGGTGGTGGAGAGGGTGTAGTGCAGATTGTACATGAGGGTCATGTACGTGGAGGGGGCTGGCTGCTGCTCGTCGGGGATGGGGATGTCCCCCGGGACGTGGTGCCGGAAGTTGCTCAGGGAGGCCATCCGGGCTACCCATGTTTCCCGCTCCCACTCTTTGGTGCTGTCGGGGGTGGCGTCGGGTGGGGGATGGGCCATGTCGGGCTCGTGGTAGTGGGTGCGGCCCTTGGTGTCCACCCGCCCCGGCACCGGGTGTCCGACCAGGTGTCGCCCCCAGTCGATGGGGGGCACCCAGATCCGGCTCCCCGTGGGGGGCGGGCTCTCTCCGTCTGGGGTGGCGCGTGGGGGGCGCTCATGTCGGGCGACGTGGAGGAAGGCGTCGAAGAGGAAGTCTCTGACGCCTTCCCCCAGGGTGGCAGCCTGGACCAGGGTGGCCGCCCGGATGGGGGTGCTGGTGCCGGAGGTGCGGAGGTACAGCACGACGTCCTGTTCCCCGAGTCCCCGGAGGTGCTGCTGTACCGCTGCGGGGTTGTGTAGGGCGTAGGGTTCGGCCGGTGCGGCGGCTGGTGGTGCGGGGTGTGATGGGGGGGGTGGTGTGGGTTGGGGGGGGTGGTCGTCGTTGTCGCGCGTGGGGTCTGGTGATGGGGTCTCTTGTGGCGGTCGGGGGAGGGGGGATTCGCGGTGGCGTGTGTCGGCGGGGTTATCGACGTCAATTGGCTGGTGCTGGCTGCCGCGTGTTGTGTCCGTGGCCTGGTCTCGGGGGGGGGGCGGGGGGGGGGTGGTGTGGGGGTGGCGCTGTTGGTGGTTGGGGGGGTGGGGGTGGGTGTTGTGCTGGCTGGGGGTCTGGGCGTCCCTGTGGGTCGTGTGGGTGTTGCGTGTGTGCGCCGTGCGGCCCTTGCGGTTCTTGACTGGTTGTGGTGCCGAGGTGTGGATGGGAGGCGGCCGCATGAGCGTCCGGGTGGGGCTGTGGTCCGTATGTGATGGGTGGCTGCTGGTGGATGGTGCTCGCTGGTATGGGGTGTGGGTCGGGGGGCTTCTGGTGGTGGTGGGGTGGGGGGGGCGGGGGTGGGTGTTGTGCTGGCTGGGGGTCCGGGCGTCCCTGTGGGTCGTGTGGGTGTTGCGTGTGTGCGCCGTGTGGCCCTTGCGGTTCTTGACTGGTTCTGGTGCCGGGGTGCGGGTGCGAGGCGGCCGCATGAGCCCCCAGGTGGGGCTGTGGTCCGTATGTGATGGGTGGCTGCTGGTGGATGGTGCTTGCTGGTATGGGGTGTGGGTGGGGGGGCTGTTGGTGGTGGTGGGGCGCTCCTACTAGGCCCTGGTGTTGCTGGTGTGCGTGCGCGGCTCCTCGCGGGTCCATGGGGGTGTACCGTGGCTCGTATGTCGTGGGCCCGTGTAGCGGGGGCGGCGGCTGGTGCTGGACCGCGTGGTGGTGGTGTGGAGGGTGTGCCGGTTGTGTGTGGTACCCCGGCGTTGGTGGGTGTGGTGGCAGGGGCTGATGGTGGTGGAACACGTGATGGTGTGGTGCGGTGATGTGCGCTATGTGGGGTGGGTGGTTCGCGGGGCCTGGTTGTGCTGGGGCGTGGTGGGGATGTAGCTGGTGGGGGTCGCTGTAGCATGGGGGCATTAGGGGGTAGGGGTTGGGAGGGACGGGGGCGTGGTGGTGCTGTTGGTGGTGCCATGTCCCCTGGCCCTGCGCGTATGGTGGTCCTGGCATGGTGTGGACGTGTGTGGGCGGTGGTGGCTGACTGGGCTGCAGGGTTTGGGTGCTGCGGTACGGTGGTGGTGGTGGGCGCTGGCGGTGGCGGTGTTGTTGGTGTGCCCCGGGGGTCTGGGCGTGGGGTGGTGCGGTGTGGCTGGACCCGGGCCTTGGTCGGGACGTCGCGCCCTGCTGGCGGGCGCGTTGGCGGACCCCCTGACCTGTCTTGGTCTTCTTGGCCTGGTGGGTGTCGGGGGCGGGGGAACCCCCCTGTCCCCGTGGGAGCGACGGGGAGCGGGCGTGCCAGCGGTGTGCCTCTTGGAGGCTCGTCTTGAGGCCTCTGACGTAGGTTTCCTGGTCCGTGAGGCCCACCCGCGTGGCGGTGGCCTCGTCGGGGGCGGCCAGGTGGGCGCCCCGAAAAGATGCCCAGCCCTCCGGGGGCTTCTGTTGTGCGGGGTGGGGGTGGTGTGCCGGGTAGAGGAGTGCGCTGAGTGGGTAAGGTGATCCCTTCCGTCAGCCGAGGGCGTTGTTGAACCGTCGGCAAGTGATTCGGAGGTAGGCTGCTATCTCCTCTGGTGCCGTGTCGGCCCACGCTTCCGGCGTCAGGGCTGCTGCTTGGGGGGCCGGGAGTTGTGGGTCTGGGAGGTGTAGGTCTCGGTGGTGGAGGTATAGGGCGAGGAGGATGTGGCGGGCCGCCACGTTCAAGCCGCCTCAGCTGTGGCGTAGGGGTGGGCTGTGGGGGGGCAGGGGTGTGCTGCCCGTGGCCACGGCTATGGTCCATGCGTGGTCCGCCGCGTCCACCACGTAGTACCCTCCCAGGTGGTCCCGGAGGGTGTCGGTCAGGAACCCGAAGAAGCTGGGGTGGCTGGCGGGGGGGGGGGCTGCGGCTGGGGCCGCGGGCAGCTCGCGGTGGCGGGGGTTGAGGTCCCCGCAGTGGGGGCAGTGGGTGAGGCGCTGCGCGGCTCCCAGGCAGACCCAGTGGTCTGGGTTGCAGGGCAGGGCTGTCTGTGGTAGCCGCTGGCGAATGCAGAGGGGACATGCGGTGGCTGGTGGTTGGTGGTACCTGTGGACGGACGGCGGCGTGGGGGGATGGGGGCTGGTGGCGCGCGCATGCTGCTGGGAGTGTGTGCGGTGCCTGTGGTGTCCGTGTGTGCTGTGCCAGTGCTGTGCTCGGTGGACGGTGTGTAGACGTGGTGGGGGTTCCGTGTTGGTATGTCACGGGGTAGGTTCTCATGGTTGGTAGAACAGGAGTTTGAGGAGGTGGGCTTGGTCTGTTGGGGGCAGGGTTGCCGCATGCTGCAGGTATTTGTGGGTGCGGTATGTGAGCTGCTCCGCCGTCTTGGCAACGGCCGTCCGCTGCATGTGCGCCGCCGTGGCCTGGGGGTCCTCCGCGTGGGTGCGCAGCAAGGTGTAGACGGCAGTGGGGACGAGTCCCCTGCGGACTGCCTCGAGCACCTCCGTCTGCTTGAGGACGGTGGTGAGTTGCTGGGTCGCCGGGGACTGCGTCAGCCATCCGGCGTGCTGTGCGATGGTGTGGGTTGGGTTCCAGTCTGTGAGGGTGTCCAGTCCTCTGTACAGGGGGCACGCCTTGAAGTGGTCCGGTGTTTCTTCTTCCGCGTGGCTGCAGATGCATTTGGTGTGTCCTGCGGGGACGTGCATCGAGCGGCGCGTATACCATCGGTGGTATCGGGTGAGGAGGGGAAGTTGTTCGAGGGCAAGTTGGAGTCGGGGCTTTTTTAGGTGTGCTGGGAGGCTATCTGGGCGCAGGGCGGAGTAGTAGAGGGGGGTGTGGACGGAGTCTTCGAGGCGTCGGAGGAGTTCGGTGTTCGCTGGGTGGCCCAGTGTGGTGGCCAGTTGCTGGATGGGTGTGGGGTAGTGGTACTGCTTGTCTCGATCCGTGTACGGCGTGTCCTCGGGCATCCATTGGAAGGGCTGTGTGGCCGGGGGTATCGGGGGCAGGTGCTACAGGTGGCTGTGGTGTGGGGTGTCCAGTCACACGCGTTCGAGCCCTGGGGTGTGGTTGGTATTCTGGTGTTTGGCCTGCATGTCTGCGCGTCCATTGCCGTATGCGTAGCGGTGTGACTCCTGCTTGACGATGTGTAGGGCGTCCTGGGGGTACATGCCCTTGAAGGCCATCCATAGTCCCAACGCTTGTGTGGTGAGGCCGGACTCGAGTGCTTTGTGGAGGGGCAGGTCCGCAAGGCGCCTGGTGAGGTGGATGTCGACCGTGGCGTCCACGACTACCCAGATGTTGCGGGGCCGGATCGTCGTGGGTGGCGGTGTGGCGGTGACGGCGTCTGCCATGGTGCGCAGTTCGCCGTGGGAGGACGCCCCAAAGATGGTGGCCCCGGTGTGGTGTTCCACGTGGAGGCCGTCCGCGTGCCGGGTGATGCGCACGGAGGCGCAACCGACCGTGGGGGTGCGTTGGTGGGTGCCGGATGCGTCAGTGAAGTAGATGATGTCGGTGTCGCTGGGTATGGGTAGGCGGGCGATTGCTGTGGGGTGATAGACGTAGATGGGGTTCCCCTGGGCGGTTCTGGCGGTGATTTGCGTGGGTTGCAGTAGTGGCGCTGCATAGACGCCTATCCCCTGGGTGATGATGGCCTGGCCTCGTGGGGTGAGGCGGAGGAGGCCCCTGTCTGGGTGTCCCTGGGTGATATACGCGTACATCAGGTGGAAGAGGTATCCCGTATTGGGGTGGAACTTCTGGCACGTGATGGTCTGTCGCCGCTCCTTGTCGTCTTTGTCGCCGCGGAGGGTGGGGCATTTGTGCTGTAGGGGGCGCATGGGTGCCTCCTGAGGTCCTGCGCGGTGTGGGTCGCAGCGGTCGTACTCCATGGCTACGCTGTCCGGATCTGCCCGCTCGTTGGTGAACGTCCATGTCGCCGTGGGTGTTCGGGCCCAGGCTACGTGCGCCGGGTGGTATGGGGGTACCGTGTGAAACCAGGGGGAGAGCCATGCCTGCTGGTTGGCAGTGGCGGCGGCGTTGGGTGTGCGGTAGTGGGTGGAGATGAGGTGCAGCAGGGGCCACGGAGTGTCGAGGGCTGCCGGGCCGCAGTGCCAGCACGTGCGTGGTATGCTCTGGTCACTGTGTCTGACTGGTGGTACATCGGTCTCCGGTGCATTGTGTTTGGGGATGGACCAGGGGGCATGGTGTCGCTGGACAGTGCGGGTAGCATGTTTGTGGCCGTTTGGTGCTAGTAGCAGGATGGTGGGTGGTGTCCAGCCTTCGGCTGACGGGGTCGGCTCCCCCTGCGTCGTGCCGCCTTCGTTGGGGGTCTCGTGCTCGCTCGGGCGGGGCCGGGGGTGCTGGCGCTGGAAGGTTGTGTACGCCGTGTCGATGTCCTTGGGCCCCCGCATGTCCCGCCCTGCCTTCGTAGCACATGCGCGGAGGTACGCTTGGAAGACGTGGCGTGCTGGCCATTGTGGGTCGGAAAGGAAAGGGGCGTGGTGGGCGTCGCATTGGGCCATGATCTTCATCTGTGTTGGGGTGATATAGACTATGGTGATGGTCGCCCCTACGAGGCGCAGGGTGTCCACCTCTCCTGCCGGGCGTCGGTGGATGTCGGTGTGTGTGGCCACGAGTGGCCCCTGTTGATCGCAGTGGTGGTTTGTCAGGATGGCGTGTGTGTGGTGCGGTAGGAGGAGTTGTAGCTGGGCCCAGATGCCAGTGCCCACGGAGGTGGACACGCCGTGTTGCGCCAGTATCCACCGGGGGCAGGTGTTGCGGGCCATTTGCGCTTCTTTTATGCGTATGGCTGCCGCCTCGCGAACTTCTGGTTGGTGGTTGTGTGTTACCCTGTGTAGGAGGTGTGCTGCGTGTTTGGCACAGGCCATGTCGACCAGGGCGCCCGTATTGTCTCCGTAGTAGCGCCAGTGGGCCATCATGGCCTCCTTGGGGAAAGACGTGGGCCAGCCTCCGTGTTGCGCCCATGCCTTCGTCACTTGCTGTCGAGCGTGGCGTAGTGCGTCTTGGGGGCGCGGG
This sequence comes from Eutreptiella sp. 'Long Island Sound 2002', assembly GCA_964036045.1. Lineage (NCBI taxonomy): Eukaryota > Euglenozoa > Euglenophyceae > Eutreptiales > Eutreptiaceae > Eutreptiella > Eutreptiella sp. 'Long Island Sound 2002'. The sequence goes on along the minus strand of OZ038381.1, from coordinate 150,700,846 downwards.
AGGTGCAGGGCTTGGTACCCGATGGCCGCGTTGACCACTGCTTCCATGAAGTACGCCAGGCCCTGCGTAGACAGGAGGTCCCCTCTGGCAATCTGGGGTAGCCGGGCGAGGCGCTCTTCTAGCTTGCTTGGGAGTGCGATGTGGTGGTGCCGCGTGGCCTGTGTGACTCCCAGGTGGACTGTGGTGTCTTCCAGGTGTAGGGGTTCGCCTTTCCGGATGTGGGGGGTGGGGGTCTTGGCGTCGGCCAGCCCGACTGATTTGCGGGGGTGCACTAGGAGCTGGTGGGCGTCCAGGTAGGTTGTGGTGAGTTGGAGAATGGCGGACGCTTGTTCGGTGGTCGTTGGTAGCCCTGCGTTCTCAGGGTCGCGGTGGCGGGTGGCCGTAGTTAGGAGGTTGTCATCTGCGAAGTTGATGAGGGGGGATCGTAGCGGATATGGGGCGTACCCCGGGTATACCCGTGCTAGCTCGAATGCCAGTGGCAGGGTGACGAGGAGGTAGAGGAAGGGGCCTTCGGCGCCTCCCTGGGGGACCCCGCTGTCTGTGCCGGTCCAGGGGGTGAGGCCTGCGGCTGTGATGACTGTGTAGAGTCGGGTCTGGATGTACCCGGTCATGAAGGATAGGAATGGGAGGCCCATGGCATCCCATACCTCCGTGAGGAGCCGGTGTGGGGCTTGGGGGAACGCGCCTTGGACATTGAGGGAGGCGATGATCATCTCGTAGGGGTTCATGTCCAGTGCGGTGTCCTGGAGGAAGATGGCCTCGTGGGGGGACCTGCCGGCCATGGCTCCCCACATGCTGGCGGGCACATGGGCGAAGACCGCTGGCGCGATGCGGCCTAGGATGAGCGTCCACACCAGCTTGACCTCGGTGGTGGCGCAGACTATGGGCCGCCAGTTCCCCGGCTGCGCCCAGTCCCCCTTTTTGTAGAGGGGGTGGACCAGGTTGGCCCACTCAGGGGGGATGGGCGTGGCGCCCGTGACGATGTCCCACAGGCGGGCTGCCAGGCGGCGTTTGATGGGCAGGGTGAGACGTTTGTACGCTTCGGCCGGCAAACCGTCGACGCCGGGCACGACCCCCTTCTTCAGGCGGTCTAGGGCGCGTTGCAGTTCTGAGATGCTGAAGGGGTCGTGTTCGATGGCGCGCCGCTGTTCCCAGTTGAAGACCCTGGGCACATGCTCGCGGATGGTGTTTCTGGTGTGGGGGTCGAGCTCGGGGAGGGCGTCCCTGTGTTGTGCCTGGAAGCTGTCCAGGACTGCCTGGAGGACGGCGTCGGGGTCATTGGTGAGGCCTCCTTCGAGGGTGCGTACCGCGTGGATGGTACGGCGCCCCGTGTCCTCCAGGATGCGGCTGACGTACCGTAGGGACTTGTACGGCGTGTCGTTTCTGCCGTATCTTTCGCGTTCTTGGGCTGCGGCCGCTATGCGGTGGGCGTGCCATTCCTGGAGTTGGTGGCGGCGGGTGGTGAGGAGCACACGGAGGTGGGCGTCCCGGTCTCGTGCCTCCGATGTGCTGGGGCGTAGCAGGGTGGCGAGTTCCCCTTTCGTGGTCCAGATGTCATGGACGAGTTGCTGGAGGGTGAGGTCTGGTGGTGCACCCGTGTGGTTGGTGTCACGCTCCATGCCGCATGCTTGTGCCGCCCTGCGCATGGCGGTGGTGAGTGTCGGTGCACCCGGGCGGCGCAGGATGGCGTGTAGGGCCCTGTTATACCTGTGCCAGGCGCCGTGGTCGTCCTGGGCCGGGAACTGCAGTGTGGGTGGGGGGGTGTCGTCTGGCAGGGTGGCCGCGGGTGGGGGTAGGTTGGGGATGATGAGGTCGATGTAGAGGGGCCGGTGGCCCGTGCCTGTGGGCGGGAGGTCCCCGTAGGCTGCTTCGTGGACGCGCACTGTGGTTGGGTCCCCGTAGCACGTGTCGATGCGGGATGGGTGGGTGCGGGCTTGGTGGGGGTAATGGGAGGGTGTGCCGGTGAGTCCTGCCGTGAGGTCGGTGAGGCCCACTTGGTGCATGGCGTCCCGGACAGCTGTGTCGGTGGCTGTGGGTGGGCCGGTGCGGTCGTCGTCGGTGGGGGCGGCGTTTAGGTCGCCTATGATGATGGTGGGTGCCAGGAGGGAGAGTCGGCGGTACGCCAGGCTCAGGGTGTCCAGGAAGTCCTTGGTCTCCTCCCCGAATGGGACGTGCGTGAGTAGCACGTTTAGCTGCCATCCGGGCCCCACGCACTCGTACGCCCCGAGGCGACCATCCACTCCGAGGACGGGGTGGGCATGTACCGTGGCCGACGTCTTGTGGTAGAGGGGTACCCCCCGTTCCCAGTGGGCGTGATATTTGTTCCCCTCCGGGTCCAGGATCGGTGCTGGTTCGGGTTGGTCCGCTCTGCGGAGGGCTTGCTCCAGGAACCCCAGGAGGTCTGCGCCTTGGGGGTGCGGCCCGGGCATGGCTTGCAGTGTGGCGGCCTTGGTGGGGTCGTAGGTGACCGCGGGCTCGTTGGGGATGTTGATGCGGGCGTGGGCTTCCGCAGGCGCCGGTTTCTGGGGACCGGTAGTTGGGGGGGCGGGCCGTGTCCGGCCCTGGCCCCGTCAGGCGTCGAGGAGGTCGATGACGCCCTGAGCTGCGGGTGCCCTGCGGTTCTGCTTCTGGGGCTGGGATAGGGCCCATGCATTGTGGACTTTGCCCGTGTACTCGGTGCCGGTGAGGTGCTCCGTGTCGGGGGTGCACAGCTGCATGGGGACCATCTCACGACCGGTTCGGTCTCGCCAGAGTTCGATGGTGCGCCCCAGCTTCTTTTCGTGGGGGGTGGCCGGGTCCCACTTGACGTGGCTCCTGAACCCCTGGTGGTCCCCGGTGACGAGGTACCGGTGCTTGACCTCCCCTGCGGCCCATATCCACTTGGAGGGGCCCGCGGCCGTGGGTTACTCGAAGGGCAGCTGCACCCAGGTGCCGATGGCGTATTCGGGAGACAGGGCAGCGGCTTCCTCTTTGATCCAGCTCTTCGGCTTGGCCCTTGGCTTTGGCGCGGGTTTGGCCTGTGTGGGGGCCTTGCGCTTCTGCGCACCTTGGCGGCGCCGGGCAGCGGGTTGTCCCCGTCGGGGAGGTGCGCCCTGGGGCTGCTGTACGGGTGCGTGGCCCGGTGCAAACACGGGGTGTTCGCGGGCGGCTGGGACGTCAGGCTTGGACGTGGGGACGGGGTCCTTCAGCTGGAACACTTGCTTGGTCATGAGGCCAAGCACTTCCTCGGCCTCCTGCAGGGCGTCAGGCGGGTCCGTGGGCCAGGTGAGGAGCCGGTGCCCGGTGCCTGCCCCGTGGCGGCGCATGTGGGCCGTGTAGCGGGTGGCCTCGCGTTTCCACGCTGGGGTGCGTTCCGGGGGGAGGGGGCCTTCTGGCGCCCCCTGCGCCCAGTAGAGGGCGTAGTGCAGCGCTTCCCAGGCTGCCTCTGGGGCGTGGGGGATGCGTGCGGCGAGTCGCAAGCGGTCTCCTCCGCGTGGTGGGGGCGGGACTTCGTCGTCGGGGGCGTGTGCTGTTGCCCGTCTGACCTTGCCGTGGTCGTCCCATTCCACCGTCCACGAGGTGTCCCGGTGTTTGAGGATGTGGACCCCCGTGGTGGTCGGGGGGGCGTCCATAGCGTCCCAGCTGACGAGCTGGATGGGGCGGACCGCAGGGTGGGTCTTCGGGGGTGCTGGCATGTTGAGGATTTGGTGGATGTCCTCGGCGGTGGGGCCCGTGTCGGGGGCGACCTGCGCTGCTTGGGCTAGAGGTGGGGAGGGGCGGTCCTCCCAGAGGCGGGATGCGGACGCCGTGGCGTACATGGCTGCGATCAGGACGTTTTCCGTCAGCCCTTCCACCATGAGGTGGTTTTCCCCCTCCAGGTCTCGGGGGATGGTGGCTTCCGCCTTTAGGGTGAGGAGTGCGATGGCGCGTTTGGGTCCAGGTGTGGCGTGTGTCGGCTCATCTGGCGGGCGTCCGTCGGATGGGGTGTGGGGGGGGCACTTCTGGAAGGGGGATGATCCCACCGCCAGGTGCTCGACAAGGTGTAGCGGTATGGCGTGGTGGCGGTCCGCTGCGGGCAGGAGGTAGGGGTGTGGGTCCCTGGGTATCGTGCCGAGGAATATGCCCCCCCTGTAGGTAGGGGTGGGCAGGGGTTGCTGCAGAGCGCCTGCGCATGGTAGCGCGCACCGAGGGTTGCAGTGGGTGCATGGGGCTGTTATGGGGTGCGGTACCGCGTACACGGTGAAGGGCCCCACCGCGCGCTGGATGTGGCGGGGGATGATGTTGCGGAGGTCCGCCACCCGTGCCGTGCGGCTTTCGCCATAGTATATCCAGAGCGTGTCCTCCAGTGCCATTTTGGGGCGTAGCTTGCGAGCCAGTAGGTTCAAGGTGCTTTTTTGGGTGGCCTCGGTGACGGTGCCGGGTCCAGCGTTAATGCGTGGGAGCAGGTGGTTTTGGTGGTGTGCCACGGCCCGTCTGCGGGCGGTGTGGAGGGCGGTGCTGTCGGCGGGAGGGGGCGCGTGGTGGGTGGGCCTTTTGCGCGGGGTCGGGGCGACGTGTAGGGGATGCTTCCATGCCGGGCGCGGGTGGTGTTGCGGTGGCTGGAAGCCAGGGTAGGTGGTGAAGGTGTATATGGTGACGGGGGAGCGCTCATGCGTGGCCTGGAGGTAGTAGTGGTCGCGACCCGTGTTGTGGGTGACGATGACGTTTGGCGTTGGTATGTCGTAGTGGAGTGCGGTATTGGGGAGTTGTTTGGTGATGTCTGCCGTCGCGTCCCCTGTTTTGGGCGCGGTTTCGTGGGGCACGAGGATGTGGACTGCCCACGCATCGTGGGCGGGGAGGTCGAGGTCCGGTAGGGTGGGATGAATGGGGCGTCCCCGGAAGTGTGTGAAAGCTGGGTTGTGGCGTGCCGCCGTTTCCTTGATGATGGACGGTGCCCACTGGGGTGGCGCCCCAACTTGCTGGGCCATGGCGGCGACGGCGCGGGCGATCGCCCTGAGGTCTGGGCCGATGCCAGGCTGGTCTGCCGGTGGCTGCAGGCCCCCTTCTGGTGCGGGGTGGTGCCACCATAGGGTGTAGCTCTTTTGTGTGTTATCGTGGGGGGTGTGCACGAGGCCCTGGTGGTTGGAGATGGCGGTCTTGAGGGCTTCCGCTGCCTCGCGGTGGAGGGTGCGCATGTAGGCCCAGACTCCAGTGGGGGGGGGCGCCCCGGTGTGGGATTCGGCCGTGGTGGGGGCCGGCTCGAGGGTGTGACTGGTGAGGGAGGGTCTGTGCAGCCCTTCGTGCAGGGAGGCGCACACGTGTGCCCACCTGTCCGCCCATCCCTGTAGGGCGCTTCCTGTGTCTGCTCCTGTGGGCAGTCGCACGATGACCACGTGCCAGGGGTGTGACCCCGGTACTACGGTGGGGGGTGTGGTGTGCTCGTGAGCGTGTAGCCACACTGCGGTGTCTGCGTTCGCCGTCACGTAGTCCTCTCCTTCCGCTGTGTGGACGTTTTCGACGGCGGCCTCTCCCTCCAGGGTGAGGAGGAGGTGTGTGCCGGGGGGCTGCGCGTGCGCCTCCGCGTCCCGGAGCCACAGGTACGTGAGCGCCACGGTGCCGGGGATGATTTCCCCCCACGTGAAGGTGCCTTCGGGTGATGCCCACTGCAGGGGCAGTGTGCGGCGTCCCCGCGAGTCGTTGGTGGCATGGTAGTCGTGGGGGAGGTGACGTTTGGTGAGCCGGTGCGGCATGCGTTCAGTGGTGGCTGTGGGGGGGTCCCAATTACATTCCTCCGGGGGGGGTGCGTCTGCGTCGTCCTCCTGGGGCTGGGCCAGCGGCAGGGCCTGTGCATTGGGTGCGGCGTCGGGTAATCCGCTGTGCGTGAGGATGTAGAAGCCCTCGGGGGTGAGTTGGAGGACGATGTCCCCCGTCGTTTGCTCTGGGGACCACTAGTGGGGCCCGTCCTGCGGTCGGTGGAGGGTGACCTGGTGGCCCGATCTCCAGCTGTGGTAGGCGAGGAGGCTGAGGACGGTGTCTTGCTCCGGGTCCTCCACGCTTTCCACGTATGCCGTCATGTCGGTGACGTCGACGGCGTACTCGTCCTCCCATTCTTGTGTGGGGGTGCCTGGAGGGGGGGGGGCGGTGGTGTACCCGTGGAGTCCCGGCCCCCTGACGTCGGGCAGGTCGTGCTCGAGGACGCCCGGTACTCGGCGGGCCCGTTGCTGGCTTCGTGGGTGGGGTGGTGGCGCCGCAGGGCGTTGGACAGGTGCGTCCAGGGCGCCCTCTCGCGGGGGGGGGGGCGCGGGGGGGCATTATGCGGGCTGGGGTCCGCGGGCCCGCTTGCTGTGGGCTCGAGCTCCGGCGGGGTGAGGTCCATATGATGCTCCGTGTCCTCCGTGTGTTGGAGTTCCAGTTCTAGCAGGCTGTCGATGTCCAGGGCCATGGGGTCATCGTGCGTGTTCACGTGCTGGGGTGCTGCTTCATGGCACGGTGGGCGTGTGATGCTGGTGTTCGGGGCACGTGCGGCGGCCGGTGCGGGGTTGTGCGCCGGGGGAGGCGCGCCGTTTGGCGTGGTTGTGGTGTGTGGCTGCACGCTGGTGGCTGTCCTGGACGGTGGTGTTGCCCCTGTGTGCGGTTCGAGTTGTGGCCGGTGGTGGATGTTGAGCTGGCGCGAGGTGTGCGGGGTTTCCAGGGGTGGTGCCGGTGGGGTGGGGTGCGGAGTCGGCGGGGCGCGGCTTCGTTTCTGTGTTGGTGGGCCCAGGTGTCCCGTGCCCCCGGGTGGGGGGGGGGGTGCGGTGCGGTATGGTGGTGTTGTGCTGTGTGGTGGCCTTCCCGTTGGGGGGGGGGGGGCACCGTGTCCAGGTCTGGTGGGGTGGGTTGTTGCCCGTGGTTTGTCCTCTGGCGGTGTGGGGCAGCCCCGCGTGGTCTCTTGATCGTCCTCCTGGCGTGTTTCAGTACGTGGGCCGTGCGGGGTCGGTGTGGCGTGGGGCCTGGGGTCCCCTGGTGCGGGGTGTGCGGGACTGGAGTGTCGCAACCAGGGGGGTGTGGTCGTGTGGTGCTTGGGGGTGTCGGCCCACCGTTGAGTGGGCCCAGTGGTGCGGGGTATTGCGTTTGCGGGGTCCGCGGGTCGGTGGGTCGCGGCTTCTTGGGCGTGTTCTGGCCCCGGTGCGGTGCCCGCGGGTGGTGAGTGGCGGTGTGTGGCTGGGGTGTATCGTTTCCACGGTGGGGGGGGGGCTATTTGCTCGGGTGTGGGGTGGGCCCGTGGTAGGTTGCCGGCGGGTAGCGGGTGCCGGGGCCTCGCTGTGGGTGGGTATTCCGCGGCGTCCCCTTGGTGCGTCCCGTGGTGGTCTCTGGTCGGCTGGCTGAAGGGGGTTTTTGGGGTGTACCGCATCCATGGGGGCACCATTGTGTGTTGGGGCGCCGCAGCGGTGGGTGCGGCGGGTTGTGGGGGTGGGGCTTGTGTCGGTGTCGACCGTGTGGTTGGCGGCGGTGTGTCGTGTGTCGTCCTCGGCGGCTCCTCATGGTGGTCTGTTGTGGTGGTGCCTGGGGGTGGTCTTGGGCTTTGCGGTTCCTGAGAGGGTGCGGGACATGCGGGGTCGGGTTGGCTGGGGGGGGGGGGGCGCGCGTGTGTGGGCTTGCGTGTTTGCCTTCTGCTCCCCCCGTGGCCCCTTCCTCTGCCTGTCCCTTACTGCTCTCTTTTCGTTGGCTTGTTTTGCTTTGTTTTTTTTGGGGGGGGGGGGTGGTTGGGGTGCTGTGCGTGGGTGTGGGTGTGTGCGGGTGTCGGCGCCATCGTGGGCGTGGGTGTCGTGGGGGACGGGGGCTGGGTGGCTGTTGTGCTCTGGGTTCCCTGTGTGTGCGCCGGCCCCCAGGCTTCCGGTTCCCAGGGCGCCGGTCCGGGGGGGGCTGACGGCGGGTGGTTGGCGGCAGTGGTGGCGTGGCGCTTGCGTGGGTGGCTGCGGCTCCTGGTTAGTGTCTGGGTGGCGTGGCCGGGCGTGGGCGTGCGTGTGGGTGTGTTCATGGCGTGGCCTGATGGGGTGGTGGGCAGTGTGGGCGTGGTTGGTTTGTGTGGGTGTCGGGTATGTGTGCGCCGAAGGCGCAGTGGGTTGGGCTGGGGCACCGTGGGCGATGCAATGGGTGGACGACATGCTGGTGACGCCTACGGGGGGGCGCTGTATGCGTCGAAACGGGTTTGTGTTGTTGACGTGGGTGCTTCGGGTGACGCGCCGGGCGGCGACGGGGTTGGTGACGCTGTTGGTGTCATAGGTGACGGGGCGGGCGCTGGGGGGGCCTGCGGCTCCAGTGGTCGCTGTAAGTGGTGCAGTGGGTGGTGGCGCGACTGGTGATGCCGGCGGTGAGGGTGCTGCCGGTGACGTCGATGGTGAGGGCGCTGCGGGTGATGTCATGGGTGGTGGCGATGTTGATGTGGGTGTTGCAGGTGGTGTGCCGGTTGGTGGCGCCGCTGGTACTGTCCCTACGTAGGGTGTTGCCGGGGGTGCTGTGGGCGGTGGCGTCCTCGGTGGTGCCGATGGCGAGGGTGACGTAGGCGATGCACTGGGTGACGGTGAGGCCGGTGTGTGCCGTAGGTGACGCGTTGGGAACGGGTGGTGGGGGGCCGGAGGGGGGTTTGCCGTTGGTGCAACGGGCGATGGTGGCGTTGGTGCCGCAGGTGGTGGCTTGGGTGATGGTGCTGTTGGTGATGCCGACGGGGTGGTTTGTCTGCCTGACTGCAAGCGGAGTCGGTGCCGGCGTTGGGCGGTTGCCTGTGCGCGTGGTGGTTGGTGCGCCGGGCGCTTGGTGGGCGTGGTTGGGTGCGGATGTGCGTGATGGTGTGTACGTGGCGCGGGTTGCGGGGGGTCTGTTGTCCTGTGATGCCCTTACCCCAGTCCAGTCTTAACCCCATGTGTACATATCCTGATGTGTTGCTGTACATACTTTTGTTCCCTTGTTTCACAGTGGCAAGGATCCTGAAACGCTTTGTCACATGACACGAGCGTGATGATGCCCCTGTGAGCGCAGTGCTTTGCCCGCCTGCTTGCTTGTGCATGTCCACCGCAGCGTCCCGTGGCCAGGCCCCCCACGGGAACACGTCAAAAGCGTTTCACCGCCGCGGGGTTACCCATCGCGGGGGCCACCCGAACCCCGAGCACCACGGGCTTCGCAGCGCCGCCCAGCTACAGCGCCGAGTCCGTGAAGGAGGTGTAGGGACCGGAACCCCGACATCAACGAGTTCCTTCGGCCGACCAGCAAGGCCGCACTCCCAGCTACATCAACCGCCTCAACAGCCACCCCCAGGACTAGTCCATCGAGGGGAACGATGGTGAATTGGCAAGAGGCGGGCAAGACGTGGCCGCAGCCCTACCCCCATGCGGTGCGCCTACTGCGTGGGTTGCTGTGGGGGCAGCACTACCGCCACAGCAATCCCCGGTGCAAAGGCGGCATGCCCGGGAGCTTCGAGCTCCGCGAGGACATGGGCGAGGATCGCCTGCAGGCAGTGGAGGACTGGCTGCGGGTGGAAGGGTATGCGTACCGCTTCAGTCAGAAGCGCTGGAGGGTCTAGACCCGCCCAGACAGGCCCGGCGAAGGGCTGCGCCCCGACGGGATTGAGGAGGACGAGAACCCCAACGAGTACCCGTCGGGCGCCACGATCAACGCCTTCATGTGGGACATGATCGAGAAGAAGTTTCCGGAGGCGGGGAACGAGCACACGCTGCAGGGCAGCATCAGCAGCGCGTCTCCTGGGAAGGAGAAGCGTTCCGCCGGGGACAGGAAGCGGGAGAAGTAGTGGCGGGAGTACCAGGAATCCCTGGCCGCCGAAGCCCCCCAAGCTGCCAAGGGCGGAACATCAGCCCCCAGCCCCCAACAGGCCAGTGGCGGTCACCACCCCGGCCACACCACCCTTGGCGACTTCCTCGAAGTCACCAAGCAGGCCAAGGCCAAGCCCCGTCACCTGCACCTGAGGAAGTCAGGCCCCAGCAGCGACGTGGAGTCGGCCCACCGGGGGAGGATGCCGTCCGACCAGGCCAGCTCCAGCAGCAGCGTCGCTCCAGACCAAAGGGACGTGGCGCGCGCCTGCAAGCGCGCCTGTGGGGTGCCCTGCAACCTTCGGGTTGCCTGGCAGCGGGCCACGCAGCAGAACGCTGCCATGGAGGGCGCCGTCGGCATCGCCCAGGAAGAGGCCACGGATTGGGGCAGAGGCATGGCCTTCCACGCCTCGACCGTGGCGGCCATTGCAGCCGGACTCACGGCTGCAGCCGCCCAGGAGGCAGCAACGGCCCGGGTCAGGGGTGAGGTGGCGGCAGCCGCCGAGGAAGCCCGCCTGACCCAGGAGGCCATTGCCTGCAAGGAGGCGGAGATGAGGGCGCTGGAAGAGGCGCTTGCCCAAGACAGGGCAAAGAAGGAGGCGGAGGAAAGGGCCCACGCCGAAGCAACGGCCAAGGCCTAGGCGGACGCCGCCAGGAAGGACGCCATCGAGGCCGCGCGACGGAAGGTCGCTGAGGAGAGGGCCAGGACGGAGGCGGAGCTGGCAGCGCTGGAAGCGGAGATTGCTGGGCTGCAGCAGGCCCGGGAAGCCGAGGCTGCTCACGCCCGGGAGGAGGCCTAAAGGCGAGCTGCCGCAGCCACGGCCGCCGCAATGGAGGAGGCGGAGGCCAAGCTCCAGTGCGAGACTCCCCCGGGAGGATCCCGAGTAGAGACCCCTTCGAAAGCTCTTCGAAGGGGACGCCTCCTCCAAGATGACGCTGGATCTGGAGGAGGTCGACATGGGCAGCAGTGGGGACAGTGGTCCCACCACCTACCGACGGAGGAAGGGTAAGGGGAAGACCCCCGAGAGGTCACGGAGGCCAGCGGGCGGACACCCCCACGACTCCAACCCCTTCTTCACCGCCAGCGACGGGGATGGACGAGGCCGCCGACATCGCCGAGGACTGGCTGGCGGAGGAGGCGGAGACGTCCCCATGGAGCCAGAAGGTGAGAGTGAGTATCTCCCTCCTCCCTATCGGAGCTCGGGATCCACCGAGTGCGAGACCGAGACGCCTAGGTGGGGCGACCTGGACGAGGAGGAAGACATGGACTTCGGTTACACGGAGAAGCCCCCATCCTCGGACCCACCGAGGCAACCCGGCGGAGACCCACCAGGACCCCCTGGCGGAGGCCCGTCAGGACCCCCTGGAGGACGCCCACCAAGGGGACCCCCTGGAGGCGGACCTCCGGGCGGGGGAGGACCCCCTGGACCGGGCAAACCCGGCGGAGGCCCTCCTGGAGGACTCCCTGGGGACCCCGACGACCCACCAGGGAACGGTGACCCGGATGCCACCTGGCGGTGGATTGTCCACCTCCGCAGGAGGGTCCAGTCCCTCGAGCACGAGGTAGACGCGGGCAAGGGCGAGATGACCCGCATCGCCAGGGTCGCCGCGGGCGCACAGAAGGAGCTGGACATCACCAAGACGGAGATGGTCAAGATCGTCAAGGGCGCCACCGCCGCCCAGAGGGAGCTGGACATCGCCAGGGGAGAGGCCAGGCTGCTGAACAAGGTCATCAACGGCCTGCAGCAGAGGTTGCACGAGCTGGAAGGCCGTGGGAGCGTCCGGCAGCAACCACCCATCCATGGAGTCTGGCTCGTCGGACGACGGCTGGGGACCTGGACCAGGTCCAGGCAGAGCCCACGCCCCTGGCGGAGCCCCCAGGAGTCGCCCCAGCGCCAGTTCCCCCTCTTTCAGCGCCCCCTCTCACCACAGCGCGGGCCGCCGTAACGAACGCGTGCGGCCCTGCAGTGGCAGTGAGGAGTGGCGTGATGAGTGGCTTAGGGCGGAGTACCACAACCGCCGTGCTCCACCGCGGACACCGGTACGCCCCCGACGCCCCGCACCAGCCCAGGAGCCAATCCCAATGGCTGGCGGGCGTTATGGTGGACTCAGGGATGAGGTCCCCGAAGGGGACGTGAAGTGGGATGTCGGCGGCGGTGAGGAAGACCCGGAGGAGCTCGGCATTACCCCGCCGCGTGGTGTACAACGGGAGGCCGCTGAACGCAGCCGCCGGCGCCGTGATGAGAAGGCATACATGGAAGGGGTACGGCGTGAACATCCAGGTTCAGCGTACATGGAAGAACCACGGCGTAGCCACACGGATACCGTGGAGGAGATGGAAGTGGTAGCCGTGGGAGTCCGTGGGGGACGCCGATGGGAGCCTGGGTCGACCTCGCGGCCGGCGTTCATGGTCTCTAAGGCCGCGGATGCCGCCGTGTGGGAAGACCTGAAGGACATCAAGCCCCCCATGTACGATGGCAACCCCCTCAACCTCGACCGCTTCTTGGAGAAGCTGGACGATTGGGGGGTGACCGTCACTGAAGACATGAATCCCGCAGATGCAGAGAGATATGTCTTCAAACGGTTCAGGTACCGCCTGCCAGAAGTGCTCCAAGAGCTATACTTCGTGGCGACCAAGGAGGGGAAAATCAAGACCCTCAAGGAAGCCAAGAAGTGGCTCAACGAGCAGGAGCGGGTGGACGCTCCGCAGGTGGCTGCCAAGCGGTGGAAGTCCATCAAGCTTCAGCATGATGGTCGGGAGATCCGCCTACGAGATTGGCGGGACTTCAGGGGGCAATACACCCTCTTCCGCCGCAACGTGGAGGACTGGAATGAGGGTGACGAGCAGGCTCGCCTGCTCTCCATGCTGCCGGAAGCATGGATCAAGAGAGTCACCAAGGAGTAACCCAAGAGGGCCAAGTCCAACCACACGGTCAAGATGATGCTCCCCAAAGAGTATTATACGAACGTGGTGGCTTGGACAAGGAAGAACGTGACCCGGGATGTCAAACGGCACTCCCTGCAGAACGCTCTCCTCATCACTGTCACGGGCAATCGCGAGAAGACCGCGATGTGGCGCCTTGATGAGTGTGACGTGAGCGGCCAGACCATCCGTCTGCAGGCCATCCCGGCGCGGATGAGTTGCAACGAGATCCTGGAGTGGGTTGGAGAGGAGGTACTCAAGGAGTACCGGAACCTCCACCACACCCGCCGGTTGAGGCCCGGCAACCGTGACGTCAACTACGTTGGCGAGGGGCCTGGCGGGGAAGCTGCCATGGACCCAGCGGGAGCCGATGGCGATGAGGCTCTCGGCGACGATGACGACGACGATGAGCCCGCCGAGATGGCCGCTTGTGCCTCCGTGGCCAACAACCTGAATGCGCGGAGCAACCGGGGTAGCTGGAAGCCCCTGCAGAAGGGTTGGAAGAAGAAGGAGAAGAAGGACCCCCGCCGCATTTGCGACCCTCCGCTGTCCTTTGGGGAGTTCATACGAGCTCACCCTCAGGGCTGTTTCGTGTGTTATGGGAGGAACAAAGGGTTCAACCATGACCACCGGACATGCCCTGTCCACAAGGCCGACACAGAGGCCTACAAGAAGGTGCACGGGTCGAAGAAGCGTGCAGCCGCGGGTATCCAGGAGACCAGGGTGGAGGTCTCCAAAGACGAGCTCTTCAAGCTGATGTTGGTGGGGACCGAGTTAGCCAAGGAGATCCAGGAGATCAAGAGGTCCTGGCTTCCCCAGTCGGACGACAAGAACAAGGAGAACAAAGAGAACGACAAGAACAAGGACAAGGACAAGAAGGGTAAGAAAGGGGGAAAGAAGAAGGGTGTCATCGAGGTTGATGCGGAGGAGAGTACCCCTACTACCACCACAACCGACGCCCCTTAGCAGAGCCCCTGCAGCCAAGGGCCCCAGCTAGGGCGGTCGCAGGATGGTGTCGTGGGAAGCGCCATACCATCCCAGTTGGGAGACAAAAAGCACAAAGGGATTGCCGCGGGCAGAAGGCCCGGTCCGGCACCCGAAACAAAGGACAGTCGCGGTGGCAGGGTGAGGGCAAGTGACGGCACGAACCCTTGCACCCGTCCATCCTTCGCGACCAAGAATGTATTTGATGTGCTTCAAGATCTATCCGAGAGTATCGGATGATCACCCGGACCGCAGCTGGATGCTGCAGATGGGCAGCCTGAGCCCATTGTCCACGACCTGCACCAGTCGCTTGTTGAGCTTCTGGAACGGCCGGAGATCCTGAGCTTGCACACCGTGCGCCGTGTGTAGCGTGAGCGGCAGTTGCACCTTAAGGTCCGTGCCTTATGCGGGAAAGTGGAGAAGGTCTTCGACGTGTTGGTCGACACGGGAGCTCAGGTCAGCTTGGTCAAGGCTGGCCTACTTCCGCCAGAGTGCTTGACCGACAGTCGGAAGCCTGTCAGGCTGAAGGTGGCGAACGGCCAGTACATGGTGAGAGGCACGAAGGAAGGGGCCATTGGGCTGCAGTTCGTGAACCACCGTGAGCTGAGCCGCCCGGACCTCGGCAAGGAAATCCTCCTGCAAGGTCGCTTCTACGAGGCCGAGATGGACTGGGACATGATCGTTGGGTACGACTTCATGATGGAGACGGACTCCAGCGTTCTCCCGACCCAGGCCTCCATGACCCTGTACCAGGATGACCAGCTCTCATGGCTATCGTCACCTGAGCACCATGTGGAGTGCCAATGGATCCACCCGAAACGCAATCAGCTCGAAGTAGCCGCGCTGGGCACTGAGCCAACTGGGCCAGCAAACCAGGAGAACGGCGTAATGCCGGAAGTGGCGAGCCGAGTAGTTGCGGACCTGGGAGCTTCGTATCTGGCCCTGGATGCGTTCTCTTCAGGAACCTCCGCCCATTTTCGGGTTTGTGAGAAGTACTGGAGCGCCCAGGACTCCGAGTGGAAGAAGCACTGGGGTCCGCATCAGGGTTTGATGTGGATACATTGCCCCCGATGGGACATTCCAAGGGCGGTAGCGAAGATTCGCAAGGACCGCTCCAAGGCAGTGCTGGTTGTTCCTATGGGATGCACCGAGGAGGAAAGCACCCGGGATTGGGTGGTCTCATTGACCAACATGACCTTAAACAAGGTCGTCCTACCGGCTGGAGGGAGTGTCTATCAGGACGCTAAGTGACAGCCCATGCCACCCCAGAGATGGCCAACGGAATTCCACTATGTGGATGGGGGCCTTGAACAGGCCGACACCACGGACTTTGTGTGTGTCAACCGCATCATAGCGGAGCCATGGCGGCAATGCTTTGCGGTTTCCCCTGTTGACATCGGAGAATCGGAGGACCCCCTCACTGAAGAGGAGTTGGATCTGGTTCAGGGGTATATGGATCAGCCCTTTGACGACTGGAAAAACCAGCGTGAGGGCAAGGGCCAGGACAAAGCCTGGTGGGAAGTGGACTCGATCGTCTCTGGTTCCTATGATGGGAATACCTTCGTAAAGAGGGTGCTGGACCACATATCCAGCCAGGACGAGCCAATCGGAGGCAACCCACCTACCTACAGCGACCTGTTCCGAGGCAAGACCAGAGATGGCCCTTTCGGCCACCTGGGAAGACGACCTGAGTCGAAACCGAGTGGGGTCGCTACCCCTCAAGTAAGCTCAGTGGTCCAGGTGCCCGGAAAAGCCAAGGCGGAGTCCGATGATTGCCCCAAGATCCAGGCATTGAGGGCCAGGCTGAAGCAGAAGTATGGCGATACCTTCTTCAGCGGAAAACCTGTGTTTCCCCCACCGGTGCGTGGACCGTATGGCGAGGCCAATATACGACTGAAGCCGGACCCCCGTGTGTATCGACACCGGGAGTTCGCCCCGAGGGGCGAGAGGAAGGAGGCCATGGAGAAGATCCTCCGTGATTTCATCGAGAGAGGCTGGCTTGAGCCGTGCCACTCCGAGTGGGCCTCCCCATGCTTCGTCGTCCCCAAGAAGGTGGCCGGTGAGTGGCGGCTCGTGGTCAACTACCGCGGCCTAAACGCCCAAGCGCAGCATGACAGCTATATGCTGCCCCTCATTGAGGACATTCTGCAAAAACAACACCGGCGGGAGATCTTCACGGTGATTGACCTGAAACATGGTTATCATCAGATGCCTCTCGCCGAGGAGTCCCGTACCTGCACAGCCATGGGCACCCCACTTGGACCTCTCCAGTGGAAGGTGATGCCCATGGGCGTTACCAACGGCAATGCGGTCTTTCAGCGGATGCTGGAGAACCTTCTTGAGCCAGTGCGTGACTGTGCGGACCCCTTCGTGGACGACGTGATCATCGCGTCCGGGGACCCCAGTATGAGCTATGAAGAGCTCCTGGAGGCACATGAGAGGGACGTCACCTGAGTGCTGGACCTTCTGGTTCGGCAAAAACTCACGGGCAGCAGTGACAAGGCCACCATTGCGGTAAGCGAGGTGGTCTTTTCTGGCCACGTAGTTGGGAACGGGCAGCGGAAGCCCATACCTGGCAAGGTGGCTGCGATCGAGCACTGGGAAAAGCCCAAAAGGGTCTCTGAGCTACAGGCGTACTTGGGGATCTGCAACTACTACTCGGGGTATATCAAGATGTATGCCGAGTATGCAGCCGCCATGACGACCATGCTCAAGGGCAACCGAGAGGAGACCAAGAAGGGGTCCAAGTAGGCTCTGGTCTGGAATGCTGAGTCCGACCGTGCCTTTGAGGGGATGAAGCAGGCGCTGCTATCCGCAGTGGGTCTGCACCTTGTGGATCCTGATAGAGGGTTCGTCCTACGCACCGACGCTTCCGACTACGCCGTTGGCGCTGTGTTGGAACAAGTGCTTGACGATGGGAGACACGTGCCAGTGGCCTTCTGGAGCCACGTCCTGGCGGAAGGCCAGAGACGGACGTGGACGCCCCGAGAAAAGGAGGCGTATGCCATCGTCATGGCTCTCAGGAAATGGGCTGGGTACATACCCCTCCATCCCGTCACCGTCTGCACCGACCATCAGAGTCTGCAGTCGTGGCACAAAGAGCACGTGGACACCCCCTCAGGTCCCGCCTCCCGACGGGCAAGATGGCATGAGACCTTGGCCAAGTTCGAACTCACGGTTGTGTATGTTCCTGGCAAGGACAACACCGTGGCGGACTGTCTCAGTAGGTGGGCCTATCCCGCCAGCAAGGGCATGACAGATGTCTCTGCCCATGGCGATGAGGCTGAGACCGCTGAAGCCAAGAGGATCATAGAAATGGAGCGCCTGATGGAGGAAGAGGGTGTTCAATGCTTCGTCGTCATGGCTGCGGATGCCCGCCTCGGAACGAGGATGGGCAGAGCGGTCAGAGTACTCGCCCCTGACGGAGCTGAGTCCGACAAGCACCTCTTCCCTGAAGCTTGCCTCCAGGACGACTGGACTGACGACTACGGCAAGTCTGAGGCCTTTGAGGCCCAATATAGAGCTGTGACCGACCCTGATGACGGGCAGAAGTGGCCAAAGGGGCTGACTGAGGAGGATGGCAAGCTCTACCGGAATGGTAAGCTGCTGGTCCCAGAGTTCCGAGTGCTCGAGCTGTGTGAGGCTTGGCACCACCACATGATGCACCCAGGGGTCAAGAAGCAAGCCCTGGACATGCAGCGCCAGTTTCAGATCGACCAGATCGGTCTCTACACCGCCATCATGAGGTCAGGAAGGGTTGCTCGGTCTGTCAGGCCTGCAATCCCGATAACCGGAACGTCAAGGGGGAAGCCCAATGGACCCCGGTGCCTGACCAGCCCATGGAGAGCGTGGCCATGGACGTCTTCTCCATGCCCGAAGTTCACATAGGCAAGGAGACCTTTGACTGTGTGGTCCTTTGTGTGGATCGCCACAGTGGCTACGTAGTAGCCATTCTGGCACGCAAAAAGGGGTTGCTTGCCAAGGAAGTGGCAGTCATGATGATTCGTCATTGGCTGGCCGTCTTTGACATCCCCCGCACCATTTGCAGTGACCGAGGGCCCCAGTTTACTGGTGGCTGGTTGAAGGCCATGTGTTCCCTCATGGGAATACGTCATGCCAAGAGCGTCGCCTATCTCAGCCGGTCCAATGGCCGGGCTGAAGTGGCTGGACGGCAGCTGTTCGAGAAGCTGCGCAAGATTCACATCAACAATCCACGTCGGAACTGGTTTGAGGAGATGTGGCCCGCTCTGAAGGCCCTTCATGACAGCCCCACGCTGGGTGGTTTGTCCCCTCACCAGATTCTGTTCGGCAGGGACCCCCTTGGTCGGGGACTTCCCTTGTCTGGTGATGGTATGGCCATGGACGCCAAAGAATTGTTTGCGCGGCAAGAGGCTTCGGCGCCGGACATCCGCCAGCTCAGCAAGGAGCATGCTGAGCGTCAGAAGTCTGCACCAAGCTCGACAGCACAAGAGTTCAGGGTGGGAGACCCGGTGTGGGTGATCAGACCCCGCCCTATGGGCACCCACCGCACCAAAACCTGGTTCACACCCCGAGAGGTGGTCAGCAGGATTGGTGAGGACACCTACTGCATCAAGGTGGGTCACGGACAGTTCCGGGAGCGCCACGAGAGTCGACTCCCTGTGCGGGAACCCAACCACCGTGGCCAACATGTGTCCCTGGACTATGCCGCCCATGAGGCTGATTCGGACGACGACTATGCTTAGCGGGACGACTATACCGTCGAGGAGATCCTGGCCCAGCATCCGAACGCCTCGGCACCCGGAGGCCTGGAGTTCAAGGTGCGTTGGCGAGGCTATGGGCCGTCCCACGACACCTGGGAACCCGTCTCCTCGTTTGTGCCGCGGATCAACACCCCCTTCATGGACTACATCCGCAAGCACAAGACCAAGATCCATGTCTCGGACTTGGCAGCACTCACCCGGGCGATTGCAGCCAGGGACGCCTGATCACCGCCCTGAGCTCTCCCCTGATGCAGTTTGAGCACCTGTTAGATCGACGGATCGTCCCTCACTTGCTTGCTCTCTTCCATCTTCCGGTGACCTGCCATCAGAGTGGCCATATACCCCCCCCTGCTGAATCCAGAGGAGGATGGCCCCTCTCTTCAACTCCTTTGTCACTCCCCGCCTGCTGAATCCTTGGGAAACCAGGCAGGCGACTGACCTTGACATTTCCTGAGCTCTTAGGGCCTTGAAGCCCATACGATGGTGCGCAACGGATGCCGCTGTCATTGGCATTGCGATTTTTGGGTGTGTGGTCTGGCCCCATGGCACTTGCGGGATCCAGACCAGTCTAGGTGTGTCTGCAGACTATATATGGCCTGAACTCAGGCGTTTTCCTGTCCACCCTCCTGCATATGCCTTATCCTAACCGGGGCGTGGTTTGGCGCTCTATCCAGAGTGTGTTTACACGCCTATTTACCCCACTTGTTGCTTACTTTTCTGCCCCCCAGGATATGTGCATTTGTATGTTGCGTATTATCAGCCCATCACCGAAATATGGACTGTTTTTCCCCCCCGAGGGGATACGAATCGGCATACGAAGGCGCCCTGAGTCGCCGTGTACATGCTCTTACATAAGGTCCAGCCTGGACCAGTACGTAAGTACAGATTCTTCTGTTTGAGTGCCCGTGATACCGTGTGCCCTAGTGGCTGTGATGTGCTGAGATCCTGATGGCGCCAGGCGGGAAGCCCAGTTGCCTGACTACACTCCGAGCGGTCCGCCACTGTCAGTCCCAGTGTGAGCCTACCGACTAGCAGACGCACTTGCAGTCGGGTGGCGACCTCCGGTGTCCTGACCTCGGTCAGTCTGCCTGGGAAACTGGTGGTTTGAGGAGTCGACGTCTCCGCCCAGATTGCATGGGGACTCCCCCATGCATGGCCTTCTTGGTAATGGGGCGAGGGAAAAGACGGCCGTGATGCCCGATCCCTTATGGAGGAGCTCGTTCGGCTTTACCACTCTGGACTCCCGTCTTGGATAT
The DNA here is from genome assembly GCA_964036045.1 of Eutreptiella sp. 'Long Island Sound 2002'. NCBI lineage: Eukaryota > Euglenozoa > Euglenophyceae > Eutreptiales > Eutreptiaceae > Eutreptiella > Eutreptiella sp. 'Long Island Sound 2002'. The sequence goes on along the minus strand of OZ038381.1, from coordinate 150,681,183 downwards.
GGACATGGTGCGCCCAAGGAAGGACCCGTGGGGACTCTCCCCCAGACTGCGGCCTTGTGAGGCCTGAGGTAGCCTAATGCATCTTTGTGGTCGCTTTCGACCTGTGGGACCACCTCGGTCGTCGTGTGACGCCTATGTTGGCCGTGTATGCCACTGCCACTGTGGTAGTGACCGTCGCAGCTGGCACCCGGTGCGCCTGGTGTGGGTTCACAGGTCCTTTGGGTGCCGACAATCGCCGCCGGGACCCGGGACTTGATACTTGATACTATACTTGCAGTTACTAACAGCTACAGCACCGTACCTGTCTTACTGTGGGATTGTACTGGGCAGCCTAACCCGCAAAGCGGCCTCAAGTGAGGATGTGACACCCCCCCCTTCAGGGGATGGTCCTGGGTACCCGCTGCCATGCTTGGGTTTTATCGAGCCCCCCCCAGGGTTTGCTCTGAGGAGGGGGGAGAAGCGGTACCCAGAACCTATGGCCCATGGCCCGGAGGCCTGTGAGCCGTCATACCCGCTATGGCCCATGGCCCGAAGGCCTGTGAGCCGCCATACCTGTGCGGAAGCCGTTGACACCGGCCGTCAGCGGGATATCCCTGTTCTCTAACCCGCGAAATCTGGAATCCGATTTCTAACCATTAAATCGATGTGGAATTAGCATAACTTTACTGTCTTGGTCGATTTGCGGTTAGAAATCGGTGAAATACCCGATTTCTACCGCGATTTCTAATTGTCGTGAAATCGTAGCCAGACGTCGCCCGTTCCGTGCACTGCATTAGATGATTCTGTAAAACGATCTTTTTGGTATTCAAGACTGAAACACTCTTCCAGTGATCCGCAATTTTTTCCTTGATAAAACGCATCGCGTCCCAGATTTTTCCCAGAAAATCTGGGCGGCCGAAGGCGCTTTGAACCCCATAGTGAAATAACAAGGGTTACGAGCGTTCAAGCGCCCAAGGACGAATTAACGTGCCTCATAGGCACTGTGTATGAGGTTTTGCCCCCCATAGTCATAGGATGAGGCCAAAGGATCCCAACTCCACAGGCCCAAAGGGTTATTTATTTTGAGTGTTTTCCAAGAAATGGGCAATCTCACGTACTTGGCGTCCAAGTACGTGTAGAAGTATGTTGAGTTGGCGTTTTCTCCCTCTTTGCTTGCCTCTACATCCGGGGCATATCACTTGTCTTCCCCGGATAGTACATATATGATCTCCATATATATATTGGCAATACATTTTACGTGCATGCTACAATTCGGCTTTCCGAAGGGAGGTCGATTTTCGACCAAAGCACCTGCATGCGTGTTAAGGTACCAAAGGTACTCTAGAATATAGGCATACTTTGATTCTAGTCCACTAGGTTGGGTGTAGAAGGCGAGGGTAGGGTTGTATGCCATATTTGTTGTCATATCACGTGCCCATTTGGCGGGTGCACCATTCCAAGACTAAGCTGCCAATGGACCCCATATCGCACGAAGCCCTTCATTGTACTCCCAACCAGCACTCGCAAGCCTATCCTTCGTGAGGGGACGTTTGTGGAGCGCTCCCGAAGCGATGCGTTGCGAGCAAGGTGTGTTTTTTGCAATATTCCATATTTGCATGTGCCCACTTGGGAGGCAGCGCGCGCAGCCTTCCAAAGCGCCCCAAGTGGAGCACATATGTGGAATCGGAAGTCATTGGTGTCGAGTCATTTTGTTTAGAAGGATTGGCCGATTACTCAACCCAAGCCGAAGATATTATAAAATATTTGAGCAGTTTTCAAGGCATTTTTGCGTGTTTTTTCGCCAATTTTGCTGTTATTTGCCCGTCATGATGTCAAGTGGCGACCGTGTATCTCCGCGTTGCGCCCAATTGACATCATGACCCAAGTATGTTATGGGGGTACACACTTCGGTGCCCAACATTGAAACCGGTTCGGACCCCCGTGGCCATCTGTCGGTCACTTGGGGTGTGTATCTATGTGCCGGGAAGCCGCCATTGGCTGATATCATACTCTCCCATCCACCTGACTTAACCCGATGTGATAGTGTGATAGGTTTGGCCATTCCGGCTATGAGCGGCCATATTCAGTACCGAGGCGCCGCAAGCTGAGATTTATATATCAGAATATCAGGAATCAACAGGGTTTTTTTATCATAATGTTTCCGTAACTTTTCAGCCTTTCGTTCTGATTGTCAATGTATCGGCGACTGTCAGTTGGCTCGCCATTTTGCGGTAACCGATTGGTTAACTGTTATTTACAGATATTTTGGCGGAAACCCCGCTGAAGGGTCAGATTTCATCAGTAGTGGGTTCGTTGCTTCCGCAATTTTCTAAATATGCACTCGAAATTTCAATCTGAATTTTTCGCGGTGTCGAAATCGGATTCTCCACTTCGGAATCGCCGCACTTTATTTGGTCTTCTTCGAGTGGTCATACTCTTTCCCCTATGCCTGAATCAGGTTTCCCTTACATCTGCCACCCCTTTGACTTGAAGATATAAGGGAAACAAAAGTGATACGTGGGACCACTTTGAAGGGCCATATGTACGCGTGAGTGTGAGGAAAGAGAATAAGAAAGGTTGCGTTGCAATCGCCTCAGTGTCAACTTATTTTTAGTAGGGTCCAACACCTTGGGTCATCACACACACTCGTTGTATCATAGGATCATGGTCAACATGGTAGAAACTTGTTTATAACTTGTTGACCATGTGTCCAGACTTGATATTATAACTTTGGAGTGTAGCACATGAGTCTTGCGGTTGCATAGCATCTTTCCTCAGGTTCCCACGTCCATTCAACCCAAAGTTATGACCATGGAGGGGCATGGCAAACCATGGTGGGAGCCAATATTCAGGGCTATGTGTGATATTGGTAGTATATGTCTTGATATGCTCACGCCCATGTTATATATCTTCGTGTGGCCGAACAGATGGGGAGCCACACGTGACAAGGGAATTGCCCATGTCCCAATTGTGGAATTCAAAGCGCTAGACTAAGTCTACCGCATATGTATTGCTCATGGTATGTTTGGCAAAGAGATCCATCAGTGCACTCCCATTTTCATGGGGCATGTAGATATGAGTGGCGAAGGTATCTTCATGCGCCCGATTGGGGATCCAAGTGGGGGAATTGTTCGCAAATGGTTCCAATCATTTGTATATTGAACCATGCGCGGATATCATGGGTGAGCATAGAGATATACTATCATGACAACTTTGTATTTGGACATATTTTCATGTTTTTGACCTCAATTTTTGCTCATTTTTGCATTTTGTGTACTTACCTGGTCGGCAAACAGCAAGAAGCCTATGGAGAGTCGAACCATGGTATGTTGTTCATATGTTGGCATATGCTTTGGAGTTGAACACCACCATATGCTGGATCGCGTACTCTATTTGGCTTGGCGCACGAAGGATTACAAGAATTGGTCTCAAGATCATGGGCTGACTTGGGCGGTGTGTGGCGTCCATATCTGAAGGGGTTTTGAGGGTAAAGTGGGGATGTTCATGGGCATTGATCTTTGGTCTCCATCTTCCATGAATACTAGACTTCGATTCCATGCGTACTCTGAGCCTTCGGATAAGTGGTAACTTCAATTTTGAGCATATATTTGATATATGGCCAATATGGTGTGAATTGGCAGTTTTTGGCATGTTATGAATTCAAACTCATGGAGCATATCTCTAAGCCCATTCGACTCCAGGTCCAACCAAGGTTATGTCAGGGTAGGGCATGGTCCTGGGTGCCGCTCTAGGCCATGACACGTCACCTCCCCTATTGGGCTAGGATTTAGAGGCTTGGGAGTGAACACATTTTTGGGGTTTGTGTAGTGACTTTTGACACATGGCATTTAGCTATCTTATTTGACTGGGTTCAGGGCATCATGTTGGTGAGTCAAGGGAAGGTCTTGAGTCCAGGGAATGAGGGGTCTATGGCTGTGATTGTGTACGTTTCCATCTTTCCCCAAATTTGCTTTACTTCTGTACATATGCCAATTTCAGGGCTTTCCTCTTCGGTGCAATTCTTGTACATGCCTGCCACCGTGAGACAACCGGTCTGCTGAACGGAAGCCCGCAGTGTGGATTGGGTTATTGCTGTATTTGTGGGATCTGGTTGCTGTTCAGGGTTGAAGGAGGATTGTATTTTCTATATTTTTGGATTTTGGACCCTGGACTTTGAGAAATGCAGTCGCTGATCAGGAGCAAGTCAGCAGGGGTGACAGGCGGAAGGGGCACAGCGGGGGCCGGTCCTGGTAGGGACCTTCTTTATGGTAGCAGAGGCGTACCTGCTGCCCCTACCTACCGCCGACCCGGGGACTTGGGCCCCTATGAGCCCTGCCCAAGTACGCCCCGGGTGCGTATTGTGGACTCGGTGGAGACCACGCCCGAGATTGGAGCCATAGAAGACCCGAGACGCTCAGGAGCATGGCGAACTCCGGAAGTTGAAGCCCCAAGAGAAATACGACGTTCGGGAAGAGGAGGACTTGACATGGAGGACCTGGTCTCCATGTGTGAGCGTCGCTGCCGAAAGGCATGCAACCTCCGCTCAGCCGCGGAGGACTCTGAGGAGACATGCCATTCAGGCAGCAGTGGAGGACGGGACCGGCGCTACCGGAAGCGCGGGTCACCCAAGCCCGCTGCAGGGGACGCCGGGGCTATGGATACGGACCCTAGCCCGGTCAGGCTGTGGGACTCCGAGGGGCACTCCGAGGGCTATAGGACAGCCTATGAGCAACCTTTGGAGTCGGAGGAGACGGCCAGACCGCCCACCAGGGCGGACACAGCCCAAGAACCCAGCCTGGAGCATGACGCCGAGGCGTTGGAGAGGCCCGCCAGAGCCAGAACGGCGCCTGTGGCCTGGCACACGGAGCCAACGCGGGATAGCATGGGCGACACACCCATGGCGGAGGAGTCCGAGGCGCCGGGAACCGCGGGATGCGCCGGATCAGGTGGAAAGCACGCTGGGTGCCACTGCGAGCACGTGTCCTTCCTCATGGCCAAGTACCCAAAGATGGGGATGGACGCCATCGTGCATCGCCTCGACAGCCTGGACAACGCGAAGGGCGGCCTAGAGGAGGACGACGCCGGGATCCTGGATGACCAGTCGGCCGCGGAGAGAGACATGGCGGAGCTGCGAGCGGAACGGGACCGGTACCGGGAGAATATGGAGCTGGCCCTGCAGAAGGAGCAGCGAGTGGTGGACAGCCTCCTCCACCTAGTGGAGGACATGTCAGGACGCCTGAAAAGGCTAGAGGAGCGACATGCCCTCACCTCGGGTCCCGAGCTCCCGGCAAAGCCGGCAGCGGCAGAGCTGGTGGAGCGGGTTAAGACCCTCAGGAGCGCCATGGATAAACCCATGGGCGGCCCTGCAGAGGCACCCTACGTGCCTCCGCGTGTTGACCCGGGTGCGCTGCCGTTTTTTTCCATGTTCAGCGAATCCACAATGCTCGGGGAACACACGGCACCGGCTGGGTCCATGCGGGAAGGGCACGTAACCATGGACCCGAGGAGCCTGACGGTACAGATGTCCCATGCCCCCCAGGACCTACCGACCACTACGACTGCCCATGCAGTTTATGCGGAAGAGGAGATCCAGAGCTAGACCATGCAGGGGCGAACCATGGGAAGCGCCGACGGACATGGTCGAGGCCATCCAGGCGGAAACCTGTGGGCGAAGGACCCCGCTACGGGGATATGGACAGCCGGTGGAGCAAGTCCTTCCAGCATTCCAAACCCCATGGGTTCAGGCCCAACTGGACCGCACTTCATGGAGGAGAGGGATGTACGGGGAGTGTACTCACACCCCCCGGCCACAGGTGGTATCCGTCTCGGTGGACTGGTGGCTGCGGACGTCGGAGATGCCATCAGGATTGACGACCTCAGGGGAATCAAAATCCCCTACTACGATGGCAACCCCTCCAACCTGGACGACTTGATCCTGGATTGGGAGGACTTCGCCGAGGAGGTCGTCGGCGAGATGAGGGGAGCGCCAAGGGACAAGTGGGTATGTCGGACATTCCCACACAGGCTGGCGCAGGACCTGAAGCAGGAGCTCAGGGATCAGATCCGCGAGGGATTGATCGGGACGGAGCAGGCCTGCCTCCAGTGGCTGGAGAACGAAGAGCGAGTGGACGCCCCCAACCAGAAGTTGAAGGATTTGTGGTCCATTCCGCTGCCGCTGGAGCGCGGGGAACTGAGGGTCCGGGAATGGAATTGGTACATCTGCAAGTACCGAAGAAGCCTCAAGCTGGTGGAGGACTGCAACGAGGCCAGCGAGATCCGACACCTGCTGAAGGACGTCCTCCCCGGGCATTGGAAGAGAAGAGTGGAGGATGAGGAGAAGAAGAGAGCAAAGGCGCGCGTGGCCGTACGGATCATCGCATCGGAGGACACCCACGCCGGGATAATGGAGTTTTTCTGGCGAAACCTTGGCGAGCCGAGCCGAATGTTGGAGCTGAAGAACGCCATCTACGTGGAGGTATTCGGCGACAACATGGGGCAAAGGCTGATGCGCCTCAACAACTTGGAGTGGAGAGTTAGATTTGGCACCCTCCTCCACAACAGCAAAGTAATGGGCTCATAGTATTGTAGTCTTCCAGCTTAGTCCATAGCAAAAAAAAGGGACTATGAAACACAATCATCATTTACACTCATGTTCACTCCTTACCTCTCTTCCACTCTCACCATACAAATATGCCTCTTGTAGTAAAATACACCTAGTTAGGACTTACCTAGGAAGCACCACGTGCTCCCTGGTGTCGCCGCCAGGCGCCTCTCCTCTATCTATCTCTCTTTTCTCCTCTTGTGTTTGGGGCTTGGCTTAGGCCTAGGTATACTCTTGGGATCCCCCAATACATGAAACATGCTTGGGACCCACCCAATAGGCATTAAAATACATGTAGAAGTAGGGACAACCATGGAAAAGGGTTGTAGAGTATATAGAGGTCCCTTAGGGGCCTTAGACTCCTTCGAAGGTAGTATGTGTGGTATCACTCACAAAATGAGTCGATCATGCATGACATGCATGACAATCCATGATGTCAAAAATGTGATCATCCAAATTCAAAGAGTTATGAAAAATGAATAGTATAACCTTCTTAGGAACCCATAAGAGTGGGGTTGTGCTTGTGTTAGTTCTGAGCGAAAGTGAAGTTTTGGGTTGGAATGTGAAAAACACATGCTAGGGCGCCAGCATGTCATGACACATGATGCATGACACATGACACATGATGCATGATGAATGATGATGATGATGAATGATGATGATTGATCTGAATCTGCTCTGAGTTCAAATAAAGTACACTCTGAGTTCAAAATATATACTCCATGGGGCTCAATCTCACTCCCCCCCCTGACTGAAGCCCTGGAATTCAGGAGTAAATACTCAGAAAAATAGGCTGAAAAATGATATTGTGGCCATAATCATATGCAGCCCTGTGAAGTCTCTTAGCATTTACTATTCAGTCCAGAACTGGACTACCTTCAATACCAAGTATGATCACTGCACCTCAGTACCACAGTAAAGAATGAGTGGAATGACTTCGGAAAGCATACATGCGAGTTACCTTTCTTACTATACCACTCTTACCACAGCACCATAGGTGATTAGTTTGGAGCTAAAAATGCAAATACCAGAAGTTCCAGAAAGATTGTGCTCAAAGTGATATATAAAGCATGGACAAGGCGTAGGAATCCTTAGGGAAGCCTTACATAACAAATGGAGATACCGTTTTTTGAAAATCAATTTGAAATCGGCAATGAATAACGCTTGGCACCAACTTCAGAATGAACCGTAGCTGAGCTTCTAACTCGCCAGGAATCAAAACTTGAAAAAGTATTTGGACACCTGAAAAGCGCAAACTGTAGCGCTGGGAGTTCTGGCGACTCCCGTAACTGCGCGCGTCCGCCGTGCGGGACTGGGGGCGAAGCCTCCAAAGTCCAAAAACTTTTGAACTTTTGTAAAAAAGCGCTTCTGAAGCTGCAAAAAGCGCAGTTTTGTAAAACAAAGAATTTGGAAAACAACGAGCAGCGAGAAACGCTATTTTATAAAATGAGGTTTACAAACAGGCAAAAATTTTTGCGCGGGGACGGTGCACAGTACAGCCATAGGGTAACTGTACGTTTTGCGCGCATCAATTCACCACTGTGCTTTAATAGGCGAGTTTGAACATCAGCCACACATAGCACAACAGAAATGAAACATACGTGTTGGTTAGAGCTTGCACAACACGGGTAGCGTGTTTTTACCTTGCTTTGCAGTCTTGTGCACGCTCTTGGTGCCTCGCAAGGTCTGGCTTGGGCTGGCATTCAGGCAGGATTCAGGAGGGAAACAGGCCGTCACGCATGCAAAATAGCAGCGTACGCCGCGTCGTGCACACGTAAAAACTCTGAATCCAAGTAGGATAGAGGGTAAAACCTTCATAAGGGAAACATTCAAGGTTTGGGAGGTAGGGAGAACCTTCCTTGCTCGCTCTGCAGGACAGCATACATGCATAGCGGAGGCGCCGCTATATGCGTCAGTGTCCTCTGTTTGACTGTAGTGGAGGTTTTGTGGCGGAATGCCTGGTCAATCGTTCAGTGCATGCATATGCTCACGTGCAGGCACCTAAAACACTCATATGTCTCACCGTGCCGGTCACACATGCAGCGTGTGTTAGAGAGTGTAGGACCGTGGGAACTCAAACTAACCAATGAAACTCTGGGGTGAGATTCCCGACTTGCAAGTTGCGCGGTTTGAGTTCTCCGATTGTGGGAGGAGTGTGGAGTGGAGAGTGGGATGTGGGTTGGAGGCGTTAGCAAGGGGCGCTCCTGCAAAGGGCTACTCCTTTGTAGAGCGTTAAGTTCAGCGTGTGGGAGACTGGGAAGGCAGGGGATTGGAATGGGCAAGGGCGTTCGCGTTGGTCAGCGTACGCTGGCCCTTGTTCCCACTCCCATTCTGATCCCTGACGGTTTTTTTTCTGGTCTCCCCGTGTGTGACCCTCTCTCTTTTTCTTTTGGGTAGCCCCAACGTAGAGACCCTGAGGTAGATTCACACACATGCTCGCCCTGCACCGCACATCCACGCACAGCACTGCACACACATACTCAACACAACACACTTTTGCGCGCCATTCACTCACTCTGCACGGATCACGTTGAGCTTCGGTTCCGTGTCCACACTTGCACGGGTGTCATCGGACCGGAGGCGAGATGCACCCAAAGCGTTCACTGTTTGTTCAGGGATGCTTGGTGTTAGCTACAACTTGACTTGCCTTGGCGTGGGCGTGTGTGTGGGAAGTTGTAGGATCTGGGTGTCTTGCGGTGTAGGATCAGGCGTTAGCGTCTTTGACGGTGGGTGCCCAAGGCGGGGAGGTTTGCAGCCAAGGGGGTAGCCCTGGTCGTGGTTGGGCGGCCCATGCAAACTCTGCTCGTCCTGCAGCCCATCCAGTTCCTGGGGGAGGTCCCATCCCTGGGGAACACCAACCCTGCCCCTCCGGTGGTGGATGCTTGACTGTTCCATAATGGAACCAGGTGTTCACCACCCGTAAGAATCGGCTTGCTTAGCAGTAGTGTTTCACTTCTCTCCTAGGCAACACACTTCAGTTGGGGCTGTTGACACTCACACGCGCGCCAGTTACACACCGCTCATCTCTCTCTCCCTCCCTAGATTGGTGAAACCTGTCCCCCAGCCTCGAAGTTCCCTTGGAAATCCACGACAACTCCTAAAGAAGGTCCCTACCAGGACCGGCCCCCGCTGTGCCCCTTCCGCCTGTAACCCCTGCTGATTTACTCCGGATCAACGATTGCATTCCTCAATTTCCAGTGTCCAAATCCAAAAATATAGAAAATAAAATCCTCCTTCAACCCTGAATGGCAACCAGATCCCACAAGTACAGCAATAACCCAATTCACAATCCAAATCAGGCTGCGGGCTTTCGTTCAGCACACCGGTATTCCCACGGTGGCGGGCATGTACAAGAATTGCACCAAGGAAGAAAGCCCTGAGATTGGCATATGCACACAAATAAAGCAAAGTTGGGGAAAGATGGAAACTTACAGAATCACAGCCATAGACCCCTCATTCCCTGGACTCAAGACCTTCCCTTGACTCATCAACATGATGCCCTGAACCCAGTCCAATAAGATGGTTAAATGCCACATGTCAAAAGTCATTACATAAACCCCAACAATGTGTTCACTCCCAAGCCTCTAAATCCTAGCCCAATAGGGGAGGTGGCGTGTCATGGCCTGGAGTGGCACTCAGGACCATGCCCTACCCTGACATAACCTTGGTTGGACTTGGAGTCGAATGGGCTTAGAGAAATGACCTATGAGTTTGAACTCATAACATGCCAAAAAACTGCCAATTCACGCCATATTGGCCATATATCACATATATGCTCAAAATTGAAGTTAATAATTATCCGAAGGCTCCAAGCATGCATGGAATCGGAGTCTACCATTCATGGAGGATAGAGACGAAAGGCCAATGCCCATGTACATCCCCATTCTACCCTCGAAACCCTTTCAGATATGGGCGCCACACACTGCCCAAGTCAGCCCATGATCTTGAGACCAATTCTTGAAATCCTTCGTGCGCCAAACCAAATGGAGTACACGATCCGGCATATGGTGGTGTTCAACTCCAAAGCATATGCCAACATATGAGCAACAGACCATGGTTCGACTCTCCATAGGCTTCTTGCTGTTAGCTGACCAGGTGAGTACACAAAACGCAAAAATGAGCAAAAATTGAGGTCAAAAACATGAAAATATGACCAAGTACAAACTTGTCATGATAGTATATCTCTATGCTCACCCATGATCTCCGCTCATGGTTCAATACACAAATGATTGGAACCATTTGCGAACAATTCCCCCACTTGGATCCCCAATCGGGCGCATGGAGATACCTTCGCCACTAATATCTACATGCCCCATGAAAATGGGAGTGCACCCATGGATCTCTTTGTCAAACATACCACGAGCAATACATAAGCGGTAGACTTGGTCTAGCGCTTTGAATTCCACAATAGAGACATGGGCAAAGCCCTTGTCACGTATGGCTCCCCATCTCTTCGGCCACACGAAGATATATAACATGGGCGTGAGCATATCAAACATATACCATGCATACAACACATACCCTCAAAATATGGCTCCCACCATGATATGCCATGTCCCTCCATTGACATAGCTTCACGTTAAAAATACGTAGGAACCTAAAGAAAAGTTGCTATGCAACCCCAACACTCATGCGGTACACTCGAAAGTCACAATACAATGTTCGGTTGCACGGTCCAAGAGTTATATATCACTTTATACCATCTTGACCATTATCCCTTGCTATATCGGGCATGTGTACACACCAAAGGCGTTTGATGCTTCCTAAATTAAGTTGAGACCAAGGCAGTTCCAACCCAATCTTCCTTATTCTCATTCCTCCCACTCGCGCGTAGATATGGCTCTTCAAAGTGATCCCACGATTCGCTTTTGTTTCCCTTATATCTCCAAGTCAAATGGGTGGCAAATATAAGGGAAACCTGATTCGGGCATAGGGAAAGGAGTATGACCAATCGACGAAGTCCAAATCAAGTGCGGCGATGTCGAAGTCGAAAATCCGATTTCGACATCGCGAAAAATTCTGATTAAAATTTCGAGTGCTTATTTAGAGAATTGCGGAAGCAACGAACCCTTTGCTGATGAAATCTGACCCTTCAACGGAATATCCGCCAAAATATCTGGAAAAAACAGTTAACCAATCGGTTAACGCAAAATCGCGAGCCAACTGACAGTCGCCGATACATTGACCATCAGAACGAAAGGCTGAAAAATTACGGAAACATTATGATAATAAAACCCTGTTGATTCCTGATATTCCGATATATAAATCTCCGCTGGCGGCGCCTCGGTTCTGAATATGGCCGCTCATAGCCGGAATGGCCAAACCTATCACACTATCACATCGGGTTAGATCAGGTGGATGGGAGAGTATGATATCAGCCAATGGCGGCTTCCCGGCACATAGATACACACCCCAAGTGACCTCAAGATGGCCACGGGGGTCCGAACCGGCTTCACCCCCCTTCTCAGAGCGTTGTATCCGCTCGGAAACCAATGAGGAGAGGACGGGAGGACCCCAATGGGCCCCAAACCCCCCCTCCATGTCCAAAGGACACATGGAGGCCCCACACACGTCGTAGGCGTCCCCCATGCCCCAAGGGAGGGGTGAGGACACTGATAATCAGTGCCCTACGCCATATCCGGTCTCCTCTTGATCTACAACATGGACCAAGGGGAACAAAGATAGAAAAACGTCGTCGATCGATCTAAATACGTATACCACGATGAAATATATACGTGGAGATCGAGTGAAGGGGGTATATGGCCAATCAAGGCCGAAAAATCCCCGGATGAGCGCCCTCACCCGTCTCCTCAATCACAGAAACAAACAAAATGCCAAGGGGGATCCATTATGGTGCTACAGCAGCTACCAAGTGGACCAATACGTCCTTGACATCCAAAGAAATACTCTTTTTCTTTAGGTAGTCCATCCAGACCGTGGTATACCTCGGCACGAAACTGCTCGGAGGTTCCCACGAATCTCTGGAGGCGGCGAATCCCTTCCATCGGACTTTATAAAGCCTTCCCCCAGGCGTCCCCGGGTCCGGCTTGTCCGCCAGGATCTTCTCCGCGGTGAAATCGTCGTCCTCACCCTCGTCGTCCGAGTCGACATCGCCGGCCGTGAACTCGAAGGTGACGGGACGCCCGCTGGGGTCTGGTGCTCGGGGACGAAGCTGGGTATGGTCGCGGTCCAGGATCTTGTTATCCCGCACACGAACCGCATACACATCCTGCCCGACCTTCCGCACGATTACCCCCGGCACATACCAAGACGCCTGCCGATGCCTGGACAGGACATCCTTGTGGTGCCGCTCCACCCACACGGTGTCTTGGAGAGCATACTTCTGGACTTTTCCTTGCTTGAAGTTCTTGGCCCTCTTGTCATGCTCGTCCTGAAGTGCCTTGCACACCTTGGCCGCCGTGTCGTCCGCCTCAGACATCATAGCGTTCGCATCCCGGGCCACTTTGCCATGGTTCATCCAGGGGAGAGTGCGTGACACTCGATCCCGTAGGAACAGGATACGATGGGGCGACAATCCAGTGGGTCCCGGAAGGTCGTGATACGCTTGGAGCACTCTCCACAGCGAGTTATACCAGTTCCGGCCCGGTTCGTCAATGTGCAACTGGCGGAACTTCTCGAACATCTGCCGTCCGGCCACCTCAGCACGGCCATTCGACCGGCTGTGGTACGCCACGGTCTTGGCGTGCCGAATCCCCATGTGCTTGCACATCGTCTTGAACCACGTCCCCACAAACTGACTGCCCCGATCGCTGCAGATGACAGCTGGGACATCAAAAATCGTTAGCCAATGCCTGATCATGGCATTAGCGACGGTCTTGGCCTGCAGCCCCACTCCATGCTTGTCCTTCTTGTCCTTCTTCTTGGACTTCTTACCAGGGACCGCCACGATATACCCACTGTGCCTATCCACCGCCAGGATGACACAGTCGTAGGTGTCTCCTTCCACGGTGACCTCAGGCATGGCGAATACATCCATGGCCACGGACCGCATAGGGGCCTCCGGTATAGCCGTATACACCGGGTTGCCCGCTGTGGAGTGGTTGGGGCTCTTCGTGGCCCAACACACGGCACAGTCACTGCAGTACCTATCCAGGATGGCGTAGTACCCCGGAGGGAACTTGAAACGCCACTCCAGGTCCTGCTGCATCTTGTCTCGGCCAGGGTGCATGAGCTGGGCGTTGTGCCAATGGTCAATGAGCTCCTCCACTCGGTTCTCGGGCACCAGCAGCTTGTCCCTGAGGAACAACTTGTCGCCATCCTCGGTCAAGCCCTCTGGCCATTCGTCATCCGACGGGGCGCTCACGGCATTCCAGTACTTGCTCCAGTGCTCGGATGCCGCATAATCATCCGACCAGTCTTCTGTGAGCACCGACCTGACTAGCTCTACAGGGGCCACCATCCACTGCTCGAGGGTTTCCTCTCGAATAGCCTGGAGTCGGGCACCCCGGAACTTGGCCAGGTCCGTACGGTTTGCCATCACCACAAAGCACTTGACCCCCTCTTGCTCCATGACCTTCTCCATCTCGATGATGCGCTTGGCCTCCTCAGTTTCCTCGGCGTCCCCATGGCTGGATATATCCATCCAAGCCTTGCCCGCGGGGTAGGCCCATCGACTGAGGCAATCTGCCACAGTGTTGTCCTTCCCCGGGACGTATACGACGCTGAGGTCGAACTTGGCGAACGTCTCGTGCCACCGGGCCCTCCTTGCCGCCGGTCCCGAGGGGGTGTCGACGTGCTCCTTGTGCCAGCTCTGCAAGGACTGATGGTCCGTGCAAACCACTACCGGTTGCAATCCGATGTGGCCAGACCACTTCCTGAGCGCACAAACAATGGCGTACGTCTCCTTCTCCCTCGCGGTCCAGGTGCGGCGTTGGCCCTCGGCCAGGATCCGGCTCCAGAACGCCACGGGTACATGTGACCCGTCGTCTCGGATCTGCTCGAGGACTGCCCCCACAGCATAGTCTGAGGCGTCCGTCCGTAGCACGAATCCCTTGTCCGGGTCCACCAGGAATAGCCCCAACTGCCCCAGGAGTCGCTCCTTCAGGCGGTTGAACGCATCCTCAGCCTCAGGGGTCCAGGCAAGCTTCTTCTTGCTCCCCTTCCGGCCATCGAACTTGCCCACTTGCAGCATCTTGTGCAGCGGCCCCGAGAGTTCTGCATACATCCGGACGTAGCCCGAATAGTAATTGCAGAACCCCATGAAGGACCGGAGCTCGCTGATGGTCTGGGGCTTCTCCCAGTGGTGCAGGGACGCCAGCTTCCCAGGCATGGGACGGCGTTGCCCGTGACCAACCACGTGACCCGCGAACTCCACTTCCTTCACGAAGAGTGAGGCTTTGGTGGGCTTGCACACCATGTTCTGCTTGTCCAACTCGCTGAGCACTCGGCGCAGATCCTTCTCATGCGCGTCGATGAGCTCGTCCTCAGTCATGTTCTCCGTGCCGGACCCGATGATGATGTCATCCACGAAGGGATCGGCACAGTCCCGGACAGGACCGAGTAGGTCCTCCATCATGCGCTGGAAAGCGGCGTTGCCATTTTTGGCACCCATAGGCACCACTTTCCACTGCATGGGCCCCAGCGGCGTCGACATCGCTGTGCAGGGCCTGGAGTCCGGGTGTAGCGGCATCTGGTGGTAACCGTGTTTCAGGTCCAACACCGTGAAAATCCGCTTTTTCTGTTGCTTTTGGAGGATGGAGTCGATCAGGGGAAGCGAGTACGAGTCGTGCTCGGTCTGCTCGTTCAAACCTCTGTAATCAACCACCAACCTCCACTCGCCCTTCTCCTTCTTGGGCACGATGAAGGCTGGGCTGGCCCACTCACTGTCGGAGGGTTCGATCCATCCCCGCTCAATGAACTCGGCCAACAGCTTCTTCATGGCCTCGGCCCGATCGCCCTGAAGTTGGTACTCCCGATGACGATAGATCTTCGGGTTCGGCTTCAACTTGATCTTCGCTGTACCAAACCTGCCACGATCTGGAGGGTTCTTGTTGGCGACGCCACTGAATAGCCGCGGATAGGCTTTGATCAGCCTCTCTTTCAGCTCGGCGACCTTCGGGTTCTCCTGAGCCTCTTCAGCCGCTTGCTTCGGTATCGATACAACCGAACGCACTGCGGTATAGGCCTCTTCTGGGTCCGATTCCGACTTCTCCTCGTCCGATATGCCGTCTTCATCGTCGTGGGGTGCACTTCCCACCGATAGTCTTCGAAAATTTGCGGCCTCGGGCTGGTGACTGTCGCTATCGACACCCATTCTTGGGAAATCCCAGGTTGGTGGGTCCGACCCAACCGGACCATCGTATTGGTCCGCGATGTGATCCATGACCCTCGCCACGAACTCATCCTTCTCGTACTTGCCGGTGACCAACATTTTGTCATCCCACCAATGCGGAGATGTGACCATGGCCCGCCTCTTCTTGGCTGCCACACGGTCGTGCATCCCCATCCGCATGTAGTTGACGACGTCGTCGATCTCGGCGTGGGACAGGACGTCAATGCCATCAATAGACTGATCCGTCCCCTCCTTGGGCTCAAACATGACCTTCATGGGCACCGCCTCCACCCTACGGATGAATGCTTCATCACCCGTGGGCTGGGCTTGCGCCCCATCCACCAGGAAAGCCTTGGTACCCCACGCTTGACCCGGGGAGGGCATTGATACACCCTTGGCGTCGATGAACAACTCCTCCTTTGGCCCGAATGACATCTCGTTCAGGGTGATGGAGTCCAGCGTCGACTTGAGACCTTCCAGCGGACATGGGGTGGATCCTACGCCGGTTATGACCAGGATCCCCTTCGCCCTATCCGCGATGATCTTCTCCACCGTACGTCTGGTATTATCCAGGGAGCCATGCCAATACATGGGTCCCCACTCCTTCAGACCCCAATGCCTGTGCCAGGCTGAGTCTCCTCGATGCCAATGCCTCCTACACTTCCGCAGAAGTGGGGCATCCCGGGAAGCGAAGACGTCCGTCTCGGGCGCTTCAGCTCCCAGTGTCTGAATCATCCTGGTGTACACTTGCGGCGGCATTCCATACTCCGTGAGCTGAACTCCACGGTCTCCTCTGGACTTGGCACCCACAGCTTGCACCGCTTGGACGATCCGATCCTCTTCCTCGGCATTCCATTCGGATGATCCGCATGCATAGTCCGTGGATAGCCATGTTAGGCACTCATCATCCTCCCGGACCAGCGTTGCACGATGGGGAAGGGCTCCAATGGCGTTGGCCACCATGAAATCATACCCCATGATCATATCCCAATCAGTAATGTCGGCCAAGTAGAAGTTCCCAGATAGAGTGCTTCTCTTCGCCTGATCAGGGCGGTTCAAGCGCTCATGCTCCCAGAATTCCATACTGATAGTGGCCTCATGGGTGCCACCACCCATGATCTCTCCGTTGGGGACCTTCAGGCGGACCGGTCTCCCGCTGGGCTGCAAGAGTTCCTCCTTGAACAACCCTCTCCGGACCAGGCTCACCTGGGCACCCGTATCCACTAACACATCCACCACCTTCTCCTCTCGTCCGCACCGTACTCGCACTTTCAAGTGCAACTGCCGCTCGTCGCCATGAGGTGTATGGACGACTCTCACGGCATGCAACTCTAGCACGTCCGGGTGCATCAGGACTTCAAGGGTATGGTCACGGATGGTGTAGATCTTGGGTTGGTCCTGCCCGTCCACGGGGCTCTCCGTGGTCGCTTCTTCCTTCTTGCCATGTCCCGTACCCACATGTACTTCCCTTGGCAGGGCGCTCCAGGGGTCGGGAGTGGCGAAACTCAGTGGTTTTGGCTCTTCCGGAGCCTTCTTCGGCACCCGATGTGCCTCGAATTCCTCAGGGATTCCACTGATTTTCGGAGGAGAGACCTCCGAGGTCCCACTCCCGTGGGGGCTCCTCTAAACTTGGCTTCCCGCAGCCCCTTCCGGCTGCGATCCGCCAGGACTTTGTCCACCACGTTGCTGGGCTTTGAGTTCCTCCAACGTCCTCAACATGTCCTCAGCAACCTCCTCGATCGACCTCACTCGTCGGTCTTGGCCAGGTCCACCACCATAGCCTCTTCCTCCGCCTTTTCCTTGGCCTTTGCCTTGGCCTTTTCCCCCGTCTCCGCCCTTCGCCTTCCAATCTGAAATCCGCTGCTCCTTGGGCTTCTTCTCGGGGTGGGCAGCGAAGTAGGCCTTCTTGTCCGCCTCATACACCTTGCACTGACGGTGGTCGTGTGCATGGTTGATTCCCTTGCCATAACAGACCCAGCACCCGTCATGCTGCGACCTGTACTCCCAGAATGAGAGCGGTGGGTTCCCAGTCCTCCTTGGCTCTTTGCCCCTTGGTCCCGCCCGGTTCCATCTGGACCGATCCTGCCCATTGTTCTTCAGGTTGTGCGCCACAAACGCGAAGAAATGGGCCTCCTCGTGATCCTCCCGGGACCAGTGGTCCTGCCCACTTCCAATACCATCCTCCGCGGAGTTGGCCGTGTCCTCCTGGATCTCCCGATGATGGCGGTCTTCTCGGTGGCCTCGTTGTCCATGACCATGTCGATCCTGCACGTGGGCCTCGTTCTTCGCATTGAGCTTCAACTCCACCGTGATGTACTTCACGATCTCGTCCAGGCTCATGCGGGCGAAGATGACTTGCATCCTCAGCGGCTCCCCGCGCCTCCATTCCACGTTGTTGAGGCGCAGCAACCTTTGCCCCATGGAGTCCCCGAATACCTCCACGTACACGGCGTTCTTCAGGCCCAACATCCGGTCGGGTTCGCCCAGGTTCCTCCTGAATAACTCCATGATACCCGCATGGGTATCCTCCGCCGCCATGATCCGCACCGCCACCCGTCTCTTGGCGCGCTTCTTCTCCTCGTCCTCCACTCTCCTCTTCCAGCTGCCGGGGAGGACGTCCTTCAGGAGGTGGCGGATCTCGCTGGCCTCGTTCCAATCCTCCACCAGCTTGAGGCATCTGCGGTACTTCCGCAGATACCGGTTCCACTCCCGGACCCGCAACTCCCCGCGGTCCAGCGGCAGTGGAATGGACCACAGGTCCTCCAGCTTCTGATTCGGAGCGTCCACCCGCTCCTCATCCTCCAACCACTGGAGGCAGGCCTGCTCCGTGCGGATCAATCCTTCCCGGATCTGATCTCGCAGCTCCTCCTTGAGGTCCTGCGCCAGCCGGTGTGGGAATGTCCGGCATACCCACTTGTCCCGCGGCGCTCCCCGCATCTCGCCGACGACCTCCTCGGCGAAGTCCTCCCGGTCCAGGATGAAGTCATCCAGGTTGGACGGGTTCCCGTCGTAATAGGGGATCTTGATTCCCCTGAGATCGTCGATCCTGATGGCGTCTCCGACGTCTCCAGCCACCACTCCACCAAGACGGATACCACCTGTGGCCGGGGGGTGTGAGTACACTCCCCGTACATCCCTCTCCTCCATGGAGTGCGCTCCAGTTGGGCCTGAACCCATGGGGTTTGGAATGCGGGAAGGATTTGCCCCATCGGCCGTCCATATCCCCGTATTGGGATCCTTCGCCCACAGGTTTCCGCTTGGATGGCCTCGACCATGTCCGTCGGCGCTTCCCATGGTTCGCCCCTGCATGGTCTGGTTCTGGATCTCGATCTTCTCTTCCGCATAGACTGCCATATTCGTTGTGAGCGGTACGTCCTGGGCGGCATGGGACATGTGCACTGTCAGGCTCCTCGGGTCCGTGGCTACGTGCCCTTCCCGCATGGACCCAGCCGGTGCCGTGTGTTCCCCGAGCATTGTGGACTCGCTGAATAGGGGAACATACGGCAGCGCACCCGGGTCAACACGCGGAGGCGCGTATGGTGCCTCTGCAGGGCCGCCCATGGGTTTCTCCATGGCGCTCCTGAGGGTCTTAACCCGCTCCACCAGCTCTACCGAGGCCGGCTTTGCCGGGAGCTCCGGACCCGAGGCGAGGGGCTGTCGCTCCTCTAGCCTTCTCAGGCGTCCCGACATGTCCTCCACTAAGTGGAGGAGGCTGTCCACCACTTGCTGCTGCTTCTGCAGGGCCAGCTCCAGATTCTCCCGGTACCGGGCCTGATCCGCTCGCAGCTCCTCCATGTGGTTCTCCGCGGCCGACTGGTCATCCAGAATCCCCGCGACGTCCTCCTCTAGAGCATCCTTGGCGTTGTCCAGGCGGTCAAGATGATTCACGATGGCGTCCATCCCCATCTTCGGGTACTTGCCCATGAGGAAGGACACGTGCTCGTAGTGGCACGTAGCGTGCTTTCCGCCGGATTCAGCGCATCCCGCGGTTCCGGGCACCTCAGACTCATCGCCCATAGGCGTATCGCCTATGGCGTCCGTCTCTGGGCCCGTGTGCCGGGGCACAGGTGCCGTCCGGGCCCTGGCTGGCCTCTCCAAGCCCTCGGCGTCGTGCTGCAGGGCGGGCTCGGGGGCCGTATGCGCCCTGGCGATCGGCGCGGACATCTCCGGCTCCGAAGGTGGCTCGTGGGCTGTCCGATATCCCGCGGAGTGTCCCTCGGATTCCCACACCCTGACCGGGCTGGGGTCCGTGTCCATAGCCTCGGCGTCCCTTGCCGCGGACTTGGGTGACCCGCGCTTCCGGTAGCGCCGGGCCCGTCCTCCACTGCTGCCTGAGTGGCAGGCCTCATCCGAGTCCTCCGCGGCGGAGCGGAGGTTGCATGCCTTTCGGCAGCGACGCTCACACATGGAGACCAGGTCCTCCATGTCACGTCCTCCCCTTCCCGAGTGTCGTTCTTCTCTTCGGGCTTCAACTTCCGGAGTTCGCCATGCTCTTGAACGTCTCGGTCCTTCTATGGCTCCAATCTCCGGCGTGGTCTCCACCGAGTCCACAATACGCACCCGGGGCGTACTTGGGCAGGGCTCATAAGGGCCCAAGTCCCCGGGTCGGCGGTTGGTAGGGGCAGCAGGTAAGCCTCTGCTACCATAAAGAAGGTCCCTACCAGGACCGGCCCCCGCTGTGCCCCTTCCGCCTGTAACCCCTGCTGATTTACTCCGGATCAACGATTGCATTCCTCAATTTCCAGGGTCCAAATCCAAAAATATAGAAAATAAAATCCTCCTTCAACCCTGAATGGCAACCAGATCCCACAAGTACAGCAATAACCCAATTCACAATCCAAATCAGGCTGCGGGCTTTCGTTCAGCACACCGGTATTCCCACGGTGGCGGGCATGTACAAGAATTGCACCAAGGAAGAAAGCCCTGAAATTGGCATATGCACACAAATAAAGCAAAGTTGGGGAAAGATGGAAACTTACACAATCACAGCCATAGACCCCTCATTCCCTGGACTCAAGACCTTCCCTTGACCCATCAACATGATGCCCTGAACCCAGTCCAATAAGATGGTTACATGCCACATGTCAAAAGTCATTACATAAACCCCAACAATGTGTTCACTCCCAAGCCTCTAAATCCTATCCCAATAGGGGAGGTGGCGTGTCATGGCCTAGAGTGGCACTCAGGACCATGCCCTACCCTGACATAACCTTGGTTGGACTTGGAGTCGAATGGGCTTAGAGGAATGACCTATGAGTTTGAACTCATAACATGCCAAAAAACTGCCAATTCACGCCATATTGGCCATATATCACATATATGCTCAAAATTGAAGTTACTAATTATCCGAAGGCTCCAAGCATGCATGGACACGAAGTCTACTATTCATGGAGGATAGAGACCAAAGGCCAATGCCCATGTACATCCCCATTTTACCCTCGAAACCCTTTCGGATATGGGCGCCACACACTGCCCAAGTCAGCCCATGATCTTGAGACCAATTCTTGAAATCCTTCGTGCGCCAAGCCAAATGGAGTACACGATCCGGCATATGGTGGTGTTCAACTCCGAAGCATATGCCAACATATGAACAACATACCATGGTTCGACTCTCCATAGGCTTCTTGCTGTTAGCTGACCAGGTGAGTACACAAAACGCAAAAATGAGCAAAAATTGAGGTCAAAAACATGAAAATATGACCAAATACAAACTTGTCATGATAGTATATCTCTATGCTCACCCATGATCTCCGCTCATGGTTCAATACACAAATGATTGGAACCATTTGCGAACAATTCCCCCACTTGGATCCCCAATCAGGCGCATGGAGATACCTTCGCCACTAATATCTACATGCCCCATGAAAATGGGAGTGCACCCATGGATCTCTTTGTCAAACATACCATGAGCAATACATAAGCGGTAGACTTGGTCTAGCGCTTTGAATTCCACAATAGAGACATGGGCAAAGCCCTTGTCACGTATGGCTCCCCATCTCTTCGGCGACACGAAGATATATAACATGGGCGTGAGCATATCAAACATATACCATGCATACAACACATACCCTCAAAATATGGCTCCCACCATGATATGCCATGTCCCTCCATTGACATAGCTTCACGTTAAAAATACGTAGGAACCTAAAGAAAGTTGCTATGCAACCCCAACACTCATGCGGTACACTCGAAAGTCACAATACAATGTTCGGTTGCACGGTCCAAGAGTTATATATCACTTTATACCCTCTTGACCATTATCCCTTGCTATATCGGGCATGTGTACACACCAAAGGCGTTTGATGCTTCCTAAATTAAGTTGAGACCAAGGCAGTTCCAACCCAATCTTCCTTATTCTCATTCCTCCCACTCGCGCGTAGATATGGCTCTTCAAAGTGATCCCACGATTCGCTTTTGTTTCCCTTATATCTCCAAGTCAAATGGGTGGCAAATATAAGGGAAACCTGATTCGGGCATAGGGAAAGGAGTATGACCAATCGACGAAGTCCAAATCAAGTGCGCCGATGTCGAAGTCGAAAATCCGATTTCGACATCGCGAAAAATTCTGATTAAAATTTCGAGTGCTTATTTAGAGAATTGCGGAAGCAACGAACCCTTTGCTGATGAAATCTGACCCTTCAACGGAATATCCGCCAAAATATCTGGAAATAACAGTTAACCAATCGGTTAACGCAAAATCGCGAGCCAACTGACAGTCGCCGATACATTGACCATCAGAACGAAAGGCTGAAAAATTACGGAAACATTATGATAATAAAACCCTGTTGATTCCTGATATTCCGATATATAAATCTCCGCTGGCGGCGCCTCGGTTCTGAATATGGCCGCTCATAGCCGGAATGGCCAAACCTATCACACTATCACATCGGGTTAGATCAGGTGGATGGGAGAGTATGATATCAGCCAATGGAGGCTTGCCGGCACATAGATACACACCCCAAGTGACCTCAAGATGGCCACGGGGGTCCGAACCGGCTTCACTCCCAGGCTAGTGAGTGTGAACTCACTGCTCAGTCAAACAGGGCCTTAGGACCATAGATGCACCGTTTTCACAGGTGCTATGAAACAGGAGGGAGTAGTCTCACCTCCCAGCACGCTTGCGGGCCTGATTTTGGGCTGACTGCAGAATGTCACGCAAATCCTGAGATTTGCAGTAATCAGCAAAAACCTCGTTGACGTTACCGTCATCAAGTATGAAAGCCGTCACTGGCTCCCAGGTACAGTCAGAGATAGAATAGCCAGACCACTTTGTATAGAATCTCCAACCACGTTTGTAGGTGTGGCGGAGGATTCTTTCAACAAAGTAGTAGTCTTGCTTTTTCATCTCTGATTCAGTAAACGTAATGGGTTCACTAGCGAGGATTCTTTTGGGTCTAGCCTCTACGGCCGTAGGTGTAGTAGGTACAGTAGGTCTAGAGAGAGAGATGTCCCTTTCGGGCATCCGTAGTGAACCGTCATCCGCCATAGGCGGCAGTTCTTCATCCTCATCCATAGGATCCGCGGCCAAATCTTCGGCTGCAGCTTCCAGGCTTTCTTGTAGATCTTCTTCCTAGTCGTAGAGGTCGTCTAGCACGTCATAGTGCTTAAGCTGTGGGTAACCCACTTCAACCAGACCTCCGTACTTAGGATGAGTTTTGATCCACACGGATCCTTCAGCTACATCCGTGACCAGAAATGGTCCGAAGTAAGGGCTGTCCAGCGTGTTACGCGGCCATGCCTTGAATCTTGTATGATGTACCAGAACCCGGTCACCAATTTGGTAGATAGCTTCTTTTCTTTTGCGGTTCTTGGTACGATTCTCCTTACTTCTTTTCTTTTCCAGTAGTGATCGGCATAGATCGGCGATCCGTTTTTGCTCGGTGAGCCATTCATCAACTTTAGGATTTCCTTCGCTCGCGCAGGGGAATTCGAAGTTGAAACCTGGCCTCCCTAGGAACAGTTCCGTAGGGGTGAAACCAGTCCTGCTACTCACTTGATTCTTCATCAAGTAGATAGCATAAGGGACTAGTTTTAACCAGTTTCGGCTCTTCTCGGCCAGCATCAGAATCCTCGTGACTGTTTTGAAACAGCCAATTCTGCGTTCGCACAGAGGATTCTTTGTTCGTAGGTAAGGAGTTCCGAACTGGACTTCCGTACCCATAGCTCTCATGACGCTTCGGTACCAACCAGTAGGGCTGGTAAACCGGATGTCTTGATCGCTGTGGATAATCTTTGGTAATCCGTAGACTTGTACCCATCCTTCGAAAATCTCTTTCAATACTCCTTCACCATCTACCTTCTTAGTAAGGGGAAACACTCGGCTGTAGCGACTGAGTCCATCCGTCACCAGGAGGGCGAAGTCATGGCCAGCGAATTTAGGTAACTCCATAAAATCCACGTAGAGGATGGAGTTCATTTGGTTCGGAATCGGGAGATTCCTTACCTCACCACGATCCGCTGCAGTGTTAGCTTTAGCCTTAGTGCAGGGACACTCAGCGATGATCTTAGATAAAATCTTCTTGAGAGATGCATCGCTACTCTTAGCGAAGAAATACTTCTGGAAGAACCAAAGAGTTCTCTCCACCCCAGGGTGACCATCTGTTTTGTGTGCCCATTCCAACATAGTTTCTTCGTAGTCTTTGGGCACACAAATGAGGTCTTCCCTGTATAGGTGAGTTGACGTGCGGGACCATTGTACTCCATCCAGGATCTTTGAGCTCCCAATCGTCAACTGGTCCAAGATGTCCGAGTAATCGGCCGTCAGGTCTTTCATACTCCAGGACATGAGTTTTTCTTTCCTCGTAAAGAGATCGAGATGTTGATCCATCTTGGCGAAAGCTTCCTGGGCCATCATCTCGGTGTCTGCCCCCACCAGGGAATCAAAACAATTCCGTGATAGATAATCACAGCGTTCATTTTTAATTCCCCGGATGTGGAATGTAGCGAGTCGTAGTTGGCTCAGGTAGACCCACCATCGTCGTAGACGTTTTCCATCTGGCGGTGGTCTTTCCATAAAGTACTTCACGGAATCCTGATCACATAGCCACGTGATGGGATTGGTACCCAGGATCCTGTGTTGACTAGCCAACACTAGAACTCCAGCTAACAGCTCCTGCTCGTAGGTGTGATAGTGTGAGCAGGCTGCCTTCCACTTCCAATTCCAGTGGCCAAGTGGAACTAGGCGCCATTCTTGGGAGTCATAGTCAGATTTCATGAATCCTTCTCTTGTGACACCTTGAACTCTTAGGCGATAATCAATGTCTTTACATTGATCCGTAGTTAGCTTTTGCCACTGTAATAATGTCCCTCCTCCTCCAACGTTACTGGCATCCGTGATTAGAATCATCTCGCCGTAGCGTTGGGGTACTCCAAGTACTAGGCAGTCTCGGATTTTCTTCTTGACATCTTCGATTGCTTGCTTTTCAATAGGTCCCCAGCGCCACGGAGTCTCCTTCTTGATGAGATCCGTTAGTGGTGCGCTGGCTTCCGTGAAATTTCGGAGATGCCGCCTGTAAAAATTACAGGATCCGATGAATTGTCGGATTTTCTGAACTCCTTCAGCTTTAGACATAGAATCCGTTAGGTCGAAGTCCATCAGGGGCTTCATCTTTTGATCCTGCGGTTTCCACCATCCATCTCCGATGTGGAATCCGAGGTAGTCTGTTTCCGTCTTGAGAAATTCGCATTTCTCCAGCTTGATGCGGAGGTGATTTTCTTGACAGACGGTGTAGAATTCTCGGAGTAGTAGGAGATGGTCATCGATGGTGTTCGTACCTAGGATGACATCGTCGATGTGAGCCTCCAGGACAGCACCACGCTGTAGGAGCTCTTGGACGGCCGGTCGTCGTTTACACAGGGCGATGATTTGATTCATCAGCTCCTGGAACAGCGCCGGGGCGTTAGCAATACCAAATGGCATTACCCGCCATTTGTAGACCCGTCCATCCGGAGCAATGAATGCCGTTAGGTCTTGGGCACGCTCTGTTAGGTCAATTTGCCAGAAACCGGACCGCTTGTGCATTTTAGTTTTGTATCTGCATCCAGCAGCGGTTTCCACGGTGTTCTCCATCAGGGGCAGCGAACCGCTGTGCAGTTTTTTTTTCTGGTTGACCTTTTTGTAGTCGACCACCAATCTTTTTGCAGTGCTCCCTGGTTTAGCTACCAGGAAGCATGGACTGCAATGCTTAGGATAGTCCGTCTTTTTGTACTCGTAAACCAAACCAGCCTCCACGCATTCTTTGATTTGGCGAGTAATCTCAGCCATGTCATCTTTTGATGCTGGGTACGGTCGACATCGAACTCGATCTTTGAGAAATTACTCTCTTAGTTCTAGGTCCATGGTCACGAGTTTCTTCACCGATCCGGGTGGAGGTAACGGACCAAAAATGTCAGAGAAATTCAGGATGGTTTTCTTGATCCTCTCATCAACATCCATTTTGTCGAGCGAAATCTTGAGGTCTTCAGATGCGTGTAGATTGGACGCACCTAATTCTTGTTTCTTAGATTTCTCATCTTGCTCCGTCAATTTCTTGAGGGCTAGGACTTGTTCGGGGTCCAAAATCATCTGATTCTCTTGGTGATCAATTTTCTTCTTTTCTTTGACTTTCTTTCTTAGCCTCTTGATGTCTTTACGGCGTAATCGGTCTTTTCTTTCTTCTTTCTTATCTTCTTCTCCTTCAATTTCTTGTTCCAATGCTTCGTGTAGTTCGTGAAGCATGACCAATTCTTCGCCGACATCAAAATACGTCCCATCTTCTCCGTCGTACTCGTCTAGGTAGACCATGCTTTTCCATTCTTCTTTTAGCTCCAGTTTTTGGAGTCTGTCAATTTGATTTAGTAGAAGGAGACGAGTTTCTTCCAAATCTTCTTTTGAAGAAGGGAACGAATTTTTACTCGGGCGTGCGTGTAGGAGACGGAGTTCACGTTCGTCTCCTTCGCTCGTCATCGATTCTAGTGGGACGGAAACGTGTGAAATAAGTTTTTCGGGGTTAGGAGTTTCGGAAGGGGTCGGAGGAGCCTCTAGAGGTTCTACTTCTTCCAAGAACAGGTTGGCGACCAAGTCGTCGTAGTCCATAGTGGTGTAGGAGTCGTTCGAAAAGGGTATAGTCGACTCGGAAGGAGCTTCGGATATACTTCCGCCTTCGTCGGAGGTTTCTTCGCTCTCTTCTTGAGTTTCTCTTGCCTCTTTCGGACTTTCTTGAACCACTTCTTCGACTTGAAACTTAGGCGTCTCGAACTTGTACTCTTCCTTGCTCTCGTCCACGTCCGGAAACCTTTTCATCATCTCTTCTTTTCCGTACCCACGGTGGTGCTTTAGCACGAAGTTCTTTATCTCCTCCGACACGTTTTCCATGGGGTTAGAGGACACGTTCTTCCCCGAGACTAGGTACATAGCGGTTCGCGAACGGGGCTTTGGCAAAACCTCTTCTTTTGGGTTAAGTCGGTAAAGAAGAACGTCGGGTAAGAGCAACTTTGTCACCGTCAACTTTTCGAGTATAGGCCCCCATAGCTTTTCTTTTTCTTCCCACTTCTTCCCTTCGGGAATAACCAACGCGACCGTAGCTTGGTCCACATAAACTTTTACCAACGTGTGGAGTATTTTTGAGAAAGGGGGGTTGGCGTAGAGCATCTTCCAAGCTCCCAACTTTCCCCAGTCATACCACCACGTGTTGTTGGTTTTGGGAGTACAAAAGTACTCCGCGTCGGCGTTCTCTTTGGACGCAAAGAGTTCGACAAAGTCGCCGTTACACGTGTTCGGGTTAAGGCCAAGTTCTCGAAACGCGTCACGCTTGGCGGCGGAGTCGAGAGTGTAGTTCACCGTTCGGTGTAGGCTCAAGGTAGCGAGGATACTCTCTTGCTTCACCTCGCTATCGAGTGCCAACGGAAAACTCTTGAGAGTCTTGAGCGTAGGTCTTGGACACTTTGTCTCCTTGAGGGGTATTGCTTCCCATTCTTGCTCTTCGTTCACCACCAACAAGTGAGTGGGCTCTTGAAGGGATAAATATTTTATCCACTCGTTTTGCGCAAAGAAGTCCGTCCCCAATACGGCTTCAAAGGCGTCGGTGTCGAACGCTTGAAACTTTTGAAGTACCTTTCGGTCCCCCACTTGTACTTCTCCTTCTATCTCGCCTTCGGTGAGAGTGACTCCCCCTTCTCCCGTTTTTACCCCACAAATATTTTTGGGAACTAGGTCCCCGTAGTTTACGAACCTAGAGGAGACTAGGGAGATTGTAGCGCCGGTATCAAGGTATGCGTCCACCCATACACCATTGATAGCGACCCTCAATAGGTAGCAATACCTCGGTGCGTCGTCTCGGTGTCCACCTAGGCTTCCCCTGGCGTTTGACCTGCAAGAAAGTCCTTGAGGTTCTTAGCTTGCCTTTCCAGCTTGAGAACTCTTTTTCGCTTCTTTTCTCGCTCTCCTTCCGTCAACTCTTCCAAGCGTTTCTTCTCTTGAGGCTTTCCTTTGTCATCGTCTTTTCCTTTGCCTCCTTTTCCTTCGTTCGCCTTTCCTCCGTTCGCTTTTCCTCCACTTCATTTTTCTCCTCCTTTCGCTTGGTCCTTTCCCCCTTTGCCTTGACCTTTCTTCGTTTGCCTTTGCTCTTCTTTCCTCGCGTCAAGGCTGTCTTGCCACGCCTTGTCTCTTACGTTGTGTTTTGTCCCACAATTGGGGCAAAACACGGTGGCGAAGAACTTGGGCGCGGTGGAGTTGTCCTCCTCGACTTCCCTTCGCCAATACCACTGCCCTTGGCCTTGTCCTTTGCCTCGTCCACCTTTTCCACGGCCACGACCACCACCACCACGGTTGCCGTTGCCTTGTCCTCGTGCTTGTTGAAACGACACAAAGCACTCCTCACATAGCGAGTGGGCAAAGGCCTCTTCTTCATTCATAGGGGCGTTGGAGTCGGCGTTGGTGTTGCCGTCTAGCCACTTGAGTTGCGCCATCGAGTGCAAGTTTTTCAAAGTAGCGTCAGACTTCCTTTGGAGGGCCAACTCGTAGAGGAGGTCAACGAGAGAGTTGAAAGTGTGTATTCTAGACAACCTCTCGGGAGTAGCACGTATTTCGTCCATGGTTTTGGGCGGAACACGAGGTAGGAGGTGTAGGAGGGCTTTGGAGTCGTCGTAGTAGGACATAGCCAATTGGTCCGTAAGCGTAGTAAACTTTTGGACGTATTGGGGTATGTCCGCGGTTGTAGGGTATTCCTTCAACCGAGGGATACGCTCTATCTCTTGAATAAGCTCTAGGTCGGTAACGTAAGTAGGGTAGAGCTTTTCGAGCGTAATAAGGAACCTTACCCAAGAGTCACTTTTCTTGACTGCCCCCGAAACCACTTCTTTTACGTCCTTGTTATCACAACCGTTGATAACAAGGTCCGCCTTGGCTCTTTCGTTGAGGTCTTCTTGTCCCGTCGACCTCAAGAACCTCAAGAAATCTTCGGCGTAAACGTCGAGGTCTCTACCCGAAAACTTGGGTAGTTTGGTTTCGGTTTGGGGTTTGAAAAAAGCTTTGGTTCCTCTACCGGTATGTGGCACGGGTTGTGTGGGGTCGGGGAGTAGCGCCATAGGCGCTAGTGGACCGAGTCCTAGGGCGAGGGCTTGGTCGAGGGTGTATACTTCGTAGGTAGTGGTAAAGCACGCCACGGGTTTGGGTGCTTTGGTACGGGGTACAAAGGGCGACTTGACTCCAGGAGGCACACCGGCAAGCCCGGTGCACACTCGGGTTAGAGGCGAGGGGTGGTAAGGTACACAAGGGTTAGTGGTTAAGTTAGCACTAGTCCTATTTTCTAAGTTTTCAAGACGACCCTTGAGTTGTTGCAAGGTCGACAAAAGGATAGTGCTCTCTTCCGAAGAAGGAGAGGCTTCGAAAACATGAGTCCTTTTGGGAGCTTGAGGCTCAGAGAAAAACTTAGGCTCAGGAACTCCGGTAGGCACTCCATGAACAATAGGTTCTCCACGGATAGGGGGTTGAGGCATACTGGCGTAAGTCACATTAGAGCGCCATGGCACAGATTGGAAAGGATTAGTCGAAGACGATGTGGTCCCCGACTCATGAGTCAGTGGGGCATTAGTGAATGAACCTTCATGGTGTTCGACTTGTTGAACCATTTGTTGCAACCGACCACTCTGGTTGAGCAACGATAGGACCTCCATAGCATTCGCTAGCTCAGCTGTCGTCATGTTATTCGCTGAAGGCACCGGGCGTGGAGCTACAGCTTCAGCACACTCAGGACATGTAGGCGCAGGAAAACGTTAGGCTTCGAATCGAGATCCGTCTAGAGGTACTTCTGGGGTTCCGAACCCGGCCATGGTAGGCGCGACTAGTTCCTCATCGGAGACAGGTATCATGACTTGCACGTCTTTTTCAGAAGCGCCCGTAGCTTCTAGGCTGCTTGGAGTTCTCACAGGGTCCATCTCAATTTTTCAGACTCGATTTTATGAGTTCAGGAATTCTTCTCCGTCCCTTACTAAATTTCCAGGCTGGAATTGATTCGAAATTAAATCCAAGGGATACTGGATTTAGGCAGAGCAGGTTTTCTCTGCTACCAGTTAGATTTGGCACCCTCCTCAACAACAGCAAAGTAATGGGCTCATAGTATTGTAGTCTTCCAGCTTAGTCCATAGCAAAAAAAAGGGACTATGAAACACAATCATTATTTACACTCATGTTCATTCCTTACCTCTCTTCCACTCTCACCATACAAATATGCCTCTTGTAGTAAAATACACCTAGTTAGGACTTACCTAGGAAGCACCACGTGCTCCCTGGTGTCGCCGCCAGGCGCCTCTCCTCTATCTACCTCTCTTCTCTCCTCTTGTGTTTGGGGCTTGGCTTAGGCCTAGGTATACTCTTGGGATCCCCCAATACATGAAACATGCTTGGGACCCACCCAATAGGCATTAAAATACATGTAGAAGTAGGGACAACCATGGAAAAGGGTTGTAGAGTATATAGAGGTCCCTTAGGGGCCTTAGACTCCTTCGAAGGTAGTATGTGTGGTATCACTCACAAAAAGTGTCGATCATGCATGACATGCATGACAATCCATGATGTCAAAAATGTGATCATCCAAATTCAAAGAGGTATGAAAAATGAATAGTATAACCTTCTTAGGAACCCATAAGAGTGGGGTTGTGGTTGTGTTAGTTCTGAGCGAAAGTGAAGTTTTGGGTTGGAATGTGAAAAACACATGCTAGGGCGCCAGCATGTCATGACACATGATGCATGACACATGACACATGATGCATGATGAATGATGATGATGATGAATGATGATGATTGATCTGAATCTGCTCTGAGTTCAAATAAAGTACACTCTGAGTTCAAAATATATACTCCATGGGGCTCAATCTCACTTGGAGGCGCGGAGAGCAGCTGAGGATGCAAGGCATCTTCGCCCGCATGAGCCTGGACGAGATCGTGAAGTACATCACGGTGGAGCTGAAGCTCAACGCCAAGAACGAGGCCCACGTGCAGGATCGGCAAGGTCATGGACAACGAGGCCACCGAGAAGACCGTCATCATCAGGAGATCCAGGAGGACACGGCCAACTCCGCGGAGGATGGTGGTGGAAGTGGCCAAGACCACTGGACCGGGTCCCGGGAGGATCACGAGGAGGCACATTTCTTCGTGTTTGTGGCGCACAACGTGATGGACCATGGGCAGGATCGGTCCAGATGGAACCGGGTGGGACCCAAGAAGGGCAAAGAGCCAAGGAGGATCTGGACCCCACCGCTCTCGTTCCGGGAGTACAGGTCTCAGCACGACGGGTGCTGGGTCTGTTATGGCAAGGGAAACAACCATGCATATGACCACCGTCAGTGCAAGGTGTATGAGGCGGACAAGAAGGCCTACTTCGCCGCCCACCCTGAGATGAAGCCCAAGGAGCAGCGGATTGCCGACTGGAAGGCGAAGGGCGGAGACGGGGGAAAAGGCCAAGGCAAAGGCCAAGGGAAAGGCGGAGGAAGAGGTTATGGTGGTGGACCTGGCCAAGACCGACGAGTGAGGTCGATCAAGGAGGTTGCTGAGAACATGTTGAGGACGTTGGAGGAACTCAAAGCCCAGCAACGTGGTGGACAAAGTCTGAGCGGATCGCAGCAGGAGGGAGCTGCGGCAGGCCATGCCTAGAGGAGCCCCCACGGGAGTGGGACCTCGATGGTCTCTCCTCCGAAAATCAGTGGAATCCCAGAGAAAGCGAAGGCACATCGGGTGCCAGAGAAGGCTCCAGAAGAGCCAAAACCACTGAGTTTCGCCACTCCCAACCCCTGGAGCGCCCTGCCAAGGGAAGTTTATGTGGGCAAGGGACGTGGCAAGAAAGAAGGAGCGACCACGGAGAGCCCCGTGGACGGGCAAGACCAGCCCAAGATCTACACCATCCGTGACCATACCCTCCAACTCCTGATGCACCCGGATGTGCTAGAGTTGCATGCCGTGAGAGTCGTCCATACACCGCATGGTGACGAGCGGCAGTTGCACTTGAAGGTGCGTGTATGGTGCGGACAAGAGGAGTTGGTGGTGGATGTTTTGGTGGATACGGGTGCCCAGGTGACCCTGGTCCGGAGAGGGTTGTTCAAGGAGGAATCCCTGCAGCCCAGCCGGAGACCGGTACGCCTGAAGGTGGCCAATGGAGAGATCATGGGTGGTGGCACCCATGAAGCCACTATCAGTATGGAATTCTGGGAACATGAGCGCTTGAACCGCCCTGATCTGGCGAAGAGAAGCACTCTATCCGGGAGCTTCTATGTGGCCGACATTACAGATTGGGATATGATCATGGGGTATGACTTCATGGTGGCAAACGCCATTGGAGCCCTTCCCCATCGTGCAACGCTGGTCCGGGAGGATGATGAATGCCTCACATGGCTGTCCACGGACTATGCATGCGGATCATCCCAATGGAATGCTGAGGAAGAGGTTCCGATCGTCCAAGCGGTGCAAGCTGTGGGTGCCAAGTCCAGAGGAGACCGTGCAGTTCAGCTCACGGAGTATGCAATGGCGCCGCAAGTGTACGACAGGATGATCCAGACGCTGGGAGCCGAAGCGCCCGAGACGGACGTCTTCGCTTCCCGGGATGCCCCACTTTTGCATAAGTGTAGGAGGCATTGGCATCGAGGAGACTCAGGCTGGCACAGGCATTGGGGTTTGAAGGAGTGGGGGCTCATGTATTGGCATGGCTCCCTGGACAATACCAGACGTACGGTGGAAAATGTCGTCGCGGATAGGGCCAAGGGGATCCTGGTCATAACCGGCATAGGATCCACCCCATGTCCGCTGGAAGGTCTCAAGTCGACGCTGTACTCCATCACCCTGAACGAGATGTCATTCGGGCCAGAGGAGCAGTTGTTCATCGACGCCAAGGGTGTATCAATGCCCTCCCCGGGTCAAGCGTGGGGTACCAAGGCTTTCCTGGTGGATGGGGCGCAGGCCCAGCCCACGGGTGATGAAGCATTCATCCCTAGGGTGGAGGCGGTGCCCATGAAGGTCATGTTTGAGCCCAAGGAGGGGACGGATCAGCCATTTGATGGCATTGACGTCCTGTCCCACGCCAAGATCGACGACGTCGCCAAGTACATGCAGATGGGGATGCACGACCGTGTGGCAGCCAAGAAGAGGCGGGCAATGGTCACATCTCCGCATTGGTGGGATGACAAGATGTTGGTCACCGGCAAGTACGAGAAGGATGAGTTCGTGGCGAGGGTCATGGATCACATCGCGGACCAATACGATGGTCCGGTTGGGTCGGACCCGCCGACGTGGGATTTTCCAAGAATGGGGGCCGATAGCGACAAGTACCAGCCCGACGCCGCAAATTTCGAAGATTATCGGTGGGAAGTGCACCCCACGACGATGAAGACGGCATATCGGACGAGGAGAAGTCGGATTTGGACCTGGAAGAGGCCTATACCGCAGTTCGGTCGGTCGTATCGATACAGAAGCAAGCGGCTGAAGAGGCTCAGGAGAACACGATGGTCGCCGAGCTGAAGGAGAGGCTGATCAATGCCTATCCGCGGCTATTCGGTGGCGTCGCCAACAAGAACCCTCCAGATCGTGGGAGGTTTGGCACAGCGAGGATCAAGCTGAAGCCAAACCCCAAGATCTATCGTCATCGGGAGTACCAACTTCAGGGCGATCGGGCCGAGGCCATGAAGAAGCTGTTGGCCGAGTTCATTGAACGGGGATGGATCGAACCCTCCGACAGTGAGTGGGCCAGCCCAGCCTTCATCGTGCCCAAGAAGGAAAAGTGCGAGTGCAGGTTGGTGGTTGATCACAGAGGTTTGAACGAGCAGACCGAGCAGGACTCGTATCCGCTTCCCCTGATCGACTCGATCCTCCAAAAACAACAGAAAAAGCGGATTTTCACGGTGTTAGACCTGAAACACGGCTATCACCAGATGCCGCTACACCCGGACTCCAGGCCCTGCACAGCGATGTCGACGCCGCTGGGGCCCATGCAATGGAAAGTGGTGCCTATGGGCGCCAAGAATGGCAACGCTGCTTTCCAGCGCATGATGGAGGACCTACTCGGTCCTGTCCGGGACTGTGCCGACCTCTTTGTGGATGACATCATCATCGGGTCCGGTACGGAGAACATGACTAAGGACGAGCTCATCGAAGCGCATGAGAAGGATCTGCGCCGAGTGCTCAGCGAGCTGGACAAGCACAACATGGTGTGCAGGCCCACCAAAGCCTCACTCTTCGTGAAGGAAGTGGAGTTCGCGGGTCACGTGGTTGGTCACGGGCAACGCCGTCCCATGCCTGGGAAGCTGGCGTCCCTGCACCACTGGGAGAGACCCAGACCATCAGCGAACTCCGGTCCTTCATGGGGTTCTTCAATTACTATTCGGGCTATGTCCGGATGTATGCAGAACTCTCGGGGCCGCTGCACAAGATGCTGCAGGCGGGGAAGTTCGATGGCCGGAAGGGGAGCGAGAAGAAGCTTGCCCGGACTCCTGAGGCCGAAGATGCGTTCAGCCGCCTGAAGGAGCGACTCCTGGGGCAGCTGGGGCTATTCCTGGTGGACCCGGACAAGGGATTCGTGCTACGGACGGTCGCCTCCGACTATGCTGTAGGGGCAGTCCTCGAGCAGATCTGGGACGACGGGTCACACGTACCCGTGGCGTTCTGGAGTCGGATCTTGGCCGAGGGCCAGCGTCGAACCTGGACCGCGAGGGAAGAGGAGATGTACGCCATTGTTTGTGCGCTCAGGAAGGGGTCTGGCCACATCGGATTGCAACCGCTGGTGGTTTGTACGGACAATCAGTCCTTGCAGAGCTGGCACAAGGAGCACGTCAACACCCCCTCGGAACGCTGCAAGGAGGGCCCAATGGCGTGAAACGTTCCCCAAGTTCGACCTCAGCGTTGTATACGTCCCGGGGAAGGACAACACTGTGGCAGATTGCCTCAGTCGATGGGCCTACCCCACAGGCAAGGCTTGGATGGACATATCCAGCCATGGGGACGCCGAGGAGACCGAGGAGGCCAAGCGCATCATCGAGATGGAGAAGGCCATGGAGCAACAGGGGGTCAAGTGCTTTGTGGTGATGGCAAACGGTACGGACCTGGCCAAGTTCCGGGGCGCCCGAGTCCAAGCTATTCGAGAGGAAACCCTCGAGCAATGGATGGTGGCCCCTGTAGAGCTAGTCAGGTCGGTGCTCACAGAGGACTGGTCAGATGACTATGCGGCATCCGAACACTGGAGCAAGTACTGGAATGCCGTGAGCGCCCCGTCGGACGACGAATGGCCTGAGGGCTTGAACGAGGATGGGGACAAGCTGTTCCTCAAGCACAAGCTATTGGTCCCTGAGAACCGAATGGAGGAGCTCATTGACCACTGGCATAACGCCGAGCTCATGCATCCTGGTCGGGACAAGATGCAGCAGGACCTGGATCGGCGGTTCAAGTTCCCACCAGGGTACTACGCCCTCCTGGACAAGTACTGCAGCGCCTGCGCCGTGTGTCGGGCCACGAAGAGCCCCAACCACTCCACGGCGGGCAACCCGGTGTATACCGCTATATCGGAAGCCCCTATGCGGGCCGTGGCCATGGATGTATTCGCCATGCCTGAGGTCACCGTGGAAGGAGAGACCTACGACTGTGTCATCCTGTCGGTGGATAGGCACAGCGGGTATATTGTGGCGGTCCCTCCCAAGAAGTCCAAGAAGAAGGACAATAAGGACAAGCATGGAGTGGGGCTGCAGGCCAAGACCGTCGCTAATGCCATGATCAGGCATTGGCTGACGATATTTGATGTCCCAGCTGTCATCTGCAGCGATCGGGGCAGTCACTTTGTGGGGACGTGCTTCAAGACGATGTGCAAGCACATGGGCATTCGGCACGCCAAGACCGTGACGTACCACAGCCGGTCAAATGGCTGGGCTGAGGTGGCCGGGCGGCAGATGTTCGAAAGGTTCCGCCAGCTGCACATCGACGAACCGGGTCGGAATTGGTATAATTCGCTGTGGAGAGCACTTCAAGCGTATCACGAGCTTCCGGGACCCACTGGACTGTCGCCCCATGGCATCCTGTTCCTACGGGATCGAGTGTCACGCACTCTCCGGTGGTTGAACCATGGCAAAGTGGCCCGGGATGCGAACGCTATGATGGCTGAGGCAGACGACTCGGCGGCCAAGGGGTGCAAAGCACTCAGGACGAGCATGACAAGAGGGCCAAGTACTCCAAGCAGGGGAAGGTCCAGAAGTATGCTCTCCAAGACACCATGTGGGTGGAGCGGCACCACAAGGATGTCCTGTCCAGGCATCGGCAGGCATCTTGGTATGTGCCGGGGGTAATCGTGCGGAAGGTCAGGCAGGATGTGTATGCGGTTCGTGTGGGGGATAACAAGATCCTGGACCGCCACCATACCCAGCTTCGTCCCCGAGCACCAGACCCCAGCGGACGTCCCGTCACCTTCGAGTTCACGGCCGGCGAGGTGGACTCGGACGACGAGGGTGAAGACGACGACTTCACCGCCGAGAAGATCCTGGCGGACAAGCCGGACCGGGGGACGCATGGGGGGAGGCGTTATAAAGTCCGTTGGAAGGGATTCGCCGCATCCAGGGATTCGTGGGAGCCTCCGAGCAGCTTTGTGCCGAGGTATACCACGGTCTGGATGGAGTATCTGGAGAAAAAGAACATTTCTTTGGATGTCAAGGACGTGTTGGTCCATTTAGTGGCTGCTGTAGCACCATAATGGATCCCCCTTGGCATATTTGTTTGTTTTTGTGCTTGGGAGACGGATGAGGGCGTTCATCCGGGGATTTTTCGGCCTTGATTGGCCATGTACCCCCTTCACTCGATCTCCACATATATATTTCATTGTGGTATACTTATTTAGGTCGACCGACGACGTTTTTCTATCTTTGATCCCCTTGGTCCATGTTGTAGATCAAGAGGAGACCAGATATGGCGTAGGGCACCGATTTTCAGTGTCCTCACCCCTCCCTTGGGGCATGGGGGACGACTACGACGTGTGTGGGGCCTCCATGTGTCCTTGGGACATGGAGGGGGGGGGGGTGGAGCCCATTGGGGTCCTCCCGTCCTCTCTTCAATGACTTCCGAGCGGTAACAACGCTCTGAGAAGGGGGGTGAAGCCGGGTCAGACCCCCGTGGCCATCTGTGGGTCACTTGGGGTGTGTATCTATGTGCCGGCAAGCCGCCATTGGCTGATATCATACTCTCCCATCCACCTGACTTCATCCGATGTGATACTGTGATAGGTTTGGCCATTCCGGCTATGAGCGGCCATATTCAGTACCGAGGCGCCGCCAGCTGAGATTTATATATCAGAATATCAGGAATCAACAGGGTTTTTTTATCATAGTGTTTCCGTAATTTTTCCGCCTTTCGTTCTGATTGTCAATGTATCGGCGACTGTCAGTTGGCTCGCGATTTTGCGGTAACCGATTGGTTAACTGTTATTTACAGATATTTTGGCGGAAACCCCGCTGAAGGGTCAGATTTCATCAGTAGTGGGTTTGTTGCTTCCGCAATTTTCTAAATATGCACTCGAAAGTTTAATCTGAATTTTTCGCGGTGTCGAAATCGGATTCTCCACTTCGACATCGCCGCACTTTATTTGGTCTTCGTCGAGTGGTCATACTCTTTTCCCTGTGCCGGAATCAGGTTTCCCTTACATCTGCCACCCATTTGAGTTGAAGATATAAGGGAAACAAAAGTGATACGTCGGACCACTTTGAAGGGCCATATCTACGCGTGAGTGTGAGGAAAGAGAATAAGAAAGGTTGCGTTGCAATCGCCTCAGTCTCAACTTATTTTTAGTAGGGTCCAACACCTTGGGTCATCACACACACTCGTTGTATCATAGGATCATGGTCAACAGGGTAGAAACTTCTTTATAACTTGTTGACCATGTGTCCGGACTTGATATTATGACTTTGGAGTGTAGCGCATGAGTCTTGCGTTTGCATAGCATCTTTCCTCAGGTTCCCACGTCCATTCCACCCAAAGTTATGACCATGGAGGGGCATGGCATACCATGGTGGGAGCCAATATTCAGGGCTATGTGTGATATTGGTAGTATATGTCTTGATATGCTCACGCCCATGTTATATATCTTCGTGTGGCCGAAGAGATGGGGAGCCACACGTGACAAGGGCTTTGCCCATGTCCCAATTGTGGAATTCAAAGCGCTAGACTAAGTCTACCGCGTATGTACATATCTTGGACCCGGCGAACAACTCCCCTTGGGCTTGGCATACCGTGGCCGCCATGTTGGCGATTTGGGACGATCTGAAATCATGGGCTCACTTGGGGACCCTGCCATTCCCAAAACCGGAGGGCTTTGGGCGACGCCCAAAAGATATGTTGGACGCATATGACTTGATATCAATCCTATGGCACACTCCGGTCCAAGTCGGGCATGTGCCTCATTTGCCCCACCCATGAGTGTGCGCATTTTCGGCCATTTTGAGCAATTTTCCACATTTTCTGCCCGCCGTGCACCATGTTCAGCCCCCTTGTGCACGCCGGACGCATGGACCAATGGACCATATATGACATGGGTGTTATTGATATTGGTCACCATGGTTCGCACACCACGTGGGAGAAGCGGAGCAACGTTCGTCAAGGTGCTAGCCCAAAGTGAGTGTGGACGATTTTGCCATTTTGGCAATTGTGGACCCAATTTGGATTGTCACCACGCCAAGTGGCATGGAGATCTTTGGGAGCCAAGTGCATGGGAGTCTCCGGTGGACTCCCGGTAGATCGCGTATGGAATGGCGGATCCGATCTCCAAGCCGGCGTGGAGATATACTATTGAGGGCACCCCCAATTTTGGCTCATTTTGAGCAGCCAAAATGACCCCCTTTTGGGACCCCAATTTCAGCCCCCCGTGTCGTCAATTGGCGGCCTCATATCTCTCTGTCCGAAGGGAGCCCGGACCTAATTCCAGGTTGTGCACTCAGATATAGGTCCTAGGTCCTGCTTCCTATCCTGTGAGCCATTGGCCTTGCCCTGGCCGGGCGAGCCACGCGTGCGAATGACGCCAATTGTTGTGATTTTGGCATCATGACCCCACTTGACGAACCCGTGGTGCCCTGATGCCGGGACCTCAGAGGGAACCATGTTTGGCGACGGCTCCAGGGAGTTTGTACTCTAAACGCATAGGGTCAGTTGCCTCGTCCCTACCTCTGGCGGGTCCGGACGAGGGGTCAATTTTGAAGTTTTCGGAGCTAATATCAGTTTGGGCTGAAACAGCCCATTTTCAGCTACGAACTCCTAGGGGATAATGGCGGGGCCTTCTCTCCAGCTCAGAGAGGAGTTGGGACCTGCTGTTAAGGGAGCATAGGGAGCCATCGTCGATTGGCCTTGGAGCGACTTGGTTTCCAGGAACTCGCCTGTGGCTGGGCGAGACACCCTCCCCTATTGGCAGGGTTTCAGGGTCCGGACTGAGCAGGGCATGGGTTGTGTTTGAGCCCCCGCCCCTGCCAGCCACAGGGAGGGTCAGACCTGGGATTGGGATATGAGTTGGGACTGAGTGTCTATTGTCCTGTGATGCCCTTACCCCAGTCCAGTCTTAACCCCATGTGTACATATCCTGATGTGTTGCTGTACATACTTTTGTTCCCTTGTTTTAGAGTGGCAAGGATCCTGAAACGCTTCGTCACATGACACGAGCGTGATGACGCCCCTGTGAGCGCAGTGCTTTGCCTGCCTGCTTGCTTGTGCGTGTCCACCGCAGCCTCCTGTGGCCAGGCCCCCCACGGGAACGCGTCAGGATCATATCTCTGGAAGTGCAGATGCCTGAGCTCTGTGTTCATTATGCACTTCGTGCGATGTTGAACTGATTGAGAGAACCAGATGCTCGGATGCTCAGAGTGGTGCGGCTTGTTGCGATTGTCCTTTGTTTTCATTACCGTTGGTGGTTGCTTGGATTTGAATGCACGAACATTTTGTAGGAGCATTGACGACCGCCAGGGTTGGGGACGGACCCACTGAAACGTGTTTGCAGTGGTATTGGAGCAACACATCGGGGGTTGCAGGGCCGCCAGCACAAAAAAAAAATCAGTTTTCGCCGAAAAATGGCCAAAAATTGCCAACTTTTTGCCGAAAGACTGCACGAACGGTTTTTGAGATCATTGACGCCCGCCGGCGTCAGGGAAGGACCCACTGAAACGTGTTTGCAGTTGTATCGGAGCAACATATCGGCAGTTGCAGGGCCGTCAGCACAAAAAAAAACAGTTTTCGCCCAAAAATGGCCAAAAATTGCCAATTTTTTGCCGAAAATAGTGTTTTTTTAGCCGGGGTCGTGAGTTTCAGGGCCCCAAAACCTATTCTTAGGGTGCCCGACCCAGTGAAATGTGTTTGGAACTGTATTGGAACAACCTATTGGGTGTTGCAGGGCCGTCAGCACAGAAAAAAAACAGTTTTCGTCCAAAAATGGCCAAAAAATTACCAATATTTGGCCAAAAACAGTGTATTTTTGGAGAACAATCGGGTAGGAGGAACCCCCCTCTCCTATTTTGAGCGTGCAGAATTAAAGAAAAAAGGTTTCCTTTGGTCTTTTAGGGTACAAAACCTCTTTTCATGGTATTTTTGTGACGTACGCTGGTGTGCAGCACTGTTCTGTAGCACCACCCCAGAACAGACAACAGTACTCCAAAATAGGCCGAGTTCCAGGGATTTTGATGGTTTAAGAGAAAGCTCGGATGGGAGGAGCCCCCCCATCTGTATTTGGGGGCAAGAGAATCCCAACAAAAGGGCAATTTCTGTCGAAAGTCCTCTATAGGCAGGTACACTGGTGTGCAGCACTGTTCTGCAGGACCTGCCCAGAGCAGGCAAAAATACCCCAAAATAGGCCAAATTTCATGGTTTTTGATGTTTTTGGCCAAAAGCCGTTAGAAGGACCCCCCCCCCCTATTTTGGGGACGTAGAAACCAAAAAAATAGGTCATTTCTCGCGAAAATCGCCTTTTTGCTGACTTTTTGAATTTTGGGAAAAAACAGCTGCTAAAATCATAGGTGGTAAGGACCTTCGTCAGTATAGTGGATAGGTGTAAGGCATTCGGCGGAGGTAACCCAAAACTCTTGCGATTTCTCCAAAACCCGTTCTCCTTGTTTATTCAAACTCTCAAAACCTTTGACGTCCGTTCCCCTTTAGTGGTTGCTACTTTTCCTTGCCTGTTCTGCACTCCTTGGATCCTGCTTGTTCTGCACTCCTTGTACTTTGCGCTGTGCATGCACTGATCTACACATCCCGCACGCAAACCCTGCACCTTCATAAGCACCAAGCAGTTTTGATCTCCATTGTCGTTGCTCAGCACGCAGTCCCTTGCTTGCCTGAGCGGTCACTGCCGGCGTCACGAGTGTGGGCAGTTTGGGGACTTTGGCACCCCTCCATGCAACACATCTACAATAACCAAAAGAATGCCAAGCACACAATTAATAATAAATAAGCACAAATAAGCAACCACAAAATAACGTAACACAGAGCTTCTCTCTTTCTTTCTCTCGTCTGATTCCACTCTGGCATTTTCGCCTGCGACACGCGAATGCGCGACCACGGTAGGGCTCCTGCAGCCCTGTCCTAGTTGCCCAGGCCGGCCTATTACACTCCCCTCCTAAGACACTACACGGAGCGTGGAGAGTCTGATATACATATAGCCAAAACCAATGGCTGGCCTGGGCAACAAAACCTACAAAAGGCATAACTTGGGGGGTGGGGGCGGGCTGCGGCTGCATGCTTGCGTGCAGAGCTGCAGTCTTGATGGTGAAGTCTTTGCTGGCCTGGGCACCAAAGGCGTCCGGCTTCTGGGGGATGCTTATTGGGGCTAGAAGGGAGCTACTCTTGCTCGACCACGGCCCTTGCATACGTCCTATCTGGACCACTTCCCCCACCACCCCTGTCGTAGAGGCTGACCCTTGCGCGTACCCACAACCACACACAGCACCCCACCAGCCATGCACTCGCCCGCCAGTGGGTGGGGCCTCAACTAGGCAATCACACTAAAACACTGCAGCTTACCACCTGCCCAGCAGTCTCACACCCCGCCGTTCGTAGCACCTTTGCCCTGTTGTCCTGGTGCCTTTACTATACAACAAAAGAGGCTCCACCAAGACGAACCAGGGCAAAGGTGCATTTATACTCGATGCATACATAGCAAAAACCAACGTCAGCGAGGCTGTCAGCGCCTCAGTGACAATCCCATTTTGTCATCTGCCTCATTTAGAATGCGTAATCTCGCCGCAAGAGGAGGTGGTCATCTGCTCATCCGAGCTGCATTAATCCGGCTGCTGTGTTGCTACCCTTGCCCCGGCGTAGACAAGGCTCGAGGCGGTATTCGCCGGAACGCTGGCGCTGCACTTTGCTCACGAGCCTGGCCTCCTCTCCCGGTCAGCCTTCGTCCATAAAGCACTGCTTCGGTCCACGCATCCCTCAGCGCTGGTACTTCAGTCCTCTCTCAGCGCTGTAGCGCAGCGCTGGTACTTCAGGTCTCTCTCAGCGCTGTAGCGCCGCTGGTACTTCAGGTCTCTCTCAGCGCTGTAGCGCAGCGCTGGTACTGTGCGAGTCTCCCTTTGCTTCCATTGGCGCTGTAGCGCAGCGCTGATACTTCGTGAGTCTCTCTGAGTCTCCATCGGCGCTGTATCGCACCGCTGGTACTTCGGTTCCCTCTCAGCGTTCAACGCGGCGCTGATACTTCTGGTCTCTCTCAGCGCTGTAGCGCAGCGCTGGTATCGTAGCAATTTTGGTGCTGTTCTTCTTGCACGCGTCCCCCAACTGAGCTGGCTTTGCCCTGCTGCTTGATCGCTGCACTGTGCACTCGCGGGGCTGCCTCAGCGCTGCAGTTGGAGAGCTTCGGGGCATCCGTACTTAGCTGAGAGTTTTGTAAGGCATTCGGCGGAGGTAACCCAAAACTCTTGCGATTTCTCCAAAACCCGTTCTCCTTGTTTATTCAAACTCTCAAAACCTTTGACGTTCGTTCCCCCTAGTTGTTGCTGCTTTTCCTTGCCTGTTCTGCACTCCTTGGATCCTGCTTGTTCTGCACTCCTTGTACTTTGGGCTGTGCATGCACTGATCTACACATCCCGCACGCAAACCCTGCACCTTCATAAGCACCAAGCAGTTTGGATCTCCATTGTCGTTGTTCAGCACGGAGTCCCTTGCTTGCCTGAGCGGTCACTGCCGGCGTCACGAGCGTGGGCAGTTTGGGGACTTTGGCACCCCTCCATGCAGCATATCTACAACAACCAAAAGAATGCCAAGCACACAACTAATAATAAATAAGCACAAATAAGCAACCACAAAATAACGTAACACAGAGCTTCTCTCTTTCTTTCTCTCGTCTGATTCCACTCTGGCATTTTCGCCTGCGACACGCGAATGCGCGATCGCGGTAGGGCTCCTGCAGCCCTGTCCTAGTTGCCCAGGCAGGCCTATTATAATAGGCATGCCGCCTCTTGAGCTAGGGGTCGTAGGTTCGAACCCCTATAGATGCTCACTCCACCAATATCTCCGGCATGGCATATCCAGCTCTTGAACACCTTCGCCTCAGTGGTTACGCCTGCGGTCCAAGGCATTGGCTGCGGAGGGAAAACAAGTGCCTCGTAAAAAGTCGCCGTGACTTCGTGGCGCGGTCGGGCCTCAGCCTGACCACCTCCACCGGCGCCGTGCCCGTCTCTCGTGACCTCCGGCATTGCGGGGCGTCGCGGGTAGCAGCTCCTCGGCGATGGTGCCGGCCCAGGGCCGCTGCCTCGTGTTTTCTTTCTGTCCCCTTCTTCCAAAGGGGACCGAACTGGCTCTCACGCCGCTGTAGCTGCGTGCTCAATCCGCTAGACCAGGAGCGGAGAGCACTTGTTTTAGAGTGTCATGAGTGGGGGGATCTTGATCATTCGCCCCTCATTTCTTCAGATTTTGCGTGGTGCCCCTCCGGTTAATTACTGGAGCGTAAGAACGCTACTGGTACGTCCGGTGTAGTGCTGTAATGTGTGAGAATGTCAGCGCCAGGCTTCCATAAGGACAGACTAGGGGTAATCTGAACTGTGGAACTGGAATTCCTGAATTTCTACTACCAGCAGATGATGTAATGTAGATAAATCTCAGGTTGCGCACCCGCTTACTCCCCACAGGAACCCCCTGTAGTCTGGTAGTGTTCTGAACACAACCAGAATCTTAGTTTTGAGCTTCATTCCGCTGCCGGTAGACTTCATTCCAGCTTCATGTGTGGAGATTTCTCCAATTTTGTCTTGATTTGAGAGCATCCTACTGACTTGTTTCTACCATTTCGCTAAACCGCGACGTCAGTTCTCTTAAGGAACTTTATATATGGCTTCTACGGACTTCAGGCAGACACTCCTGGAGTCTGGTGGCAAAGGCGAAAATTGCTTCGTCAGAAACGTGAGCCTCATTTGCGAATTCAGGTTCTAAATC
This sequence comes from Eutreptiella sp. 'Long Island Sound 2002', assembly GCA_964036045.1. Lineage (NCBI taxonomy): Eukaryota > Euglenozoa > Euglenophyceae > Eutreptiales > Eutreptiaceae > Eutreptiella > Eutreptiella sp. 'Long Island Sound 2002'. The sequence goes on along the minus strand of OZ038381.1, from coordinate 150,636,429 downwards.
AGTCACATAGGTTTTTGAATTCCAATTTGTCTGTAAATTCAGAAATGCACAATTTTCGAATTCCAATCATCAGTGCTGATGTGCCTGTCGAGAAAATCTGGAAAATAATCGTCAATTTCTTGCTGCCCAAATCACTGTGCTTTGAGTTCCATCGCCAGAGCCGGACTGTACCCGCATGCAACTGCCGCGGCATCGATTGCCGCAAAATGAAAGTCAAAGAAATGCCATTTTCGCAAAATCTGCCACTGGGAGAGTAGCGGTGAATTACTAAATAGTATTGATCGTAGCGCATCTCTAGATCTGACTATTCAAATTTCCCCAGATGCAACCTCCCAGTGGATTTTTGACGAAATTAAGCCCTTTTTGAGCCTTTTTGGCCTTCTTTTTTGCATAAAGGGCTCACACTATGCCACCCAGCACCTTGGAAGAGGTGGCCATGTAGTTCTTATGTAGGACACATTAAGTAAGATGACTTTGTTGCACTTCTTGGCTATACAATTGACGGAACTAAACCCCACGGAGACTCTATATTGGGCACGAAATGGCCATTTTTGGAGCCTTATTCTCGGAGAGTGACGAAGTATGATGCTGGTGTTACTAGTGTTAACCCTATCCGGTAGCACTCTTTGATTCCAATTTAACAATTCCAACACGAAGGTGATTCCGGTGGAAAATAATGTTTATCCCAAGGTGCCCATTTGCATTCGTAACTACTGTGAGGTGGAGCGAGGGCTGGCGCTCTCGTGATGATGCCCGGTATAGGATACTAAACCCAGAGTGGGATATCTTGCCAATATCTCGGGGGAAGCTCTGGGGGAGTCACGACTCCTCGAAGCCGGAAGAACCTAAGTGAAGGAGGCGTTGATGAGGATGACGGGGGTGAGGCCTGAGGTACGTGCAACACTCATACATGTTCCATTGTCCGCAAACTTTTTTTGCAATTTTTTGCATTTTGAGGGGCCCATTTTTAGGTTTTACGATTCCATGGCCATTTTTGGAGCCTTATTCACGGAGAAGGACGAAGTATGATGCTCGTGTTACTAGTGTTAACCCTATCCGGTAGCACTCTTTGATTCTGATTTAACAATTCCAACACGAAGGTGATTCCGGTGGAAAATAATGTGTATCCCAAGGTGCCTATTTGCATTCGTAACTACTCTGAGGTGGAGCGAGGGCTGGCGCTCTCGTGATGACGCCCGGTAGTAGGATACTAAACCCAGAGTGGGGTATCTTGCCAATATCTCGGGGGAAGCTCTGGGGGAGTCACGACTCCTCGAAGCCGGAAGAACCTAAGTGAAGGAGGCGTTGATGAGGATGACGGGGGTGAGGCCTGAGGTAGGTGCACGACTCATACATCTTCCATTATCCGAAATGCAATTTTTTGCATTTAGAGGGGCCCATTTTTGGGTGTTCCCATGCCAGCTATGCCAACCATGCCAGCCATTTCAACCATAATGCCAACGAGGTGGCATGAATCAACGGACATCACTGATGGATAAACGTGATGTGTTCCTTCTTTTGCATTTGCTCACGTCGCTTTTACTTGGTGTTGATTTGGCGTGTTTACTTCATCTAATCGTCGATTCATGACACCCATTTCACAGGGGAGATTTCGAAATGGCCCCGGCAAAGAAGAAAAATTTTACAATATAACTCCCCGAGGAATGTGGAAAGGTACCAAAGCTGACAAGTTTGAACCAGAGTGGTTAAGTTTTGTGGGATGAAGTTGATGAGGACCTTCTGTCATATGCTTGTGCTTGGGTGCATATAGAAAACCCATTTTCCTTGTCTTGCACTTAAAAATCAAATTGTTTCCAATGTTCTCCATTACAATTGATCTTGTTGGCAAGTACAGGACACAGGCAACAGCAAGAAGACGAAGATCTTGACGAATATCAAGCTGGACCAACTGGCTGGTCCAGTAATACGGGTTCTCATGCCTAAATAACAGGAAATTAATGTAGCATTAAAATCTCGTTAAAAAGGCAATAAAACCTATATTTTAACAACTTTCTGAGTAGTCTATCTTGTCACAGGCCTTGTCAATATCACGTAAATTGCCGTCGGCGACAGCAGGCGCCGACAATCGCGACAGACCTTCTGAAGCTTCTAAATAGCTTCAAAATAGCTTCTAATACATTAGAACCTTCTAAAATGGCATAAAACATGATTAAATCACATTATAAGCATATGGAATGTGATTATTCATGTATGGCTACTAATGTAATCTAGATCTCTGCTCTATGTGGTGTACCTAAGAGCAGTGGACTCTAGCAGTAAGCTATAGGCTTGAAATATGAGCCAAATATGAGTAAATATCCTAGTATCTTAGTATCTTGAAGGTCTGAGAGGTCTTGTAGAGATCCTCCAGAAAGCTGTTGAGAGGCCCAAATGCCCCAACTTATTACACCCCCTTCCTAAGCTTCATGCACATTCACTAAGAATGTTCATGACAAGCTCATAATCTAACATAAGGAGGGGTATGGGCATAAGGAATGCTCATATTGAATGTTCTGAGTGTCTAATGTAGTGTCTTACTACCCCCTTCCTAGAGGTAAAGACATATTTTCACCTAAGAGGGCAAAGTTCCTAAGTCTTAAGTACGTAAAGTAGGGCTCAAAATGAAACATGAAAAACACTAAGCAAAAAGCTAGCATACAAAGTATGAACAATGACAACCTAAATCTTCAGGCAAAATTTGAGGGTAAGAGTAAAACACTTGGATGTAGATGTCTAGATTACAATGAGCTATACGGAAAATCAATAACAATTGAGAATGAAATGCAACATGTGTAGTTAAACCGGAAATTCAAGCTCTGCCCAAGCTGTCTATTGACATGACATGGTCTGCGTCATCCATAGAGAGGATATACCACCTTACTCAATGGGCGCTTGGCACCAACCCCAAATGCTCCGGCTGGATGCATTCTGGTACCTGCAATGGGTTTCTTGGCCTGCATTACATGGACAGAGAAAGCGAGGCAGCATCAGTAATGAGTAACTCTTGATTAGTTCCGCGGGACGGATTTGAAAAGGGTGGGGGGTGGCAGTCACGATGAGACACAACTCATTTGACCGGGATCTGCTCTTTCTTATCCTTGGGTCATTCAAGGATTGATCCGTATGGGGGTATGGGGATTTATACTAACACTTCAACCAAAAAGGCGTTGAAAGATATAGTTCTTCGTTACTGACTTTTTACTCATACCTTCTAGCTATCACTAAAGAAAGCTGAAACATCAGTCACCTATCATGCCGAGAAATCATGTACAAAAGAATCAAAATTCCGTCACGGCAATATGCTTTGCACTCCAACCTATGCAACATATGCACCATGGCACACCAGGACATAGCACACAGCAATCTAACGAGATATGAAGCTAGCGGGAATACTGATTTGTGTAGAAATGTCCTAAATGACTTAAATCACCAATGCAAATAATTTGCACGAAAAGGCGAAAATGTAGAAGTGTGTTGATCATGTAAATTCAGAGAAAGAAGATGTATGGGTTGTGGTAAGTGCTAAAGATGACAAAACCAATGAATTGTATGTGAATGTAGGGGATGGGTTTACGGGTAGGGGTGGGTTGGTCCCCTGGGGTTGTTCTAAAACGAAGTAGGTAAGGAGTCATGGCGTCGGAAAGGTCGGCTCTTTCCTAGATGGACCGCTTAGCTCGAAAGCAAGCCTACATCCTACCCGACTGGAGGGTCGCCACTGCCCCTATAAGCGAGATTGGAGGGTCGCTACTGCCTCATATAAGCGGAATGAATGGTCTGTTGTCTGAGACAAGCAGAAGTAGTAAATCTCCGAAAAATGCTTATCGTAGTCAAAGTGTGTTCTGTACCTTACCGGAAGACCAATCAATGGCGAGCCCCTTGCCCAGCAGATGGTTGTACAAAGCCATCCGTGCGGGGGCCTGTCTTCCTACATGATGAATGCTTTCCGCTCAAACGAATTCCAGAATTCAGGATATCCTCATGGAGCTTAACTCCGTCATCTATCTCTACCACAAGAGAAGGGGTCTATCCAACTGCATGGAAAGTAGCTATCTACCCGCGCGAGGGTAGAATCCTATACACTGTAGGCATTCACCACCTTTCGATAATCCTTTTCAATGAGCCTACCGTAGTGCACCGCTTGGCCTCGGTGGCTACCGGCGTAGGACTCTTCACTAACACACCGCGGAATGCATTAGCCAAGTCGCAGGCTTAGTGACCAAACGTAGACCTGTTCACTTGTGTTACACAACAAAGATGTGGCGAGGTGAGACGAATGTCGGCTTTAAGCAGACACTGACTATGTACACGAAGGAAGTGACCTACATGTTGGCTCGTAGACAAAAGCTGGATGGAAGTGGTACTACAGCAATTCCTCAGAGTGTGATATCCACACAAATAAATGGAATAATCAAATGACTCATGGTAGGTGTTTTTGTGTGTGTTGTATGTGTAGTGTGATGAGGGAGGGAATGTCCGAAAAAAGAATCCAATTGGGTCCGCCATGCGTCTGATGGTTTGGTTGGGGGTGACGGAGAATGTGATGGAGACTGTAATGTTGTAGACTGCGGACACTCAATTGAGCACTCTCAAACCCAGTAATTGAGGCTGTACCAGGCGATCGAGCGAAAGTTAACGAAGCGGAACGTACCCGCAGTGGTTCGGTAGCAAATTTGAGGATAAACTAGCTCTTTAGACCAAATGACCTAGGTCAATGATCGCGAGGGTTGGAAAAAGAGATTCATTCCTCACAACTTGCAGTTAAGCAACAAAAGTTGAGGGGATACGAATTGATTGTTCGTCGGCGAACCAAAACTCGGGGTCTATTGAGCAAAGGTGCTCATAGAACCACGTAGGGCAGATCAATTACGGACCATATTGCATGTTGAGCGCTATGGGGAAAACCTTGCAATAAGGAAGTAATGCAATAAGTATGAAATGTAAGATTTGCAAAGTGGAATGCAAAGAATGAGTGACCTGCCGAACGGAATGAATGAAATGCAATCCGAATGGAGAGTAGAATACGTCACTAGTCAAACGCTTGCCTTGACGGCCATGCAATGAAGGATGAGGTGCATGGTAGAGTGAAATGAGGACAAATCACTTCCTAGCTCAAATGCAATTGTGCTCAAATGAAACAATGGATGATGTAAAACACACAACTTGCCAAAAATACCAAGACTGAGGCTCATAGGGCAACCGTAGGCCGTACAAGCTCAGCACATTCCAATGCGACACAGGGCAACCGTGGGCCGTGCGTCTACGTGGGAAGCCAATGCAACACAGGGCAACCGTAGGCCGTGTGTATGCGTAGGCCAGTAGTGGGTTGGTTAGGGCAACCGTAGGCCGTAACCAGTGCCCAGCACTCACTTCAGGTCAAAGGTAAAGGGATGAAAAGAGGTCAAATGGTATCGCACACTAACATTCCGGCCTGCAACTACTGGAATGGTTACCTCTATTACAGTACCAGCGCCTTGCGGCACTTCTCCTCACCACCCTGCCCTACAGGGGGAGGACCAGAGACATTAAGTTGAGTTGAACTCAACCGTTAGCATTAGGATTATGATACCATAAAAGTCAATGCATCTCCTATACTAGCTAGTTAGCTAGCTAGCTAGAGTAAGTAAGTAAAAGTAAGTAAGTGTTGCAAGCTTATTCCGCGGCCATATACCAACATCAACTTCTCTCATCGGAAAATGGTCACAAGGACCCCGAGAGAGGTCAATGCTAAAGGTTTGGTCGAATGCGGTCGTTTAATGTTTCACTTGGGTGCTCCTGCATTGAGTCTTCTCTTTCCGCCTTCCGCTCACACCCATCAATCGCCTCCCTACTCCCTGGTGGCAACAAGCCCCACGCCTTCTTTGTCCCTGGGACAACGGGCCAGCCGAACTGAGCCACTCAGCCTGGGGAGTCGAAGGGAAAGGCTTAGACGGTGAATGTGGCGGATGCAAACGGTCTGTTAATGGTTGTGGCCAAGTTTGTTTTGTGGCCGAAAAAGACAACAAAATGTTTCACTATTTACTGTGTGTCTAAAGTAAATCTAAGGTATCTACCTCTCTACCTAGGCTAAGCCTAGTCAGAATGAATCAAAACTGATGCAAACAATCACCAACTGCCATATCATACAATGATTCAAGGTTAGAAGACCAAACATTCGCGAATGGTTCAGCAAATAGTGGATGGAAAGAACCTGTTTTTCCTTGAAAATGCCCAAGTTCTGTAGCACTTTTCTGTACTATGTTGCTGAGATGTCAGAAAAAGAATATCCGCACTGTATAGCGCATGTCCTCAGGTTTTCGAAACATATTTGATGTTCCCCCAACTCATCATACGTTCAGAGGAATAGAAGTTGGGGGGAGACACATGAATCTCACATGCAACATATGCTGAAAAACCATCAAAGAAGCATAAGGAAATCGAACTTTTTCACTGGCATCTCATTTTTAAAAAAATCCAGTGATTAGCTATCTGCAAACTAGACACCATTACCTTTCCAAAACAGCTTTGATGACTTTCCAACTCACCATAGGCTCTGAGAAAGGTATTTTTCTTGTACCCTCATGAACACAAACATTGAAAACATGCTTTCATGCACTAAATTGACGACCATGGGAAAAATCCATTCTTGACCACAGAAATTCAAGGTAAACATGTTCTCGAAACTGCATGCTCCAGTGTTTGTAAAACACCTTGGTTCAGGTTGGAAGTCGCCATGGTCCCAGAGAAATGATTAAAACTCCAAAACCATTTTGCATGATTTTTCACCAAGTGGTTTGTGTGGTAACTTGTGGCATTTTTACCATAGCCATCCTCATTCTTTGAAAATGAAAGTGACCCAGGGTTAGAAAGCACATACTTCAGTGTTGTTTAGAAAAATGATATGGAACCTCAAATCTTTTTTCTCTGGGAGATATGAAGAAAGCACAAAAGGCACTCTTGAGGGGTTTTCATGGGCTGGTTCATGGGTGAAGTTGTTGGCGATGTGAAAAATGGTAGAAAGATGGATCTCAGGAAAGTGAAGTATGGAATGGAAGCGTTTTACTGTCTAGTTTCCATATATGCTCCGTTCAAAATTTTTCAGCGCAGTGGCGCGAAGATATGCCTAAAACACCAAAAGTCATTTTAGGGTGCTTTAGAGGGTGGGGCAAAAAGTGATTCATGGGTCATCTTGAAAGAATCACAAAAAAAAGCCCTTGTTGAGTCAAAACAAGATGAAAACGTCTTTTGGGAGCCAGCGCTCTCTAGTTTACGGTAGCGCTTTACTTGACGCGTGTTGAGCCAGTGGCGCCAAGTTATGCGTAAAATGATGTAGGCCATTTACGACATTTTTGGCCTTTTGGAACATCAAAAGTTAGTGAAAAACTTCAATGAAATCATGGCTCTGAAGGGGAAGGGAGGGTGGGAAATCGACAATCAAGCTACTGGCGACACGCCTGCAGCTAGAAAAGCACGTCAAAGCGCGTAAATCCTCGACACAGGGCAACCGGGGGCCGTGTGCAATGAGGCAATGAAATGCAACAACTCAAACATCAAAGGTATGCTATGCTACACTTCAAAACTGCAAATCACAAGGCTGCAGCAGTCTGCAGCGCCTTGAAACCGCGTTGTCGAAGTCCTCCAGCGCTGGTTCACGTCGCTCAGCAGCGTGTAGGTCCAAGATCTGCACGATTTTCGACTTGTTTTGACCACTCTTCAAGGTATTCTTGAGTAACTCAAAGTAGTCCTTAATGAAACTTAAATATCTTCAAGAAAATCAACTTTTCGAACTTGTAGGAGGCTCCAGGAAGTCCAAAGCGTCGCTTTTCGTGGTCTTTGTCGTCGTCGTCGTCGCTGCAGCGCGCTTGGAACTGCGCTCTCCCAGATTCAAACTAATTTCAAGGGTTGTTGGAGGTATTTGGAAGGATACCTTCAATTCTTCAAAGTTTCCCCAACTTTTCATTAAATTCAAGCAAGGAACTCACCATTATGGAACAGTGTACGCTGGCCCAGCTTCTGCGCGTCGTCGTCGTCGTCGTCGTCGTCGTCCTGCTCGAACTCAGATTACTGGACTGTCATATGCTTGTGCTTGGGTGCATATAGAAAACCCATTTTCCTTGTCTTGCACTTAAAAATCAAATTGTTTCGAATGTTCTCCATTACAATTGATCTTGTTGGCAAGTACAGGACACAGGCAACAGCAAGAAGACGAAGATCTTGACGAATATCAAGCTGGACCAACTGGATGGTCCAGTAATACGGGTTCTCATGCCTAAATAACAGGAAATTAATGTAGCATTAAAATCTCGTTAAAAAGGCAATAAAACCTATATTTTAACAACTTTCTGAGTAGTCTATCTTGTCACAGGCCTTGTCAATATCACGTAAATTGCCGTCGGCGACAGCAGGCGCCGACAATCGCGACAGGCCTTCTGAAGCTTCTAAATAGCTTCAAAATAGCTTCTAATACATTAGAACCTTCTAAAATGGCATAAAACATGATCAAATCACATTATAAGCATATGGAATGTGATTATTCATGTATGGCTACTAATGTAATCTAGATCTCTGCTCTATGTGGTGTACCTAAGAGCAGTACACTCTAGCAGTAAGCTATAGGCTTGAAATATAAGCCAAATGTGAGTAAATATCCTAGTATCTTAGTATCTTGAAGGTCTGAGAGGTCTTGTAGAGATCCTCCAGAAAGCTGTTGAGAGGCCCAAATGCCCCAACTTATTACACCTTCAGGCGTTGGTCAACAAACACATGGAAACCATGTCTGCATCAATGACAGTTGGCAATGTGGTGTTTGTGCTGTGCGGCCAAGCAGACGAGAAGGCAAATGGAAACCCGACCCAAAACAGATACATCATGTTTTGGGTGGGAATGGTCTGCGACCACAAAAATCCTGCGCCTGGGAAAGAATTCAAGATCAGGTTTCGCGATGGCGAAACATATTGTTTTGGGAAAGACAAGGTGCTCTCGGACCCTCCATACGAAGCACCAATAATCATAAATGAGGATGTGCCAGTACCCTCAGAAGCACCCACTGACAATGAGCACGAGGCGTCCAGCAGTGATAGTAGTGATTCCGATGGTGACTTGGAGGTTGATGGCAACATGAACGAAAACCAGAAAGGGGAAACCAAGACCAAGGAGAAGAAGAAGACACACGCAGAGAAGAAGCAAAAGAAGAAGAAAAAATTTACCAAAAAGATTGTGCCCAATACTTGCCCAGACGTGAGCGCAGAAGCCTTGGCACAGATGGTCAAAGAGTCTGAATGCCATGAGGAGCGCAAGAAGCTCTTCCAGCAAGCAAGCACCCGGGGTAAGGCGTATCTAGTTTCGGTCTCCAATTGCCTATCGGTACCTGCGTCGTGACACAAAACAATCAGTGAGATTCTCCGCCTCTTGGACGACCGGAGTGCAGCAGGCAACATGACTCTGAAAAAATTGTTCACAGACGAAACAAAGAATGTCTCGTTCCTTCCAGTATCATTGGTATGTAGTCGGGTGCCATAACTCTTTGAATCATGTTGTCATTGACATGTGTGCTCGTCTTGATTGAGTTCTGATTATCTTAGGTCCTTATGCTTCTGCCTCTCGCGACCTCAATTTGCAATTTCCGAGCAGTGTTCATGCTTGCTTGCATTGCATGATTGACTTGTAGGGTCTGAAGAAACCAAAAGAAGTAGCGCCCAGAAGTGAGAACACCCGAATGGTGGAAGACCAGAGCGACCAACAAGCACAAAGCAGCCAAGAAACAAAAGGAACGAGCAACATGGGGACAAAAGAAGATGGCACCCACGGGACCACGGAGCCAACAGAAGATGGATCCCACAAGAACACACAACAATTGGTATGTCTATCTCATGGGACGGAGTGTCACATAGTCTAAGAGCCGCACCGTCCGCTAAGCTTCTGCATTGGTGAGCTAGCACCTTTCCTTTTTTGCTCGTGGTGCCCTCGTCCTAGTGATTCTCATGGCCCACTTGTAGGGATTGGTACTAGCAGTTTTGCGGGCATTTCGAGCAAGCAGCATGGCGAAGACGGGAACATCCGTGCCTGGGGCTGGTGTACCAGAAGCCGAGGGGGTGGGAAGCAAACAGAAACCCGTTGATGCAGACGTTCCACAGGTTTTTTCGTGCCATGTTGTCATGTTTGCAGCACTAATTGCTATAGATTGAGATGGTTCTTCACGTCAGACTTGAGAACAACATGTGTATTGACTTTGCTAGCATCCCTTTTGTCGTGTTGAATGTGCTCGTGTACTAAGATGATTATTCAGAGTTAAATATATAGTGTGCTTTTAGCCAACCCTGGAGTCCCACCGAGCAAAGGAAAGCAACGCCATGGAGGAGGCCAATGCTCATGCAACCGTGGCACAGGTACCGAGGATTACTTTGTCATTGTGCATGTGTCACGTGCTCTTCACGATTCGGAGGTGTTGGTGGGGGGCACATTTCTTGATAGCCTATGATGCATCAATGAGGAGTTACTTGCCTGTTGAGGGGTTTGAGTCATAGAAACCGGGGGCATCCATGGCCGGCAATGCATGATGGTGGTTGACATTCGTGTCGTTTGTGTTGAACGAAATATTTGGCGTTTCTTCAGCCTAAAAGTGTCAATGAGGCAAGCGGGGCGGAGAAAGGCCACGCAAGTGTGGAAGAAACCAAGCCGAAGGTAGTTTCAATCGCCCCCACATGTGTGATCCTTCACTTGATGGGACATCCTTGGCGAGCGTTGCATGCAGCGGAATATGATAGCATTTAAGTTCCGCGTTGTTTGTGTGTGGCTTCTTTGATTGCTGTGGTGAAGAAAATGTTTGGTGCCTTCACAGCCAAAAACCGAATCAAGCGGGGCGGTGAGAAGCAACGGAACCGATGAAGCCGAAGACACACCACCCAAACCCCCGCAGGTTTGTGCATGCAGTGGACGTTTCTTCGGAACCATCTGGTTGCCTTTACCAATGTGTATTGTTGTACACACCCACCCACGCACCCACCCACACACACACACCCCACACGTACACACGCACACACACACACACACACACACACGCACGCTAAATGTCCTTCATATCAATCTTCCGACTGGCATTGGTGTTTGTGTCATATGTATGCAAAATGACACGTGGACCTGGCCGACCACGACTACCCATCTGGCAATGTACGCCAAAAACACGACGGTGGAAACAATGGAAAATTCGGAAGAATGCACGAATTTAGGGTTGTGAATACATGCTGGCCACTCGGAAGATTGTTGAGAAGGTGATTCAACGAGATCGAATTCGTGGGGTTCGATCAAATCCCGAAATCGTCAAATCTGTGCTTCTCAGGAAATTCAGCACCTTTGATACATGGTCTGAGTTTGCAAAGACACGTGGCAATAAAGACGTGTATCGTAATGCAGTTACCGCCATGGAGCAAGACTTAACAAGGGACCTTGACCTAGCCGAGACACAGAAAGGGGCTTTCCTAGATCCCAACCAGGTCCTACCATTATATCTACACCTTGCCCATCGTGACGGTCTTGTCCCCCTTGATGTGGTTAAGCCACGACTTTGTATGTTCTGGGACGCCAATGAGCTTTATGGCCGATCTAAGTGCCAGCTGCTTAGCTTCTTTCTCCCCAACGCAAGGCAACCCCATGCGGTTGATATGCAAGCACCAGTTGGAAGATATTTAGATGGAGATGGTCACGTCACCACGGCCGCATATATGGATGCCATTGATTTGCCTCGTGCACTTGAGAATGTGTTGGATACAGGTTGGAATGGGGGCCCTCTAGAGTTCTGTACAACCCTGGACTATGCTGCTCTTCGTGCCATCACCAACGTTGCGGCACCAAATGCCACATTTTGTTGTGTCAAATGTTGGGCAGGCAAACCCGATTTTCGTTATCCTGACCATGAACGCCAACCACTTCGTACTTTGGATTCATATGACACAAAGATGAAATGGTTACTCCGCCTTCTAAAGCGGCAAGAGAATTTGATTTACAACCCTTATCATGCAAACAATCATGCAATCGGCAGCGGTGTCATCCATGCATTTTACATTTGGGTGGGCCGTCATTTGCCGAACAAATACATGCTGGGTTTGCAGGATATCTACACCGCACATTTGTCTAGATGCACATACCACCCGCAACTCAACGAATCTTGTGGCAAGAAAGATTGGATGCCATCCAATTCTTTGACAAAAGAAATCCTCGAGAACGATGAATTTTGGTGTGCCCTCAAAAGACTATTGCCGACCACTGCAGACAATTTGACCATCAAGTACAAAGGCCAGGTCTTGCAAGATCCCCTGCAAAGGTACCTCGACCTTATGAGGGAGCTTTGTATTCAAATAACATCATGGGCCCCTCGTGATGTTCATCTACGAGACCAAAAATGCAAAGAAGCCCATGAGCTTTTCCATGCCATCGACTTGCCAAAAAGGAGGTTTGGTGTAACCATGCATTACTTCTTCGAACATTACACCCCTCATCTCCGCTACCACAAGAACCTTCTATCAGTGTCATGCGAAGGTGGGGAGCACTTGCATCAACCTCACACCTCCATCGTAGCGCGAAGGCCCTCCAGGCCCCGCTACAAATGCCCAGTGGGGTTGCGTGAGGTGATGAAGAAGGTCCGATTGGGGCAATCATTGTGGCGACAAGGGTGGTCCACGCCTGCCATGTGGAACACCAAACACAGCAATGCAACTGTCAAGCGCAAGAGGGCGCTAAAAAAGTCCCAATGTATGTGGCGTGCCAACACACACACACACGCGCACGCGCACACACACAAAGGATATGTGCTCCTTACGTTGTGTAGCCTTTGCTCTTGTTCATTGCTTAATTTGCATTGAGTTTTACACCACGGCATGTATGTATACAAGTTCCATCCGCGTATTAGTCACCCTCCTTTGCCTCACATAGGACATTATGCAATTACCTAAAAGAAGAAGGAATGCCATCTTCCCTGGCCTGCTCAAGGAGTTGCTGGACATAGTCCGGAAGTTGAACAAGGCGCATGGGAAAACTGTACCATGTGGAGCACGTTGCTTCGGTGTCATGTGTCCTGATGTCAATTCCCAAATTGAAGATGCTTCGCCTATTCTTGGGCTTTGGCCTGCTGGTAATCAAGTTGTCCTCCTTGGGAGTGAGCCGGTTGTATTCCATCTCAAGGAAATGGGCCCTGTTCAGTCGGTTTGTTTAATGCCTCTTGGTGTGCCGAAGAAATCCATCGTGCTGCACACTACATCGGTTGCAAGAGAGGCAAGTGATTGGGAGATGCAATCCTCTGATGCCCTTTTCTTGCATACGAATACACATTTTGTATTGCCACCTGCCAATAGTCAGATGTCGCATGTGCTTGTCACTCCACTTGCGGCTGTAAGAGGCTGCTTTGTTGAAGAAGATCAACCATGGTTGCAGAACCATGTTGAGCATCCTTATCAATGGTGTGATTTGTCTCATGGAAAAACCATCTCATGTCGCGATGTACAGCACCGCCAACCAGTGCTCATTCATATAGATTTTCTGTGGAGGCCTGTGGTGCACTGCCCCGGGGCCACGCGTAGTGGGTTGCATGTGACACCCGGGAAGTGGAGTATCACCACTTTCAGGGGTGCAGAGTTTGTGGTTCTAGGTTTCATAGCGACTCAAAAAAGTGGGTGGCATATTGTTGCCATGTGTCGTGGATGCATGTCTGATTCTCTCTTCCGCATCCCCGAGGGACAGGTGAAAGCCATCTCCGCCAGTTGTGCAGAAGCCCTGGCTGCAGTTGATGAATGGCGATGTGATTTATATGCTGGAATGTTTCTTTCTTTCTGCGCTGCGCCCTGCGAGGACTGTTGTGGGGGGCACGAGAAGGCATCACATGGTGATGTGAAGGCTACCCAGCCTATCCCTAGCCTCGCTGGCCCCCAACGGAGGTCTGGCCGTACAGTGAAGGTGGAGCGAGCAAGAGAGCAAAAGGCGGTGAAGGTGGAGCAAGCCAGCAAGCCAACACGCAACCCAAAACCACCACCAAAAACAAACCCAAATGCGAAACCCAAAGGCAAAAAGCAAGGCGCAAAACCACCTGTAAAGCCACCACCAAAGAACACCATCAAGCGAGAGCGGGGTACCGATGACAGCAAGAGCAACGCTGCACCAAGCAAGCTTGAGCAAATGCTGGAGCAGTTCCTTGCAAACAATATGTGTGCGCATGTGCAGCATGATGAAGGTGCTCCGCCTGCCAAGCACCTCAAACTGAAACGTGAGGGGCAGCAAGCGCAGCAGCAGCAACAACAGCAACAACAGCAGCAGCAGCAGCAGCTACAACAGCTGCAGCAGCAACAACAACTGCAGCAGCCGCAGCAGCAGCAGCAGCAGCTGCCGCCGCCGCAGCAGCTGCAGCAACCGCAGCAGCCGCCGCCGCCGCTGCAGCAACCGCAACAACCGCAGCAGCAACAAGAGCAGCAGCTGCTGCCTCTGCAGTACCCGCACATGCAAGTGCACCACCCACAGCTGCAGTTGCAGCAACCGGCACACCAATATGGCCAACACCATCAGCACCCGCTCGTGCAGCAGCAACAATTGCAGCAGCCATTTGTACTGCCGCCACACCTGCAGGCACAACCATTGCCACCACCACAAGCAATGTCAATGCAACCTCATGTGCTGCCGTGGCAGTATGCACCACCTTATCCTTTCCGCCGGTTTGGCTTTTGAATCCTTTTGTTAGAGGTGGTTTGAGCATCGTCTGAGCATCATTTGAGCATCCTCTGAGCTCCAGCATCGGACCTAGCCATACTCGGCACATTTTATATCTATTCCACCCTTTTGGCTTCATTTTGTTCAAATTGTAGAATGTTAGAGGTGGTTTGATACCACCACTATGCAGCTTTTCTTTCTGTTTGCATTCTGTGCGCATTTGTTCATCCCTCTGGTTCTTCATCCATAAAGTTAGAGCAAGTCTGAAATGCTGATCCAATATCAAGATTTGAAGCCTTTGCCAAGCACAAGGCAATGTTCGTCAATTCTGCCCCTTTGGTCCTGTCCATACTTGATATGTTGCATTTCTTTTGCATTTTCAGAGATTGTTGTGGAGCATTACATTGTCCTTGTCCATGCTTCGCCTTCCATATGATCTTGCTTTCCGCAAAAGTCACAAAGGATGGTAAAAACCAGGGTACGTCTTTGGTGTGGCTACGTGCCCCCCCCCCCCCCCCCCGCCCGGGCGCTTTGTCATTTTGGCCTAAAAATGCCAATTCAGGGCCGAAAACAGTGTTTTTTGGGATCGGGTGGTCAGTTCGACGCTCCCCCATCCTATTTCGCAGGTGCTCGACTCAAAAAAACATGTGTTGCAGGATTAGGGAGCCGGAAAATGGGTGATTCAGGGCCGCCCCCCCTAAAAAATGGCCATTTTTTGCTCAAAAATGGCTTAAAAATGCCAATTTTGGGACAAAAACAGTGTTTTTTGGGCTCGGGTGGTCAGTTCGACGCTCCCCCATCCTATTTCGCAGGTGCTCAACTCAAAAAAACATGTGTTGCAGGGTTAGGGCCCCGGACAATGGGTGATTCAGGGCCGCCCCCCCCCTAAAAAATGGCCATTTTTTGCCCAAAAATGGCTTAAAAATGCCAATTTTGGGACAAAAACAGTGTTTTTTGGGATGGGGTGGTCAGTTCGACGCTCCCCCATCCTATTTCGCAGGTGCTCGACTCAAAAAAACATGTGTTGCAGGGTTAGGGAGCCGGAAAATCGGTGATTCAGCCCCCCCCCCCAAAAAATGGCCATTTTTTGCCCAAAAATGGCTTAAAAATGCCATTTTTGGGCCGAAAACAGTGTTTTTTGGGATGGGGTGGTCAGTTTGACGCCCCCCCACCCTATTTCGCAGGTGCTCGACTCAAAAAAACATGTGTTTCAGGGCCAGGAACCTAAAAAATGGTTGATTCAGGGCCCCCCCCCCCCAAAAATGGCCATTTTTTGCCCAAAAATGGCTTAAAAATGCCAATTTTGGGCCAAAAAACAGTGTTTTTTGGGCTCGGGTGGTCAATTCGACGCCCCCCCACCCTATTTCGCAGGTGCTCGACTCAAAAAAACATGGCTAGCAGGGCTAGGGACTTAAAAAAAAGTTGATTCAGGGCCGCCCCCCCTAAAAAATGGCCATTTTTTGCCCGAAAATGGCTTAAAAATGCCATTTTTGGGCCGAAAACAGTGTTATTTGGGCTCAGGTGGGCAGTTCAACAACCCCCCACCCTATTTCGCAGGTGATCAACTCAAAGAAACATGTGTTGCAGGGTTAGGGAGCCGGAAATTAGGTGATTCAGGGCCGCCCCCCAAAAAAATGGCCATTTTTTGCCGTAAAATGGCCTTAAAATGCCACTTTTGGGCCGAAAACAGTGGTTTTTGGGGTCGGGTGGTCAGTTTGACGCCCCCCCACCCTATTTCGCAGGTGCTCGACTCAAAAAAACACGTGTTTCAGGGCTAGGAAATTAAAAATGGTTGATTCAGAGCCGCACCCCCCAAAAAATGGCCATTTTTTGCCGAAAAATGGCTTAAAAATGCCAATTTTGGGCCAAAAACAGTGTTTTTTGGGCTCGGGTGGTCAATTCGACGCCCCCCCACCCTATTTCGCAAATGCTCAACTCAAAAAAACATGTCTTACAGGGCTAGGGACCTAAAAAATAGTTGATTCAGGGCCGCCCCCCCTAAAAAATGGCCTTTTTTTGCCCGAAAATGGCTTAAAAATGCCATTTTTGGGCCGAAAACAGTGTTATTTGGGCTCAGGTGGGCAGTTCAACAACCCCCCACCCTATTTCGCAGGTGCTCGACTCAAAAAAACATGTGTTTCAGGGTTAGGAACGTAGAAAATGATTGATTCAGGGCCGTCCTCCCGAAAAAATGGCCATTTTTTTGCCGAAAAATGGCCTTCACATGCCATTTTTGGGGAAAAAAAGTGGTTTTTGGGGTCGGGTGGTCAGTTTGACGCCCCCCCACCCTATTCCGCAGATGCCTGCGCAAGAAAAAATTGATTTAAAATCATTGGAGCCAGCAAATAGGTGTTTCAGGGCCTCTTCGACCTGAAAAAGGACATTATGTGTCAAAAAATGGCCTGAAATTGACAATATTTTGTACAAAATCGGTATGTTTTAGGCTTGGGGGCTCCCTTCAAGGCCCCCCCACCCTATTTTGGAGGTGCCTAACTCACCAAAATAGGTTTTGCAGCATGGTTGGCATGATATTTAAGCTCCAAAACAAGTCCTTCCGCCATTTTCTTAGTTTTCGGAATAAACTAACACTTTTGCCTTTAAAAACCTATGTGTAGAATTGTTCAGATTGTGGTCTGAAAGCAAGAGATTGACCTACTTATCCTTCGAGAACACCACCGCCACTGTAAATACGGCTATATACGGTGTGTTGCAGCTTTTGGCCCACAGGCTATCGCCTTCAGAGATCCTCCGGTGGGGTCTTTTATGGTTTAGCTGCAGGATTTAAGGTCAGCATGTCCATCATCATGAATGATTCATCATGTCAACATTTTCTTAGAATCTGTTAGATGCTCGCTTTGTGAGATAGAAACTCGCCTACCCAAGGTGAACTGACTTTTGTTTACTGCTCTAGTGAAGCGGTACCCAGAACCCCATGGCTAGGTTACGGCTAACAGCCGGTCTCCGGTCCACTAACCTCAAGTACGGCGTGTTCCGTGCCGTAAAGCCCCGCATCGGCAACCGATGCACCGCCAGCGGAGATTTGTGTATCAGAATATCAGGAATCAACAGGGTTTTTTTTTTCATATTGTTTCCGTCAATTTTTACGCTTCCGTTCTGATAGGGCCGCCAGAAGGTGACACCTTCAGCGATGCGCTAAAATTGCGATTTGCCAAATGATGGCGCAAAATCTGCGCACTTCACAGTGGCGCTTCGTGTGGCCGATCGGCAGCACGGATTGCTGCAGGATTGATGCATGCGGCTAGGTTAGGACCCAGGCTCGGCAGGGGGGAGGATTCCACCCTGAAATTGTGGGCGGTGCGATCGCCTGGTCGCTCCCACCGCTCGCAACTCGTGTTGCCGCAAAGCTTTTCTCCCTTTTTTCCAATGTTGTCCAAGGAGAAATCCCCAACAAAAGGACACACAATGCAACAACCCAAACAATTTCACTTGGAATTTAAGTGGTCTGCACCATTGGATCCACTTATGACGACATCCAACCTTTTGGGGGTCGCAAGTGATGAGAGTGAGGATGGGTTGAGTCGAGAGCACTCTCTTGGGAGTGATGACCAGCTGCTTTTTTCAGACACAGAATCTGTGCCCAGCAGCAACGAAGGCACTGCCACACAAAAGAAAACCGCTTTTGGGGAAGACGAGGAGTGGGAAGTTGTTCCTTGCTCTCAACCCGACGACGATGAGCATTTGGATGACCATCATCCTAGTGCCACCGATCAACGGGCAGATGCCACGATGGATGCCGCACCAGAGTTGAATGCTAGTGGTCGGCCGAAGCGTGAGGCGGCAAAAGGAGTCTCGGCCTACTTGCAACTTGCTAGAGAGAGTCTCTCGTCACGTGCGTGTCTTTACTTTGGTCCCCGGGGTCCAAGAACGGAACGACAACGTCGGGCATTGCAACAAACAGCGAAACGTGTTGAGGATGCCCAAGCACGTAAATTGGAGACACAAGCTCCAATTACCAAGGACCCCGGGGCCCAATCATGCACGCAACCTGCTCTCACCCCGGTTGAACAATTGCTAGATCCCCGCTTCCGTTCCGATTTCCGTCATTTGCCATTACGATTCTTGGAAGGCAAGGATCGTAAGATGTCCGCGGTTGATCGTGCCGCGGTCCGGGTGCTCAAAGGTGAGATTACTCTTGAAAAGGTTGGTCGTCACCGGGTTACCAAAGGAGCGGTTAAATCTAGGTTAACTAGGCTCAAGAACGGTGTGCAAAAAACGGGTCGGAAGCCCGCTTTGGCTATGGAAATCGAGCAACAACTAGCCACATACATTGATGATCATACGGCCGCAGGTATGTGTCGTTACCGCGAAGAGGTATGGGATCATGCGGAGGATTTGGCACGCCGTGCCTCTCTCAAATGGTCCGCTACATGGGGTTGGTGGCGCCGATTCAAAGGTCGGTGGCCAAGTGTGGTAACTCGGTGGAAAGAGGCGGTGAAACTGGAGCGTCTGTATGCTGAGAATCCGGAGTCCGTCGAGCGGTGGTTCAACAGGTATAAACAATTCCTGTCTGATAAGGGTATTGAGGATCCGGAGCAAATCGTGATCATTGACGAGGCAGGGACGTTTATTGGGTATGGGAACCGCCGTAGGGTAGTTGCCTCAAAGGGCAAGGCGGCGTCCCGGGGGGAGCGGGAAGAGACGGAGTGGATAAGTGTGTTGGCCGGGGGCACCGCGGGTGGGACGCAACTCCCACCCACGTATCTGCTGAGGGGGGGGAACGTGCTTGGGGACTTGCGCGAACATGGGTACGTGATCCGATGCCCCAAAGCGTTCAACACACAGGATGGGTTCCGGGAGTATGTGACGCAGGTGTTGGTGCCTTGCTTGAACGCCTCCGCGGCCCGTCCGGTGGTGGTATTAACGGACGGGCATCGGAGTCGGATCGACCTGCAGGCGCTGGAGTATGCAAGGAACCATCACGTGCACTTCTTCCTCCTCCTGCCCCACAGCACCCATTTCCTTTGTCCTCTCGACACGCATTGCTTTGCCTCCATGAAGCGTCGTTTCACCACGCACTTTGATGGTCACACCACTGCCTACAAGGCGGATTCATGATGGGTGCTACGGCCTTGTGTGGAGCCGTGACGGTGCCTATGTAGAACAAGAGGACTCTCATTGGCAATGCACCATGTGTAGGCCGAGCTCCGATGCCGCGGCGGCCTCCGATGGAGAGTACTCCCAGACTCATGTGTCTGGGAGTGACTCCGCATAATGGCGCCTAGATTTGGGGGGGAGGGGGAAGGGAAAAGGGGGGTGGGGGTGCCAAAGGGGATCCTTGGACAACATTGGGAAGGGGGGGGAGGCTTGTGGTTGCACGAGCAATGCACAACACGTTGAAGGTATTTGCCTTGTGCTTGGTGCGCGTTAGTTGTGCGCGTTAGCAGACCCCATTTCTGGGCTGGTCGTAAATTTACATAATTTGCGAACAAGCCTTGTAGGTTGGGGTAGATATGTCCGTTTACCATAATTTTTGCATATATGAGTAACGTGGATCAAACCGAACGCGATGGTCACTTTAGGTTGAGCGGATGTTACCGTTTACCCCTTTTTTGAAGTACGACCGTGACGCACCCCGATCAGCTATGCAGCAATTTTTCTGTACTGGTCCTGAAGTCATCTACAAAAATCCTTCCTAACATGGGGTCCAATGCCTCAAAATCGGGAATTTTGGGCATATATGAGTAGCGTGGATCAAGCCCTACACACTGATACCTTCGGATTTAGCCAACTCATTGATGACGTCACTTGGTAAGAACGACCGTGAGCCACGCAGTATCTGCCACGTCATTTGACCAGTCCTGAGTCTTCGACCAGTCACCCTACAGTAATTGAATTGAGAACATCTCCCATTTCGGTCTCGTTGCCACTCGCGTGAACAGACTGGGGATTCCTAATAGATTTCACTTGAGTGAGCGCAAACGCGCGCGACATACGGTATATACCGGTATATAGAGGGTTTAGGGTTAGGGTTGGGATTACTCAATCTAATGGCTTCGTACGAAAATCGATCCCTTGCAACCTCCAACTAGGGTTCAATGGCCGCCGCCCAGCTAACGCTGGGCTCCCGGCGGCCATTGAACCCTAATTGGAGGCTGCAAGGGATCGATTTTCGTGCGACATCGTTTACCAGCCGCGTGCACGGGGTATGCTTCACATCTGTGGCAATCATGCCCACATTTCAACAATGTCAGCCTTTCCAAGATTAGAATTTGTTTGGTTTTGTATTGGAAAAAGCTGAAGACCCCCAGTTTTCCGCCGCCGGGGACTATCTTTACCAAACATCTCAAGTGTGGTCCAAAATAGGAGAGCTTGGTCCTGCACGATGTGCATCCATTCCCAACAATGGTTATCATACATTCAACATGGACTACGTCTTTTTCATTGCAAAAGCTTGCTTTGCTGATGCATGCTGTGACTGGTGTCGCCGTGGTGCATAATACATTCGCCAATTATCGAGATGTACTTTTGTACCCATTGTCCTTGGTTTGGGATGTCTGATGAGATTTTGATGTTCAATTACAAGATACATTGGCGGCGGCGGCGTTTGGGTTGGCACAATTGCCACATGCCAAGCCGGCAAATACTACGCCCACGGCGGGCACTCCTACACATGGCGATGATATTGGTGACGACAATGAAGATGCAGTGGTTGAGTTACCCTATGACGAGACGTCTTGAGCATTATCTCCTTGGTTTGCCGAGGCATGGAATCGGTCGAGAGACCCTGATGGTGTAAGGTTTGACTTAAGGAAAGTATTGGAAAATTTGCCTTGAACTGATGAGATTCCGCGACGCCCACAAAACAACAATCACAATAATGACGCCAAATGTATAATTGACCGCACATGCAAAACTTTGCAACAAAAACTATTGCATGCGTTGCACATTTTGGGTAGTGTATCTTTGGCTGATAATGATGAGGGTTCCTACGAAGGATCACTTCATGTTTTTCATTTGCTCGCCGAGTTGGAACAATCCATGAGTGATATCCGAAAAACCCAAAGTGTCCGTGATTCCGTTGTCCATTGTAACCAATTATTCGGTAAAGAAGAGTTAGTGGCCGCTAACTGAGCTTCGCGAATTAACCGCCTGGGTAAGAGTTGGGGAAAAGGAAAGGGAAAGAACCAATACAAAGGTCAGCAAGGCCAATATTTTCGTCATTCCAAAGCTAAATCCTAAGGAAGTTATGGAAGTTACGGTAGTTACGGCTCCTACGGAGGTTGAGGACGTGGAGGTTCCTAACCCTCCTATTCTGACACAGCTAAACCCGGCGCCATTGGCTCCCAATGACTCTCCACTGGAGGTGCCATTGTACGCCAAGTTCCGTCGCCGATTGGCATGGTGGGGGCTACATGCCACTCTAGAGGTAGTCGAGATCATCGCTCATGGGTTGCTCGCTCCTCGGATTGCACCTCCCCCACACCCCAATTTTCCCTATCATCGGCACACGCCGGAAGAAATTCGAGATGCTCTCAACGGCATGAGCGAGTACTTGCTGGTACAGGTAGTACGCCGGGTTCATTCTGCAAACCAACTCCATTACGTACCGTGGTTGATGGTGTATAAACCAAAACCAAGGTTCATATCTTCCTGCGTCTACATAAATGCACATCTTCGCCCGCCCCCCTACTTCCGTTTGCCGTGTTGGGAAGAAATATTCCCCTACCTCGTCCAAGGTCATTTTGCTTTTAAGATCGACTATTTAGCGCTAAGCCCCGAGCTTCAAAGTTATTTCAATTTTCAAATCGGCCACGCAATGCAATGCAGGATCGCCTGTTTTGGCCTTCATCACATACCTTGCTACTGGACGCAACTCATGAAAAGATTTTCTCAAAAATGGAGAGATGTATGAATCATGTGTTTCATATACCTAGACGACATCATAATCTTACGACCCACAAGCAAGTACTTGCTAAACGTTCGCCCTTTGGTCCTTCGCGCTTTAGAGGCGGCAAGTGTAACCATCAATTTGCCGCAGTCCATCTCAAAGCCCGCACAAGAGTTCGAGGCTCTGCGATTCGAGGTTAATATGCATTGCGGTACACTAAACATACCACAACACAAACGAAAAGGTTGCAGGAAAGAGGCAGCCAAAGTGTTACTTGCCACATGTATGACACTGCGCAAGGTAGCAGCCATTCTAGGATGTTTCCCTAGCCTCTTGCCTGCTATGTCATCCATAAGGGCTTTCACCGATCTTCTTGTACGATTCGTCGGTCATGTGAACGATATGGGGTGGGACACGCCGTGCGTCGTTCCATCCGCGTTGAAAGAACAAGCGGAGGGGGAAGGGCAGTGTGCGGGCTGTGATCGCCTCCGAAGGGTATCTGTCGGACGACGTATTCAGATTGCACGATATGCACGTGCATGATCACGTATTTATAACAAAGAAAGCTGAGCATGTTGAGGAAATTTCAATGAAGCAATGATACATGATATGTTGCGGAGGGTGTGGAAAAGTAAGGTTAAATGAATCCTTCGTCTTTCGTGCTTCGTGTGGCTTTTCCTTTGCTGGTGCGAAGCACCATCAAAAGAAAAGCCTTATTACGTTTTTAGCCATTTTCGGGTCACTTTTCTATGTCGGAAATGGAGCCGGGCGGTGACAAACAAACGCAAAAACACTCCTTTGCCTTATGTTTAAGCTAGCAGCGCAAGGACAGGGAGGGTGCATTGGGCAAGATTAGCGATACAGGGTGCAAATAGCATAAAATTGACATATTCATAACTCGGGCCTATTGTATGGGATTTTGACGAAATCAAGGGCAATTTTGGTCAATTTGGGGGTGTTCTTTCCACTCTTGAGCTTAAAGAGGCGGCTGAGGGCGCTGAAAACCGTCAAATCGAAAAGCGGTGCTAAAACCAAATGACGGCGGTTTCTCGATTCGACAGCAACACGAGGCTTTTAGAATCATTTATAAATCTGGTCTTAGATCGAAATTTAGTGCATTGTAGCCCGATTTCACTTTGGACAGTCAAAATGAAAGATCGCAAATGGCGGCGACTGCGAAATGCACGCGTGCACAGCAAATAAATAATATGTCAAATAGATTTCTTGAGATTTGGGGCCTGTGGTTTGTATATAGTGTTGTTTGGCACCTCAACCTTGCTGGTGCACCTTTAAATCGCATCCCTAGCTTGTATGGAATTAGTGGATGCTGGTAAAGAAGTTAAAACCTTGTAAAGTTCCTAACTTTGCAAAACAGCCATGATTTTTCAAAACAAATATGACGGCGCAAATCAGCCCTTTGAGGCGGTCATTTAGAGGGGCTGCATCGTACACTTTTGGAATATGTTCCGTTTCGGCGCGCGGATTGTATATAATGGCATAAGGACTGCTTTTAGAGGGGGGCGGGGCCCCATTCCCCGGCCCCCCAATTGAAAGCCCCCCATGGGGGGGGAGGTGAACAAGCGGAGGGGGGCTCCACGAGATGGGGAAGGGCAGTGTGCGGGCTGTGATCGCCTCCGAAGGGTATCTGTCGGACGACGAATTCAGATTGCACGATATGCACGTGCATGATCACGTATTTATAACAAAGAAAGATGAGCATGTTGAGGAAATTTCAATGAAAGAATGATACATGATATGTTGCGGAGGGTGTGGAAAAGTAAGGTTAAATGAATCCTTCGTCTTTCGTGCTTGGTGTGGCCTTTCCTTTGCTGGTGCGAAGCACCATCAAAAGAAAAGCCTTATTACGTTTTGAGCCATTTTCGGGTCACTTTTCTATGTCGGAAACGGAGCTGGGCGGTGACAAACAAACGCAAAAAGACTCCTTTGCCTTATGTTTAAGCTAGCAGCGCAAGGACAAGGAGGGTGCATTCGGCAAGATTAGCGATACAGAGTGCAAATAGCATGAAATTGACATATTCATAACTCGGGCCTATTGTATCAGATTTTGACGAAGTCAGGGGCAATTTTGGTCAATTCAGGAGTGTTGTTTTCATTTTCGAGCTTAAAAAGGCGGCTGAGGGCGCTGAAAACCGTCAAATCGAAAAGCGGTGCTAAAACAAAACGACGGCGGTTTCTCGATTCAACACCAACAGGAGGCTTTTAGAATCACTTCTAAATCTGGTCTTAGATCGAAATTTGGTGCATTGTAGCCCGATTTCACTTTGGACAGTCAAAATGAAAGATCGCAAATGCCGGCGACTGTAAAATGCACGCGTGCACAGCAAATAAATAATATGTCAAATAGATTTCTTGAGATTTGGGGCCTGTGGTTTATGTATAGTGTTGTTCGGCACCTCAACTTTGCTGGTGCACCTTTAAATCGCATCCCTAGCTTATATGGAATTAGTGGATGCTGGTAAAGAAGTGAGAACCTTGTAAAGGTCCTAACTTTGCAAAACAGCCATGATCAATCAGAACAAATGTGACGGCGCGAATCAGCTCTTTGAGGCGGTCATTTAGAGGGGCTGCATCGTAGACTTTTGGGATATGTTTCATTTCGGCGCGCGGATCGTATATAATGGCATAAGGACTGCTTTTAGAGGGGGGCGGGGCCCCATTCCCCGGCCCCCCAATTAAAAGCCCCCCATGGGGGGGGAGGTGAACAAGCGGAGGGGGGCTCCACGAGATGGGGAAAGGCAGTGTGCGGGCTGCCATCGCCTCTGAAGGGTATCTGTCGGACAACGAACTCAGATTGCACAATATGCACGTGCATGATCAGCTATTGATAACAAAGAACGATGAGCATGTTGGGGAAATTTCAATGAAGCAATGATACATGATATGTTGCGGAGGGTGTGGAAAAGTAAGGTTAAATGAATCCTTCGTCTTTCGTGCTTGGTCTGGCTTTTCCTTTGCTGGTGCGAAGCACCATCAAAAGAAAAGCCTTATTGCGTTTTGAGCCATTTTCGGGTCACCTTTCAATGTCGGAAATGGAACCGGGCGGTGACAAACAAACACAAAAACACTCCTTTGCCTTATGTTTAAGCTAGCAGCGCAAGGACAGGGGAGGTGCATTGGGCAAGATTAGCGACACAAAGTGCAAATAGCATATAATTGACATATTCATAACTCGGGCCCATTGTATCGGATTTTGACGAAATTAAGGGCAATTTTGGTCAATTTGGGGTTTTTTTTTTCATTTCTGAGCTTAGGAAGGCGGCCGAAGGCGCTGAAAACCGTCAAATCGGAAAGCAGTGCTAAAACAAAATGACGGCGGTTTCTCAATTCAACAGCAAGACGAGGCTCTTAGAATCATTCATAAATTCGGTCTTAGATCGAAATTTCGTGCATTGTAGCCCGATTTCACCTTGGACAGTCAAAATGAAAGATCGCAAATGCCGGCGACTGCAAAATGCACGCGTGCACAGCAAATAAATAATATGTGAAATGGATTTCTTGAGATTTCGGGCATGTGGCTTATATATAGTGTTGTTCGGCACCTCAACTTTGCTGGTGCACCTTGAAATCGCATCCCTAGCTTATATGGAATTAGTGGATGCTGGTAAAGAAGTGAGAACCTTGTAAACGTCCTAACTTTGCAAAACAGCCATTTTTGATCGAAACGAATATGACGACGCGAATCAGCTCTTTGAGGCGGTCATTTAGAGGGGCTGCATCGTACACTTTTGGGATATGTTTCATTTCGGCGCGCGGATCGTATATAATGGCATAAGGACTGCTTTTAGAGGGGGGCGGGGCCCCATTACCCGGCCCCCCAATTAGAAAGCCCCCCATGGGGGGGGAGGTGAACAAGCGGGGGAAAGATGCACGAGGTGGGGTCGCACGGATGCTCAGATGAGAACGGGGAGGACAAGAACACAAAGGCAAAAAGACCATTCAAAGGCGGAGAAGGAGAAAACCATGAAAACACGGGAGCAACGGCGCCAGCGCCGGCCGCTAGGCTCCGTTTTTGTGGGCCAAGCCCCACAAAAACGTAGCCTAGCGGGTGCTGCCTCTTGCCTCTTGCACAATATGGTTGCCCCGTTGGCAGAAAAGGTTTGCCAGATGGGCAGCAAGTATACATGCCAAATATGGCGAAAAAAATGGCAAAAAACTGCCAAAAAACGCGTAAAATTGACCGTAAATCATCAAAAAGGTACCTGACTTGGCCAATTAGGTTGCTTTTCCGACGTTTTGGCCCGAGCCGGTCATTTTAAGGGGCTACAACACCATGTAACTTCGCAAGCAAGAGCCAATACGGAATTCAGCCCCAAATTTTCGGAGACTGCCCGAAAAGCTGCTTAAAACGGTCCTAATTCACCAAAACGACCATCATCGGCCGAAAAGAAGAAAAGTCGCGTTCTTAGAATTCCATTGCGATCATTTTAAGGGGCTGCATTGCGGGGTTTTGGGAAGGGCTGTCTTCCAGGGGGGGGGGGTGGCGTAACGTAGTAGTTGGTCACTGCTTCTGGCGCGGGGTCAGGGGCCCCCAACACCCCGACCCCCACAGAAGCCAGCCCCCTGCGGGGGGGATTTGAACAAGTGGGGGAAAGTTGCGCGAGGTGGGGTCGCACGGGTGTTCAGATGAGACCGGGGAGGACAAGATCACAAAGGCAAAAAGACCATTCAAAGGCGGAGAAGGTGAAAACCATGAAAACACGGGATCAACGGCGCCAGCGCCGGCCGCTAGGCTCCGTTTTTGTGGGCCAAGCCCCACAAAAACGGAGCCTAGTATACTTGCTGCCCATCTTGCAAGCCTTTTCCGCCAATGGGGCAACCATATGGGGCAAGAAGCAGGCCGCAGCACCGGCTAGGCTCCGTTTTTGTGGGGCTTGGCCCACAAAAACGGAGCCTAGCGGCCGGCGCTGGCGCCGTTGATCCCGTGTTTTCATGGTTTTCACCTTCTCCGCCTTTGAATGGTCTTTTTGCCTTTGTGATCTTGTCCTCCCCGGTCTCATCTGAACACCCGTGCGACCCCACCTCGCGCAACTTTCCCCCACTTGTTCACCTCCCCCCCCATGGGGGGCTTTCTAATTGGGGGGCCGGGGAATGGGGCCCCGCCCCCCTCTAAAAGCAGTCCTTATGCCATTATATACGATCCGCGCGCCGAAATGAAACATATCCCAAAAGTGTACGATGCAGCCCCTCTAAATGACCGCCTCAAAGAGCTGATTCGCGTCGTCATATTCGTTTCGATCAAAAATGGCTGTTTTGCAAAGTTGGGACGTTTACAAGGTTCTCACTTCTTTACCAGCATCCACTAATTCCATATAAGCTAGGGATGCGATTTCAAGGTGCACCAGCAAAGTTGAGGTGCCGAACAACACTATATATAAGCCACATGCCCGAAATCTCAAGAAATCCATTTCATATATTATTTATTTGCTGTGCACGCGTGCATTTTGCAGTCGCCGGCATTTGCGATCTTTCATTTTGACTGTCCAAGGTGAAATCGGGCTACAATGCACGAAATTTCGATCTAAGACCGAATTTATGAATGATTCTAAGAGCCTCGTCTTGCTGTTGAATTGAGAAACCGCCGTCATTTTGTTTTAGCACTGCTTTTCGATTTGACGGTTTTCAGCGCCTTCGGCCGCCTTCCTAAGCTCAGAAATGAAAAAAAAAACCCCAAATTGACCAAAATTGCCCTTAATTTCGTCAAAATCCGATACAATGGGCCCGAGTTATGAATATGTCAATTATATGCTATTTGCACTTTGTGTCGCTAATCTTGCCCCATGCACCTCCCCTGTCCTTGCGCTGCTAGCTTAAACATAAGGCAAAGGAGTGTTTTTGCGTTTGTTTGTCACCGCCCGGTTCCATTTCCGACATTGAAAGGTGACCCGAAAATGGCTCAAAACGCAATAAGGCTTTTCTTTTGATGGTGCTTCGCACCAGCAAAGGAAAAGCCAGACCAAGCACGAAAGACGAAGGATTCATTTAACCTTACTTTTCCACACCCTCCGCAACATATCATGTATCATTGCTTCATTGAAATTTCCCCAACATGCTCATCGTTCTTTGTTATCAATAGCTGATCATGCACGTGCATATTGTGCAATCTGAGTTCGTTGTCCGACAGATACCCTTCAGAGGCGATGGCAGCCCGCACACTGCCTTTCCCCATCTCGTGGAGCCCCCCTCCGCTTGTTCAAATCCCCCCCGCAGGGGGCTGGCTTCTGTGGGGGTCGGGGTGTTGGGGGCCCCTGACCCCGCGCCAGAAGCAGTGACCAACTACTACGTTACGCCACCCCCCCCCCCTGGAAGACAGCCCTTCCCAAAACCCCGCAATGCAGCCCCTTAAAATGATCGCAATGGAATTCTAAGAACGCGACTTTTCTTCTTTTCGGCCGATGATGGTCGTTTTGGTGAATTAGGACCGTTTTAAGCAGCTTTTCGGGCAGTCTCCGAAAATTTGGGGCTGAATTCCGTATTGGCTCTTGCTTGCGAAGTTACATCATGTTGTAGCCCCTTAAAATGACCGGCTCGGGCCAAAACGTCGGAAAAGCAACCTAATTGGCCAAGTCAGGTACCTTTTTGATGATTTACGGTCAATTTTACGCGTTTTTTGGCAGTTTTTTGCCATTTTTTTCGCCATATTTGGCATGTATACTTGCTGCCCATCTGGCAAACCTTTTCTGCCAACGGGGCAACCATATTGTGCAAGAGGCAAGAGGCAGCACCCGCTAGGCTACGTTTTTGTGGGGCTTGGCCCACAAAAACGGAGCCTAGCGGCCGGCGCTGGCGCCGTTGCTCCCGTGTTTTCATGGTTTTCTCCTTCTCCGCCTTTGAATGGTCTTTTTGCCTTTGTGTTCTTGTCCTCCCCGTTCTCATCTGAGCATCCGTGCGACCCCACCTCGTGCATCTTTCCCCCGCTTGTTCAAATCCCCCCCGCAGGGGGCTGGCTTCTGTGGGGGTCGGGGTGTTGGGGGCCCCTGACCCCGCGCCAGAAGCAGTGACCAACTACTACGTTACGCCACCCCCCCCCCCTGGAAGACAGCCCTTCTCAAAACCCCGCAATGCAGCCCCTTAAAATGATCGCAATGAAATTCTAAGAACGCGACTTTTCTTTTTTTTGGCCGACGATGGTCGTTTTGGCGCATTAGGGTCGTTTTAAGCAGTTTTTCGGGCAGTCTCCGAAAATTTGGGGCTGAATTCTGTATTGGCTCCTGCTTGCGAAGTTACATCATGTTGTAGCCCCTTAAAATGACCAGCTCGGGCCAAAACGCAAGAAAAGCAACCTAATTGGCCAAATCGGGTGCTGTTTCGATGATTTACAGTCAATTTTGTGCGTTTTTTGGCAGTTTTCTGCCATTTTTTTCGCCATGTTTGGCATGTATACTTGCTGCCCATCTGGCAAGCCTTTTTTGCCAATGGTGCAACCATGTTGTGCAAGAGGCACGAAGCAGCACCCGCTAGGCTACGTTTTTGTGGGGCTTGGCCCACAAAAACGGAGCCTAGCGGCCGGCGCTGGCGCCGTTGCTCCCGTGTTTTCATGGTTTTCTCCTTCTCCGCCTTTGAATGGTCTTTTTGCCTTTGTGCTCCTTGTCCTCCCCGTTCTCATCTGAGCACCCGTGCGACCCCACCTCGTGCAATTTCCCCCCGCTTGTTCAAATCCCCCCCGCAGGGGGCTGGCTTCTGTGGGGGTCGGGGTGTTGGGGGCCCCTGACCCCGCGCCAGAAGCAGTGACCAACTACTACGTTACGCGACCCCCCCCCCCTGGAAGACAGCCCTTCTCAAAACCCCGCAATGCAGCCCCTTAAAATGATCGCAATGGAATTCTAAGAATGCGACTTTTCTTCTTTATGGCCGATGATGGTCGTTTTGGTGAATTAGGATCGGTTTAAGCAGCTTTTCGGGCAGTCTCCGAAAATTTGGGGCTGAATTCCGTATTGGCTCTTGCTTGCGAAGTTACATCATGTTGTAGCCCCTTAAAATGACCGGCTCGGGCCAAAACGTCGGAAAAGCAACCTAATTGGCCAAGTCAGGTACCTTTTTGATGATTTACGGTCAATTTTACGCGTTTTTTGGCAGTTTTTTGCCATTTTTTTCGCCATATTTGGCATGTATACTTGCTGCCCATCTGGCAAACCTTTTCTGCCAACGGGGCAACCATATTGTGCAAGAGGCAAGAGGCAGCACCCGCTAGGCTACGTTTTTGTGGGGCTTGGCCCACAAAAACGGAGCCTAGCGGCCGGCGCTGGCGCCGTTGCTCCCGTGTTTTCATGGTTTTCTCCTTCTCCGCCTTTGAATGGTCTTTTTGCCTTTGTGTTCTTGTCCTCCCCGTTCTCATCTGAGCATCCGTGCGACCCCACCTCGTGCATCTTTCCCCCGCTTGTTCAAATCCCCCCCGCAGGGGGCTGGCTTCTGTGGGGGTCGGGGTGTTGGGGGCCGCTGACCCCGCGCCAGAAGCAGTGACCAACTACTACGTTACGCCACCCCCCCCCCCCTGGAAGACAGCCCTTCTCAAAACCCCGCAATGCAGCCCCTTAAAATGATCGCAATGGAATTCTAAGAACGCGACTTTTCTTTTTTTTGGCCGACGATGGTCGTTTTGGCGCATTAGGGTCGTTTTAAGCAGTTTTTCGGGCAGTCTCCGAAAATTTGGGGCTGAATTCTGTATTGGCTCCTGCTTGCGAAGTTACATCATGTTGTAGCCCCTTAAAATGACCGGCTCGGGCCAAAACGCCAGAAAAGCAACCTAATTGGCCAAATCGGGTGCTGTTTCGATGATTTACAGTCAATTTTGTGCGTTTTTTGGCAGTTTTCTGCCATTTTTTTCGCCATGTTTGGCATGTATACTTGCTGCCCATCTGGCAAGCCTTTTTTGCCAATGGTGCAACCATGTTGTGCAAGAGGCACGAAGCAGCACCCGCTAGGCTACGTTTTTGTGGGGCTTGGCCCACAAAAACGGAGCCTAGCGGCCGGCGCTGGCGCCGTTGCTCCCGTGTTTTCATGGTTTTCTCCTTCTCCGCCTTTGAATGGTCTTTTTGCCTTTGTGCTCCTTGTCCTCCCCGTTCTCATCTGAGCACCCGTGCGACCCCACCTCGTGCAATTTCCCCCCGCTTGTTCAAATCCCCCCCGCAGGGGGCTGGCTTCTGTGGGGGTCGGGGTGTTGGGGGCCCCTGACCCCGCGCCAGAAGCAGTGACCAACTACTACGTTACGCGACCCCCCCCCCCTGGAAGACAGCCCTTCTCAAAACCCCGCAATGCAGCCCCTTAAAATGATCGCAATGGAATTCTAAGAATGCGACTTTTCTTCTTTATGGCCGATGATGGTCGTTTTGGTGAATTAGGATCGGTTTAAGCAGTTTTTCGGGCAGTCTCCGAAAATTTGGGGCTGAATTCCGTATTGGCTCTTGCTTGCGAAGTTACATCATGTTGTAGCCCCTTAAAATGACCGGCTCGGGCCAAAACGTCGGAAATGCAACCTAATTGGCCAGGTCAGGTACCTTTTTGATGATTTACGGTCAATTTTACGCGTTTTTTGGCAGTTTTTTGCCATTTTTTTCGCCATATTTGGCATGTATACTTGCTGCCCATCTGGCAAACCTTTTCTGCTAACGGGGCAACCATATTGTGCAAGAGGCAAGAGGCAGCACCCGCTAGGCTACGTTTTTGTGGGGCTTGGCCCACAAAAACGGAGCCTAGCGGCCGGCGCTGGCGCCGTTGCTCCCGTGTTTTCATGGTTTTCTCCTTCTCCGCCTTGGAATGGTCTTTTTGCCTTTGTGCTCCTGGTCCTCCCCGTTCTCATCTGAGCATCCGTGCGACCCCACCTCGTGCATCTTTCCCCCGCTTGTTCAAATCCCCCCCGCAGGGGGCTGGCTTCTGTGGGGGTCGGGGTGTTGGGGGCCCCTGACCCCGCGCCAGAAGCAGTGACCAACTACCACGTTACGCGACCCCCCCCCCCTGGAAGACAGCCCTTCTCAAAACCCCGCAATGCAGCCCCTTAAAATGATCGCAATGGAATTCTAAGAATGCGACTTTTCTTCTCTTTGGCCGATGATGGTCGTTTTGGTGAATTAGGAATGTTTTAAGCAGCTTTTCGGGCAGTCTCCGAAAATTTGGGGGTGAATTCTGTATTGGCTCTTGCTTGCGAAGTTACATCATGTTGTAGCCCCTGAAAATGACCGGCTCGGGCCAAAACGTCGGAAAAGCAACCTAATTGGCCAAGTCAGCTGCCTTTTCGATGATTTACGGTGAATTTTGTGCGTTTTTAGGCAGTTTTTTGCCATTTTTTTCGCCATATTTGGCATGTATACTTGTTGCCCATCTGGCAAACCTTTTCTGCCAACGGGGCAACCATATTGTGCAAGAGGCAAGAGGCAGCACCCGCTAGGCTACGTTTTTGTGGGGCTTGGCCCACAAAAACGGAGCCTAGCGGCCGGCGCTGGCGCCGTTGCTCCCGTGTTTTCATGGTTTTCTCCTTCTCCGCCTTTGAATGGTCTTTTTGCCTTTGTGCTCCTGGTCCTCCCCGTTCTCATCTGAGCATCCGTGCGACCCCACCTCGTGCATCTTTCCCCCGCTTGTTCACCTCCCCCCCCATGGGGGGCTTTTAATTGGGGGGCCGGGGAATGGGGCCCCGCCCCCCTCTAAAAGCAGTCCTTATGCCATTATATACGATCCGCGCGCCGAAATGAAACATATCCCAAAAGTCTACGATGCAGCCCCTCTAAATGACCGCCTCAAAGAGCTGATTCGCGCCGTCACATTTGTTCTGATTGATCATGGCTGTTTTGCAAAGTTAGGACCTTTACAAGGTTCTCACTTCTTTACCAGCATCCACTAATTCCATATAAGCTAGGGATGCGATTTAAAGGTGCACCAGCAAAGTTGAGGTGCCGAACAACACTATACATAAACCACAGGCCCCAAATCTCAAGAAATCTATTTGACATATTATTTATTTGCTGTGCACGCGTGCATTTTACAGTCGCCGGCATTTGCGATCTTTCATTTTGACTGTCCAAAGTGAAATCGGGCTACAATGCACCAAATTTCGATCTAAGACCAGATTTAGAAGTGATTCTAAAAGCCTCCTGTTGGTGTTGAATCGAGAAACCGCCGTCGTTTTGTTTTAGCACCGCTTTTCGATTTGACGGTTTTCAGCGCCCTCAGCCGCCTTTTTAAGCTCGAAAATGAAAACAACACTCCTGAATTGACCAAAATTGCCCCTGATTTCGTCAAAATCTGATACAATAGGCCCGAGTTATGAATATGTCAATTTCATGCTATTTGCACTCTGTATCGCTAATCTTGCCGAATGCACCCTCCTTGTCCTTGCGCTGCTAGCTTAAACATAAGGCAAAGGAGTCTTTTTGCGTTTGTTTGTCACCGCCCAGCTCCGTTTCCGACATAGAAAAGTGACCCGAAAATGGCTAAAAACGTAATAAGGCTTTTCTTTTGATGGTGCTTCGCACCAGCAAAGGAAAGGCCACACCAAGCACGAAAGACGAAGGATTCATTTAACCTTACTTTTCCACACCCTCCGCAACATATCATGTATCATTCTTTCATTGAAATTTCCTCAACATGCTCATCTTTCTTTGTTATAAATACGTGATCATGCACGTGCATATCGTGCAATCTGAATTCGTCGTCCGACAGATACCCTTCGGAGGCGATCACAGCCCGCACACTGCCCTTCCCCATCTCGTGGAGCCCCCCTCCGCTTGTTCACCTCCCCCCCCATGGGGGGCTTTCAATTGGGGGGCCGGGGAATGGGGCCCCGCCCCCCTCTAAAAGCAGTCCTTATGCCATTATATACAATCCGCGCGCCGAAACGGAACATATTCCAAAAGTGTACGATGCAGCCCCTCTAAATGACCGCCTCAAAGAGCTGATTTGCGCCGTCATATTTGTTTTGAAAAATCATGGCTGTTTTGCAAAGTTAGGAACTTTACAAGGTTTTAACTTCTTTACCAGCATCCACTAATTCCATACAAGCTAGGGATGCGATTTAAAGGTGCACCAGCAAGGTTGAGGTGCCAAACAACACTATATACAAACCACAGGCCCCAAATCTCAAGAAATCTATTTGACATATTATTTATTTGCTGTGCACGCGTGCATTTCGCAGTCGCCGCCATTTGCGATCTTTCATTTTGACTGTCCAAAGTGAAATCGGGCTACAATGCACTAAATTTCGATCTAAGACCAGATTTATAAATGATTCTAAAAGCCTCGTGTTGCTGTCGAATCGAGAAACCGCCGTCATTTGGTTTTAGCACCGCTTTTCGATTTGACGGTTTTCAGCGCCCTCAGCCGCCTCTTTAAGCTCAGGAGTGGAAAGAACACCCCCAAATTGACCAAAATTGCCCTTGATTTCGTCAAAATCCGATACAATAGGCCCGAGTTATGAATATGTCAATTTTATGCTATTTGCACCCTGTATCGCTAATCTTGCCCAATGCACCCTCCCTGTCCTTGCGCTGCTAGCTTAAACATAAGGCAAAGGAGTGTTTTTGCGTTTGTTTGTCACCGCCCGGCTCCATTTCCGACATAGAAAAGTGACCCGAAAATGGCTAAAAACGTAATAAGGCTTTTCTTTTGATGGTGCTTCGCACCAGCAAAGGAAAAGCCACACGAAGCACGAAAGACGAAGGATTCATTTAACCTTACTTTTCCACACCCTCCGCAACATATCATGTATCATTGCTTCATTGAAATTTCCTCAACATGCTCAGCTTTCTTTGTTATAAATACGTGATCATGCACGTGCATATCGTGCAATCTGAATACGTCGTCCGACAGATACCCTTCGGAGGCGATCACAGCCCGCACACTGCCCTTCCCCCTCCGCTTGTTCTTTCAACGCGGATGGAACGACGCACGGCGTGTCCCACCCCATATCGTTCACATGACCGACGAATCGTACAAGAAGATCGGTGAAAGCCCTTATGGATGACATAGCAGGCAAGAGGCTAGGGAAACATCCTAGAATGGCTGCTACCTTGCGCAGTGTCATACATGTGGCAAGTAACACTTTGGCTGCCTCTTTCCTGCAACCTTTTCGTTTGTGTTGTGGTATGTTTAGTGTACCGCAATGCATATTAACCTCGAATCGCAGAGCCTCGAACTCTTGTGCGGGCTTTGAGATGGACTGCGGCAAATTGATGGTTACACTTGCCGCCTCTAAAGCGCGAAGGACCAAAGGGCGAACGTTTAGCAAGTACTTGCTTGTGGGTCGTAAGATTATGATGTCGTCTAGGTATATGAAACACATGATTCATACATCTCTCCATTTTTGAGAAAATCTTTTCATGAGTTGCGTCCAGTAGCAAGGTATGTGATGAAGGCCAAAACAGGCGATCCTGCATTGCATTGCGTGGCCGATTTGAAAATTGAAATAACTTTGAAGCTCGGGGCTTAGCGCTAAATAGTCGATCTTAAAAGCAAAATGACCTTGGACGAGGTAGGGGAATATTTCTTCCCAACACGGCAAACGGAAGTAGGGGGGCGGGCGAAGATGTGCATTTATGTAGACGCAGGAAGATATGAACATTGGTTTTGGTTTATACACCATCAACCACGGTACGTAATGGAGTTGGTTTGCAGAATGAACCCGGCGTACTACCTTTACCAGCAAGTACTCGCTCATGCCGTTGAGAGCATCTCGAATTTCTTCCGGCGTGTGCCGATGATAGGGAAAATTGGGGTGTGGGGGAGGTGCAATCCGAGGAGCGAGCAACCCATGAGCGATGATCTCGACTACCTCTGGAGTGGCATGTAGCCCCCACCATGCCAATCGGCGACGGAACTTGGCGTACAATGGCACCTCCAGTGGAGAGTCATTGGGAGCCAATGGCGCCGGGTTTAGCTGTGTCAGAATAGGAGGGTTAGGAACCTCCACGTCCTCAACCTCCGTAGGAGCCGTAACTACCGTAACTTCCATAACTTCCTTAGGATTTAGCTTTGGAATGACGAAAATATTGGCCTTGCTGACCTTTGTATTGGTTCTTTCCCTTTCCTTTTCCCCAACTCTTACCCAGGCGGTTAATTCGCGAAGCTCAGTTAGCGGCCACTAACTCTTCTTTACCGAATAATTGGTTACAATGGACAACGGAATCACGGACACTTTGGGTTTTTCGGATATCACTCATGGATTGTTCCAACTCGGCGAGCAAATGAAAAACATGAAGTGATCCTTCGTAGGAACCCTCATCATTATCAGCCAAAGATACACTACCCAAAATGTGCAACGCATGCAATAGTTTTTGTTGCAAAGTTTTGCATGTGCGGTCAATTATACATTTGGCGTCATTATTGTGATTGTTGTTTTGTGGGCGTCGCGGAATCTCATCAGTTCAAGGCAAATTTTCCAATACTTTCCTTAAGTCAAACCTTACACCATCAGGGTCTCTCGACCGATTCCATGCCTCGGCAAACCAAGGAGATAATGCTCAAGACGTCTCGTCATAGGGTAACTCAACCACTGCATCTTCATTGTCGTCACCAATATCATCGCCATGTGTAGGAGTGCCCGCCGTGGGCGTAGTATTTGCCGGCTTGGCATGTGGCAATTGTGCCAACCCAAACGCCGCCGCCGCCAATGTATCTTGTAATTGAACATCAAAATCTCATCAGACATCCCAAACCAAGGACAATGGGTACAAAAGTACATATCGATAATTGGCGAATGTATTATGCACCACGGCGACACCAGTCACAGCATGCATCAGCAAAGCAAGCTTTTGCAATGAAAAAGACGTAGTCCATGTTGAATGTATGATAACCATTGTTGGGAATGGATGCACATCGTGCAGGACCAAGCTCTCCTATTTTGGACCACACTTGAGATGTTTGGTAAAGATAGTCCCCGGCGGCGGAAAACTGGGGGTCTTCAGCTTTTTCCAATACAAAACCAAACAAATTCTAATCTTGGAAAGGCTGACATTGTTGAAATGTGGGCATGATTGCCACAGATGTGAAGCATACCCCGTGCACGCGGCTGGTAAACGATGTCGCACGAAAATCGATCCCTTGCAGCCTCCAATTAGGGTTCAATGGCCGCCGGGAGCCCAGCGTTAGCTGGGCGGCGGCCATTGAACCCTAGTTGGAGGTTGCAAGGGATCGATTTTCGTACGAAGCCATTAGATTGAGTAATCCCAACCCTAACCCTAAACCCTCTATATACCGGTATATACCGTATGTCGCGCGCGTTTGCGCTCACTCAAGTGAAATCTATTAGGAATCCCCAGTCTGTTCACGCGAGTGGCAACGAGACCGAAATGGGAGATGTTCTCAATTCAATTACTGTAGGGTGACTGGTCGAAGACTCAGGACTGGTCAAATGACGTGGCAGATACTGCGTGGCTCACGGTCGTTCTTACCAAGTGACGTCATCAATGAGTTGGCTAAATCCGAAGGTATCAGTGTGTAGGGCTTGATCCACGCTACTCATATATGCCCAAAATTCCCGATTTTGAGGCATTGGACCCCATGTTAGGAAGGATTTTTGTAGATGACTTCAGGACCAGTACAGAAAAATTGCTGCATAGCTGATCGGGGTGCGTCACGGTCGTACTTCAAAAAAGGGGTAAACGGTAACATCCGCTCAA
This sequence comes from Eutreptiella sp. 'Long Island Sound 2002', assembly GCA_964036045.1. NCBI lineage: Eukaryota > Euglenozoa > Euglenophyceae > Eutreptiales > Eutreptiaceae > Eutreptiella > Eutreptiella sp. 'Long Island Sound 2002'. The sequence goes on along the minus strand of OZ038381.1, from coordinate 150,598,299 downwards.
CCTAAAGTGACCATCGCGTTCGGTTTGATCCACGTTACTCATATATGCAAAAATTATGGTAAACGGACATATCTACCCCAACCTACAAGGCTTGTTCGCAAATTATGTAAATTTACGACCAGCCCAGAAATGGGGTCTGCTAACGCGCACAACTAACGCGCACCAAGCACAAGGCAAATACCTTCAACGTGTTGTGCATTGCTCGTGCAACCACAAGCCTCCCCCCCCTTCCCAATGTTGTCCAAGGATCCCCTTTGGCACCCCCACCCCCCTTTTCCCTTCCCCCTCCCCCCCAAATCTAGGCGCCATTATGCGGAGTCACTCCCAGACACATGAGTCTGGGAGTACTCTCCATCGGAGGCCGCCGCGGCATCGGAGCTCGGCCTACACATGGTGCATTGCCAATGAGAGTCCTCTTGTTCTACATAGGCACCGTCACGGCTCCACACAAGGCCGTAGCACCCATCATGAATCCGCCTTGTAGGCAGTGGTGTGACCATCAAAGTGCGTGGTGAAACGACGCTTCATGGAGGCAAAGCAATGCGTGTCGAGAGGACAAAGGAAATGGGTGCTGTGGGGCAGGAGGAGGAAGAAGTGCACGTGATGGTTCCTTGCATACTCCAGCGCCTGCAGGTCGATCCGACTCCGATGCCCGTCCGTTAATACCACCACCGGACGGGCCGCGGAGGCGTTCAAGCAAGGCACCAACACCTGCGTCACATACTCCCGGAACCCATCCTGTGTGTTGAACGCTTTGGAGCATCGGATCACGTACCCATGTTCGCGCAAGTCCCCAAGCACGTTCCCCCCCCTCAGCAGATACGTGGGTGGGAGTTGCGTCCCACCCGCGGTGCCCCCGGCCAACACACTTATCCACTCCCTCTCTTCCCGCCCCCCCCGGGACGCCGCCTTGCCCTTTGAGGCAGCTACCCTACGGCGGTTCCCATACCCAATAAACGTCCCTGCCTCGTCAATGATCACGATTTGCTCCGGATCCTCAATACCCTTATCAGACAGGAATTGTTTATACCTGTTGAACCACCGCTCGACGGACTCCGGATTCTCAGCATACAGACGCTCCAGTTTCACCGCCTCTTTCCACCGAGTTACCACACTTGGCCACCGACCTTTGAATCGGCGCCACCAACCCCATGTAGCGGACCATTTGAGAGAGGCACGGCGTGCCAAATCCTCCGCATGATCCCATACCTCTTCGCGGTAACGACACATACCTGCGGCCGTATGATCATCAATGTATGTGGCTAGTTGTTGCTCGATTTCCATAGCCAAAGCGGGCTTCCGACCCGTTTTTTGCACACCGTTCTTGAGCCTAGTTAACCTAGATTTAACCGCTCCTTTGGTAACCCGGTGACGACCAACCTTTTCAAGAGTAATCTCACCTTTGAGCACCCGGACCGCGGCACGATCAACCGCGGACATCTTACGATCCTTGCCTTCCAAGAATCGTAATGGCAAATGACGGAAATCGGAACGGAAGCGGGGATCTAGCAATTGTTCAACCGGGGTGAGAGCAGGTTGCGTGCATGATTGGGCCCCCGGGGCCTTGGTAATTGGAGCTTGTGTCTCCAATTTACGTGCTTGGGCATCCTCAACACGTTTCGCTGTTTGTTGCAATGCCCGACGTTGTCGTTCCGTTCTTGGACCCCGGGGACCAAAGTAAAGACACGCACGTGACGAGAGACTCTCTCTAGCAAGTTGCAAGTAGGCCGAGACTCCTTTTGCCGCCTCACGCTTCGGCCGACCACTAGCATTCAACTCTGGTGCGGCATCCATCGTGGCATCTGCCCGTTGATCGGTGGCACTAGGATGATGGTCATCCAAATGCTCATCGTCGTCGGGTTGAGAGCAAGGAACAACTTCCGGCTCCTCGTCTTCCCCAAAAGCGGTTTTCTTTGGTGTGGCAGTGCCTTCGTTGCTGCTGGGCACAGATTCTGTGTCTGAAAAAAGCAGCTGGTCATCACTCCCAAGAGAGTGCTCTCGACTCAACCCATCCTCACTCTCATCACTTGCGACCCCCAAAAGGTTGGATGTCGTCATAAGTGGATCCAATGGTGCAGACCACTTAAATTCCAAGTGAAATTGTTTGAGTTGTTGCATTGTGTGTCCTTTTGTTGGGGATTTCTCCTTGGACAACATTGGAAAAAAGGGAGAAAAGCTTTGCGGCAACACGAGTTGCGAGCGGTGGGAGCGACCAGGCGATCGCACCGCCCACAATTTCAGGGTGGAATCCTCCCCCCTGCCGAGCCTGGGTCCTAACCTAGCCGCATGCATCAATCCTGCAGCAATCCGTGCTGCCGATCGGCCACACGAAGCGCCACTGTGAAGTGCGCAGATTTTGCGCCATCATTTGGCAAATCGCAATTTTAGCGCATCGCTGAAGGTGTCACCTTCTGGCGGCTCTAAATCAGGCAATCTGGCACCAAATCCTAAAATTTTTATATAGGCCAGTAGCCTGGGTCTCAATCTGGAGATCTATCAAAAAAAATCCAGAAAAGACCACAAAATCCAAGAGAAATCCTTGCGACTGTGAAGGACGGGCGCTTTTGCGCCGGCATTTGGCAAATCACCCTATCAGAACGGAAGCGTAAAAATTGACGGAAACAATATGAAAAAAAAAACCCTGTTGATTCCTGATATTCTGATACACAAATCTCCGCTGGCGGTGCATCGGTTGCCGATGCGGGGCTTTACGGCACGGAACACGCCGTACTTGAGGTTAGTGGACCGGAGACCGGCTGTTAGCCGTAACCTAGCCATGGGGTTCTGGGTACCGCTTCACTAGAGCAGTAAACAAAAGTCAGTTCACCTTGGGTAGGCGAGTTTCTATCTCACAAAGCGAGCATCTAACAGATTCTAAGAAAATGTTGACATGATGAATCATTCATGATGATGGACATGCTGACCTTAAATCCTGCAGCTAAACCATAAAAGACCCCACCGGAGGATCTCTGAAGGCGATAGCCTGTGGGCCAAAAGCTGCAACACACCGTATATAGCCGTATTTACAGTGGCGGTGGTGTTCTCGAAGGATAAGTAGGTCAATCTCTTGCTTTCAGACCACAATCTGAACAATTCTACACATAGGTTTTTAAAGGCAAAAGTGTTAGTTTATTCCGAAAACTAAGAAAATGGCGGAAGGACTTGTTTTGGAGCTTAAATATCATGCCAACCATGCTGCAAAACCTATTTTGGTGAGTTAGGCACCTCCAAAATAGGGTGGGGGGGCCTTGAAGGGAGCCCCCAAGCCTAAAACATACCGATTTTGTACAAAATATTGTCAATTTCAGGCCATTTTTTGACACATAATGTCCTTTTTCAGGTCGAAGAGGCCCTGAAACACCTATTTGCTGGCTCCAATGATTTTAAATCAATTTTTTCTTGCGCAGGCATCTGCGGAATAGGGTGGGGGGGCGTCAAACTGACCACCCGACCCCAAAAACCACTTTTTTTCCCCAAAAATGGCATTTGAAGGCCATTTTTGGGCAAAAAAATGGCCATTTTTTCGGGAGGACGGCCCTGAATCAATCATTTTCTACGTTCCTAACCCTGAAACACATGTTTTTTTGAGTCGAGCACCTGCGAAATAGGGTGGGGGGTTGTTGAACTGCCCACCTGAGCCCAAATAACACTGTTTTCGGCCCAAAAATGGCATTTTTAAGCCATTTTCGGGCAAAAAAAGGCCATTTTTTAGGGGGGGCGGCCCTGAATCAACTATTTTTTAGGTCCCTAGCCCTGCAAGACATGTTTTTTTGAGTTGAGCATTTTCGAAATAGGGTGGGGGGGCGTCGAATTGACCACCCGAGCCCAAAAAACACTGTTTTTGGCCCAAAATTGGCATTTTTAAGCCATTTTTGGGCAAAAAATGGCCATTTTTTGGGGGGTGCGGCTCTGAATCAACCATTTTTAATTTCCTAGCCCTGAAACACGTGTTTTTTTGAGTCGAGCACCTGCGAAATAGGGTGGGGGGTTGTTGAACTGCCCACCTGAGCCCAAATAACACTGTTTTCGGCCCAAAAATGGCATTTTTAAGCCATTTTCGGGCAAAAAATGGCCATTTTTTAGGGGGGGCGGCCCTGAATCAACTTTTTTTTAAGTCCCTAGCCCTGCTAGCCATGTTTTTTTGAGTCGAGCACCTGCGAAATAGGGTGGGGGGGCGTCGAATTGACCACCCGAGCCCAAAAAACACTGTTTTTTGGCCCAAAATTGGCATTTTTAAGCCATTTTTGGGCAAAAAATGGCCATTTTTGGGGGGGGGCCGGCCCTGAATCAACCATTTTTTAGGTTCCTGGCCCTGAAACACATGTTTTTTTGAGTCGAGCACCTGCGAAATAGGGTGGGGGGGCGTCAAACTGACCACCCCATCCCAAAAAACACTGTTTTCGGCCCAAAAATGGCATTTTTAAGCCATTTTTGGGCAAAAAATGGCCATTTTTTAGGGGGGGGGGGCTGAATCACCGATTTTCCGGCTCCCTAACCCTGCAACACATGTTTCTTTGAGTCGAGCACCTGCGAAATAGGATGGGGGAGCGTCGAACTGACCACCCCATCCCAAAAAACACCTTTTTTGTCCCAAAATTGGCATTTTTAAGCCATTTTTGGGCAAAAAATGGCCATTTTTTAGGGGGGGGGCGGCCCTGAATCACCCATTGTCCGGGGCCCTAACCCTGCAACACATGTTTTTTTGAGTTGAGCACCTGCGAAATAGGATGGGGGAGCGTCGAACTGACCACCCGAGCCCAAAAAACACTGTTTTTGTCCCAAAATTGGCATTTTTAAGCCATTTTTGAGCAAAAAATGGCCATTTTTTAGGGGGGGCGGCCCTGAATCACCCATTTTCCGGCTCCCTAATCCTGCAACACATGTTTTTTTGAGTCGAGCACCTGCGAAATAGGATGGGGGAGCGTCGAACTGACCACCCGATCCCAAAAAACACTGTTTTCGGCCCAGAATTGGCATTTTTAGGCCAAAATGACAAAGCGCCCGGGCGGGGGGGGGGGGGGGCACGTAGCCACACCAAAGACGTACCCTGGTTTTTACCATCCTTTGTGACTTTTGCGGAAAGCAAGATCATATGGAAGGCGAAGCATGGACAAGGACAATGTAATGCTCCACAACAATCTCTGAAAATGCAAAAGAAATGCAACATATCAAGTATGGACAGGACCAAAGGGGCAGAATTGACGAACATTGCCTTGTGCTTGGCAAAGGCTTCAAATCTTGATATTGGATCAGCATTTCAGACTTGCTCTAACTTTATGGATGAAGAACCAGAGGGATGAACAAATGCGCACAGAATGCAAACAGAAAGAAAAGCTGCATAGTGGTGGTATCAAACCACCTCTAACATTCTACAATTTGAACAAAATGAAGCCAAAAGGGTGGAATAGATATAAAATGTGCCGAGTATGGCTAGGTTGGATGCTGGAGCTCAGAGGATGCTCAAATGATGCTCAGACGATGCTCAAACCACCTCTAACAAAAGGATTCAAAAGCCAAACCGGCGGAAAGGATAAGGTGGTGCATACTGCCACGGCAGCACATGAGGTTGCATTGACATTGCTTGTGGTGGTGGCAATGGTTGTGCCTGCAGGTGTGGCGGCAGTACAAATGGCTGCTGCAATTGTTGCTGCTGCACGAGCGGGTGCTGATGGTGTTGGCCATATTGGTGTGCCGGTTGCTGCAACTGCAGCTGTGGGTGGTGCACTTGCATGTGCGGGTACTGCAGAGGCAGCAGCTGCTGCTCTTGTTGCTGCTGCGGTTGTTGCGGTTGCTGCAGCGGCGGCGGCGGCTGCTGCGGTTGCTGCAGCTGCTGCGGCGGCGGCAGCTGCTGCTGCTGCTGCTGCGGCTGCTGCAGTTGTTGTTGCTGCTGCAGCTGTTGTAGCTGCTGCTGCTGCTGCTGTTGTTGCTGTTGTTGCTGCTGCTGCGCTTGCTGCCCCTCACGTTTCAGTTTGAGGTGCTTGGCAGGCGGAGCACCTTCATCATGCTGCACATGCGCACACATATTGTTTGCAAGGAACTGCTCCAGCATTTGCTCAAGCTTGCTTGGTGCAGCGTTGCTCTTGCTGTCATCGGTAGGCCGCTCTCGCTTGATGGTGTTCTTTGGTGGTGGCTTTACAGGTGGTTTTGCGCCTTGCTTTTTGCCTTTGGGTTTCGCATTTGGGTTTGTTTTTGGTGGTGGTTTTGGGTTGCGTGTTGGCTTGCTGGCTTGCTCCACCTTCACCGCCTTTTGCTCTCTTGCTCGCTCCACCTTCACTGTACGGCCAGACCTCCGTTCGGGGCCAGCGAGGCTAGGGATAGGCTGGGTAGCCTTCACATCACCATGTGATGCCTTCTCGTGCCCCCCACAACAGTCCTCGCAGGGCGCAGCGCAGAAAGAAAGAAACATTCCAGCATATAAATCACATCGCCATTCATCAACTGCAGCCAGGGCTTCTGCACAACTGGCGGAGATGGCTTTCACCTGTCCCTCGGGGATGCGGAAGAGAGAATCAGACATGCATCCACGACACATGGCAACAATATGCCACCCACTTTTTTGAGTCGCTATGAAACCTAGAACCACAAACTCTGCACCCCTGAAAGTGGTGATACTCCACTTCCCGGGTGTCACATGCAACCCACTACGCGTGGCCCCGGGGCAGTGCACCACAGGCCTCCACAGAAAATCTATATGAATGAGCACTGGTTGGCGGTGCTGTACATCGCGACATGAGATGGTTTTTCCATGAGACAAATCACACCATTGATAAGGATGCTCAACATGGTTCTGCAACCATGGTTGATCTTCTTCAACAAAGCAGCCTCTTACAGCCGCAAGTGGAGTGATAAGCACATGCGACATCTGACTATTGGCAGGTCGCAATACAAAATGTGTATTCGTATGCAAGAAAAGGGCATCAGAGGATTGCATCTCCCAATCAGTTGCCTCCTTTGCAACCGATGTAGTGTGCAGCACGATGGATTTCTTCGGCACACCAAGAGGCATTAAACAAACCGACTGAACAGGGCCCATTTCCTTGAGATGGAATACAACCGGCTCACTCCCAAGGAGGACAACTTGATTACCAGCAGGCCAAGGCCCAAGAATAGGCGAAGCATCTTCAATTTGGGAATTGACATCAGGACACATGACACCGAAGCAACGTGCTCCACATGGTACAGTTTTCCCATGCGCCTTGTTCAACTTCCGGACTATGTCCAGCAACTCCTTGAGCAGGCCAGGGAAGATGGCATTCCTTCTTCTTTTAGGCAATTGCATAATGTCCTATGTGAGGCAAAGGAGGGTGACTAATACGCGGATGGAACTTGTATACATACATGCCGTGGTGTAAAACTCAATGCAAATTAAGCAATGAACAAGAGCAAAGGCTACACAACGTAAGGAGCACATATCCTTTGTGTGTGTGCGCGTGCGCGTGTGTGTGTGTGTTGGCACGCCACATACATTGGGACTTTTTTAGCGCCCTCTTGCGCTTGACAGTTGCATTGCTGTGTTTGGTGTTCCACATGGCAGGCGTGGACCACCCTTGTCGCCACAATGATTGCCCCAATCGGACCTTCTTCATAACCTCACGCAACCCCACTGGGCATTTGTAGCGGGGCCTGGAGGGCCTTCGCGCTACGATGGAGGTGTGAGGTTGATGCAAGTGCTCCCCACCTTCGCATGACACTGATAGAAGGTTCTTGTGGTAGCGGAGATGAGGGGTGTAATGTTCGAAGAAGTAATGCATGGTTACACCAAACCTCCTTTTTGGCAAGTCGATGGCATGGAAAAGCTCATGGGCTTCTTTGCATTTTTGGTCTCGTAGATGAACATCACGAGGGGCCCATGATGTTATTAGAATACAAAGCTCCCTCATAAGGTCGAGGTACCTTTGCAGGGGATCTTGCAAGACCTGGCCTTTGTACTTGATGGTCACCGCTGCCGATTGCATGATTGTTTGCATGATAAGGGTTGTAAATCAAATTCTCTTGCCGCTTTAGAAGGCGGAGTAACCATTTCATCTTTGTGTCATATGAATCCAAAGTACGAAGTGGTTGGCGTTCATGGTCAGGATAACGAAAATCGGGTTTGCCTGCCCAACATTTGACACAACAAAATGTGGCATTTGGTGCCGCAACGTTGGTGATGGCACGAAGAGCAGCATAGTCCAGGGTTGTACAGAACTCTAGAGGGCCCCCATTCCAACCTGTATCCAACACATTCTCAAGTGCACGAGGCAAATCAATGGCATCCATATATGCGGCCGTGGTGACGTGACCATCTCCATCTAAATATCTTCCAACTGGTGCTTGCATATCAACCGCATGGGGTTGCCTTGCGTTGGGGAGAAAGAAGCTAAGCAGCTGGCACTTAGATCGGCCATAAAGCTCATTGGCGTCCCAGAACATACAAAGTCGTGGCTTAACCACATCAAGGGGGACAAGACCGTCACGATGGGCAAGGTGTAGATATAATGGTAGGACCTGGTTGGGATCTAGGAAAGCCCCTTTCTGTGTCTCGGCTAGGTCAAGGTCCCTTGTTAAGTCTTGCTCCATGGCGGTAACTGCATTACGATACACGTCTTTATTGCCACGTGTCTTTGCAAACTCAGACCATGTATCAAAGGTGCTGAATTTCCTGAGAAGCACAGATTTGACGATTTCGGGATTTGATCGAACCCCACGAATTCGATCTCGTTGAATCACCTTCTCAACAATCTTCCGAGTGGCCAGCATGTATTCACAACCCTCAATTCGTGCATTCTTCCGAATTTTCCATTGTTTCCACCGTCGTGTTTTTGGCGTACATTGCCAGATGGGTAGTCGTGGTCGGCCAGGTCCACGTGTCATTTTGCATACATATGACACAAACACCAATGCCAGTCGGAAGATTGATATGAAGGACATTTAGCGTGCGTGTGTGTGTGTGTGTGTGTGTGTGTGCGTGTGTACGTGTGGGGTGTGTGTGTGTGGGTGGGTGCGTGGGTGGGTGTGTACAACAATACACATTGGTAAAGGCAACCAGATGGTTCCGAAGAAACGTCCACTGCATGCACAAACCTGCGGGGGTTTGGGTGGTGTGTCTTCGGCTTCATCGGTTCCGTTGCTTCTCACCGCCCCGCTTGATTCGGTTTTTGGCTGTGAAGGCACCAAACATTTTCTTCACCACAGCAATCAAAGAAGCCACACACAAACAACGCGGAACTTAAATGCTATCATATTCCGCTGCATGCAACGCTCGCCAAGGATGTCCCATCAAGTGAAGGATCACACATGTGGGGGCGATTGAAACTACCTTCGGCTTGGTTTCTTCCACACTTGCGTGGCCTTTCTCCGCCCCGCTTGCCTCATTGACACTTTTAGGCTGAAGAAACGCCAAATATTTCGTTCAACACAAACGACACGAATGTCAACCACCATCATGCATTGCCGGCCATGGATGCCCCCGGTTTCTATGACTCAAACCCCTCAGAAGGCAAGTAACTCCTCATTGATGCATCATAGGCTATCAAGAAATGTGCCCCCCACCAACACCTCCGAATCGTGAAGAGCACGTGACACATGCACAATGACAAAGTAATCCTCGGTACCTGTGCCACGGTTGCATGAGCATTGGCCTCCTCCATGGCGTTGCTTTCCTTTGCTCGGTGGGACTCCAGGGTTGGCTAAAAGCACACAATATATTTAACTCTGAATAATCATCTTAGTACACGAGCACATTCAACACGACAAAAGGGATGCTAGCAAAGTCAATACACATGTTGTTCTCAAGTCTGACGTGAAGAACCATCTCAATCTATAGCAATTAGTGCTGCAAACATGACAACATGGCACGAAAAAACCTGTGGAACGTCTGCATCAACGGGTTTCTGTTTGCTTCCCACCCCCTCGGCTTCTGGTACACCAGCCCCAGGCACGGATGTTCCCGTCTTCGCCATGCTGCTTGCTCGAAATGCCCGCAAAACTGCTAGTACCAATCCCTACAAGTGGGCCATGAGGATCACTAGGACGAGGGCACCACGAGCAAAAAAGGAAAGGTGCTAGCTCACCAATGCAGAAGCTTAGCGGACGGTGCGGCTCTTAGACTATGTGACACTCCGTCCCATGAGATAGACATACCAATTGTTGTGTGTTCTTGTGGGATCCATCTTCTGTTGGCTCCGTGGTCCCGTGGGTGCCATCTTCTTTTGTCCCCATGTTGCTCGTTCCTTTTGTTTCTTGGCTGCTTTGTGCTTGTTGGTCGCTCTGGTCTTCCACCATTCGGGTGTTCTCACTTCTGGGCGCTACTTCTTTTGGTTTCTTCAGACCCTACAAGTCAATCATGCAATGCAAGCAAGCATGAACACTGCTCGGAAATTGCAAATTGAGGTCGCGAGAGGCAGAAGCATAAGGACCTAAGATAATCAGAACTCAATCAAGACGAGCACACATGTCAATGACAACATGATTCAAAGAGTTATGGCACCCGACTACATACCAATGATACTGGAAGGAACGAGACATTCTTTGTTTCGTCTGTGAACAATTTTTTCAGAGTCATGTTGCCTGCTGCACTCCGGTCGTCCAAGAGGCGGAGAATCTCACTGATTGTTTTGTGTCACGACGCAGGTACCGATAGGCAATTGGAGACCGAAACTAGATACGCCTTACCCCGGGTGCTTGCTTGCTGGAAGAGCTTCTTGCGCTCCTCATGGCATTCAGACTCTTTGACCATCTGTGCCAAGGCTTCTGCGCTCACGTCTGGGCAAGTATTGGGCACAATCTTTTTGGTAAATTTTTTCTTCTTCTTTTGCTTCTTCTCTGCGTGTGTCTTCTTCTTCTCCTTGGTCTTGGTTTCCCCTTTCTGGTTTTCGTTCATGTTGCCATCAACCTCCAAGTCACCATCGGAATCACTACTATCACTGCTGGACGCCTCGTGCTCATTGTCAGTGGGTGCTTCTGAGGGTACTGGCACATCCTCATTTATGATTATTGGTGCTTCGTATGGAGGGTCCGAGAGCACCTTGTCTTTCCCAAAACAATATGTTTCGCCATCGCGAAACCTGATCTTGAATTCTTTCCCAGGCGCAGGATTTTTGTGGTCGCAGACCATTCCCACCCAAAACATGATGTATCTGTTTTGGGTCGGGTTTCCATTTGCCTTCTCGTCTGCTTGGCCGCACAGCACAAACACCACATTGCCAACTGTCATTGATGCAGACATGGTTTCCATGTGTTTGTTGACCAACGCCTGAAGGTGTAATAAGTTGGGGCATTTGGGCCTCTCAACAGCTTTCTGGAGGATCTCTACAAGACCTCTCAGACCTTCAAGATACTAAGATACTAGGATATTTACTCATATTTGGCTTATATTTCAAGCCTATAGCTTACTGCTAGAGTGTACTGCTCTTAGGTACACCACATAGAGCAGAGATCTAGATTACATTAGTAGCCATACATGAATAATCACATTCCATATGCTTATAATGTGATTTGATCATGTTTTATGCCATTTTAGAAGGTTCTAATGTATTAGAAGCTATTTTGAAGCTATTTAGAAGCTTCAGAAGGCCTGTCGCGATTGTCGGCGCCTGCTGTCGCCGACGGCAATTTACGTGATATTGACAAGGCCTGTGACAAGATAGACTACTCAGAAAGTTGTTAAAATATAGGTTTTATTGCCTTTTTAACGAGATTTTAATGCTACATTAATTTCCTGTTATTTAGGCATGAGAACCCGTATTACTGGACCATCCAGTTGGTCCAGCTTGACATTCGTCAAGATCTTCGTCTTCTTGCTGTTGCCTGTGTCCTGTACTTGCCAACAGGATCAATTGTAATGGAGAACATTCGAAACAATTTGATTTTTAAGTGCAAGACAAGGAAAATGGGTTTTCTATATGCACCCAAGCACAAGCATATGACAGTCCAGTAATCTGAGTTCGAGCAGGACGACGACGACGACGACGACGACGACGCGCAGAAGCTGGGCCAGCGTACACTGTTCCATAATGGTGAGTTCCTTGCTTGAATTTAATGAAAAGTTGGGGAAACTTTGAAGAATTGAAGGTATCCTTCCAAATACCTCCAACAACCCTTGAAATTACTTTGAATCTGGGAGAGCGCAGTTCCAAGCGCGCTGCAGCGACGACGACGACGACAAAGACCACGAAAAGCGACGCTTTGGACTTCCTGGAGCCTCCTACAAGTTCGAAAAGTTGATTTTCTTGAAGATATTTAAGTTTCATTAAGGACTACTTTGAGTTACTCAAGAATACCTTGAAGAGTGGTCAAAACAAGTCGAAAATCGTGGAGATCTTGGACCTACACGCTGCTGAGCGACGTGAACCAGCGCTGGAGGACTTCGACAACGCGGTTTCAAGGCGCTGCAGACTGCTGCAGCCTTGTGATTTGCAGTTTTGAAGTGTAGCATAGCATACCTTTGATGTTTGAGTTGTTGCATTTCATTGCCTCATTGCACACGGCCCCCGGTTGCCCTGTGTCGAGGATTTACGCGCTTTGACGTGCTTTTCTAGCTGCAGGCGTGTCGCCAGTAGCTTGATTGTCGATTTCCCACCCTCCCTTCCCCTTCAGAGCCATGATTTCATTGAAGTTTTCCACTAACTTTTGATGTTCCAAAAGGCCAAAAATGTCGTAAATGGCCTACATCATTTTACGCATAACTTGGCGCCACTGTCTCAACACGCGTCAAGTAAAGCGCTACCGTAAACTAGAGAGCGCTGGCTCCCAAAAGACGTTTTCATCTTGTTTTGACTCAACAAGGGCTTCTTTTTGTGATTCTTTCAAGATGACCCATGAATCACTTTTTGCCCCACCCTCTAAAGCACCCTAAAATGACTTTTGGTGTTTTAGGCATATCTTCGCGCCACTGCGCTGGAAAATTTTGAACGGAGCATATATGTAAACTAGACAGTAAAACGCTCCTATTCCATACTTCACTTTCCTGAGATCCATCTTTCTACCATTTTTCACATCGCCAACAACTTCACCCATGAACCACCCCATGAAAACCCCTCAAGAGTGCCTTTTGTGCTTTCTTCATATCTCCCAGAGAAAAAAGATTTGAGGTTTCATATCATTTTTCTAAACAACACTGAAGTATGTGCTTTCTAACCCTGGGTCACTTTCATTTTCAAAGAATGAGGATGGCTATGGTAAAAATGCCACAAGTTACCACACAAACCACTTGGTGAAAAATCATGCAAAATGGTTTTGGAGTTTTAATCATTTCTCTGGGACCATGGCGACTTCCAACCTGAACCAAGGTGTTTTACAAACACTGGAGCATGCAGTTTCGAGAACATGTTTACCTTGAATTTCTGTGGTCAAGAATGGATTTTTCCCATGGTCGTCAATTTAGTGCATGAAAGCATGTTTTCAATGTTTGTGTTCATGAGGGTACAAGAAAACTACCTTTCTCAGAGCCTATGGTGAGTTGGAAAGTCATCAAAGCTGTTTTGGAAAGGTAATGGTGTCTAGTTTGCAGATAGCTAATCACTGGATTTTTTTAAAAATGAGATGCCAGTGAAAAAGTTCGATTTCCTTATGCTTCTTTGATGGTTTTTCAGCATATGTTGCATGTGAGATTCATGTGTCTCCCCCCAACTTCTATTCCTCTGAACGTATGATGAGTTGGGGGAACATCAAATATGTTTCGAAAACCTGAGGACATGCGCTATACAGTGCGGATATTCTTTTTCTGACATCTCAGCAACATAGTACAGAAAAGTGCTACAGAACTTGGGCATTTTCAAGGAAAAACAGGTTCTTTCCATCCACTATTTGCTGAACCATTCGCGAATGTTTGGTCTTCTAACCTTGAATCATTGTATGATATGGCAGTTGGTGATTGTTTGCATCAGTTTTGATTCATTCTGACTAGGCTTAGCCTAGGTAGAGAGGTAGATACCTTAGAATTACTTTAGACACACAGTAAATAGTGAAACATTTTGTTGTCTTTTTCGGCCACAAAACAAACTTGGCCACAACCATTAACAGACCGTTTGCATCCGCCACATTCACCGTCTAAGCCTTTCCTCTCGACTCCCCAGGCTGAGTGGCTCAGTTCGGCTGGCCCGTTGTCCCAGGGACAAAGAAGGCGTGGGGCTTGTTGCCACCAGGGAGTAGGGAGGCGATTGATGGGTGTGAGCGGAAGGCGGAAAGAGAAGACTCAATGCAGGAGCACCCAAGTGAAACATTAAACGACCGCATTCGACCAAACCTTTAGCATTGACCTCTCTCGGGGTCCTTGTGACCATTTTCCGATGAGAGAAGTTGATGTTGGTATATGGCCGCGGAATAAGCTTGCAACACTTACTTACTTTTACTTACTTACTCTAGCTAGCTAGCTAACTAGCTAGTATAGGAGATGCATTGACTTTTATGGTATCATAATCCTAATGCTAACGGTTGAGTTCAACTCAACTTAATGTCTCTGGTCCTCCCCCTGTAGGGCAGGGTGGTGAGGAGAAGTGCCGCAAGGCGCTGGTACTGTAATAGAGGTAACCATTCCAGTAGGTGCAGGCCGGAATGTTAGTGTGCGATACCATTTGACCTCTTTTCATCCCTTTACCTTTGACCTGAAGTGAGTGCTGGGCACTGGTTACGGCCTACGGTTGCCCTAACCAACCCACTACTGGCCTACGCATACACACGGCCTACGGTTGCCCTGTGTTGCATTGGCTTCCCACGTAGACGCACGGCCCACGGTTGCCCTGTGTCGCATTGGGATGTGCTGAGCTTGTACGGCCTACGGTTGCCCTATGAGCCTCAGTCTTGGTATTTTTGGCACGTTGTGTGTTTTACATCATCCATTGTTTCATTTGAGCACAATTGCATTTGAGCTAGGAAGTGATTTGTCCTCATTTCACTCTACCATGCACCTCATCCTTCATTGCACGGCCGTCAAGGCAAGCGTTTGACTAGTGACGTATTCTACTCTCCATTCGGATTGCATTTCATTCATTCCGTTCGGCAGGTCACTCATTCTTTGCATTCCACTTTGCAAATCTTACATTTCATACTTATTGCATTACTTCCTTATTGCAAGGTTTTCCCCATAGCGCTCAACATGCAATATGGTCCGTAATTGATCTGCCCTACGTGGTTCTATGAGCACCTTTGCTCAATAGACCCCGAGTTTTGGTTCGCCGACGAACAATCAATTCGTATCCCCTCAACTTTTGTTGCTTAACTGCAAGTTGTGAGGAATGAATCTCTTTTTCCAACCCTCGCGATCATTGACCTAGGTCATTTGGTCAAAAGAGCTAGTTTATCCTCAAATTTGCTACCGAACCACTGCGGGTACGTTCCGCTTCGTTAACTTTCGCTCGATCGCCTGGTACAGCCTCAATTACTGGGTTTGAGAGTGCTCAATTGAGTGTCCGCAGTCTACAACATTACAGTCTCCATCACATTCTCCGTCACCCCCAACCAAACCATCAGACGCATGGCGGACCCAATTGGATTCTTTTTTCGGACATTCCCTCCCTCATCACACTACACATACAACACACACAAAAACACCTACCATGAGTCATTTGATTATTCCATTTATTTGTGTGGATATCACACTCTGAGGAATTGCTGTAGTACCACTTCCATCCAGCTTTCGTCTTTGAGCCAACATGTAGGTCACTTCCTTCGTGTACATAGTCAGTGTCTGCTTAAAGCCGACATTGGTCTCACCTCGCCACATCTTTGTTGTGTAACACAAGTGAACAGGTCTACGTTTGGTCACTAAGCCTGCGACTTGGCTAATGCATTCCGCGGTGTGTTAGTGAAGAGTCCTACGCCGGTAGCCACCGAGGCCAAGCGGTGCACTACGGTAGGCTCATTGAAAAGGATTATCGAAAGGTGGTGAATGCCTACAGTGTATAGGATTCTACCCTCGCGCGGGTAGATAGCTACTTTCCATGCAGTTGGATAGACCCCTTCTCTTGTGGTAGAGATAGATGACGGAGTTAAGCTCCATGAAAATATCCTGAATTCTGGAATTCGTTTGAGCGGAAAGCATTCATCATGTAGGAAGACAGGCCCCCGCACGGATGGCTTTGTACAACCATCTGCTGGGCAAGGGGCTCGCCATTGATTGGTCTTCCGGTAAGGTACAGAACACACTTTGACTACGATAAGCATTCTTCGGAGATTTACTACTTCTGCTTGTCTCAGACAACAGACCATTCATTCCGCTTATATGAGGCAGTAGCGACCCTCCAATCTCGCTTATAGGGGCAGTGGCGACCCTCCAGTCGGGTAGGATGTAGGCTTGCTTTCGAGCTAAGCGGTCCATCTAGGAAAGAGCCGACCTTTCGGACGCCATGACTCCTTACCTACTTCGTTTTAGAACAACCCCAGGGGACCAACCCACCCCTACCCGTAAACCCATCCCCTACATTCACATACAATTCATTGGTTTTGTCATCTTTAGCACTTACCACAACCCATACATCTTCTTTCTCTGAATTTACATGATCAACACACTTCTACATTTTCGCCTTTTCGTGCAAATTATTTGCATTGGTGATTTAAGTCATTTAGGACATTTCTACACAAATCAGTATTCCCGCTAGCTTCATATCTCGTTAGATTGCTGTGTGCTATGTCCTGGTGTGCCATGGTGCATATGTTGCATAGGTTGGAGTGCAAAGCATATTGCCGTGACGGAATTTTGATTCTTTTGTACATGATTTCTCGGCATGATAGGTGACTGATGTTTCAGCTTTCTTTAGTGATAGCTAGAAGGTATGAGTAAAAAGTCAGTAACGAAGAACTATATCTTTCAACGCCTTTTTGGTTGAAGTGTTAGTATAAATCCCCATACCCCATACGGATCAATCCTTGAATGACCCAAGGATAAGAAAGAGCAGATCCCGGTCAAATGAGTTGTGTCTCATCGTGACTGCCACCCCCCATCCTTTTCAAATCCGTCCCGCGGAACTAATCAAGAGTTACTCATTACTGATGCTGCCTCGCTTTCTCTGTCCATGTAATGCAGGCCAAGAAACCCATTGCAGGTACCAGAATGCATCCAGCCGGAGCATTTGGGGTTGGTGCCAAGCGCCCATTGAGTAAGGTGGTATATCCTCTCTATGGATGACGCAGACCATGTCATGTCAATAGACAGCTTGGGCAGAGCTTGAATTTCCGGTTTAACTACACATGTTGCATTTCATTCTCAATTGTTATTGATTTTCCGTATAGCTCATTGTAATCTAGACATCTACATCCAAGTGTTTTACTCTTACCCTCAAATTTTGCCTGAAGATTTAGGTTGTCATTGTTCATACTTTGTATGCTAGCTTTTTGCTTAGTGTTTTTCATGTTTCATTTTGAGCCCTACTTTACGTACTTAAGACTTAGGAACTTTGCCCTCTTAGGTGAAAATATGTCTTTACCTCTAGGAAGGGGGTAGTAAGACACTACATTAGACACTCAGAACATTCAATATGAGCATTCCTTATGCCCATACCCCTCCTTATGTTAGATTATGAGCTTGTCATGAACATTCTTAGTGAATGTGCATGAAGCTTAGGAAGGGGGTGTAATAAGTTGGGGCATTTGGGCCTCTCAACAGCTTTCTGGAGGATCTCTACAAGACCTCTCAGACCTTCAAGATACTAAGATACTAGGATATTTACTCATATTTGGCTCATATTTCAAGCCTATAGCTTACTGCTAGAGTCTACTGCTCTTAGGTACACCACATAGAGCAGAGATCTAGATTACATTAGTAGCCATACATGAATAATCACATTCCATATGCTTATAATGTGATTTAATCATGTTTTATGCCATTTTAGAAGGTTCTAATGTATTAGAAGCTATTTTGAAGCTATTTAGAAGCTTCAGAAGGTCTGTCGCGATTGTCGGCGCCTGCTGTCGCCGACGGCAATTTACGTGATATTGACAAGGCCTGTGACAAGATAGACTACTCAGAAAGCTGTTAAAATATAGGTTTTATTGCCTTTTTAACGAGATTTTAATGCTACATTACTTTCCTGTTATTTAGGCATGAGAACCCGTATTACTGGACCAGCCAGTTGGTCCAGCTTGATATTCGTCAAGATCTTCGTCTTCTTGCTGTTGCCTGTGTCCTGTACTTGCCAACAAGATCAATTGTAATGGAGAACATTGGAAACAATTTGATTTTTAAGTGCAAGACAAGGAAAATGGGTTTTCTATATGCACCCAAGCACAAGCATATGACAGAAGGTCCTCATCAACTTCATCCCACAAAACATAACCACTCTGGTTCAAACTTGTCAGCTTTGGTACCTTTCCACATTCCTCGGGGAGTTATATTGTAAAATTTTTCTTCTTTGCCGGGGCCATTTCGAAATCTCCCCTGTGAAATGGGTGTCATGAATCGACGATTAGATGAAGTAAACACGCCAAATCAACACCAAGTAAAAGCGACGTGAGCAAATGCAAAAGAAGGAACACATCACGTTTATCCATCAGTGATGTCCGTTGATTCATGCCACCTCGTTGGCATTATGGTTGAAATGGCTGGCATGGTTGGCATAGCTGGCATGGGAACACCCAAAAATGGGCCCCTCTAAATGCAAAAAATTGCATTTCGGATAATGGAAGATGTATGAGTCGTGCACCTACCTCAGGCCTCACCCCCGTCATCCTCATCAACGCCTCCTTCACTTAGGTTCTTCCGGCTTCGAGGAGTCGTGACTCCCCCAGAGCTTCCCCCGAGATATTGGCAAGATACCCCACTCTGGGTTTAGTATCCTACTACCGGGCGTCATCACGAGAGCGCCAGCCCTCGCTCCACCTCACAGTAGTTACGAATGCAAATAGGCACCTTGGGATACACATTATTTTCCACCGGAATCACCTTCGTGTTGGAATTGTTAAATCAGAATCAAAGAGTGCTACCGGATAGGGTTAACACTAGTAACACGAGCATCATACTTCGTCCTTCTCCGTGAATAAGGCTCCAAAAATGGCCATGGAATCGTAAAACCTAAAAATGGGCCCCTCAAAATGCAAAAAATTGCAAAAAAAGTTTGCGGACAATGGAACATGTATGAGTGTTGCACGTACCTCAGGCCTCACCCCCGTCATCCTCATCAACGCCTCCTTCACTTAGGTTCTTCCGGCTTCGAGGAGTCGTGACTCCCCCAGAGCTTCCCCCGAGATATTGGCAAGATATCCCACTCTGGGTTTAGTATCCTATACCGGGCATCATCACGAGAGCGCCAGCCCTCGCTCCACCTCACAGTAGTTACGAATGCAAATGGGCACCTTGGGATAAACATTATTTTCCACCGGAATCACCTTCGTGTTGGAATTGTTAAATTGGAATCAAAGAGTGCTACCGGATAGGGTTAACACTAGTAACACCAGCATCATACTTCGTCCTTCTCCCGAGAATAAGGCTCCAAAAATGGCCATTTCGTGCCCAATATAGAGTCTCCGTGGGGTTTAGTTCCGTCAATTGTATAGCCAAGAAGTGCAACAAAGTCATCTTACTTAATGTGTCCTACATAAGACCTACATGGCCACCTCTTCCAAGGTGCTGGGTGGCATAGTGTGAGCCCTTTATGCAAAAAGGAAGGCCAAAAAGGCTCAAAAAGGGCTTAATTTCGTCAAAAATCCACTGGGAGGTTGCATCTGGGGAAATTTGAATAGTCAGATCTAGAGATGCGCTACGATCAATACTATTTAGTAATTCACCGCTACTCTCCCAGTGGCAGATTTTGCGAAAATGGCATTTCTTTGACTTTCATTTTGCGGCAATCGATGCCGCGGCAGTTGCATGCGGGTACAGTCCGGCTCTGGCGATGGAACTCAAACCACAGTGATTTGGGCAGCAAGAAATTGACGATTATTTTCCAGATTTTCTCGACAGGCACATCAGCACTGATGATTGGAATTCGAAAATTGTGCATTTCTGAATTTACAGACAAATTGGAATTCAAAAACCTATGTGACTGATTTAGAACCTGAATTCGCAAATGAGGCTCACTTTTCTGACGAAGCAATTTTCGCCTTTGCCAGCAGACTCCAGGAGTGTCTGCCTGAAGTCCGTAGAAGCCATATATAAAGTTCCTTAAGAGAACTGACGTCGCGGTTTAGCGAAATGGTAGAAACAAGTCAGTAGGATGCTCTCAAATCAAGACAAAATTGGAGAAATCTCCACAGATGAAGCTGGAATGAAGTCTACCGGCAGCGGAATGAAGCTCAAAACTAAGATTCTGGTTGTGTTCAGAACACTACCAGACTACAGGGGGTTCCTGTGGGGAGTAAGCGGGTGCGCAACCTGAGATTTATCTACATTACATCATCTGCTGGTAGTAGAAATTCAGGAATTCCAGTTCCACAGTTCAGATTACCCCTAGTCTGTCCTTATGGAAGCCTGGCGCTGACATTCTCACACATTACAGCACTACACCGGACGTACCAGTAGCGTTCTTACGCTCCAGTAATTAACCGGAGGGGCACCACGCAAAATCTGAAGAAATGAGGGGCGAATGATCAAGATCCCCCCACTCATGACACTCTAAAACAAGTGCTCTCCGCTCCTGGTCTAGCGGATTGAGCACGCAGCTACAGCGGCGTGAGAGCCAGTTCGGTCCCCTTTGGAAGAAGGGGACAGAAAGAAAACACGAGGCAGCGGCCCTGGGCCGGCACCATCGCCGAGGAGCTGCTACCCGCGACGCCCCGCAATGCCGGAGGTCACGAGAGACGGGCACGGCGCCGGTGGAGGTGGTCAGGCTGAGGCCCGACCGCGCCACGAAGTCACGGCGACTTTTTACGAGGCACTTGTTTTCCCTCCGCAGCCAATGCCTTGGACCGCAGGCGTAACCACTGAGGCGAAGGTGTTCAAGAGCTGGATATGCCATGCCGGAGATATTGGTGGAGTGAGCATCTATAGGGGTTCGAACCTACGACCCCTAGCTCAAGAGGCGGCATGCCTATTATAATAGGCCTGCCTGGGCAACTAGGACAGGGCTGCAGGAGCCCTACCGCGATCGCGCATTCGCGTGTCGCAGGCGAAAATGCCAGAGTGGAATCAGACGAGAGAAAGAAAGAGAGAAGCTCTGTGTTACGTTATTTTGTGGTTGCTTATTTGTGCTTATTTATTATTAGTTGTGTGCTTGGCATTCTTTTGGTTGTTGTAGATATGCTGCATGGAGGGGTGCCAAAGTCCCCAAACTGCCCACGCTCGTGACGCCGGCAGTGACCGCTCAGGCAAGCAAGGGACTCCGTGCTGAACAACGACAATGGAGATCCAAACTGCTTGGTGCTTATGAAGGTGCAGGGTTTGCGTGCGGGATGTGTAGATCAGTGCATGCACAGCCCAAAGTACAAGGAGTGCAGAACAAGCAGGATCCAAGGAGTGCAGAACAGGCAAGGAAAAGCAGCAACAACTAGGGGGAACGAACGTCAAAGGTTTTGAGAGTTTGAATAAACAAGGAGAACGGGTTTTGGAGAAATCGGAAGAGTTTTGGGTTACCTCCGCCGAATGCCTTACAAAACTCTCAGCTAAGTACGGATGCCCCGAAGCTCTCCAACTGCAGCGCTGAGGCAGCCCCGCGAGTGCACAGTGCAGCGATCAAGCAGCAGGGCAAAGCCAGCTCAGTTGGGGGACGCGTGCAAGAAGAACAGCACCAAAATTGCTACGATACCAGCGCTGCGCTACAGCGCTGAGAGAGACCAGAAGTATCAGCGCCGCGTTGAACGCTGAGAGGGAACCGAAGTACCAGCGGTGCGATACAGCGCCGATGGAGACTCAGAGAGACTCACGAAGTATCAGCGCTGCGCTACAGCGCCAATGGAAGCAAAGGGAGACTCGCACAGTACCAGCGCTGCGCTACAGCGCTGAGAGAGACCTGAAGTACCAGCGGCGCTACAGCGCTGAGAGAGACCTGAAGTACCAGCGCTGCGCTACAGCGCTGAGAGAGGACTGAAGTACCAGCGCTGAGGGATGCGTGGACCGAAGCAGTGCTTTATGGACGAAGGCTGACCGGGAGAGGAGGCCAGGCTCGTGAGCAAAGTGCAGCGCCAGCGTTCCGGCGAATACCGCCTCGAGCCTTGTCTACGCCGGGGCAAGGGTAGCAACACAGCAGCCGGATTAATGCAGCTCGGATGAGCAGATGACCACCTCCTCTTGCGGCGAGATTACGCATTCTAAATGAGGCAGATGACAAAATGGGATTGTCACTGAGGCGCTGACAGCCTCGCTGACGTTGGTTTTTGCTATGTATGCATCGAGTATAAATGCACCTTTGCCCTGGTTCGTCTTGGTGGAGCCTCTTTTGTTGTATAGTAAAGGCACCAGGACAACAGGGCAAAGGTGCTACGAACGGCGGGGTGTGAGACTGCTGGGCAGGTGGTAAGCTGCAGTGTTTTAGTGTGATTGCCTAGTTGAGGCCCCACCCACTGGCGGGCGAGTGCATGGCTGGTGGGGTGCTGTGTGTGGTTGTGGGTACGCGCAAGGGTCAGCCTCTACGACAGGGGTGGTGGGGGAAGTGGTCCAGATAGGACGTATGAAAAGGCCGTGGTCGAGCAAGAGTAGCTCCCTTCTAGCCCCAATAAGTATCCCCCAGAAGCCGGACGCCTTTGGTGCCCAGGCCAGCAAAGACTTCACCATCAAGACTGCAGCTCTGCACGCAAGCATGCAGCCGCAGCCCGCCCCCACCCCCCAAGTTATGCCTTTTGTAGGTTTTGTTGCCCAGGCCAGCCATTGGTTTTGGCTATATGTATATCAGACTCTCCACGCTCCGTGTAGTGTCTTAGGAGGGGAGTGTAATAGGCCGGCCTGGGCAACTAGGACAGGGCTGCAGGAGCCCTACCGTGGTCGCGCATTCGCGTGTCGCAGGCGAAAATGCCAGAGTGGAATCAGACGAGAGAAAGAAAGAGAGAAGCTCTGTGTTACGTTATTTTGTGGTTGCTTATTTGTGCTTATTTATTATTAATTGTGTGCTTGGCATTCTTTTGGTTATTGTAGATGTGTTGCATGGAGGGGTGCCAAAGTCCCCAAACTGCCCACACTCGTGACGCCGGCAGTGACCGCTCAGGCAAGCAAGGGACTGCGTGCTGAGCAACGACAATGGAGATCAAAACTGCTTGGTGCTTATGAAGGTGCAGGGTTTGCGTGCGGGATGTGTAGATCAGTGCATGCACAGCGCAAAGTACAAGGAGTGCAGAACAAGCAGGATCCAAGGAGTGCAGAACAGGCAAGGAAAAGTAGCAACCACTAAAGGGGAACGGACGTCAAAGGTTTTGAGAGTTTGAATAAACAAGGAGAACGGGTTTTGGAGAAATCGCAAGAGTTTTGGGTTACCTCCGCGGAATGCCTTACACCTATCCACTATACTGACGAAGGTCCTTACCACCTATGATTTTAGCAGCTGTTTTTTCCCAAATTCAAAAAGTCAGCAAAAAGGCGATTTTCGCGAGAAATGACCTATTTTTTTGGTTTCTACGGCCCCAAAATAGGGGGGGGGGTCCTTCTAACGGCTTTTGGCCAAAAACATCAAAAACCCTGAAATTTGGCCTATTTTGGGGTATTTTTGCCTGCTCTGGGCAGGTCCTGCAGAACAGTGCTGCACACCAGTGTACCTGCCTATAGAGGACTTTCGACAGAAATTGCCCTTTTGTTGGGATTCTCTTGCCCCCAAATACAGATGGGGGGGCTCCTCCCATCCGAGCTTTCTCTTAAACCATCAAAATCCCTGGAACTCGGCCTATTTTGGAGTACTGTTGTCTGTTCTGGGGTGGTGCTACAGAACAGTGCTGCACACCAGCGTACGTCACAAAAATACCATGAAAAGAGGTTTTGTACCCTAAAAGACCAAAGGAAACCTTTTTTCTTTAATTCTGCACGCTCAAAATAGGAGAGGGGGGTTCCTCCTACCCGATTGTTCTCCAAAAATACACTGTTTTTGGCCAAATATTGGTAATTTTTTGGCCATTTTTGGACGAAAACTGTTTTTTTTCTGTGCTGACGGCCCTGCAACACCCAATAGGTTGTTCCAATACAGTTCCAAACACATTTCACTGGGTCGGGCACCCTAAGAATAGGTTTTGGGGCCCTGAAACTCACGACCTCGGCTAAAAAAACACTATTTTCGGCAAAAAATTGGCAATTTTTGGCCATTTTTGGGCGAAAACTGTTTTTTTTTGTGCTGACGGCCCTGCAACTGCCGATATGTTGCTCCGATACAACTGCAAACACGTTTCAGTGGGTCCTTCCCTGACGCCGGCGGTCGTCAATGATCTCAAAAACCGTTCGTGCAGTCTTTCGGCAAAAAGTTGGCAATTTTTGGCCATTTTTCGGCGAAAACTGATTTTTTTTTTGTGCTGGCGGCCCTGCAACCCCCGATGTGTTGCTCCAATACCACTGCAAACACGTTTCAGTGGGTCCGTCCCCAACCCTGGCGGTCGTCAATGCTCCTACAAAATGTTCGTGCATTCAAATCCAAGCAACCACCAACGGTAATGAAAACAAAGGACAATCGCAACAAGCCGCACCACTCTGAGCATCCGAGCATCTGGTTCTCTCAATCAGTTCAACATCGCACGAAGTGCATAATGAACACAGAGCTCAGGCATCTGCACTTCCAGAGATATGATCCTGACGCGTTCCCGTGGGGGGCCTGGCCACGGGAGGCTGCGGTGGACACGCACAAGCAAGCAGGCAGGCAAAGCACTGCGCTCACAGGGGCGTCATCACGCTCGTGTCATGTGACAAAGCGTTTCAGGATCCTTGCCACTCTGAAACAAGGGAACAAAAGTATGTACAGCAACACATCAGGATATGTACACATGGGGTTAAGACTGGACTGGGGTAAGGGCATCACAGGACAATAGACACTTAGTCCCAACTCATATCCCAATCCCAGGTCTGACCCTCCCTGTGGCTGGCAGGGGCGGGGGCTCAAACACAACCCATGCCCTGCTCAGTCCGGACCCTGAAACCCTGCCAATAGGGGAGGGTGTCTCGCCCAGCCACAGGCGAGTTCCTGGAAACCAAGTAGCTCCAAGGCCAATCGACAGTGGCTCCCTATGCTCCCTTAACAGCAGGTCCCAACTCCTCTCTGAGCTGGAGAGAAGGCCCCGCCATTATCCCCTAGGAGTTCGTAGCTGAAAATGGGCTGTTTCAGCCCAAACTGATATTAGCTCCGAAAACTTCAAAATTGACCCCTCGTCCGGACCCGCCAGAGGTAGGGACGAGGCAACTGACCCTATGCTTTTCGAGTACGAACTCCCTGGAGCCGTCGCCAAACATGGTTCCCTCTGAAGTCCCGGCATCAGGGCACCACGGGTTCGTCAAGTGGGGTCATGATGCCAAAATCACAACAATTGGCGTCATTCCCACGCGTGGCTCGCCCGGCCAGGGCAAGGCCAATGGCTCACAGGATAGGAAGCAGGACCTAGGACCTATATCTGAGTGCACAACCTGAAATTAGGTCCGGGCTCCCTTCAGACAGAGAGATATGAGGCCGCCAATTGACAACACGGGGGGCTGAAATTGGGGTCCCAAAAGGGGGTCATTTTGGCTGCTCAAAATGAGCCAAAATTGGGGGTGCCCTCAATAGTATATCTCCACGCCGGCTTGGAGATCGGATCCGCCATTCCATACGCGATCCACCGGGAGTCCACCAGAGACTCCCATGCACTTGGCTCCCAAAGATCTCCATGCCACTTGGCGTGATGACAATCCAAATTGGGTCCACAATTGCCAAAATGGCAAAATCGTCCACACTCACTTTGGGCTAGCACCTTGACGAACGTTGCTCCGCTTCGCCCACGTGGTGTGCGAACCATGGTGACCAATATCAATAACACCCATGTCATATATGGTCCATTGGTCCATGCGTCCGGCGTGCACAAGGGGGCTGAACATGGTGCACGGCGGGCAGAAAATGTGGAAAATTGCTCAAAATGGCCGAAAATGCGCACACTCATGGGTGGGGCAAATGAGGCACATGCCCGACTTGGACCGGAGTGTGCCATAGGATTGATATCAAGTCATATGCGTCCAACATATCTTTTGGGCGTCGCCCAAAGCCCTCCGGTTTTGGGAATGGCAGGGTCCCCAAGTGAGCCCATGAATTCAGATCGTCCCAAATCGCCAACATGGCGGCCACGGTATGCCAAGCCCAAGGGGAGTTGTTCGCCGGGTCCAAGATATGTACATACGCGGTAGACTTAGTCTAGCGCTTTGAATTCCACAATTGGGACATGGGCAAAGCCCTTGTCACGTGTGGCTCCCCATCTCTTCGGCCACACGAAGATATATAACATGGGCGTGAGCATATCAAGACATATACTACCAATATCACACATAGCCCTGAATATTGGCTCCCACCATGGTATGCCATGCCCCTCCATGGTCATAACTTTGGGTGGAATGGACGTGGGAACCTGAGGAAAGATGCTATGCAAACGCAAGACTCATGCGCTACACTCCAAAGTCATAATATCAAGTCCGGACACATGGTCAACAAGTTATAAACAGGTTTCTACCCTGTTGACCATGATCCTATGATACAACGAGTGTGTGTGATGACCCAAGGTGTTGGACCCTACTAAAAATAAGTTGAGACTGAGGCGATTGCAACGCAACCTTTCTTATTCTCTTTCCTCACACTCACGCGTAGATATGGCCCTTCAAAGTGGTCCGACGTATCACTTTTGTTTCCCTTATATCTTCAACTCAAATGGGTGGCAGATGTAAGGGAAACCTGATTCCGGCACAGGGAAAAGAGTATGACCACTCGACGAAGACCAAATAAAGTGCGGCGATGTCGAAGTGGAGAATCCGATTTCGACACCGCGAAAAATTCAGATTAAACTTTCGAGTGCATATTTAGAAAATTGCGGAAGCAACAAACCCACTACTGATGAAATCTGACCCTTCAGCGGGGTTTCCGCCAAAATATCTGTAAATAACAGTTAACCAATCGGTTACCGCAAAATCGCGAGCCAACTGACAGTCGCCGATACATTGACAATCAGAACGAAAGGCTGAAAAATTACGGAAACACTATGATAAAAAAACCCTGTTGATTCCTGATATTCTGATATATAAATCTCAGCTGGCGGCGCCTCGGTACTGAATATGGCCGCTCATAGCCGGAATGGCCAAACCTATCACAGTATCACATCGGATTAAGTCAGGTGGATGGGAGAGTATGATATCAGCCAATGGCGGCTTGCCGGCACATAGATACACACCCCAAGTGACCCACAGATGGCCACGGGGGTCTGACCCGGCTTCACCCCCCTTCTCAGAGCGTTGTTACCGCTCGGAAGTCATTGAAGAGAGGACGGGAGGACCCCAATGGGCTCCACCCCCCCCCCCTCCATGTCCCAAGGACACATGGAGGCCCCACACACGTCGTAGTCGTCCCCCATGCCCCAAGGGAGGGGTGAGGACACCGAAAATCGGTGCCCTACGCCATATCCGGTCTCCTCTTGATCTACAACATGGACCAAGGGGATCAAAGATAGAAAAACGTCGTCGGTCGACCTAAATAAGTATACCACAATGAAATATATATGTGGAGATCGAGTGAAGGGGGTACATGGCCAATCAAGGCCGAAAAATCCCCGGATGAACGCCCTCATCCGTCTCCCAAGCACAAAAACAAACAAATATGCCAAGGGGGATCCATTATGGTGCTACAGCAGCCACTAAATGGACCAACACGTCCTTGACATCCAAAGAAATGTTCTTTTTCTCCAGATACTCCATCGGGACCGTGGTATACCTCGGCACAAAGCTGCTCGGAGGCTCCCACGAATCCCTGGATGCGGCGAATCCCTTCCAACGGACTTTATAACGCCTCCCCCCAGGCGTCCCCCGGTCCGGCTTGTCCGCCAGGATCTTCTCGGCGGTGAAGTCGTCGTCTTCACCCTCGTCGTCCGAGTCCACCTCGCCGGCCGTGAACTCGAAGGTGACGGGACGTCCGCTGGGGTCTGGTGCTCGGGGACGAAGCTGGGTATGGTGGCGGTCCAGGATCTTGTTATCCCCCACACGAACCGCATACACATCCTGCCTGACCTTCCGCACGATTACCCCCGGCACATACCAAGATGCCTGCCGATGCCTGGACAGGACATCCTTGTGGTGCCGCTCCACCCACATGGTGTCTTGGAGAGCATACTTCTGGACCTTCCCCTGCTTGGAGTACTTGGCCCTCTTGTCATGCTCGTCCTGAGTGCTTTGCACCCCTTGGCCGCCGAGTCGTCTGCCTCAGCCATCATAGCGTTCGCATCCCGGGCCACTTTGCCATGGTTCAACCACCGGAGAGTGCGTGACACTCGATCCCGTAGGAACAGGATGCCATGGGGCGACAGTCCAGTGGGTCCCGGAAGCTCGTGATACGCTTGAAGTGCTCTCCACAGCGAATTATACCAATTCCGACCCGGTTCGTCGATGTGCAGCTGGCGGAACCTTTCGAACATCTGCCGCCCGGCCACCTCAGCCCAGCCATTTGACCGGCTGTGGTACGTCACGGTCTTGGCGTGCCGAATGCCCATGTGCTTGCACATCGTCTTGAAGCACGTCCCCACAAAGTGACTGCCCCGATCGCTGCAGATGACAGCTGGGACATCAAATATCGTCAGCCAATGCCTGATCATGGCATTAGCGACGGTCTTGGCCTGCAGCCCCACTCCATGCTTGTCCTTATTGTCCTTCTTCTTGGACTTCTTGGGAGGGACCGCCACAATATACCCGCTGTGCCTATCCACCGACAGGATGACACAGTCGTAGGTCTCTCCTTCCACGGTGACCTCAGGCATGGCGAATACATCCATGGCCACGGCCCGCATAGGGGCTTCCGGTATAGCCGTATACACCGGGTTGCCCGCCGTGGAGTGGTTGGGGCTCTTCGTGGCCCGACACACGGCGCAGGCGCTGCAGTACTTGTCCAGGAGGGCGTAGTACCCTGGTGGGAACTTGAACCGCCGATCCAGGTCCTGCTGCATCTTGTCCCGACCAGGATGCATGAGCTCGGCGTTATGCCAGTGGTCAATGAGCTCCTCCATTCGGTTCTCAGGGACCAATAGCTTGTGCTTGAGGAACAGCTTGTCCCCATCCTCGTTCAAGCCCTCAGGCCATTCGTCGTCCGACGGGGCGCTCACGGCATTCCAGTACTTGCTCCAGTGTTCGGATGCCGCATAGTCATCTGACCAGTCCTCTGTGAGCACCGACCTGACTAGCTCTACAGGGGCCACCATCCATTGCTCGAGGGGTTCCTCTCGAATAGCTTGGACTCGGGCGCCCCGGAACTTGGCCAGGTCCGTACCGTTTGCCATCACCACAAAGCACTTGACCCCCTGTTGCTCCATGGCCTTCTCCATCTCGATGATGCGCTTGGCCTCCTCGGTCTCCTCGGCGTCCCCATGGCTGGATATGTCCATCCAAGCCTTGCCTGTGGGGTAGGCCCATCGACTGAGGCAATCTGCCACAGTGTTGTCCTTCCCCGGGACGTATACAACGCTGAGGTCGAACTTGGGGAACGTTTCACGCCATTGGGCCCTCCTTGCAGCGTTCCGAGGGTGAGTCTAAATTCCATTCCATGCGCATATGATAGGCACAGTGTGCATATAGTAGCAATGGGAGGTAAGACTTAGCTCATCAAAAATATGAACATGTAAGCAGAAGAGAATGCAAAGGCTGACTGGGTATTTTCAAATGTGGCCTTGGCAAAGGGTACACCAAATTGGCGAAAAATAGAACTGTTTTTTTTGTAACTTCACCACCACAAATGTAGGTTTTCACGCAAGCTTATATGCTTTTGGCTAAAAACCTTCCTAGGCTGGCAAAGGAGCATAATTTTATAGATAAGAAAAGCACGGCTGGTCCAGGAGGCCCTATACTTCAATCCGTCCCTAGTTTCATATGCGAAGAGCACAGGTTTTGCAGTTTACATCAAAAAGGTTTTACTTTTGTACAGTCTTTCGTCTAAAGCATCGTGCTGACACATCAAGTGCCTACAAAACTAACGCCAGCTTGTCCAATCTCCCAAATTGTGCAAGACGGAAGTACAAAAGATAGCATTGAGATCTTTGATTTTCAGGTTTGTAAAAGTAAGGTTGAACATTTTTGAAATCACAAAAAGCAAAATTTTCATTACTTATCGTTTTTGCATTTTTTGATACTGTAAGATAGGACGCGTTTTAATCCTTTTTGACTTGGACCAAATGATGAAAGAACATGCTAGCCTTGGTTGGGGGGGTGCGTAGCGCTCCAACAGCCAAGCCTAGCCATGTGACATACAGCAAACTTGGATTTTTTCCGTGGTTTTGCTTAATTCTTTGACATAACCATGCCTAAACGAATCAAAGTAGTTCCCGTACTCCCATGCTGCCTTTACCTTGCCCACGGCCGCTTCCTTAGGGCTGGGGTTTGAACAATCTTGATGGCTAACTTCAGCTACGTACTTGCTTGGAAGATTCGCTTCTACTTACGAAGGTTACATTTATGTAAGGTTTCTTTCGAAACAATGCTTCCTGGCTAGGACTCAACCTTGATGTAGTTGCACGATCCCCCCTGCCTACCCATAAGCCTGCTATAATTTCTTCAAATCATGCTGCGGCTCTGTCTGCATGCGTCCACTCCTAGGCTTATGTACAGCACTAAAGCCTTGCAGTATCCTTTCATTGTTCTCTCCAAAACGATTCGTGCCTGCTTTCTCCCCTCTGCCCTTCCTTGTTCTGACCACTTTGGAAAAATCGCGGACGAGACCACGAACATCCAAATCGAATTTAACGACCGTAACAAAAAAAAAGACCTCCAAATCCAACAGAGCCGGTGCAGTGGGTGGGCACACTAACCAGGAGCCTGTCTTGCAGGTGACTAGCGGAGGAAGTGGCATGGAATGAGAGCACCAAAGCGCAAGTGAGGACCACTTCTCTCTGGTGGCGTGTTTGTTTGTCGGTTACTCTTGATTGACGGTGGTTGGTGGTTGTAGGCCCTCGGTACTTGAACTTGAAGCAGATCCATGATATATACTGTCAGTAGAACTTTCATGCTGATGCTCATGCTTATGCACCACAAAGCGTGTTACCTTGCGCCCTCGGGACGATGTGTGTTCTACTCGCTGTAGCTTAGATGAAATGGACGTAGCCGAAATTGAGTGCTTGCGTTTTCGACTGCGCGGGCTGGGTTGGGTGGGCTCACTTGTTCTTTGATGCTCTCGTTCCGTGCCACTTCCTCTCCTAGTCACCTGCAAGACAGGCTCTTGGTGAATGTGCGGCACTTCAGTCCAGCACCCTTGCCCAAGTGAGGAGTTGTGCAGTTCATTGGTTTGCATGTTGTCAAAAAAGATATCAAGCGCTTGTTTGGCCTCCCCCGAAGCTCCAACTCGCATGGAATGCTTACAGAAGGTCTCCAAGTTTTCCCACTCTCCGAAACAGGCCGCCACCTCACTCGGAAGGTTGAGATGGCAGAAAAGCTCAATAAAAGCGCCACTCGTGGACTGCAGGCGAAGGCGGACATGTCGACACCAAACTTCGTTAACTGAGAGCCTCTGAGGCTGGCAATTGAATCAGACGTAAGACCGGACCAAGGGCGATGCTTCGTCAGCAACAGTGGCCCACCACGGGGCACGAGTTTGGACGTGAGGGCAACATATTGACACAATAAGTGAAAAAGTGACCAAACTTGTAACTTCGATGACAACACTTCCTCAAAGCGGTAGTTGTGTTTGTTTTTGCGTTGGGCGACAATGAAATGGCGCTCGCCAATGCTATCAATGGAACGGACGGTTCGAGCCTCACCTGCCATTGGATGCCTTGTGGCCGTAGGATTTGGTTTAGTCGGGGAACCTTGCGGCCGCATTTTGTTAAATAAGAAAAGACGACAGTGTTGTCTACATCTAACATGATGACTTTGTGAGAGCGTGCTAGTGACATGGTGGTGTTGACGGCTGCGACAAACTCTTTGTCGTTCATATGGGCCTCGTTTAGGCGCCAAAAGAAGTGCACGCCGTGACGTGGGTCGTTGACATCCAAACCTGCCCAAGCGACGGGTCTGGCGTGTGACGCCAAATGACATGTGGTGGCGTGGAGGGGGGCGGAGCGAAAATAATGGCGAAAAATATGGCAAAAAACTGCCAAAAAACGCACAAAATTGACCGTAAATCACCGAAGCGGCACCAAATTTGGCCATCGAGGTTGCTGTTCCGACGTTTTAGCCCGAGCTGGTCAATTTAAGGGGCTACAACATGGTGCAACTTTGCAAGCATGAGCCAATACCAAATTCAGCCCGATATTTCCGGAGACTGCCCGAAAAACTGCTTAAAACGATCCTAATTCACCAAAACGACCATCATCGGCCGAAGAGAAGAAAAGTCGCGTTCTTAGAATTCCATTGCGATCATTTTAAGGGGCTGCATTGCAGGGTTTTGAGAAGGGCTGTCTTCCAGGGGGGGGGGGGTCGCGTAACGTAGTAGTTGGTCACTGCTTCTGGCGCGGGGTCAGGGGCCCCCAACACCCCGACCCCCACAGAAGCCAGCCCACTGCGGGGAGGATTTGAACAAGTCCGTAAAATTGAAGGGTTGCTAAAGGAGTGGCCGGGCCGCAAGTTTCGCTCCGCCCCCTCCACGCCACCACATGTCATTTGGCGTCACACGCCAGACCCGTCGCTTGGGCAGGTTTGGATGTCAACGACCCACGTCACGGCGTGCACTTCTTTTGGCGCCTAAACGAGGCCCATATGAACGACAAAGAGTTTGTCGCAGCCGTCAACACCACCATGTCACTAGCACGCTCTCACAAAGTCATCATGTTAGATGTAGACAACACTGTCGTCTTTTCTTATTTAACAAAATGCGGCCGCAAGGTTCCCCGACTAAACCAAATCCTACGGCCACAAGGCATCCAATGGCAGGTGAGGCTCGAACCGTCCGTTCCATTGATAGCATTGGTGAGCGCCATTTCATTGTCGCCCAACGCAAAAACAAACACAACTACCGCTTTGAGGAAGTGTTGTCATCGAAGTTACAAGTTTGGTCACTTTTTCACTTATTGTGTCAATATGTTGCCCTCACGTCCAAACTCGTGCCCCGTGGTGGGCCACTGTTGCTGACGAAGCATCGCCCTTGGTCCGGTCTTACGTCCGATTCAATTGCCAGCCTCAGAGGCTCTCAGTTAACGAAGTTTGGTGTCGACATGTCCGTCTTTGGCCTGCAGTCCACGAGTGGCGCTTTTATTGAGCTTTTCTGCCATCTCAACCTTCCGAGTGAGGTGGAGGCCTGTTTCGGAGAGTGGGAAAACTTGGAGACCTTCTGTAAGCATTCCATGCTAGTTGGAGCTTCGGGGGAGGCCAAACAAGCGCTTGATATCTTTTTTGACAACATGCAAACCAATGAACTGCACAACTCCTCACTTGGGCAAGGGTGCTGGACTGAAGTGCCGCACATTCACCAAGAGCCTGTCTTGCAGGTGACTAGGAGAGGAAGTGGCACGGAACGAGAGCATCAAAGAACAAGTGAGCCCACCCAACCCAGCCCGCGCAGTCGAAAACGCAAGCACTCAATTTCGGCTACGTCCATTTCATCTAAGCTACAGCGAGTAGAACACACATCGTCCCGAGGGCGCAAGGTAACACGCTTTGTGGTGCATAAGCATGAGCATCAGCATGAAAGTTCTACTGACAGTATATATCATGGATCTGCTTCAAGTTCAAGTACCGAGGGCCTACGACCACCAACCACCGTCAATCAAGAGTAACCGACAAACAAACACGCCACCAGAGAGAAGTGGTCCTCACTTGCGCTTTGGTGCTCTCATTCCATGCCACTTCCTCCGCTAGTCACCTGCAAGACAGGCTCCTGGTTAGTGTGCCCACCCACTGCACCGGCTCTGTTGGATTTGGAGGTCTTTTTTTTTGTTACGGTCGTTAAATTCGATTTGGATGTTCGTGGTCTCGTCCGCGATTTTTCCAAAGTGGTCAGAACAAGGAAGGGCAGAGGGGAGAAAGCAGGCACGAATCGTTTTGGAGAGAACAATGAAAGGATACTGCAAGGCTTTAGTGCTGTACATAAGCCTAGGAGTGGACGCATGCAGACAGAGCCGCAGCATGATTTGAAGAAATTATAGCAGGCTTATGGGTAGGCAGGGGGGATCGTGCAACTACATCAAGGTTGAGTCCTAGCCAGGAAGCATTGTTTCGAAAGAAACCTTACATAAATGTAACCTTCGTAAGTAGAAGCGAATCTTCCAAGCAAGTACGTAGCTGAAGTTAGCCATCAAGATTGTTCAAACCCCAGCCCTAAGGAAGCGGCCGTGGGCAAGGTAAAGGCAGCATGGGAGTACGGGAACTACTTTGATTCGTTTAGGCATGGTTATGTCAAAGAATTAAGCAAAACCACGGAAAAAATCCAAGTTTGCTGTATGTCACATGGCTAGGCTTGGCTGTTGGAGCGCTACGCACCCCCCCAACCAAGGCTAGCATGTTCTTTCATCATTTGGTCCAAGACAAAAAGGATTAAAACGCGTCCTATCTTACACTATCAAAAAATGCAAAAACGATAAGTAATGAAAATTTTGCTTTTTGTGATTTCAAAAATGTTCAACCTTACTTTTACAAACCTGAAAATCAAAGATCTCAATGCTATCTTTTGTACTTCCGTCTTGCACAATTTGGGAGATTGGACAAGCTGGCGTTAGTTTTGTAGGCACTTGATGTGTCAGCACGATGCTTTAGACGAAAGACTGTACAAAAGTAAAACCTTTTTGATGTAAACTGCAAAACCTGTGCTCTTCGCATATGAAACTAGGGACGGATTGAAGTATAGGGCCTCCTGGACCAGCGGTGCTTTTCTTATCTATAAAATTATGCTCCTTTGCCAGCCTAGGAAGGTTTTTAGCCAAAAGCATACAAGCTTGCGTGAAAACCTACATTTGTGGTGGTGAAGTTACAAAAAAAACAGTTCTATTTTTCGCCAATTTGGTGTACCCTTTGCCAAGGCCACATTTGAAAATACCCAGTCAGCCTTTGCATTCTCTTCTGCTTACATGTTCATATTTTTGATGAGCTAAGTCTTACCTCCCATTGCTACTATATGCACACTGTGCCTATCATATGCGCATGGAATGGAATTTAGACTCACCGCTTTCTTCTGTATCGCCAAAATGCGAAAGCCGACAACTAGGAGCAATCTCTGCTCTAAGGAATCCATCCTCCCCTTGCCAACGTCGTCAATAGTAGTCTTTCGCTCAGGCTCATCCGTGTACTGTTTTTTGTCAATCTCGGCTTGTATTTTGGGTGCCTCGCGGTTTGTCTGCTTGTGCTCCCTTCGCAATTTCGTTTCTCTGAAAGTAAATACTGAAACGAAGCACTAAAACTGCGGAATCTTACCTGAACAATGTCAAAAAAATCTTCATTCTGCACCCCAACAACGTTTAATGTACACATGCAATCTCGTTTGCCACGGCATAGACGGCTTTCATGAGCGCCTAGTGGTTGTGGAGCAATGCAAAATCAACCTCAACACGCTCGGTGGCCGGCAAATCGAACAGCAGCACAGCACAACACCAATGACCCCACCTAACTCACTCGCTAAGCTAGGGACGGTCGATTCCCAAATTGGCTGCAATTTGCCGAAAGTGCGCACCAGCCAAACTGAACCGCGACCAATCTTGCGCGCGCTTTACGTGCGTATGCCCCGCATTCTGCACCGTGTGTGGCACAGTGACCAAATCTGCTTTTGTTGTCGATGAGCAGAATTCGTTGTGGAATGAACGTTGGAGGAGTTTGTAACACAAATGAGCATGGAAAAACTGCACTTTAAGACATGCTAAACGATCATGATCTTATGAAAACAAAAATGGGACAATGCGGCGTGAAAAAACAATCAGTGCCTTAATTCAGTAATTCAGTAGTCGTATCAAGTCCAAGTAGATTTCTTGCAGCAAAATGATAGTTGGTGCTGCGAAATGCAACAGATGACCACCAAATGAACTTTTGTTGAATGCGCGCACTCACTGCGGCTTGGACCGTGGATGACGGATTTACTGCTGAAGCCAGTCTAGATGGACAGTGTTCCCGGCTTCGGTCTCCCCACTTTGGCACCTCACATTTGTGTAGATGTGGAGTAGGCAGCCAGGACGGAAGAGTCACCAAAGCAGCGTGCACACCAATCGACAAGCACGAGCGCAGAGTGCCTGATGAAAACATGCGTAGGTTACATTGGAGCAGAAAGCGTTTGTGATACCGAAAATTCAGTTTTCTGAATACATGAATGGATGTTTTACGTTTCTTGCCTTGACGGCGATATCTCATTTTTTGTGTTTCGTTTTGTATACAAAAGATGTGCATATGATGGCTGCACACCCGGCAAGGGTCCTACATGGGAGGCAACAATCTCAAACCACTTTAGTCGTAGACACCAAAATCTCAGACCCATTTTCGGGCCGAAATTTCAGGTGCAAAACCAGTACCCTTGTGCCGACGTTACCGGGGAATCAAGCGGATGTAAATGGAGGTACGGTGAATGGCCTTGGAATTCCATTCCGCAGCCTGTGAGGCTTTTAATCGTGTTATTCTTCTTGTTTTCTATGAAATTTTGGTACTGTGATTCAACTTTTCAACGTTTTATGCAGATGCTCCAATTTTTGTTGAATGGCCATCGTCTGCAGTATGCAGAGCCTAGGAGCTGCACACTAGAGGACCGACTGCAGAAAGCAGCAAAGCGTGGCACAGAGAAGATGGGACAGCCTATCCCAAAGAAGCTGAAAAACCAAGGGGAGCGAAGATAGAAGAACTGGTCCTCTGAGGAAAAAGTAGTGGCCATTCAGCTTCTCAAGACCGATGGGTACAACCATTTGCGAATGAAGCACAGCAAAGACACACCACCGAAGGCAACAGTGTAAAGCTGGGGACAGCAAATGCAAGAAGCAGAAGAGCATCAGCCTCTGCGCGGACAAAGCCGACCACAAACACTGATGGCAATGGAGGGGGCCACTGAGGTGAAGTACATAAACACCTTGATAGAGCAAGGCCTTGGAGTGGACGGCAGAACCCTGAGGGTATGTGTGGTGGAGTGCGAAGCGGCTTGGTACACTGCAACACACCAGCAGTGAAATGGGACGCAACATGAACTGTGATGGACATCAGCCACCTGTGGTGGTCTTCCTATGCAGCGACTGGCAGAAACTCCTGTTCAAGAGTTTCGTCTAGCGATTGGGATCCCTTGTCAGTCCCGTACTTAGCTGCTGAACTTCAGCGCGGGACACGGCATCACGAACCCGCAGTTAACTTTGAAACGCTCCTTGCTGTAATGTTGCACTGCATGCTTGTTCTCCATTCCGTGCCACCTTCGTGACTGGGGCGCCCCGCTCATTCCTTGACGCTCCACGTCGCCTCACGCATTCGTAGTCATTTTGTCTTGTGCTTTCTGTCTGAATCAGCCGCGCCCGGCCTGCATGCAGCACTCGCCCCCAGTGGTGAGTGCATCTTGTCACGCAGAGCCGTCACCACAGAACGACTGCCATCAAGTGAGCAGGAGCTGATCAATGACAACCAATGGCGACAACTGTTCACAGACATTGTGCGAAAACCAGGTGAGCATGGAATCAATGGCAGCAAGGTAAATGATGGTATCCCACCCTGTCTGCAATGGGCTTTGGATGGGACTCCCTTACAGTACTGTCCCAGGGAAAAGAGGATGGACGTGACCGACCAGTCCAAGCAAGTTTGCCTGAGGACGAGCAGTGACATGAGGCAGTTGACAGCCACACCCTGTGTCAGCCGAAATGTTGAGGTTGTTTGCATGTAGATCAGTAACAGAGGGAAAACAGCACGGTCACACGCTCACATTCCACCAGATTGCCTACTGCATGATGCAGTGTACCAAGACGATAGCAAAAAAAAGGTCCAAAATGAAGCAACTGTTCACTCTCCCTTGGAGAAGTTGGCTGACAAGGCCAAATGCAACCGTGAGCAGCATCACCTACCAGAAGACTCCCCAGTGATCATCATCATGGACTGGGTTGCCTCCCACAGCCAAGAAGCCCTCAGTCCCCTCAAAGGCAATCTGCCACAATGCAAATACCACCCTTCGCAGTACATTTTTTCTGGAAGAAAGAGACGTTTGCACATCCTGAATCCGCGAGACCATCAATCCTTCAATGACAAGATTCCTCAGGTTGTCGCTGCACGACAGTTTGGTGAAATATGGCATGCGAATCCACAATAAAGAGAAGCCCAGCAGAACACCACTTGACATGTCTGAGCGAACAATGAAAAGCCTGCACGTTCAGCTGGTCAGCGCATGGTGCAAAGAAAGAAGAACACAGCAGATAGTGACGTCCTGGGAAACGGTACTGCGAGAGGTCCCGATCGCCGACTAACTGGATGCCATGCCGAAACCGCCGCGTGTGCTGGGACGCCCTGAACAGGATATTCCTGCCATTCCCTTAAATCAGCATACCATTGAACCAGCCGATAAAGCAAGGGATCATGAACCGGAACTAGAGGCCCCTGCTGCACGTGAACTCCCTGCACCACCTGCAGCACCGCAGAGAGCACCTCTGGCCCCTTTGCCGTCAAGGAGCGAGAGGTGTGCAAGACAAGCAGCTGATCGTATGGTGAGGGCTGCCCAGCGCAATGCCCTACTGCAAGATTCCAATAACTCTGACGGTGATCCCTTCTCAGAGCTTTCTGCGTACCTCGACGTAAGCTACTCCGAGTCATGAGACAGCTGCTTTTAGAATTAATATTGCGTCTTGTTGTGTTTTCGGCCATGTGGTCCTTACCATTTGAGCTGTTTCTGTGACACTCTGGCACCGCCGCAAACAGTCCAGCGGACCTGAAGGTCTTGCCAAGTGGCACTGCGTTGGGACACTCAGTGCACTCGGTGTAGTGTTCTAACGGTCTGCAACCAATATGGAGGGCGGGGAGACGGGAAGGACTCAGGCTGCATTGCATCGTCTGAGCCCGGGCAGGACTGTGTTGTTTTCTTACGTGCTGACTACTAGGGTTCGCTACTGGTTTTACCAATTGATCGGGAAAACCGGTTATCGGCAATAATTGGAGGTTATTTTCAAAACAATTGGCACAACCAGTTATTTAGAAAGCTGTTTTAAACCAATTAATCGGAATGGTTCCAAACTTTTCGGGTTCTTTTTGACAGTACATGTTCCCCAATTTTTGCGCTAAACAGAGGCTTTGGTAGCAATAAACGATGGCCGATGGTGAATTACAACTTTCAACGCAGTTTTGATCACTGTGCTGCGACTTGTATGGGCTCTCTCCTGCCGATGGCAAGATTTTGGTTAGTAAAGGGCTATTAATCGCAAAAAACAGTTATTTTGAAAACTATTAATCGGCAAAACCGGTTATTTTTGTAAAAATAATCGTTTAAAACCAGTTGTTTTGAAAACTACCAGGTTCCAAACCTTACTGACCACGATTCTCTGTTTCAAAAAAGAATGGAGTACTGCAGTTAGTCTGTTTGCAAGTGTGCAAGGGTTCAGAGGTGACTGCAGAGGCAGATGAAAAGAAAGAATTGAAAAAATTGTTCTGCCTTTGATACAAAAAAACTAAGGGGTCTTGCATTGTAATGCCAAATGTGCTGCACTTCAAAACTTTTTGGCAAGTGATAAGGAAGAAGAGTGCAGAACATCTTGGCAAGCAAAAAGAGTTCAAAGCACTTTGGCAAGGAAGGAAACATTGCCAATAGTTGTGAGAAGTAGACAGTATTTTCTAAGAAAAAACAAAGAGAAAACAGTTGAAAAGCTTTGCTAACAATTTGGGAAAATCTTTTTTTTCGTTGAAACTGAGCTAAGAGCCTTCTGTCGGAAGAGGGGCCTGGTATGAAATTGTCGCGTCAAAATTGGCAGTTTGACAGCTACCCAGTCTGAAACTTTGGTGCCAAAACATGCGAAAATGGCAAGGTGCCTAATTTAAGCGCGTATGAAATGATTGCCTCCCCTGTAGTATGTCTTTGTTTTTTTTTGCATGTTCTTTCCCCATGTGCCCTAGAAGTCTCGAAAAAATTACAATCGCCTCTGAAAGTACCATACTGGATTCGAGCACAGAAAGAAGAATATTTTGGGCATAAATATGCAAAGTTAGAAAACTTGGTCAGTAAGGAACCCTGTTTCAGGCAACGTTTTTTGCGAATCTTGTAGCACATTTCCATGTGGCAAGACACCGCTAGAGGTGGCAACATTTTTACAATTTGTGCTCTTTGCAATGTACAGACTCCACCACCACGTAAAGGTTTCTGGTTTAATTGCAAAGTCCTCAGTGCATCTGACACTAACTCGGCTAGAATGAACAAAACAAACTACTTCCGCGGGAGGCCCCACCCGGATAGCTGGGACCCATAGAGCAAAATAAAATAAAACTAATTCTATGAATACGAAGAAATTTCATTTCATCAACGTACCATTCTCGATGCTCACTTGTTCAAAGCTTTTGTTGCACACATTTGTCCGCTTCTTCCACGTTGGAGCTAATAAGTTGCATTTCACTCAGCTCTATCGCCAAAATAGACACGATCAAGGAATTCAGATTGTGACAGTGAGATTCAGTT
The DNA here is from genome assembly GCA_964036045.1 of Eutreptiella sp. 'Long Island Sound 2002'. NCBI lineage: Eukaryota > Euglenozoa > Euglenophyceae > Eutreptiales > Eutreptiaceae > Eutreptiella > Eutreptiella sp. 'Long Island Sound 2002'. The sequence continues at coordinate 150,557,773 of OZ038381.1, read as the reverse complement.
TCCGATAGTTGGAAAAAAAACTACCGCAGTGGGCATCTAACAGGAGGATTTGCCTCTTGCTGAAAAGACGATTTTTTTGTCTGCATTTGATGATTTTTCATTCACATCAGTTTGTGCAAATTTGAATTCCGAGTTCAGTGCGTACTTTAGTTTCCTTTCAGATGGGGAAAGAATATGCCACTTGCTCGAGATGGCCTGTTTCACTTCTAGTTCAGGGTCAGGGGTTCTGATGGGCCGGGGCCCTCTCCTACCCGCCGATCTTCTAGCGCTGTGGCGCATAAGCAAAAAGCAACTTAGAAGCTTCCTGTGGGATTGAAGTTGTACTATTTTCATTTTCATGAAAAATGTAGTGAAGAAATCTCGCACGTATCCCCATCGGCCTGCAACAGCACTGTCAAATGTTACAGGAGGGCCAATGTGTGCCTATTGAGCGTTTTATATCCTAGTATGGCCGAATGGCACACTTTACGATTTCATCTGATTTTAGACAAGTCCTCATATTGGAATTATGGTTTAGATACCGTCGTGCTGAAGAGCTCATGTCCGGGGCACAAACATCGTACCTTGGGCTTTTTAGTCTTGACGCTGTCTTGGAGCTACATCAATTTATGGCACTCAGGCCGTGGACCATCTAGGGTAGCCTTGCACAGGAGGTCGCACGCAAATACACGGCGAAGCAGATTTCTGATCTTGATGGCAAAGTAGATTACATTGTTCCCAAACATCACAAAGTCAAATAGACAAAGCAATGCATATGTTGACAGAAATGGAATGCATTTTTGTTAGACTAGTGCAATACATTGCAGAACGCATCGCAACGCTTCCATGTTCTGTTTCCGGGTATGTGGACGATATCAACAAGGCGATTCTTTTTTTTCGTAACACAATTAGAAACGTAAATGGCATCGGAACTGTACCTGGCTGCCCTGATGCCCAATACATCATGTTGTGCGGCAAACTTGAACTCAATTATTGAAAACCGCTTGATTGAACAAGTGTCAGGTTTCTAACTGACGTGTGGCGTACCTACTTTAAAGTTGATGTCCGAATGCTTCAATGCCTTGACACCCAAAGAGACCCACGCCCACACCATAGTTGAAAAGCAGCTTCCGGTTTGGAGTTCTATGTGAAGCGCAGTTCACTGATTGTGTTACAATGTCTCTGTTTTTTTTTTAAACTTTTTTCACCTGCAGCAAAGCGTGCACAATCGGGCTAGCACCATGGCCAAATGCTACAAAGTGGCGTTGGCCATCTAGCTTCTACAGAAATTGCCCTTCTTTTAGGGCCCTAGGAAAGCTCTTCTGATCTTCCGTTGTATAGCTCCACAAGTAGTCTTTGGGCCGAGTCCTTGGTAGAGAGCCCTGCACCAGAAGCTGCAATCTCTTCTTCAAGTCTTTTTTCAAACTTCTCTGGTGTGCCTCCAAAGTTGCTTACACGTGGCCAAGCAGTGAGTTTCAAACCTGAGAGTAAAAGATTGAAGAGAAGGTGACGAAATACGTCTAGCGGAATAGTAGGACTGCTATTTGCCGAACAACGTATACGGTTCGACAAGACGTAGGAGTTCTTCCACAAGACGTACTGAGTCAACTGGAACATAATGAAGGTCCGTAGGACGGGCCCCTGCCATTGTGCGTGGTCTACCCCCTATTCCCGATTTCTCCGGCTTCTTCCCCGTTACTCCCATCGTTCTTGATCTCACCAATGCCTCCATGGTTCACCTGTAACCGCTGCATAGTGGTTGATCTTTCTTGTGATTGCGAAGCCTGCAGCCTTGATGCCCCAGGGGTCGTAACGCCCGACACTGCCCCTGATATCTCCGAACCCACATAACCCTCTTCGGACCCATATCCAGCCTCTGGGAGCGACATATGCGAAGCACTTGTAAGTCCAGTGAACTCCATGGTGGAATATGAAGAGTACGAAAACCCGGTCTACAAAAATGAAGCAGACATAGAATCTCAATGCGCATTCATCGCACATAATGACACAACGTGAAATCATTCGAAATAATTTGAATAAATCCGATTGGGAAATCACGAAAGACAAATGCGACTCGACGCGCGCTCACAGGCGACATCTGGCGGCGAACGGAAAACATGAAACTGAACGGAAAATTTACTGCACTAATGTACATCTGAGAATCATTGAAATTCTGATCACATCAGTGTATAATTGAGTGCTGACACTGCTGCCGTTACACTCCCCCTCTGAAAACATACGCCAGTATGTCAGGCTGGGTCAAGTGAAGTGAACGAAACGGCGAAAGTGACCAAAAACTGACAAATCCATGCCAAAATGTGTGAAATTGAGCTGAATTGAGCAAAATTGTGCTGAGATCTGTGCTTCGCGATGGCCATCGACTTGAATGAAACGTATAGGTACCTCAGGGCACACAGAAAAAGCTTCGTTCAAGCTCGAAAATTCGAAAATTGAAAGTCTGGGTGAAGAATGTACATGATGATTCATGATCCATGATTAATGATGAAATCAGGATCTGACATCCCACTGCCAGAAAACAGAAAACGAGCGTCGCCATGTCGTCGAGCGTCAAAAAAATAGGGTATCCCTTCATGGACTCCAAGATGTGTGTGTAAGTGCGGCTAACCCCCATCTGCTCAGATTTTCACTGATCTAACCCAGATGGACTACATTTTGGTCATTTTCTTTGCTTCGGCGGAATCGCCGCCTCGCAGCTCATTCTCAGGATCTGACCTATATATTTCTGAGATGCCGGATCTGATTCCGCGATCCATTCTCCGTAAATCCGCCGCGTTCCGATCATTTAGCTGGAATCGCCATTTGCCGCTGACGCGCGCTCGCGGGCCAGATCGGCCAAATATTTTTCACAATCGGATTTATTTAAATCTTTTCAGATAGATATGGACACTCAGATGTGCATAGTAAAATCCGCATCAATTTTCTTCATAGACTGGGATTTTCTGCCGGATAACACTCAACATGGATCTTGCTTCAGTTGTTGCTGCTCTTGCCTCCGTTGGTGTCCGAGTCTCCGGTTCTACCCCCAATAGCAGCGTTCAGGTCGACTCCTCGCGTGCCTGCCCCACTGGTCTTGCCGGCCCCGAGCCCTCCGGCACCATCAACGACCCAGGGCAGCACTTTCATGGTAGCAGAGGCTACCTGAATGTTGTTCCTTTGGTGTCCCAACCACAGCTAGCTCCCCAGTACGGCCCCGTAGACCCCGCCACCTCGGGAGAAGTAACGATTACGTTGCCCTGGTGCTGTGCGAACGAGGCCTTGAGAGGAATGCCTTGCGCAAGCCCAAGCTGCCCAAGAAGGGCACAAATCAGCAGCTGTGGAGACCCAAATTACCATCCCAATCCCAGTCGAAATTGGCCATCAAGCAGCTGGAATCTGCCAGCCTACGCCGATGGCAACGCTCCGCTGGAGCTTACGGACCTGGCAGGTACCAATACTCCTTACCAATGTCCACATTTTGAGACCATCGACGCCGATCTGAACGACATTGAGATGGGTGGTCCAGGTGAGGTACCTAGCTATAATCGACCAGCGTCTTGGGCACAATGGGACGACCATTTGTCTTCAGAAGTGACCCGTAACCTTGAGGCGCTTGAGGCCCTTTGTCTATTAGCCACGTCTAAGCTGATAGGACAAGAAAGAATCGCCTCTGATTTTTTAATGGAATATTTTTTCCTTCTTCAAGAAGAAATTAACACCAGGATGTGGTGGCGTTCTCAAGAAGATGACTCTTTTGCCATTTTTTTGCAGATCTGGGAAGCCAGTCCCTTCCCGAAGGAGAAGACCAAGGCACCTGTTGCCGGGCCCTCCGCCCCTCATCCCCCTGTTTCCATCCGCGACGATCTAGCCGCCGCGGTTGAGGAAGGAATTTCAGAGGCAGCCAGGCAGGCAAGCCTGGAAATTAGGGCTGAAGGAGCTCCCCAAGTGGACTCCTGGCTGCGAACCACCGAGATTAGCGGTCCGACAGCCTGCTCAGGCCCTTCAGGACACGGTATGTACTGTCCTGCCGACTGCTCCTGCAGATTCCAGCGAGATACTGAGCTCCAATTGCTCAAAGATCAAATGCAACTCATCATTCAATGGCTGGGAATTAAAGATCCCTTCAAGACGCACATGCGGTCTGAGGGCGCCTCATCGGTGGAACAAACAACAGAGTCGTCGGAGGAGGCGACAGAAATTTTTTCAATTGCTCCTTCGGTGGACTCCAAGACCACCGATGCAAGGATCAGCAGGACCAAGCTAAAGGAAAGGGTTACAATCTCTCGATCTCAGAGTAGGACGGCGAAGGCTAGGACTGAGGCTCAGAATGCCAAGCGAACTGCCTCCCGTACTGCCCCTCCTGCTGCTGATTCCAATGCCTTAGCCCAGCTGTTGCTCGCCCAGACCCTCGCCGGAGCTGGTGTGGCGAATGACGCCGCCAAGGTGTCTGCCATTACGGCCGGTGTTGGGCTGGATTCGCTTCTTAATCCTACTTCATTGCGACTTCGTCAGGTTGCCAAGCAACCGAAGTATAATGGGAACCCCAGACGTTGGCCTCAGTTCCAACGGGAATTTAAATTGTGGGTTAAGACTCAAAAACTCCAAGATGATCAGTTCCTGATGGCCCTCTTGGACTGCCTTGAGGGAGCGCCGGCCAACACTTGGCTCAGGACCTGGAGTGATCGTGAGGATACAAGTTCCCCCCTTACCTTTGATGAGGTGTGGGAACAGTTGGAGGTACGTGGATCCCGGCTGCCAGAGGACCATTACCACCAATTGTTGAAGAATTTTCCTTCATTCTCGCGATTAATCTTGCACGAAGTGCAAGACAAACAACAGCGCTTCTGGAATCTAGTGGAAGAATCTGAACATTCAGGCGAAAAATTTTCTAGTGCCGAGCTGAAAAATCTGATTTTTGACAAGATCCCCTCAGAAACTGCCGCCACCCTTCGGAATAAACAGTCCGAAGAAAAGGTCAAGACCTGGTGGGCGGAGGTCGAAGGCTTCGATGCCTCGGCAAACAGGTTTTCCGTCAGGGAAGCACTTCAAAAGTGTTCCCCCACGTCGTTTACCAAGGTGAAATTCACTGAAAACACGTGGAAAATCAAGTTTAATGAACACGAGGATCGGGACTTGTTTGTCCAAGTCCTCAACAGGGGAGTAAGCTACCATGGCCATCGCCTGAAGGCCAAGAACTGGGTGTTTTCGTTCACCCTGAAAGATTTCTGGGAAGAGGTTGAGCGGCTCGCTGACGCCGCCAATCAAAATTTCCATGAGGGTCTGGGGGGAAACAAGAATACCCAGCAAAACACCGAAAATGGGGCCCAAAAGGGCAACAAAAAGGTGAATGACACCCGGAATGTTCAGGATCACTGTAGCATCTGCCTTCTTCTAGGTTCTACGAACCGAGCTAAGACGCATTCTACTGGTAATCACCGATGGTCTCCTTACGATCACAAGGTGATTGGTGAAAATATCAGTAATCCGCAGAATTCAGACAGGAATGACAGACAGGTGCATGGTGGGAAGGCTGGAAAAGGGAATCCGACCCCCTCCGGTGGAAACAAAAATACCGGAGGCCCTGGCGGGTCCCAAGGCAAAGGAAATCAGACTCCATCCGGCTCCGGTGGGCAGCCGAACGGCCAGACAAATCCAAATAGCAACGCCGGAGGCGGAAATCGAAATCCAGGCCAAACCCCTCAATCCGGTACAAACAAGGGAAATGCTCCAGGATTCCAGGGTAAAGGTAAGGGAAATCCTTCGGGAACCCCTTCCTCTGGTAAGGGCAGAGGGCGTGGCGACGGTGGAGGTCCATCATCCGGCGGCCGTGGCCGTGGACGTGGAAAGGGCAACCATCGTGTGCATCAGGTCTCAGGTGCAGATCATGTGTCCGATGCGGATCGAGATTACGTTGAAAATGCCTTGAATCCAGCAGATGATCCGTTCCAAGATGAGTGGGTCGACGAATCAGGGTGTGTTCACAATGTTAACGCAGCCACTGGAGGTCAGAACGCCTAGAGGAGCCACGAAAATCGCCCCTCCCCAGGCGATTTCAGGCATGATCCCCAGATTCCATCTGGACCATTACTTGATGTAGGGTCGCTTGTCTCCTCTCCCCTGGATCCGGCAGCGGATCCTTCTGTTGTAGTGGACGAGGTTGGTGTACAGTCCAAGCACAGGGCCCGTAAGTTTGTCACAAAGCTGTGGGTCTCTGATTGCAAGGGCAATTTCCACCTCGCCACTTGTTTGTGTGACAATGGATCAGAGGTAAATCTCCAATCCAATTCTTTCTTACCCGATGACTGCTTACAGGATTCGCTTTATCCTGTTACCCTCGAGGGAGTTTCTGGACATTCTCTCGCAGGTGGGCAACGCGGTTGTTATATATCAACTCATTTGGTCGCTCAAGACCTTTGGAAAGAAGGTAATGTGGAGGAAGTTGTCCTTAAGAAAGACTACTTCTATCGTGCCGACATAAAGTATGACCTTTACTTGGGCCATCCTTGGCTTAGCAAGAACAGGGTGGCGCCCGTAGGTCATCGGCGTTGTTTTTTGCTGGAGTCAGGTCCCTTGGAGCGTCCTGAATTTCGTTTTTTGCAAGCAGGGTTTAAAAGTGCAGAAGAATTTTTGAAGCAAAAGGTTACACCAAAATTTGGCGAAGATGTCACCATTGCACAGGTGAATGGGAGTGCCGATTACTCCCGAGAGTTAGAATGTCTTCGTAGGGACTCCCAGCCACGACGCCCTTCGCGCTGGCACTCTTCATCCTACAGAGTTGTCGACAAATGGCGCGATGCAATTTGTGAATATTCTTATGAACACCATTCCTTTTCGCCACAGTATGATGCCTTTGCTAACCGCGAGAACAAGCGCTTTGACAAGCATTTTCGCGACGCTTGGACCCATAAATGGGACAAGAAGTTATGGATTAATCCTCCGTTTCACTTAATCCAGCAGGTCATCCACAAAATCAAGCAAGATAAAACCCAGGCGATTTTAGTTGTGCCCTTGTGGGACGACAAGCCTTGGTTTCAGGAATTACAAGACATTTGTGTAGATTACATCGAACTTCCCAGGAAGATTAAGCTGTATGCCAGGGACGACACAGGTCCCCTGCCACAGCGGTCCTGGAGTTCGCTTGCATTCCTGGTGGATGGAAAGCTTTCTGACTCTAATTCTGCTGATTCTGGTACTGATTCTTGTGTTGGGTCTGAATCTGAGGTTGAGCGTGGTACTGATGATGAATCTATTTTTTCTGATTTTTGTCCGTCAGATACCCAAGGTGATCCAACGTCAAATGGATCCGCCTCGTCTCCCTCTTCCCCAATACGATCGACATCGAAAAGAATCTTCAGTGCACGGGCGAAGAAAAATTTTAAATCGCGCCGCAAATTCAGCGTTTTTTATGAAAAACCCCGTGTGGAAGCTTTCATAGATCCTTTCGAGGAGCTGGATCACGAAGATAATCTCTGGAATGTCGACACTCGACCCACCTATCTTCAAGAGGCAGTTGATACGGACCTGTTTAGGGACATCCGTAAGAAGATTCTTCCTGCCAAGGCCGAAGAAGTCGCCAAAGTTTTTTCGACAGTAATTCCTGGCGATCAGGTGGACACTGAATTGTGTTCCAAGGCAAGAGAAAAGATTTTTGAGGAACGGAAGGACACAACCCTTTCGGGGAAGTTGATCAAAGACCCCCCTGTCTGTGGGCAGTTCGGTGAAGCCTTCATCGAGCTTCGTGAAGGGTACAAGGCGAAGAAACAGCGTCCTTATGAGAACCATGGACATAAACATGAGATCCTCAGAAAAATAATCGAGAGAAATCTCAGGGAATTTGGTTGGCTTGAGGGTTGTATGACCAGCGAATGGTGCTGTGCACCCTTCACAGTCCCGAAGCCGCCGCCTGCAGACCAGAACACTATTGATGGTTGGCGAATGGTTGTTGATTTTCGCAATCTCAACGCCGAAACCAAGGCGGATTCACACCCCCTGCCCCTCATTGAGGAGGAAATCGCCAAGAGGGCAAGAGGTCGTTTGTTTTCTGTGCTGGATCTCTGTCACGGTTTTCACCAAATGCCGTTGAGGAAGGACAGCAGGCCTCTCACTTGTATGTGCACGCCATGTGGCCCAGTCCAGTGGACGGTCATGCCCATGGGCCTGAAGAACGCCCCTTCGTTTTTTCAAAGAATGATGGAGGATGTGCTTTTTACAGCCCATCCTGAGCTTCGTGCCTTCGTGAGTGTGTACATAGATGACATAATCATCGCGACGGAAGGGGAGGGACTGACCGAAGCCGAGCTGGTGGCCCTACATGAAAAGCAGCTGAACCAAGTTTTGGACATTCTTGACGCCAATCAGCTGATTTGTGGGCCAAAGAAGGGAAAATTATTTTTAAAATCAGTCGAATTTTGTGGTTCTCTTCTAGAGAACGGCACCCGACGACCCAGTCCAGGGAAGCTTGTCGCTATTCAGAAGTGGAAGCGCCCTGAGACGATCACGGAGTTGAGAGGATTCCTGGGTTGTTGCAATTTTTACCACACTTTTGTGCCGAATTATGCCAAATTTGCTGCCCCCCTCACTGAATTATTGAAGGTAGGGAGAGATGCGGACAAGGCAGGTTCAAAGGTTCTTGTCAAGTGGACTGACGAGTGCGAGGAGGCCTTCCATCACTTGAAGGCGGCCCTCTGCGAAGTCGCCACGTTGCATGTGCCGCAATTTGACCGACCCTTTTACATAAGAACTGACGCTTCTAGGTACGCGATCGGAGCTGTCCTTGAACAGGTTGATGAAGCCACAGGTGATCATTACCCTCTTGCATTTTGGTCTCGGAAGCTAGCCCCACGCCAAATGCAATGGTCGCCGCGTGAGCAAGAGACTTACGCCATAATTTGCGCTCTGAAAAAGTACCAATCGTGGGTTGGCACCAACCGAGTCGAGGTCCTGGCAGATCATCGATCTGTGGAGTATTGGGCCACCGAACACATTGATACTGTCGCGAGCCCAGCTGGTGGACGGGCCAGATGGCACGAATTTCTCAGTCTGTTTGACCTCCATGTGTCGTATTTGCCTGGAAAACACAACACGGTAGCGGATGCTCTGAGCCGATGGGCTTACCCCGCTTCAGAGGGGCTGCAAAGTACCAACATCCATGGTACGGAGCAGGACCGCCATGTAATAATCGAGTGGGATCAAGAAGAAAAGAAACTCATTCGACGTGCATGCATGCAATGCGCTGTTAAAAAGCACGCATTACCGTGTCACGACCTCACGGCCTTTTCAGATCCGGCGCATGCTCATGAGATCTGCACCAAAACACTGAAAGTCGTGGAGAAAGTCACCGATCCCTCCTCAGGGAGTGTGAAACGGTTTGACTATACCCGACGAGTAAGTCGATTTCGGTTGACCCAGGGCATTAAGCGTCTAGATCCGGCCAAAACTCCACCCCTGCCTAAAGATTCTCTTATCATCCGTGACTGGACGTCCGATTACCTGCAGGATCCCATGTTTAAAGAGGTCTTTGGAAATCTCAAATCCAAAGATGCTCACAAGGATGGGATTTTTTCTGAGTACTCGTTGGATGGGGGGAAGCTGTGGATGGAGGGTAAATTGTGCGTACCAGACGCCCTGGCCCCCCGAGTGTTAAACTGGTGGCATAAATGGGAGTCCCCCCACGCACATGGTCGTCGATTATGGTCGATGATTAAACATAGGTTGTTTGGCTCACGGCTATATACTCATTGCATGAAAGTAGCCGCCGGATGCGCCCAATGTGCTGTCTCGACGCCCCCCAGCGCGAAGAAGCACGGCCATCTGAGGCCACATCCTATTCCGGAGCGCCTCTTTAACAGAGTCACCAGTGATTTTTTCCATCTCGGTGAACTCGACGACGAAGAGTGCCATTGGACTAACAAAAAAGTCAATGGTGTGCTCCTTATTCAGTGCCGTCATTCCGGCTACATTCAGTGTTGCCTTGCAACATCGAGTTGATGACCGGCAAGGCTGCCGCCAAATGGTGCGCGCAGACCTGGATGGGAGGTTGGGACGTCCCATCCGAGGTGGTTACGGACTCAGGCAAAGAGTACACCTCCGAATGGTGGAGGGAATTATGTGCTCGCCTTAGAATCCACCACCTGCGATGTGAAATCCACTCGCATCGAGCGCTGCCTGGCGAAAGAGCCGGCCGCTCACTTATAAATATGCTTCGTAAGGAGCTCGCGAGTGAAAAGGATTTCCATTGGCTTGAGATTCTTTTCGCCATGCTTCGCCGTTACCACAACACGCCTTTGTATCATGGCCTTTCTCCAAATGAAATTGTCTTTGGACGAAAGAAGTGTTGGTGGAACATGCCGTTGAATAATCCTCGCCCCTGTAAAGATGCTTCGTTGTTTTTGGACGACGTCCAACGAGCAGACAAAACTGTCTCGAAATTAATCGAGAAGCATCAAGCTGACTGGCTTTGGGTTCAGAATCAAGGTCGAAAAAACCCCCACAATTTTGAAGTCGATGATCGAGTTTGGCTTCCAAAATCCGAAACCACCCTGGACGGAGATGATAAGCTTCTTCACTTGTGGGAGGGGCCATTCGCTGTTACAGCGCGTCTTGGTGAGAACAGGTGGAGGATTCGTGTGGATGTCAGCAGGGAAATTGACGTTTCGGGCGATCGCCTCAAGAGAGAGATCCCCTCCCCCAAGGATCGGGTTAAACCCCTTTTTTGGACTTCGAAAATTTTGTCGGACCGGGTCATCGAAGGGGGGAAGTACGAGCTCAAGAGGATTTTAGAAGCAAGACGTGACGCCAAGGGCGAATGGGAATTTCTATGTGAGTGGAGGGGCTTTGATTCCAGTCACAACAACTGGGAACCAGCCCATTCTTTGTCCATGGGTACACCAAGGGGTTCATTGACTTCCTCAAGAAGCACCCCGAAATTGGCGTACTCCTGACAGACTGTTTGTCGAAACCAGACAGACAAGTGGAGAGCGACGGAAAAAGACCTGTGGTGAATCGAGATCCAGCCTTTTACGGCCCTCAGCAGCCACATTCCAGGGCTGATCCGTCGATCCCCCCTCCTGTGGTCAGGCCAGCCCAGGAGCCAAATGAAGACCAAGCTTCGAGTTCGGCCGCTGATTTGCAGCGCCCAAGCCGTACGAGGGCCCGACCAGACAGGTTGGTGGTCACATGTATTCCTGCTTGGCCGAATTCAACTTGAAAAAACCACATTCTGCTCAATCCACTGTGCATTCTTCCTGATTATGTCATGATGTGGAGAACTGTGAATGTTTGATAATTTGACGTCAATCAACTTTTCTTTGGTCTCCGTTCGGCAGACAGGGCGTAGATACGCTACCGAAAGCCACGGAGTGTGCTGCCGTGTTCAGAAAAAACCAAACTCAGGCTTAATTCAGGCAGATTCGGGGTAATCTTGTCTCTGTTGGTCTGTGCATCTTTGGAATTTCGCTACTCGTGCAGATGGAAGCAAATGTACATAGTAAAAACGCTGGCCAGCGACATTCACCCCTACAGGCACCCCCTGTAGTACTGGCTGCACCAGATGCGACGCCAGGAACTCAGATCTTACCTTCATTTGGCGTGATGCGGAAGCCAAAGTCCAGATTCAGATCCAGGATCCTCAAATTTGCCTTGAATTTCTCAGGTTTGTCCATCATTCTGCCACTGTTGCACGAAACCCAGACGTCAATTGTTCAGACAACCTTCAGATAGGAGCTCTAGGGACTTCTAACAGCAACCTCTGAAGTCCGTAAGCTTCGTTGTATTTTTGGCACACGCCAATGTGAGCTCAATCCGACCTGAAACTGTCGAGAATGGTGAATCCAAGTGTCTTGTGGGACTCATTCGAAAGATTGGCCTTGTCCAAGTCGATTGACACCGCCGCCACTGTAAATAAAGGACTCTTCGGTGTCTCTCAGTTATATACTGTCAGTAAAGCGCCTTCAGCGAACCTTCGGCGCGTTACATGCCAAGGATCCAGGGCCAGCATGTCCCATCATGATGCATCATCACATGATCCACATTTTGATGGAATCTGTTAGATGCTCGCGAACCAACGTGCCGGAAAGCACAATTGAGCTGAATAAACGACAATATATATTAACTCTAGTCTAAACGAAGGTGTTAGTAGTTTCAGTTCTAAACATTCCGCTTCATTTCACCTTCATCTTAGGGAATTTGCACATTGTAGGACAATTTAGGTTGATTTCCTTGTCATCTCCTCTCATTCCTCGAAGATCTGTCGACGGCTTTGCCTAACTTCGTTGACGCTTATGATTTTCTGTGCACTTAGGGTCTGTAGACTACATTTGTATTTGTTTTCCCTCTCTGTGATTGTTTAATCTCCTTCATCTCTGCCCAAATTGATTCTTAATCTTGTTGAATTTTGTGATCATCCACCAGATGCGCCAAATCTGAAGCACATGCTGCACTTTTCAGAACGAGAAAAGCGGGAGTAACACGATGTAGAGTTCGGCGAGGACACCGTAGCGTGCCCGCGACAGCGAAACTGTGCCAGAGCGCTGAGATGTCACTCCATTTCTTGATTCCCCCACTCAATCCACCAATAATCTACCTCATTCTCAACCAGTGCATGGTTTGGTATCGATCCTCGATACGTTTACAGGCTTTTTAGCCCTTAACCTAATGTTTTACTGCACGGAGGACTGTTCGTCACTTCTCATTCTGTCTCATTTCAGGTTCATCCATCCTGATTCAGTGCCAATTCAGCCCAAATCAGGTCAGATCAAGCAGATTTCGCCCCATCGAGGCTACATTTCTATTTTTTTCTGGGACTTACCCGCACTACGTTCTTCGTTGACGTAGCGACACACCCCAGTGTGTTTTTGGAGGGGGAGTGTAAGTGCGGCTAACCCCCATCTGCTCAGATTTTCACTGATCTAAACTGGCTGGTGTCATTTGTAGCCATGAGACCAGATGCCAGATTATGGTACAAAATGTGCCTGAATTGAGACCAAAAGCAGTGAATCGCGCACGGATTCAGGGTGGCGAAACTCACCGCAAGCCAAAATAGGTCCAATTCAATGTCGATAGACACTGTGTGTAGTGTTGAACGGAAATCCAGTTCTCATTCATAGCCAATCCAGGTCAAATCCTCATGATGATGATGAATCCCATGATGGAAATCCAATCATTTAAAGTAATGATAGCCAAGAAAACCCAGTGGGGATTCCCCATACTGTCAGTATTGTTCCCAGGGCTTCATGTTTAATCCAGTATGAGCCAGGAGGGGTAATTGACTCGTTATAGTCCCAGAATGTATAAGCATCCAATGCTTGGTACTGGGAATTTGCCAAAATTGAGCTGATTCTGAGGGGGATTCCAACACAATCCACAGATGAACAGCGAGTCGACACAAGTAAGAACACCATCGTCGTCACCTGGTCTATATAAGCCCTTTGACAGTGGTCTAGTGGAGAACGAACCAACCGTCTCAATGTAAGAGCTGATGGAAATGACATTCTCAGCAGATCCGTCAAACACATGAAATGAATGACACTCAGTCATGTGCCAGAATCTCTGTAATGAGCACGAACTCGAACGAGTCCTTCCCAAGGCGAGTAGAGAGGTCCAGCCGACAGCAAAGGGTGATAGTGTCGTCGTGGTTGAGGGTAATGGCCTTTCGGATCCTCGGATTGGAATCATCTGAGATGAAGCACATGATTCACATGATGACCATGATGGGAATGGTGGATGGAATGACCAGGATGACCCCAGAATGTCCCATCATCTGTCCATCGAACCACTTAGACGATGCGTCAGGACTGTAGAGTCCCCATGCCAAGGGTATATGTCGACCGTAAACCTCTTCGAAAGTTTCGGCGACCCAAATTCTGATCAGATCTTGTCTTGAATGGATGATGCCACAATTGGAGCTTCTTCTTGTGCTTGTAAGTCTTCCTTGGTGACACAATCCTTGATCAGCGAGAGCTCTTTGTCAATCTCAGGGTGTTTCTTCAGGAACTTGATGAAAGTATCCGTATACCCATGGATAAAACTTGAAGCTGGCTCCCATTTGTCTTCTTCTGGACCGAATCCTTTCCATCTGCACAGAAAGTACCACTTGCCTCGAGCATTCTTCTTGTACTCAAGAATCTTCTCCAACTCGAAACTGCTTGTGACCATCTTCCTGTCGCTTAGGTACTTCGAAGTCCAGTAGAGAGGCTCGAACCTTCCTTTGGGGCAGGGTACTTCGGCCTTCAAACGATCTCGATGTACTTCTTGATGCCTGCCTGGCTCAATCTCAATGTTGAATGTAGTCTCACTTAGTTGACTTTTGACTTGGAATGGGCCATCCCACAAAGGTAACAATTTGTTGTCGTCGTTCAGGGTGTCGTCTGACTTACGAAGCCAAACTTGCTGGCCTTTCTCGAAGGGTTTTCCTTGCGTTCTTGACTTATTTTTGAAATTCAACCAATCTGCTTGACTTTCCACTTTGGCTTGGATCCACTTGGCTTCTAAATCCTTGATCCTTTCAAACCATTGTGAGGCGTCGTAGCACTGCCTTGGATGATGCATCACTGGTCCTGGACCCATCTTCTCTCGACCAAAAACCAGCTCATTCGGACTTAATCCAGTGTAATTCTTGGTACCATGGTATCTTCACAAGACACAGTAAATGGTCTCCAACCAATTGTAGTCTTTTTCAGTCGCCAGGAATTTTCTCAGAATGGAGATAAGAATCCTTCCAGCGCGTTCAGCAGGGAGAGCTCGATGGTCGTAGACTCGGGCACGAAGGTGATGAACTCCCAATAGGGCACACATGTTCTCCCACCAAGTCCCAATGAACTCTTTCCCACTGTCCGTCAGAATTTCACTGGGCACATCCCAGTTACTCAGCCACTGACTTGCAGTCCACTTGGCAGCCATTTCAGAGGTGAGATGCTTCGTGTTGCAAGGGAGGACTTGGATGTAGCCACTGTGGCGGTCTTGAATTAACAAAACCCCATCGATAGGCTTCCTCGTCTAGAGACATTCCTCTTGGATTTGTCCCAACTCGAAGACATCCGCCGTCACCTTGTCGAACAGCCTCTCAGGAATTGGTAATCCCTTCAGTAGTCCTTCTGCCTTTTGATTCTTGGGGATGGTCGCCTGACATTGCTTGCATCCTTTGGCAACTCGTTCACAGGCACCCTTGAGGTCCCTTGTGTACACTCTGTGGCGTAGCTCCTGTTCCAGCACACGAGAATGTGTGTGGGCTGTCTCATTCCGATGCCAATGTTTGACATATTGGTCAATCAGACAATCAGGAACACAAATCCGTCCTTGCCAAAATAACTTGTCGCCTTGGATTTTGAAATCAGACGTCTCTTCAGAGTCGTAAGGCTTGTCCCCTTTCAACTTGTGGTATACGGACCCAAAGAACCTGTCCTCCTTGTACATCTTCGTCCAATCCACATAGAGGAAGGAAGTTTCCTCGTCCTTTTGTTGTGGAGGGAGCGTGGATTTCGCTTTGGATCTCGTCGTAGGAAACACATTCAGGAGTGGCAGCGACGACTCAGAGTCAGAGTTAACTCCTGCCGTCTGATCTGCCTTGGTAATCTCCTTGCATCTGACCAAATCCACCTTCATCCGATTTTTAATCGAACATTGGAGACAATGTTTCTTGATCAGTGCTTCTTCCTCCTTGTCGAACTCGATCACCTCAGCTTTATCCGTCGCTGTCCCATGAAAACTCACTTCAGAGTAAGCCTCTGAGGCTGGGTAGGCCCAGCGACTCAGGGCGTCCGCCACTGTATTGTAGCGATCCGGAATGTAAGTCACATGGAGGTCAAATCTGCTGAGAGTTTCATGCCAACGGCCTCTTCTCCCAGCTGGTCCACCAGGGGTATCCACATGTTCTGTCCTCCAGCTCTCCAGTGACTTGTGGTCAGTCAGTACCTCGACGCGATGGCCCAAGATCCAACCTTCATAGCGCCGTAAGGCACAAAGGATTGCGTAGGCTTCTTGTTCCCTTGGACTCCAATTTCGCTGCCTTGTTGTAAGCTTGCGAGACCAGAAAGCCAGCGGATGATGGTGACCTTCGTCATCGACTTGTTCGATCGTAGCACCAATGGCGTAACGACTGGCGTCTGTACGAATATAAAAAGGTCTTCCATCCAACCACGGAGTCTTTAATGTAACCACATTTACCAGTGCTTCCTTGAGACCAGTAAATGCCTCTTCACATTCTGGCGTCCACTTGAGCTTGACTTGAGATCCCTTCTTTCCTTCTATTTTGCCAACCTTCAGTAACTCTGTCAATGGACCAGAGAACTTGGCGTAGAGAGGAAGGAACTCGTGGTAGTAATTGCAGCAGCCTAAAAAAGCACGAAGCTGCGTGATGGTTTTAGGCCTTTCCCAGAGCTGCAGGGCAGCAATTTTTCCTGGGGCTGGTCTTCTTGTCCCATCTTCCAAGACAGAGCCACAAAATTCCACCGATTGGAGGATCTTCTTGCCCTTCTTGGGTCCACACACGAGCTTCTCTTGTCGAAGGACTTCGAGAACTTTTCGAACTTGTTCTTCGTGCAACTTCAGGCACTCATCAAAGTTGTTTCCCAACGGCGTAGCAATCAGAAGGTCGTCAATGTAGATGCTGCAGAATTCTTGTAAATCCAGAGACTTGTGCTTCTGAAATAAAATAGTCTCCATCATCTTCTGGAACATCGACGGCGCATTCTTCAGACCCATCGGCAGTACAGTCCACTGGACAGTGCCACAGGGCGTGCACATTGCCGTCAAATGCCTATCCTCCTTTCGAAGGGGCATCTGATGAAAGCCATGGCGCAAATCCAACACAGTAAAGAGCTTGCCTTTGTCTCTCGCGGCGATCTCCTTCTCGATTAGAGGAAGAGGATGCGCGTCTGGTACTGTGGCGGCATTCAGGGCTCTGTAATCCACCACTAGACGCCAAGCATCTATGCTGGATTGGTCAGCAGGTGGGGGTTTTGACACAGTAAATGGTGCTGAACACCACTCAGAACTCATGCAGCCCTCCAACCAACCGAACTCATAGAGATTGCGCTCAATAATCTTTCGCAGGGCATCTGCTTTGGTGCCGTGGAGATAGAATGGACGTTGTTTGTGCACCTTTGAGCCTTCGATTATGTCAATCTTGGCTTCCCCATTTTCACATCGAATTGGGGGGTTTTTCCACAACTTCCCACTCAGCACGTCATCTTGATAATCTTCGAACACTGCGTCCCTTCTTGCAGATATCTTGTCTCCGTCGACCTGATTTCCACATTTAATCACCGACGTTATGTCCACCAATTTGCGAATTGTTGGTCGTGGTCTCATATTCTTGGCCACTTCATTCCAAACTTCTTCGTCGCATTGTTGGCGGATGAAGCTCACCTGAGCTCGCTCCTCTGTGGGATCCCACCAATGAAAGGGGTCCACGAATGTCTTGAAGGGATGGTCGGACGAATTCAGCTTCATTCCTGTCAATTCAGGCGAGATTCTTGGAGATTTGTCTTCATTCTTGCTTGAAATCTTGACTTTTTTGGCTTGATTCTTGTCTGATGGGGACGAATTGTAATGGATGGAGGCGTTCTCTTGAGGGACGCCGATTGTCCTTCCCTCCTTCCGCGACGATACGTCGGGATTCCGCTCTCGATCGTCTTCATCCACTCCAATTTCGTCGATTTTTGAGGAATTTGAGATAACCTCTTCTGTTCCCATTTCACTGCCATCTTGCCAATAATCTCCCAGATTCCCATCAACTAAGCACGCCAACGTGCTCCACGAACGCTGTGGCAAAGGCTTGCCATTGTCTTCGCAATACAGCTTCACTCCCTTGTGAGGTAGCTCGACAATGTCGATAGAAATGTCCATGATGTCCTTGAACCACTCTTGTCTTCGCCAATTGGGGACAATTAAAATCGCCTTCGCGCTGGATTGCTTCAGCTTCTGCACTACACGAGGGAAGACGTCGAAGGGCGGATTGATCCAAAGAGGTTCAGACCAGTCCTCACTCCAGGCATCGTCGTAGAACTTCGGAAATCTTTTATTCTTTTTGTTTGCAAAAGCATCAACTTCAGGACGAAAATTGTGGTTCTTTTCGAAATAATCCACCAGAATGTCCCGCCATTTGTCGACCACTCGATAGCAAACTGACTTCCACTTCTTGCTGTTCAACGCATCCACCTTTCCTTCGTCGAAATCTTCTTGATTCCTTGTCCATTCCTGCCCATCTTGCTGAAAATGCAGCTTATTTTCTCCTTGAATTGGTGGATACTCTTGGTATATGGGTGCAGATAATACAGTTCGGACGGGTCGTTGGTCGACGGATCTTGGAGGAAGCACGTCCTGTGTCCCATGGGCGACACACGGTGAGCGTGAAGCCATGGTTGACCCAAGAATAAATCGTACTTTATGCTGGCTTCATAGAATTTTCCAGCAAACCACTCCTCAGTGACCGTCTCTTCCACACTCCAGACTGATTGTTTCACCAATCTGACCGCCAATTCTGCTTCTCTGTCGCCACCGTCAAGACGATGTCCGCTGACTCCCTCCAGCTGTACAGGGGTGGAGGACATCTTCGTCTCATCCTCCTGCAGAAAGCCTTTCCTCACCAGGTTCACCTCTGAACCATTGTCGATCAGACATCTGGCAAGTTTAACCTTACCATCTGTCGATCTGACCTGGATCCAGCAGACAAACTGGCGCTGCTTGCCTGGCCGGACAGCGCTGAGGACCCAGGCAGGGTACAGGAGGCCGGAGGACCGCGCCAGTCGATCCCAGCAGCGTCCATCCACCGCCCCAACTACCCTGATGGGTTTTTCCTCCTGCCACTCAACCCCAGTGTTGGGATTTGGGTCAAGTTGGCTTCCCTATTACCATTCTTCTTCTTCGTTCGGCTGTACGTCCTGTACTTGTCCTTCGTCAACCCATTCTTCTCCTGCTTCGACAGCATTTACTCCTTTTCCGCGTCCACGACCTCCAAATGATTTCCCCGCACCACCTTTCCTACCTCCTTGACCTTTGTTGTTGGAGGTGTTGGAATTGGGGTTGGATTCGTTGGATCTGCCCTTGCCTCGACCTCCAGTATCCTTGTTGTTGCCGAAGGTCTTGTTCGCTGGCGTCTCCGCGTACAGGGGGTTGCCATTCACCTTGGAATCATCTTGATTCCCGGACTTTCCCTTGCCATTTCCACCTTTTCGGCCATTTTTCCACCATTTTTTCCACCAGCATCGGTCCATCTTGAGTCGCTTGGATCTCTGCCTTGCTGCGAGTAATCTTTTGGTGTCCAGTCTCTGTTCTTTCCTTTGGACTGCCCTTTACCCCTTCCCCTTCCATGCTGGTCAGCATCTCGTGCTCCATCCTGCTGGGGATTTTTGGGAGAATTTCCCTTTCCATCCAAATTTGGACTGAATTGTCTTGAGATCTGAGGGCGTCCATCTGTGATCTGCGGTCGAGTGAGTCGCCGCTCGACCTTCTTTTCCAAGGGCAATGCACACAGAGCATCCCTTCTCACCAACGGCGTTGACCTTGCCTCCGAAGCCATGTGCATCCTGGGACTTCTGACGTTCTAAGTTTGCATACTTTTCAAGTTGGTCCCAGATCTGCTCGACTCCATACGAGAAGATCCACGGTCGTACCTTCAAAACTGTTCTCTTATACTTCACTTTTCCATCCACCATGCTGCAGAAAAACTCCGACTGTTCAGAATCGTGGAAACCAACTCTCCATCTGCCCTCACGAATAGTGATGTCCTTCAATCCAGTAGCACTGATAGAGTGTAGCAACTCACGAACAGCCATTTTTCCCATAGTTTCTGGTAATCCTCGGACTTCAACCCAGTTGCCCAGAACTTTTTGGTCCGCCTGAGAGTCCCTGATCTTCTGCTTGGTCTCCGGCGTGAGCTTGCTCAGGAGGATCTTCTTCATTTCGCCTTCAGAAAGTCCTTCTCCAGAGTTTTCCGCCTCTTGCACCAAAAACTCCAAATCTTGCCTTGCAATTTGGATCTCTTCCAGAAAGAATTTCTTGATCGCCCTGAAGTTCTCGGAACGGTTCCTGTGATGATCTTCAGGTAGTCGAGACCCTTTCTTCTTCAGACTGCGGTACAGCTCCTCATACGTCAGGGGATCTCCCTGATTTTGCCTCTCCACATACAGATTGTATGTGCTTTCTCGGAGCTTGCCCGTCAGACAATCCATCAACCCAAGGATCCAGAGTTCCTTGTCCAGCTTCTCCGTCTGCAGCCACACCACGAACTGCCTCTCGAAGGACGCCCAGTAATTTGGGTGCCCTGAGAACTTCGGCTGCTTCATCACGGAGCCCCGGAGCCTCATGTGCAACGGGTTGAGCAGGTGGTTGAGGTTGAAATTTGAGGCTGTGCCAACCGGATTGACGAACACAGGGTTGACTGCGGCGCCTCCCATTGCCTGTGCTTGCGCAATTGCGGCCGCCAGCAATGCCTGGTCCACAGTAGGCTGCACGAACGTCGTCTGCGGTGCTTGATGCAGCCTCATCTCCTTCAATTTCTTCTGCTTTTCTTTGATCTTGGCCTCGTTTTCTTTCGCCTGCCGGTCCTTCTTCTTCAAAGCCATAGATCGCTCCTTCACAGTGGTCCTTGCTTCTCCATCAATATCTCCGACAGTACCCACGGACAGTACAGACTTCCCTGACGAAGATTCTCCTCCTTCGGTACCCAGATTGAACCGAATTGGACTTGTAAATCCAGTAGGGGGGATACCAGAAATTCCAGTAAAAGCTGGATGTGAACCAGTTTGGTGGCCAGTAAAAGCTGGGGGTGCTGGAGAATGTGGAACGCCGTAAGGCGTGGATGTGGGTGCAGCTGAGGAGGTAGGTGCTGGGTGGCTTGCCATTGTAGGCGCTGGTCCAGTGAGCCCAGTAGTGCTCAGATTTTGTACCAGATTTGTAAGGTTCTCCAGCTTCTGTTCCATCTCCTTCCACTTGCTGTCATCATCCCTCTTTTTCTCCTTGGCGGCCTTCTTCAGCTCCTTCACCCTTGATTCCAGCGACGAAATCTGTCGTCGACAGGAGCAGTCCTTGGCGCACTCGCCACAGGAAGGGCATCTTGTCCCCTTTCCTTTGCTTCTCACCTCGTCGACCCAAGTGTCAACACTTGAGGCAGAGCTGGGGAGTTTGGACAGCTGCTCCCTGGAGAGGTGAGAATGCGTCGAAACACACCTCATCTCGTCGACCTCGTCGTCCTTCGGACCCCAGGCGCCAGACGGACCAGCCTGCTGACGCAGATTCTGGCGTCTCTCCTCGGCGATGATGACCATCTGCGGCATCACGGCGGCCTGGTGGTCGAACTGGTCCAGCAGTTCTTCCCAATCCTCTTGCTCCTGCAGCTGGGCGTCGAATCTCGACCGGCCGCTGTCCCTGAGGAACTGGCACGACGCCCTGAACCAGTCCCTCAGGCGGCCACGATAGCCCGCCTCAGCCAGCAGCCAATTCTGCCGGTGCAGGAATTCCTCATTCGGGATCTGCTGAAAGTGGTTTTCCCAGTAATCACCACTAATTTCAGCTTCAGACTGCTCTCCTTCGCTGCTGCTGTCTTCCAGATCAGGCAAAGCGTGAGAGGAGGAACCAGATTCACTCGAGGAGGGAGATTCTCGACCGGGTTTATGTAAGTGCGGCTAACCCCCATCTGCTCAGATTTTCGTAGATCTGCCCCAGATTGACTACATTTTGATCGTTTTCTTTGCTTCGGCGGAATCGCCGCCTCGCAGCTCAGTCTCAGGATCAGACCTATATATTTCTGATGTGCCGGATCTGATTCCGCGGTCCATTCTCCGTAAATCCGCCGCGTTCCGATCATTTACCTAGAATCGCCATTTGCCGCTGACGTGCGCTCGCGGGCCAGATCGGCCAAATATTTTTCACAATCGGATTTATTTAAATCTTTTCAGATAGTTTTGAACACTCAGATGTATTTAGAATAATCCGCATCAATTTTCTTCATAGACTGGGATTTTCTGCCGGATAACACTCAGCATGGATCTTGCTTCCGTTGTTGCTGCTCTCGCCTCCGTTGGTGTCCGTGTATCTGGTTCTACCCCCAACAGCAGCGTTCAGGTCGACTCCTCGCGTGCCTGCCCCACTGGTCTTGCCGGCCCCGAGCCCTCCGGCACCTTCCACGACCCAGGGCAGCACTTTCATGGTAGCAGAGGCTACCTGAATGTTGTTCCTTTGGTGTCCCAACCACAGTTCGCTCCCCAGTACGGCCCCGTAGACTCCGCCGCTCCTGGAGACGTAACGATTACGCTGCCATGGTGCTGCGCGAACGAGGCCTTGAGAGGAATGCCTTGCGCAAGCCCAAGTTGCCCAAGAAGGGCGCAAATCAGCAGCTGTGGAGGCCCAGATTACCATTATGATCCCACTCGAAATTGGCCATCAAGCAGCTGGAATCTGCCAGCCTGCGACGATGGTAATGCTCCAGTGGAGCTTACGGACCTGGCAGGTACCAACACTCCTTACCAATGTCCAACATTTGAGACCATTGACGCCGATCTCAACGACATTGAGATGGGTGGTCCAGGTGAGCTACCTAGCTATAATCGACCAGCCTCTTGGGCACAATGGGGCGACCATTTGTCCCCAGAAGTGACCCGTAACCTTGAGGCCCTTGAGGCCCTTTGTCTATTAGCCACGTCTAAGCTGATAGGACAAGAAAGAATCGCCTCTGAATTTTTAATGGAATATTTTTTCCTCCTTCAGGACGAAATTAACACCAGGATGTGGTGGCGTTCTCAAGAAGATGACTCTTTTGCCATTTTTTTGCAGATCTGGAAGGCAAGTCCCTTCCCGAAGGAGAAGACCAAGGCACCTGTTGCCGGGCCCTCCGCCCCTCATCCCCCTGTGTCTATCCGCGACGATCTAGCCGCCGCGGTTGAGGAAGGAATTTTAGAGGCAGCCAGGCAGGCAAGCCTGGAAATTAGGGCTGAGGGAGCTCCCCAAGTGGACTCCTGGCTGCGGACCACCGAGATCAGCGGTCCGACAGCCTGCTCAGGCCCTTCAGGACACGGTATGTACTGTCCTGCCGACTGTTCCAGCAGATTCCAGCGAGATGCTGAGCTCCAAACGCTCAAAGATCAAATGCACCTCATCATTGAGACGCTGGGAATAAAAAATCTTTTCAAGACGCACATGCGGTCTGAGGGCGCATCATCGGTGGAACAAGCAACAGAGCCGTCGGAGGAGGCGACAGAAATTTTTTCAATTGCTCCTTCGGTGGACTCCAAGACCACTGATGCAAGGATCAGCAGGGCCAAGCTAAAGGAAAGGGTTAAAATCTCTCGATCTGAGAGTAGGACGGCGAAGGCTAGGACTGAGGCTCAGAATGCCAAGCGAACTGCCTCCCGTACTGCCCCTCCTGCTGCTGATTCCAATGCCTTAGCCCAGCTGTTGCTCGCCCAGACCCTCGCCGGAGCTGGTGTGGCGAATGATGCTGCCAAGGTGTCTGCCATTACGGCCGGTGTTGGGCTGGATTCGCTTCTTAATCCTACTTCATTGCGACTTCGTCAGGTTGCCAAGCAACCGAAGTATAATGGAAACCCCAGACGTTGGCCTGAGTTCCAACGGGAATTTAAATTGTGGGTTAAGACTCAAAAACTTCAAGATGATCAGTTCCTGATGGCCCTCTTGGACTGCCTTGAGGGAGCGCCAGCCAACACTTGGCTCAGGACTTGGAGTGATCGTGAGGATACAAATTCCCCCCTTACCTTTGATGAGGTGTGGGAACAGTTGGAGGTACGTGGATCCCGGCTGCCAGAGGACCATTACCACCAAATGTTGAAGAATTTTCCTTCATTCTCGCGATTAATCTTGCACGAAGTGCAAGACAAGAGACAGCGCTTCTGGAATTTAGTGGAAGAAGCTGAACATTCAGGCGAAATATTTTCTAGTGCCGAGCTGAAAAATCTGATTTTTGACAAGATCCCCTCAGAAACTGCCGCCACCCTTCGGAACAAACAGTCCGAAGAAAAGGTCAAGACCTGGTGGGCGGAGGTCGAAGGCTTCGATGCCTCGGCCAACAGGTTTTCCGTCAGGGAAGCACTTCAAAAGTGTTCCCCCACGTCGTTTACCAAGGTGAAATTCACTGAAAACACGTGGAAAATCAAGTTTAATGAACACGAGGATCGGGACTTGTTTGTCCAAGTCCTCAACAGGGGAGTAAGCTTCCATGGCCATCGCCTGAAGGCCAAGAACTGGGTGTTTTCGTTCACCCCGAAAGAACTCTGGGAAGAGGTTGAGCGGCTCGCTGACGCCGCCAATCAAAATTTCCATGAGGGTCTTGGGGGAAACAAGAATACCCAGCAAAACACCCAAAATGGGGCCCGAAAGGGCAACAAAAAGGTGAATGACACCCGGAATGTTCAGGATCACTGTAGCATCTGCCTTCTTTTAGGTTCTACGAACCGAGCTAAGACGCATTCTACTGGTAATCACCGATGGTCTCCTTACGATCACAAGGTGATTGGTGAAAATATCAGTAATCCACAGAATTCAGACAGGAATGACAGACAGGTGCATGGTGGGAAGGCTGGAAAAGGGAATCCGACCCCCTCCGGTGGAAACAAAAATACTGGAGGCCCTGGCGGGTCCCAAGGCACAGGAAATCGGACTCCATCCGGCTCCGGTGGGCAGCCGAACGGCCAGAAAAATCCTAATAGCAACGCCGGAGGCGGAAATCGAAATCCAGGCCAAACCCCTCAATCCGGAACAAACAAGGGAAATGCTCCAGGATTCCAGGGTAAAGGTAAGGGAAATCCTTCGGGAACCCCTTTCTCTGGTAAGGGCAGAGGGCGTGGCGACGGTGGAGGTCCATCATCCGGCGGCCGTGGCCGTGGACGTGGAAAGGGCAACCATCGTGTGGATCAGGTCTCAGGTGCAGATCAGGTGTCCGATGCCGATCGAGATTATGTCGAAAATGCCTTGAATCCAGCAGATGATCCGCTCCAGGATGAGTGGGTCGACGAATCAGGGTGTGTTCACAATGTTAACGCAGCCACTGTAGGTCAGAACGCCTAGGGGAGCCACGAAAATCGCCCCTCCCCAGGCGATTTCAGGCATGATCCCCAGATTCCATCTCGACCACTACTTGATGTAGGGTCGCTTGTCTCCTCTCCCCTGGATCCGGCAGCGGATCCTTCTGTTGTAGTGGAAGAGGTTGGTGTACAGTCCAAGCACAGGGCCCGTCAGTTTGTCACAAAGCTGTGGGTCTCTGATTGCAAGGGAAATTTCCACCTCGCCACTTGTTTGTGTGACAATGGATCAGAGGTAAATCTCCAATCCAATTCTTTCTTACCCGACGACTGCGTGTTTGAGTCGCCTCATCCTGTTACCCTCGAGGGAGTTTCTGGACGTTCTCTCGCAGGTGGGCAACGCGGTTGTTATATATCAACTCATTTGGTCGCTCAGGACCTTTGGAAAGAAGGTAATGTGGAGGAAGTTGTCCTTAAGGATGACTACTTCTATCGTGCCGACATAAAGTATGACCTTTACTTGGGCCATCCTTGGCTTCGCAAGAACAGGGTAGCGCCCGTAGGTCATCGGCGTTTTTTTTTGCTGGAGTCAGGTCCCTTGGAGCGTCCTGAATTTCGTTTTTTGCACGCAGGGTTCAAAAGTGCAGAATAATTTTTGAAGCAAAAGGTTACACCAAAATTTGGCGAAGACGTCACCATTGCAGAGGTGAATGGGAGTGCTGATTACTCCCGAGAGTTAGAATGTCTTCGTAGGGACTCCCAGCCACGACGCCCTTCGCGCTGGCACTCTTCATCCTACAGAGTTGTCGACAAATGGCGCGATACAATTTGTGAATATTTTTATGAACACCATTCCTTTTGGCCACAGTATGATGCCTTTGCTAACCGCGAGAACAAGCGCTTTGACAAGCATTTTTGCGACGCTTGGACCCATAAATGGGACAAGAAGTCCTGGATTAATCCTCCGTTTCCACTAATCCAGCAGGTCATCCACAAAGTCAAGCAAGATAAAACCCAGGCGATTTTAGTTGTGCCCTTGTGGGACGACAAGCCTTGGTTTCAGGAATTACAAGACATTTGTGTAGATTACATCGAACTTCCCAGGAAGATTAAGCTGTATGCCAGGGAGGACACAGGTCCCCTGCCACAGCGGTCCTGGAGTTCGCTTGCATTCCTGGTGGATGGAAAGCTTTCTGACTCTAATTCTGCTGATTCTAGTACAGATTCCTGTGTTGGGTCTGAATCTGAGGTTGAGCGTGGTACTGATGATGAATCTATTTTTTCTGATTTTTGTCCGTCAGATACCCAAGGTGATCCAACGTCAAATGGATCCGCCTCGTCTCCCTCTTCCGCAATACGATCGACATCGAAAAGAATCTTCAGTGCACGGGCGAAGAAAAATTTTAAATCGCGCCGCAAATTCAGAGTTTTTTATGAAAAACCCCGTGTGGAAGCTTTCATAGATCCTTTCGAGGAGCTGGATCACGAAGAGAATCTCTGGAATGTGGACACTCGACCCACCTATCTCCAAGAGGCAGTTGATACGGACCTTTTTAGGGACATCCGTAAGAAGATTCTTCCTGCCAAGGCCGAAGAAGTCGCCAAAGTTTTTTCGACAGTAATTCCTGGCGATCAGGTGGACACTGAGTTGTGTTCGAAGTCAAGAGAAAGGATTTTTGAGGAACGGAAGGACACAACCCTTTCGGGGAAGTTGTTCAAAGACCCCCCTGTCCGTGGGCAGTTCGGTGAAGCCTTCATCGAGCTTCGTGAAGGTTACAAGGCGAAGAAACAGCGTCCTTATGAGAACCATGGACACAAACATGAGATACTCAGAAAAATAATCGAGAGAAATCTCAGGGAATTTGGTTGGCTTGAGGGTTGTATGACCAGCGAATGGTGCTGTGCACCCTTCACAGTCCCGAAGCCGCCGCCTGCAGACCAGAACACTATTGATGGTTGGCGAATGGTTGTTGATTTTCGCAACCTCAACGCCGAAACCAAGGCGGATTCGCACCCCCTGCCCCTCATTGAGGAGGAAATCGCCAAGAGGGCAAGAGGTCGTTTGTTTTCTGTGCTGGATCTCCGTCACGGCTTTCACCAAATGCCGTTGAGGAAGGACAGCCGACCTCTCACCTGTATGTGCACGCCATGTGGCCCAGTCCAGTGGACGGTCATGCCCATGGGCCTGAAGAACGCCCCTTCGTTTTTTCAAAGAATGATGGAGGATGTGCTTTTTACAGCTCATCCTGAGCTTCGTGCCTTCGTGAGTGTGTACATAGATGACATAATCATCGCGACAGAAGGGGAGGGACTGACGGAAGCCGAGCTGGTGGCCCTACATGAAAAGCAGCTGAACCAGGTTTTGGACATTCTTGATGCCAATCAGCTGATTTGTGGGCCAAAGAAGGGAAAAATATTTTTAAAATCAGTCGAATTTTGTGGTTCTCTCCTTGAGAATGGCACCCGACGACCCAGTCCAGGGAAGCTCGTCGCTATTCAGAAGTGGAAGCGCCCTGAGACGATCACGGAATTGAGAGGATTCCTGGGTTGTTGCAATTTTTACCACACTTTTGTGCCGAATTATGCCAAATTTGCTGCCCCCCTCACTGAATTACTGAAGGTAGGGAGAGATGCGGACAAGGCAGGTTCAAAGGTTCTTGTCAAGTGGACTGACGAGTGCGAGGAGGCCTTCCATCACTTGAAGGCGGCCCTCTGCGAAGTCGCCACATTGCATGTGCCGAAATTTGACCGACCCTTCTACATAAGAACCGACGCTTCTAGGTACGCGATCGGAGCTGTCCTTGAACAGGTTGATGAAGCCACAGGTGATCATTACCCTCTTGCATTTTGGTCGCGGAAGCTAGCCCCACGCCAAATGCAATGGTCGCCGCGTGAGCAAGAAACCTACGCCATAATCTGTGCTTTGAAAAAGTACCAATCGTGGGTTGGCACCAATCGAGTCGAGGTCCTGACGGATCATCGATCTCTGGAGTATTGGGCCACTGAACACATTGATACTGTCGCGAGCCCAGCTGGTCGACGGGCCAGATGGCACGAATTTCTCAGTCTGTTTGACCTCCATGTGTCGCATTTGCCTGGAAAACACAACACGGTAGCGGATGCTCTGAGCCGATGGGCTTACCCCGCATCAGAGGGGCTGCAAAGTACCAACATCCATGGTACGGAGCAGGACCGCCACGTCGTAATCGAGTGGGATCAAGAGGAAAAAAAGCTCATTCGACGTGAATGCATGCAATGCACTGTTAAACAGCACGCATGCCCGTGTCACGACATCACGGCCTTCTCAGATCCGGCGCATGCCCATGAGATCTGCACCAAATCACTGAAAGTCGTGGAAAAAGTCACCGATCCCTCCTCAGGGAGTGTGAAACGGTTTGACTACACCCGACGTGTAAGTGGATTTCGGTTGATTCAGGGCATTAAGCGTCGAGATCCGGCCAAAACTCCACCCCTGCCGAAAGATTCCCTTATCATCCGTGACTGGACGTCCGATTATCTGCAGGATCCCATGTTTAAAGAGGTCTTTGGAAATCTCAAATCCAAAGATGCTCACAAGGATGGGATTTTTTCTGAATATTCGTTGGATGGGAGGAAGCTGTGGATGGAGGGTAAATTGTGCGTACCAGACGCCCTGGCCCCCCGAGTGTTAAACTGGTGGCATAAATGGGAGTCCCCCCACGCACATGGCCGTCGATTATGGTCGATGATTAAACATAGGTTGTTTGCTTCACGGCTATATACTCATTGCATGAAAGTAGCCGCCGGATGTGCCCAATGTGCTGTCTCGACGCCCCCCAGCGCGAAGAAGCACGGCCATCTGAGGCCACATCCTATTCCGGAGCGCCTCTTTAACAGAGTCACCAGTGATTTTTTCTATCTCGGTGAACTCGATGACGAAGAGTGCCATTGGACCAATAAAAAGGTCAATTGTGTGCTCCTTATTCAGTGCCGTCATTCCGGCTATATTCAGGTGTTGCCTTGTAACATCGAGTCGATGACTGGCAAGGCTGCCGCCAAATGGTGCGCGCAGACCTGGATGGGAGGTTGGGACGTCCCATCCGAGGTGGTTACGGACTCAGGCAAAGAGTACACCTCCGAATGGTGGAGAGAATTATGTGCTCGCCTTGGAATCCACCACCTCAGGTGTGAAATCCACTCGCATCGAGCGCTGCCTGGCGAAAGAGCCGGCCGCTCTATTATAAATATGCTTCGTAAGGAGCTCGCGAGTGAGAAAGATTTCCATTGGATGGAAGTTCTGTTCGCATTGCTTCGTCGTTACCACAACACGCCTTTGTACCATGGCCTTTCTCCAAATGAAATTGTCTTTGGACGAAAGAAGTGTTGGTGGAACATGCCGTTGAATAATCCTCGCCCTTGTAAGGATGCTTCGTTGTTTTTGGACGACGTCCAACGAGCAGATAAAACTGTCTCGAAATTAATCGATAAGCATCAAGCTGACTGGCTTTGGGTCCAGAATCAAGGCCGAAAAAACCCCCACAATTTTGAAGTCGATGATCGAGTTTGGCTTCGAAAATCGGAAACCACCCTGGACGGAGATGATAAGCTTCTTCCCTTGTGGGAGGGGCCATTCGCTGTTACAGCGCGTCTTGGTGAGAACAGGTGGGGGATTCGTGTGGATGTCAGCAGGGAAATTGACGTTTCGGGCGATCGCCTCAAGAGAGAGATCCCCTCCCCCAAGGATCGGGTTAAACCCCTTTTCTTGGACTTCGAAATTTTTGTCCGATCGGGTCATCGAAGGGGGGAAGTACGAACTCAAGAGGATTGTTGAGGCAAGACGTGACGCGAAGGGCGAATGGGAATTTCTATGTGAGTGGAGGGGCTTTGATTCCAGTCACAACAACTGGGAACCAGCCCATTCTTTTGTCCATGGGTACACCAAGGGGTTCATCGACTTCCTCAAGAAGCACCCCAAAATTGGCGTACTCCTGACAGACTGTTTGTCGAAACCAGACAGACAGGTGGAGAGCGACAGAAAAAGACCTGTGGTGAATCGAGATCCAGCCTTTTACGGCCCTCATTCGTCACATTCCAGGGCTGATCCGTCGATCCCCCCTCCTGCGGTCAGGCCAGCCCAGGAGCCAAATGAAGACCAAGCTTCGAGTTCGGCCGCTGATTTGCAGCGCCCAAGCCGTACGAGGGCCCGACCAGACAGGTTGGTGGTCACATGTATACGTGATTGGCCGAATTCAGGGAGATCCGTCGTGACTTGAGTCGCCGACGCCATAATCTGGGTAACAGTCGTCTAGTTCAGGGCGTCATGGCACTCGTTGCTAGGGCTCAAGGGTGTAGGTTCCAAACCCTTGCATGTCCAACTCCTACAAAAGCTCCAGCCTCGCCCCGTCGACCACTTATTCCAATGTGAGTGTTCTGACGACTCGTATAAACCACATTCTGCTCAATCCACTGTTCATTCTTCCTGATTATGTCATGATGTGGAGTACTGCGAATGTTTGATAATCTGACGTCAATCAACTTTTCTTTGGTCTCCGTTCGGCAGACAAGGCGTAGATACGCTGCGGAAAGCCACGGAGTGTGCTGCCGTGTCCAGGAAAAACCAAACTCAGGCTTAATTCAGGCAGATTCGGGGTAATCTTGTCTCTGTTGGTCTGTGCAATTTTGCAATTTGGCTACTCGTGCAGATGGAAGCAAATGTACATAGTAAAAACACCGGCCGGTGACATTCACCCCTACAGGCACCCCCTGTAGTACTGGCTGCACCAGTTGCGACGCCAGGAACTCAGATCTTACCTTCATTTGCCGTGATGCTGAAGCCAAAGTCCAGATTCAGATCCAGATTCCTTGAATTTAACTTGAATTCCACAGGTTTGTCCATCATTCTGCCACTGTTGTGCAAAACCCCGACGTCAATTGTTCAGACAACCTTCACATAGGAGCTCTAGGGACTTCTAGCAGCAACCTCTGAAGTCCGTAAGCTTCGTTGTATTTTTGGCACACGCCAATGTGAGCTCAATCCGACCTGAAACTGTCGAAAATGGTGAATCCAAGTGTCTTGTGGGACTCAATTGAAAGATTGGCCTTGTCCAAGTCGATTGACACCGCCGCCACTGTAAATAAAGGACCATTCGGTGTTCCTCAGTCATATACTGTCAGTAAAGCGCCTTCAGCGAACCTTCGGCGCGTTACATGCCAAGGATCCAGGGCTATCATGTCCCATCATGATGCATCATCACATGATCCACATTTTGATGGAATCTGTTAGATGCTCGCGAACCAACGTGCCGGAAAGCACAATTGAGCTGAATAAACGACAATATATATTAACTCTAGTCTAAACGAAAGTGTTAGTAGTTTCAGTTCTAGACATTCCGCTTCATTTCACCTTCATCTTAGGGAATTTGCTGATTTTAGGACAATTTAGGTTGATTTCCATGTCATCTCCTCTCATTCCTCGAAGATCTGTCTACGGCCTTGCCTAACCTTGTGGACGCTGATGTTTTTCTGTTCACTTAGGGCCTGCAGACTACATTTGTATTTGTTTTTCCTCTCTGTGATTGTTTAATCTCCTTCATCTCTGCCCAAATTGATTCTTAATCTTGTTGAATTTTGTGATCATCCACCAGATGCGCCAAATCTGAAGCACATGCTGCACTTTTCAGAACGAGAAAAGCGGGAGTAACACGCTGTAGAGTTCGGCGAGGACACCGTAGCGTGCCCGCGACAGCGAAACTGTGCCAGAGCGCTGAGATGTCACTCCATTTCTTGATTCCCCCACTCAATCCACCAATAATCTACCTCATTCTCAACCAGTGCATGGTTTGGTATCGATTCTCGATACGTTTACATGCTTTTTAGCACTTAACCTAATGTTTAACTGCACGGAGGACTGTTCGTCACTCCTCATTCTGTCTCATTTCAGGTTCATCCATCCTGATTCAGTGCCAATTCAGCCCAAATCAGGTCAGATCAAGCAGATTTCGCCCCATCGAGGCTACATTTCTATTTTTTTCTGGGACTTACCCGCACTACGTTCTTCGTTGACGTAGCGACACACCCCAGTGTGTTTTTGGAGGGGGAGTGTAAGTGCGGCTAACCCCCATCTGCTCAGATTTTCGTAGATCTGCCCCAGATTGACTACATTTTGATCATTTTCTTTGCTTCGGCGGAATCGCCGCCTCGCAGCTCAGTCTCAGGATCAGACCTATATATTTCTGATGTGCCGGATCTGATTCCGCGGTCCATTCTCCGTAAATCCGCCGCGTTCTGATCATTTACCTGGAATCGCCATTTGCCGCTGACGCACGCTCGCGGGCCAGATCGGCCAAATATTTTTCACAATCGGATTTATTTAAATCTTTTCAGATAGTTTTGGACACTCAGATGTATTTAGAATAATCCGCATCAATTTTCTTCATAGACTGGGATTTTCTGCCGGATAACACTCAGCATGGATCTTGCTTCCGTTGTTGCTGCTCTCGCCTCCGTTGGTGTCCGTGTATCTGGTTCTACCCCCAACAGCAGCGTTCAGGTCGACTCCTCGCGTGCCTGCCCCACTGGTCTTGCCGGCCCCGAGCCCTCCGGCACCTTCCACGACCCAGGGCAGCACTTTCAGTTTAAGGTTGGGTGGGGCGTTCATGCAACACTCAGCACAAGTATGAACACCAGGCCAATGCTTATGGCCACAGTAAGGGCACTCTGATGGTTGATCTTCGGTTCGCTGGGGAGATGCTACGAATGTAACCTCAGGGGGAACACGCAGTGACCCAGAACGAGTAATAGCCCCGCTAAAGTCCGACGATCTCAGAGTATCATTGG
Organism: Eutreptiella sp. 'Long Island Sound 2002'; assembly: GCA_964036045.1. Classification (NCBI taxonomy): domain Eukaryota; phylum Euglenozoa; class Euglenophyceae; order Eutreptiales; family Eutreptiaceae; genus Eutreptiella; species Eutreptiella sp. 'Long Island Sound 2002'. The sequence continues at coordinate 150,525,017 of OZ038381.1, read as the reverse complement.
AGATTCCAGAAGCAGAGTCATGATTTCCTCTGCTACCATGTAACCGCTGCATAGTGGTTGATCTTTCTTGTGATTGCGAAGCCTGCAGCCTTGATGCCCCAGGGGTCGTAACGCCCGACACTGCCCCTGATGTCTCCGAACCCACATAACCCTCTTCGGACCGATATCCAGCCTCTGGGAGCGACATATGCGAAGCACTTGTAAGTCCAGTGCACTCCATGGAGGAATATGAAGAGTACGAAAACCCGGTCTACAAAAATGGAGCAGACATAGAATCTCAATGCGCATTCATCGCACATAATGACACAACGTGAAATCATTCGAAATAATTTAAATAAATCCGATTGGGAAATCACGAAAGACAAATGCGACTCGACGCGCGCTCACAGGCGACATCTGGCGGCGAACGGAAAACATGAAACTGAACGGAAAATTTACTGCACTAATGTACATCTGAGAATCATTGAAATTCTGATCACATCAGTGTATAATTGAGTGCTGTCACTGCTGCCGTTACATCACCAAATCAAAACCCAAAATCCAAATTCCAAAAATATCCCGCAAGTACACCCCTTGGCAACCCTTGGTACTAAATCCAAATGCGTGGTCCACCAATTTCAATGGGCTTGAGTTGAGGACGGAGACACTTGAGTTCATCAATACATGAAAGTCATGGAGAAGGGAACAAATAATGACAATGTGCGGCAAAGGGAAACAGATGTAGAATTCGAGATGAAGCACTGGAATAAGATATGCGATTATGCAAGACGATGTTGTATCCCTACTCCAGGAATCGATATTATATACCATGCACACTCGAACTATGCGTTCCGTTATGGACGTGTGACGCCATGCAAGCACAACCTCGATACAACGGCTTAAGGAAACACATTGGTTCACGCAAGATCATGCATGAGGCAATGAACTCAATACCATGCATTAAGTGCATGGCAAACACAAAGAAAATCATATAAAAAACAATGGCATTATTGGGTTCCTCGCGAAGCTCGGGCACACATGGCCCATCCTCACTCTTGCCCACAGCACGGTAAAATGGAGTAAAAGACATGGGTACCAAACATAGAAAATGTTCTCACCGTTCATCAACCATGACACCATGGCCACCATGAACACAAAAGTACGGCATGGCCACATACATGACTTCTCCACCCTGGTCAGTCACCAATATGCACAATTGAGGAACTTGCAATGAGGATCACCAAATATGAGTCAGAAGAGTGACCTCACGGCAATGGCAACCACTACCTGACGCCTGGCATGTCCGACATGGATATCGTCATGATGGCAATGCGTCGGTACTTTACACTGGACGCCGGGTGCCCGTCACTCAGCAATATCATGCACAATGGCAAGCAAGTGAATAAGCTCGGCGGGCTTACTTGCTGCTTGCAAAGAAGACATCAATAAGGGCCAGCCCACCAAACCACACATGTTTAATGTATGCTACATACCAATTGCTGATCGCTGGGCATCCTACGGTAAGAGTGTCGCGAACCAAAGATGTGAATAGAAAAGCCAACACACAACATATCTCTCTTGCCCTCAGATCCTTAGACATGCCACTCGGTCCCACCACCTGGGTGCCTGATTGCTTTGGACCCGACGGCATACACAAACACGATTGTCATGTGCATTAGAAACAATTCAGACATGAACATGCGACATCAATATTGCCTATTTGCATGTTTTTGTGACACCGAGCCGATTCAACACATGCTACTTGGAGAGAGATTGGGTAAGAAGATTGGGATCCCAATGCTCTGGGTCACATGTAGAGACCTAGACTCGGCCCGCAGAGTGAGTGCACATCCCCTCCCCCCCTCCCCCCTGAGGAGCACTGCACGGCACTGGCCACGGCACTCCAAAGATGCACCAGGAGGTAGTGGAGAGGGCAGGCCTGCTACCACGCATGCCTACCAGGATAACAGTGATGTCGTATCCGATGGCTCCCCCCAGTGGGACGACCGCCACCACCGCCGGTCCCCCTCCCGCTCCCCCATCTCCCCGGGATGCACGGGGGAGACCCTCGCGGAGCGCGAGGAGCGGCAGCTGGTGGAGGCAGCGGTGCCGGTCGGGCCGCCGGCTGGGCAGCTCTGGGCGGCCCCTGCCGACACCGAGCCGTCAACCAGGGGACCTGCGCCGGCTGAGGAGACCGCCCCCGCCGCCCAGGCCACAAGCCCTGCTGCCCCGCCCCCGGAGGGGGCCCCAGGCGCACAGAGAGCCGAGACCGCAACCCGAGGAAGCAGCGCTGCGGCCCCGACCGCGGCCCCTGGCACGCCGCCAGCGCGGGGGGTGGCCCTGGCGCGGGCCGCGGGCGCCTCGCCGGGAGCCGCCACAGCCGCAGCGGAGGGCAGGGAGGGCGCGAAGTACCGCGCCCACACGAACCCCAGCGACACCCACACCAGCCCCCCCAAGCCGTACCCCCCCTAGGCCGCCTTTCCTACGGGACGGCCGCGGCCTGTCCGCCCCCCGGCGCCCGAGCGTACGCCACCAGGTGTCACGCTGCCGCACCTGCGGCGGCAACAGGACGCCCGGCGCGTGGTCCCGGAGGGGGGGTAACAGCGCGCAGGCGGGGCAGGGTGCCGGCCACGGGAACACGGAGCGGGGGACGGGAGGCGACCAGGGGAGTGCCCAAGGACAAGCGCAGGGGACAGGCCTGGGCGCACGCAGCAAGGAGCGAGGGCGAAAGCGTGGGCAGGGCGCCGAGGCCAGCGGCAGCGGAGGGGGACAGAACACGGGCAGCGGACGGCACGACGCGGGACCCGAAGCAGGGAATGGGCAAGGGCACGGAAAGGACACGCAGGGGCGCGAGCAGGGCGCCAAGGCGGGCGGCCCCGGAGCGCATGGAGTGGAGGGGGGCGCGGTCGGCGAACGTGGGCACAGCCAAGGGCATGGGCACGGACACGGGAAGGATACGGGCGCCGGCGGTGCGGGCCAGGGCGCAGGTGACGGTGGGCGGGACCCACGGCTTGGACAGGGAGACAAAGGCAAGGGGGCAAGGAAGGGACCCATGGGCAAGGGCAAGGGCGACGTGGGCCCCCGGGGACAGACAGGACGGGGCACAGGAGCCGCGGGGGGATGGCGGGGCAAAGGGAGGGGGACGGGGGGCGGGGCGCCCCCCCAGCCGGACGTACAGGCGGTGCGGTGTATCCCCCCTGACATCCAACAAATGCCGGCGCACCACACCCACCACCACCACCACCACCACGCCCACCTCTACAACATCGACCCCGACGCCAGAGACCTCATCCCCCCCCAGCCCCCCCAACCCCAGCAGCACTCAGCCCCCCCCGCGCCGAGGGCGGAGCCGGCGCGGATGGCCGCTGCCCCGGCGGCGGGAATCGGGGCACGGCGCCGGCGCCGCAGCCACAGGGGCCGCAGGGGGAGCCGGCGCGGGGCGCAGAGGGGGCCCTGCCCTGGGACCGGGACTGGGACGCGGTCCCAGACCCCCTACGGGGCGAGGCCCTCCCCCTGGTGGTTGAAGTGTACGGGTGGTTGAGCTGGGCCTGCTCGGGGACCACGAGGGGGATGAGGAACCGGCCCTTGGATGCCGTGCTCCTCCGGAGGGACGGGGGGAAAAGCGGCAGGTGCCCGCGGGGGGGTGGGCGGCCCCACAGGACCACAAGAGGGTCCACTGGGCGGTGATTCGGGTGGCGTGACCCGAATGGGAGCCGACGTGGCCGGCTTTCCTGGGGGGGCGATGCTCCGCATCACGGATGCGGATGCCAGCAACTGGCTCCCCCGTGGCTTGCGCTAACCGCTGACCCGAACCGCCGCCCCCAACACTCGCCGCCCCCCCCCAACCCGGCCAGCCAGCACCACACGGCGGCAGCGGGGAGAGCGGGGGGCCCAAGCGAGGGCCTGCAACTGGGTCTGGCACCCAAAGGATGGAACGGGGCGGGGGAAGGGTGCACCCCCCCCCATCGGCGGCTGGTCCTCGTGACCATAACCACCAGGCCGCCCCTCCCGCAACCGCCGGGAGGCGGCGCCCGGTGACCGGGGAGGGACTGCGGGGAACCCCCCCTCCCCCCCTCCCCCCCCCTCTCCCCCCACCGGCCCGCGAACGGCCGGAGGGCGCCCAGAGAGGCGGCGGCCCCGCAACCCCCCCGAGAGGGCCCCGGCACCCGGGGGGGGGACGCCACAGCCGCGGCAAGGGCGGCCGCGCGCCAAGTGCCCCCGGTCGGCAGCCCACTCACTCCCGCAGTGCCCGCTGCGGACCAGCAGCCTTGCGCCGGCGCTCAAGGGCGCCCCGTGGGCCGCGGCGGAACGGTGACGCCCAGGAATGCAGCGTGGAGGGCGGGGCACAGACGAAGCGACCCGCCTTGGTGCCCGCCCGGGGAAGGCGGGGGAACACACCGCGGCAAAGAGACCTCCCCGCCCCCCGCCCCGCGGGGCCCTCCGGACAAGCCCCTGGGCGTACGGAGCACTGGCAGCCCCCCCCCTCCCCCGCCAGGCTGACCCACCGACGGCCGGCCAGGCCGCACCCGGCCCCCGGGGCTGCCCGGCAACCCCGGCTGAACATATATACCCTGGGGGGGTGCGCTGGAGGAGACGGGGGACTGGGCCGGGGGCCACTAGCCACCCCCCGCGGGCAGGGGGGTGGGGAAGCACGGCGCTACCCCCCCTCCCCTCTCCCCCCAACTCCCCCCTCCGGCCTGTGGGCCGCAGGGGCGCCGGCCCTCCGACCCCCCCGAGGCAGAGGAGACGTCCCCCCCCCCACCAAAGGGGCCGCGGCGCCCGAGGGGGACGCAGGTGAGCCCGCACGCCGCGCGGCCCCATGCGCCCCAACGCCTGCTCTCGCGGGGGCCGCAACAGGCGGGGGAGCCCGCGCCAGTCACAAGAAAGGCGCACGGACCGTGCCCGGGGGCGGCACGCGAACACGAACTGGAGCAGTATGGAGGCCAAGCCCTCCGATACCCGAGCGTCGCCAATGACGCCCGGTTTGTTGCCCACCCAGGGAAGGCAGAGGGACAGACCGAGGCAGAGCGACTCCCTGCCCCGCTAGGCCCCCCGGCAGCCCCTTCGGGGAGGGCGGCGCACAGGCCGCCCCCCCCCCCCCCCCCCCCACCAGGCTGACCCGCCGGCGGCAGGCCGCGCCCGGCTCCCGGGGCTGCCCCACGACCCAGGCCAAACACGTACACTGGGGGGGGATGCGCCGGCGACGAAGGGGGGTCTGGGGAGGGAGCCGGAGAACCACGGCGCGACCCTCCCCCCTGTCCCCCCAGTACCCCCCACCGACCCGCGGGCCACGGGGGCGCCGGGCCCGCACCCCCCCCAAGGCAGAGGGGACGGTCTTCCCTCCCCCCTGGAAGGACCGCGGCGCTAGGGGGGGGGGGGGGGGCAGCGGGGCCCGCCTCCAGGCCCCCGGCCGCCTGCTCCCGCAGGAACCGCGATGGACCAGCAAACCCGCGCCAGCGCACAAGGACGCAACACGGACCGCGCCCGGGGACAGCAAGCGAGCACGAACCGGAGCGGTATGGGGGCGACGCCCCCCATGGCCAGAGCGACGCCAAAGACACCCGCTTTGTTGTCCGCCCAGGGAAGGCAGAGGGACGGACCGGGGTAAGGCGACTTCCCGCCCCACTGGCCCCCCCGGCCGCACTACCAGGGAGGACGGCGCGCAGGCCGCCCCCCCCCCCCACCCCCCGGCGTTGGAACGCCCCAGACGCGCAGACCCACCCCAAGGGGAGCACACAGCCCCAAGCCAGGTAGGGGGGAAGCGGGACCGGGCCGCCCCCCCCCCCAAGCAAGCCACACAGAGCACGCGACCGAGGCAGGACACGCGGGGGGGGCACGGACCGCGTGGAACGCCCCTACCAGCGCCCACCACCGGGACTGCGCGAGGTGCGCGCGCTTGTTAAAGTTTTGAAAACCTGTAAACATTTTGACTCCTCCATCCTTGCGAAACTCCGCTCACTCCTCAAAACCACAGAACACATCTTGGTTTTTTCAACCCGAATTTTCGTCATCCTCATATTTTCACTCCTCTGGACTTCTCGACCATTACCCTTCTCAAACGGAGGCACAACAGTAAACATGAGGTCCACAGATCCACAGGTCCAAATCGTCCCAGAAGAACTCGCCATCAGAGCGAGTTCAGAAGTAACCCATTGCGGCCTAAGCAACACAAATGATGCTGATGATGCACAGTTTAAAATCAATGATTTAACACTTCAGTGGTACGAGTTTAATCTCAGAAAAACGCAACATCTGGCAAGAACTCGATCGAGACGTACAACCCCTGTGCTCTGGCCAATGCGCGCGCGTGATTTGCGCGGCTTACACTCATCAGTACCACAACTGTAGATTCACACCATCAACTAAAATAATAGCATTGCATACACAGACCACAACCCTATGACCAGACCTGACAGAACAAACTGCTGGCTTGTGGGGAAAATTACACCCCCACCCCCAGCCCAAAACACCCAGCCAAAGGCTGCAGTGCTGCAGGTGGGTGTTTTGGCGAAAATAATGACAATTTGACACACTGACCTGCAGTTCACCAACCATCCAACCAATAGAGTGGAAAATAAAACAAAACAAGACACTTCAGTACCCCCCCACCAACAGTGCCAGCCCCTCAGGGTTGCATGTCGCATCCCGAAGGTCAGGGGCATCTGAAAAATGCCCTGTTGTCCCCAAAAGGCCCACACCAGTGGCGGGTCTGGGCTCTGCAGTGCCCTGCCAACGCAAATGACATGGGATTATCCGGGACAATTTCATTGTTGTCCCATTACCATATGATGAATGATGGAAATTCATAGCAATAACAAGGAAAAAGGTAGTCGTGCAGCACAGACTTGAGTCATCCAGACTCACTGCGCCCATAGATAAACAACAGATAATATACATACCTCAACCTGTATCTCAGAATATCTCTGTAACCTTCTATATCTAGTCACTATGCACTGCACACCATGGCTGCCATACACACACAAACACCCCACACAACCCACCATAGTGGCCTCGCTGCACTGCAAGTCCCTGCAATACAACAAGGGACTGCATGGAGAATGAATACATAATTCAGCATACCAACTACCTCAGCGTCCAGGTCAAGGTGTTCGCCTTGGCCTGGCTTTTGAGGCTGGGGGACCACCCCACACCCTCGGGCACCCATTGGTCTATGGACCCTGCAACTGTAGCTATGGGGCGGGTAACCGCAAAAAACAGTGTGGCGTGCTCTGGGGTGCCATCCGGCTATAGTCCATGCACTATCCCACCAACCGGTTTCCACACGACCCCCATAACCACTCAGCATACCCCAAAAGTGCTGGTGGTGGTTGCTTCATTTCCGGTTGGCCTCAGGAGATACCTCACCCCTTCGCCAATGGTGGTGTGTCGATAAACTGTGGCACACACAGATCCCAAGGGCAAACAAACACCCTGGACTTCGTTTCGGTGGTAGAAGTTAACATGTGGGCAATGGAAATTCCCACGGGAAGGGATTGACGCACCGCCCAATTTGGTACTCTACTCACACACTCACACATATACCGGGTGTCAATGTCACCATAACCCAACACCCCCAGGTGCCAATGCCTTTTACACCACCTGGATACTAGAACAGGGGGACAGGGGTACACTAGGCCTTCCAAGAAAACAAGCAAATGTATGCAAAAACTGTCATTTTACTAAAAGCTCACTACATCTTTGGGACTCCAAAGGTGGTTTAAAGTGTTATCTTTAATGTGTGGGTCACTCTTTCACCTTTGTGATAACCCAAACATCCATAACTGTCTTTTCTCCACAAACCTGTACACAATTGACTACCCACACAGAAAACATAAAAAACAGACTTCATTCAAAAAAACAAGGCAAGCCCATATATCAATATTAAAAAACTGACCAACTGATGTACTTTTTTTCGCAAAAACTACTGACTGTACCAAAGTCATTTTGACATTCACATCAAATTTAGCCTACATTCCTGTGAATAGGGACACAGGAACTACACACACAATGGCGGGAACTTGGACAGTACCATCAGTAGCACAGCGTCAAATAAATTAAAAGCCATACAACAGCGGGGTTAACAGTGCATTTAGCAGCACTGCTCAAAAGCACATACGGAGACCAAGTGAAAAACAACGCTGGTCCACAGACCTAGCGCGTGTCAGCAAAAAAGCTGGCTTGGCGGCATTGGAACGGAACTTTGGCGCGACAAATTTAGCTTGGCGGCGTTGGAAAAGAACCTTGGCGCGACGAATTTAGCTTGGCGGCGTCCACGAGGAAGTTTGGTGCGACGAATCTAGTTTGGCGGCGTCCACGAGGAACCTTGGCGCGACGAATTTAGCTTGGCAGCGTCCACCAGGAACTTTGGCGCGACGAATTTAGCTTGGCGGCGTCCACGAGGAACCTTGGCGCGACAAATTTAGCTTGGCGGCGTCCACGAGGAACCTTGGCGCGACCGATTTAGCTTGGCGGCGTCCACGAGGAACCTTGGCGCGACGAATTTAGCTTGGCGGCGTCCATGAGGAAGGTCTAAACAGCACTCACGAGGAATTTCCAAACTTGACGGTGTTCACGGCAATACGCGGCGAACTGGAAAGGAAAAGAACAAAAGGGGCTCGGCCAACACCCTTGGGCTGCTGAGCTGCGCTCAAGGGAGATCTAGGGCGGCGAAAGCGACGACGTGGTGGGACTTCTGAACTTGTTAAAGTTTTGAAAAATTGTAAATATTTTGACTCCTGCATCCTTGCGAAACTCTGCTCACTCCTCAAAACCACAGAACACATCTTGATTTTTTTAAATCTAAATTTTTGTCATCCTCATATTTTCACTCCTCTGGACTTCTCGACGATTACCCTTCTCAAACGGAGGCACAACAGTAAACATGAGGTCCACAGATCCACAGGTCCGAAATCGTCCCAGAAGAACTCGCCATCAGAGCGAGTTCAGAAGTAACCCATTGCGGCCTAAACAACACAAATGATGCTGATGATGCACAGTTTAAAATCAATGATTTAACACTTCAGTGGTACGAATTTAATCTCAGAAAACGCAACATCTGGCAAGCACTCGATCGAGATGTACAACTCCTGTGCTCTGGTCAATGCGCGCGCGTGATTTGCGCGGCTTACACTCATCAGTACCAGAACCATCGATTCACACCATCAACTAAAATAATAGCATTGCATACACAGACCACAACCCTATGACCAGACCTGACAGAACAAACTGCTGGCTTGTGGGGAAAATTACAGCGCTACACCAACCCGGGGGGGGGTCGGAAGGCGCGGAGGCCGCGAGAGCGCGAGCGCACACACACACAAAGAGGCAACCAGACCAAGCCCGCGGAACGCAGAGACCGCGTCTAATGGCGTACCAGCGAGCGAGGATAAGGGACATCCCGACAGGACGGCCCGCCACTCACAGCGCAGGAAACGCGGGGCGGGAAGGGGGAAACGGGGAAGACACAACACCCGGCACCGCCCCCCCCCCCGAACCGGCCGCGAGCGCCGCGCACACACGACCAAGGCACTGCATCTGCCAAGGCAGTAGTGGTGCACCGTGCCACGCACCAGCCACACGGCTGGGCAGCCTTCGCGCCAGCCCACGGGGGTTTCACTGACGACAAGCAAGTGGCTCGGGCCCGGCGACGCCGGCAGCCCGGGCGACAACGCATTAGGGGGTCGACGCGGTGGGTAACCGCCTGCAGCTACGGCTGCCAAGCGATGCACTGACCGGGGAGTGGCGAAATGGGGAAGCCGGGGAGGGACAGGGCTCCGAGCCCCGTGAACCCGGGGGACTCCTCCACCAGGCAGGAGATGTGTCATGAAGGGCCCCCCACTAGGACCCCGTGGTGAGGATATCACTTGGCCCGACCAGGTGGCCTCCCGGAGCCGAAAGGCGTCTAGTACCTGAAACCTCAAACCTCAAACCTCAAACCTCATCTGTGAAAACAGATACTTTAGGTCGCACAGGTATTCAGAGACTCGCGCAGCGGAAGGACACTCAGGGAGCATGGGTAGCTCCTCTATCTGTGTGCGCACACTCAGGTCAGTCTCATAGACCGGGAAAGTTTTCTCCAGTCTTTGGAGCACCTCGGCCCATGTTGAACAGGTTTTCACAATCTGTTTCACCTGTTTTTGCAAAAATTTCTTTTTGCATGAGCGTTTCAGCAGTGAACATTTGGTGGCCACATCCACATGGGATTGGCCAGTTAGCAAAAGAAACTCAGCAAATTCTTGTGCCCATTCGGGCAGATTTTTCGGGTCGAACTCCGGCATTTCCAGCTGGATGTTCGCCTGAGCAATAGGTCTGCCACTCTTCCCACCCCCTGGGGTTAGGCCTGAAGGGGGGGGAGGTACGCTGGCGAGAGGTGCCAGGGCTGACAGCCCTCTGTTCTCAGTCTCTGTCACACGCACGTCCTGTAGTTCAGCAATAGGGACTGTCCTAGCGCGAGGATGAAAACGGCTGGAGCAAGTGACCTTGGGTAGCAACCTGGACACCCCTGATCTATTGAGATCATCAGCCATCGTGCTCAGTCCGGGTGAGGGTGAGGCCAGTGCTGGCTGGGGTAAGGGTTCAGTGATACCCAATTTAGCTTTGACAGCCTCAGAAAGGGCTGTCACATCAGGGTCTTCGGACCGAAACAGTAATTTGGCGAGTATTTCGGCCGTACGGTCCAGGGCCCCATGAGTTGGCTCTGGTAGATGGAGTGCTTTCACACATGCGGGGCACACTTCAGGGCTCCTACTAGTGATTAGCAGCTCCGGACGCCATACTGGCCCTCTAGGTCGCCTGGGTAGAGACACTGTGTCCGCCAGGTCCGTAGGTGGGCCGGAGTAAGGGTAGGAACCCATGTCCGTGTACGGTGGGGATCCCAAGGCGTCTAGTGGTTCCTCTCCATCTTCGCCTGTGACCGTCTTGTAGTACTCGTCGTGGAGAATATATTCCTTGATTCTCCTTCTGAATTCGCCTTCTTCCTCAGGTCCTTCAACTGGGGTAGCCGTTGAAGAAGATGCCGGGCATACGGATCTGGAGATCGACGCAGCAACTCCTCGGCGGAGATGCTGAAGGCTATCACCACGGGCCGCTAAGGCCTCTGTGCTTAGTCTGGGCGCATCTTGTTCCGCCCTTCTGTGTACTGGATCTTCTTGAGACCTAGATGCGGCTCTGAGCTTGGGCTCACTCATTGAGATGGGCCCACTGTTGCCAAGTTGAACTTGTACGCTCCGAATTGGCCAGGTCCTGGCAGACATCTGTACTGATGGTGTGGACATTTTGTTTCTGGTTTTGGCATTTGTCCTTCTCAGAGTCCGTTCGAAAGGTTCTCAAGGGTTGCCTCTGCTACCGGAAACATTTCCTTGATTAGTGCCCTAATGATTTTGATGAAGTCCTGCAGGTTTTGATGTTGAAAACCCAAACCAAACCAGCAAGTAGAGCAAGAAAAGGATATGGATCGAATCAATGAATAGTTTTGAAATCCAGTGTAACATAGAAGGGCTGCAGATAGACAAAGCAGGCTTAAATACAAAGATCCAATCACAAATGGATAAAACAAATGATTTTAAGTGAAAACTGGCTTGACGCTAGCGTCCAAGTTAGCACCATGCACCTCAAGTGCACTCCTTTGGGTATAATGGTGTTGGTTAGGAATATGGGGCAAAGGAGCTGGGCCAGACACCCTACCAGACACAGAATATGACTTGGCCAAGCAACTGAACGCAGAAACAGTTAAAACGTAGAACGGCAATAAATGGTGGAAACAATTGAGTATGGGGGTCTTTGGGTGGGGGACCACTAGGCTTAACCTCCAAGGCCTTAGGCATGAAATGCCTATTTTATTTCGGTATAACCTCCATGAAGGAAGATACCTCCGCTCAGTTGAGTGGTAGGGGTGAACCTCACCGGGGGCTAGGGTTATAACCCTAGTTACTTTGAGAAAGTGTACTTTAAGCTTCAAAAGAGAGATAAAACTACTTAAGTAAGTCTTGTCATCAACAAAAGGGCTTTAAGGGGGGCTTGGCCTGGATGAAGCCCTCCAAGAAAGACATTGCAGTGACTTTTTCTTACTGTTGATGGATCCGGGGCGCGATAAATTGCACAAGGACCTGGAGTCGAGGTTTTTGTTTCCTGCACGTTATTACGCAGTTTTGAACCGGTGTTGCAAGGGGTGTGCGGTCTGCAGGGCCACCGAACATCCCAGGCGGTCATCTGCTGGAAACCCTGTGTACACGGCCATTCCGGAGGGTCTCATGAGGTAGATTTCAGTGGATCTCTTTGCGATGCCGGAAGTCACCATGAAAGGCGAGGTCTTTGACTGTGTCATTTTGGCAGTCGACCGCCACAGCGGATACATCGTGGCAGTTCCGGGCAAAACATCCAAGAGGAAGGACATGATGGACAAACACGGAGTGGGGCTGCAACCCAAGACCGTGGCGCAAGCATTGATCTGGCATTGGTTAACGGTATTTGATGTCCCCGCCGTGATATGCAGCGACAGGGGTACACAGTTCGTTGGCGCATGGTTCCGCACGATGCGCAAGTACATGGGCGTAAGGCATGCCAAGACCGTGGCATATCACAGCCGCCTGAAGGGAAGAGCGGAGGTGGCGGAGAGGCAATCCCGCGAAAAATTCCGGCAATTGCATATTGAGGAGCCGGGCAGAAATTGGTATCATTCCCTGTGGAGGGTTGTGCAGGCATACCAAGATTTACCCGGGCCGTGTGGTTTGTCCCCCCATCGTATCTTGTTCCTGCGGAGTAAGAAAAAGTGCTTTTCCAATGCTTGGAGGCATACTCTAGTTGTATTAGAGATGCACTGAGCACACAGGCATTTCTCTCTTGGTATTGGCCAAACCAAAAGTGGTGATAACACAATTTGACCTATGGAACCAAACACTAAATCAGGATGTGGAGTGGACCCCTTAATCCCCTATCAATGTGAGGCAATTCATCTTTTCCTGAGTTGACTGAGAACTGACATATCCAGGGCAGAGCCTATGAATTTATCTATGTTTTCTCATGAATTCTTAGCTGTCCTAGTGGTATGCACCCTAGGGGGCTGGACACCTCTTTTTGAGAGGTCCTGGGTTCACCTCCCGGTCAGCCTAGCTAAGTAGGAAGATCCCATGTGACATGGCAGTGACCTCATCGCCACATGCCCTGCCACCTCAGCACATATGGGACCCAAAACAAAAAGTGCACATCTCCTGAGATGGCACTATGGAGATTGAGTGACCATGGGGCAGTTTTCCAACTCTTTTTCCAAAACATTTCAGCTATTTTTGTGAATATGCAATCTGAAGTGCCCTGAGTTGCAGTTTCTGTGAATATCCTTTCATCGTTCATTGTTTACACTGCAGCCCTTCATGCTTTGATGCTGATTCTCTTCTACTTGCATATCTCTGGCTTGGGCTATCCTGGATGGATTGTATTTCAACAAATAAAACATTTTACTCATCAAAAACAAGCAGCAGGAGAGGCCCGTACACCAGCAGCAAGCAGCAGGAGAGGCACAAACACAGTGTTGAAATCACTATAAAACCTTCTGGTAGCAAGAGGCAGACTGTCTCTGCGTACCGGCAGCAACCCCGTGCCGTACAACCAGTGCGCCGAGATCAGTCATATATAAGCAGAAGGGCGAACGAAGATGGACACAAAGAAAGAGGACACCGACGTGAAGACAGCGCCTGAGGCACCAGCAATGCCAGCACCTGGTGAACCTGGACCTGGACCTAGCGCTGTACCTTCGGAGCCCTTACATGGGCTAGTGGACGTGGCGGAGGATTGGTTGGAAAGACTCCAGTCGGCCTTCCGGGCCCTCTCAGTCGAGGAGGTGGTCACTCATCCTGTGAAGAGGAAGAGAGAGAGCGAGAAGGATGCTGGAGGAAGCATAGCAGACGAAGGAGAAGACCAAGGGCAAGACCTGACGAATGAGCCTACCTTCGAAGGCGCACCAAGCGCTTCTGGCCTCCACGCATCACCCTCTCCTATAACTACCACACTCCCAATTCCAGACCCAGCCGCTGCAACATCCACACCCATAACCAACCCACCTATGGCAGAGGGCACAGGCTTTACTTGTATGCCTACCTACCCTGCCAATGGTTTGGGCCCACGTACCACTGCGTTTCCTGAGGCAACTACTGCCAGTGAGCCGGTGACCTCCAGTTCTGCGCCGCGATGGTATGCGGCTGACTATCACCATCCTCTACCCGCTACGGGAACCTATGTGGATGTTCCTGGGTATGCAACCTTGAGTGGGTTGAGGAGAGGACCTGAGTCTCTTGGAGGCAGGAGTAGAGGATCGGGGAGATCCTCCAACAGGTCCCTGACGCGGTCGGAGATCAACGAGGTGCTCCGAGGAGCCACCTCTAAAATTGTTGGCGACCTCACTCAAGAGACTCGAGAGAAACTGGAGCCCCTGATGATACCACCCCAAGCGTCACCTACCACGGTGGGAGTGTCACCCCATCGAGTACAGGCCAACCACCTGGTGGCAAGGCTGACAAACACCCTGGGGAGCCTGAAGAGCCGACCGATCCCGACCCCTGCAGCGATACCGAGAAGTCCTTTCGTACCGAGGACGGCCCAGCCGCCCTACAGCCACGTGACGAATTCTACGAGAGCCGAGCTGGACCGGCTGGGGCTGACAGCCTGGAGGGCAATGGTGGACGTGGAGCCTTATGGCTCTAGTGATTTAGGCGGAGACCCCCCCGATGATGAGCCGCCGTCTATGACTTCTGCTTCGCCCTCGGAGGACGACGACCCGGAGCATCCCGAGAACCCAAGTGGGAAGAAGAAGAAGAAGTAGTGTGGAACCACTGCCTGAATAGCCTCAGGGTACGGTGAGCACCCACATGACCGCTGGACTCATGGGTCCACTTCAGCAACGCTGAGACTCTGTCACTAAGCACCACGATGCGGTCCTCGTGCCAGAGGTAGCTCTTGTCCCTCTTCCACTGATCTTGGTTGACCAGGAGGGGTTCAAGGCGTTTCTCCGGGCACTTGTAGATATCCCCAAACTCCTTCAGGTACTCTGATTGTTGGAGTCCATCCAGGGGGCGTATCATCGTCATGTTGAGGTCCAAGTGGACGTCCATACGGCTGAGCCCCTCCTTAGCCAGCGCTTCAGACCGGGCACCAATCAGGGCGTCGAAGTTGTTGCGGCTGATGTAGTCTGCACACTCGTTCTTCACTCCCTGGATATGGTGTACCGTCAGCCGTGGTTGACTGAGGTAGGTCCACCAGCGCTGTAGCTTGGCCTTCTCAGCTGGGGGGCCCTTCTGGAAACTGCGGACCGGTTCTTGGTCGCACAGCCAGACCACAGGGTTACTCTGCAACAGTCGTGCTTGTGAGGATAGCACTAGCATACCCGCGAGCAATTCCTGCTCATAAGTGGAATAGTTCCCCCTGGCCTGGTTCCACTTCCAGTTCCAGTGGCCCAGAGGTACTAGGACCCACTTGTCGTCAGGGTAGCTGTGCTTGAGGTTCCATCTCGGTTGAGACCATCCGTCCCCCATTGGGAAATGGCCGAGTCGAACTCCTCCTTCTCTAGTGCTTGTCATTGGAACAACGTTCCACCACCGCCCGCATTGCTGGCGTCGGTCACCAGGATAATCTCCCCTTGTGCCCTAGGCACGCCCAAGCACTTAGCGTTGGCCACCTTGTCTTTTAGCTCGTCAAACGCTTGTTGCTCTTGTGGGCCCCAGCGCCAAGTAGTACTCTTCTTGATCAAGTCCGTCAGAATGGCGCTGGTGTAGGTGAAATTTTTGATATGGCGGCGATAGAAGTTGCACGCCCCAATGAAACTGCGTACATCATGAAGTCCTTTCTTGGGGTCTTCGTGTCGTACCTCAGCATCCATCAGGGGTTTGGCCTTAGAGGCCGCTGGGGTCCACAACCCATAGCCAACATCAAGCCCCAGGTACTGCATGGTCTCCTGCATGAACTCACACTTCTCCAGCTTGAGTCGTGTGTGGTTCTCCTGGCAGACCGCAAAGAACTCACCCAAGAGGACTAGGTGGTCCCCCTGGGTATTGGTCCCGAGGCATACATTGTCGATGTGAGCTTCCATCTGGGCACCACGGGATATAAGCTCCTGCACTTTAGGTCTCCTCCGTGGGATGGACAAGATCTTGTTCATCAGCTCTTGGAATAGAGCGGGTGCGTTGGCCACGCCAAATGGCATGACCTTCCACTTGAACACCCTCCCCTGAGGGGTGATGAAGGCCAGTAGCTCCTGAGCGTTGGGCGTCAGGTCCACTTGCCAGAATCCGCTCCTCTTGTCCATCTTGGTCTTGTAGCGACAAGAGGCTATCTTCTCAAGGGTAGACTCCATATTAGGAATTGACCCTGAGTCGTTCAGCGTTTTCTTGTTCTGCTCTCCGTAGTCCACTAGCAGCCGTTTGGCTGTAGACCCAGGTTTAGCCACCAGGAGACAGGGGCTGCAGTGTAGGGGGTAGTTCCGATCCTTGTACTCCAGGACTGGGCCAGCGTTGATTCTTGTATCTGTCGCTCAATCTCGTCGTCCTGCTCTTTAGGAGCTGGATAGGGTCTCCTCCGGATCTTGTGACCCACGAACTCGGGTTTCAGCTTGAGGTCCATCTGTACCAGCTTGTCACATGAGGCTGGAGGGGGTAGTTCTCCGAACACCTTCAGATAGGTCCTTATAAGCTTCTGCAGCCGCGGGTCCAATAGCTTGATCTTGTCCTCCATGTCCTCGTCAGAGTGTAAGTTGCTTGGGAGGGAGGACGACAAGAGGAGGGTAGGGGGCGGGAGGATACCCCTCTGGTGCTGTTCCGGCAGCCGGCTATCCCATCGGAGCAGGATGGAGAGATGCAGGAGAGGGCATGGAGGCGGATCAGGGGGGAGGCGGCGAGGCTGGCGGACAGGGACAGGGAGGTGGTGGCGCGGGAGCGCAGGGTGCGGGAGGAGGAGGAGGCGGTGGCCCGGGGGGCCCACCGGGTCCTCCCGGATCCGGAAGGGGACACCCCCTCCACGGATGTGGAGGGGCGGTCGCCGTCAGGGAAAAGGGCCAGGGAGGAGGACGAGGAGGCAGGGCAGGAAAGGGGGAAGCGGCGCAGGGGGAAGGAACGAGGGGCAAGGGAGGCGGAGGGGGCACCGCGGCCGGCCAGCCCCAGTCCAGAGCCCACGCCGACGGACTGGGACTCGGAGTCCCCGCCGCCGCGGCAGTATGCGCCGCCGCCGGTGCGGAGGGGACCCGGGACGGTCGCAGGGTGGACAGAGGGGGACGTGGCGGAGCTGGCCCGCTACGTGAAGTGGGCAGGGAAGACGAGAGGAAGGCGGGAGAAGAGGGGGCCCCGCCCCTTCAGAGACCTGATCGGCAGGGCGGGGAGGCCCAGGGAAAGGGGGCCGGAGATGGATGAGGGGCGGTGGAGGAGGATGCTGGGGGCGGCGCTCCCGGGGGTGCGCCTGGACTGTCCCCAGGAGAGGGGGAAGACGCCCAGGTGTAACCGCACTCGGTTATGGGGTGTTTCTGGAGAAGGCTCTATGGCGGCGCATGTAGAGACAATTGGCGTGGATGTAAGGAGTTCTGTTTTGTTGAGATATTGCTGTTTTGAGGACTTGAGTAGTGGCGGTTGATATTTCCACCTCAGGAACATGATAAGAGATTATGAGTAACCCAATGTTTAAAATGAAGTCCACGAAAATACAAACAGACAAGGCACAAAGCAATAGCTCGAATGTGTGAACAAGTCCCGGCCTCCAAGTAATTCTTAGAACTCCGTAGTCGCCATCAGGCAATACATGGGCCTACAACAGCCCTGAGGGGCAAAGGGTAGGGATGCTAAGCGTAATACCCAAGCATGCAGGCATGTATGCATATCACTGCGTCAAAGCAATGGTTCATCTCATAATTTCAGTGTATCGTGCAACCCAAGTCAATATACTGCATGCGCGTGCGACACGTCGTGCAACCATAAGCGACAGTGGCGCCTGAAGCTGGCACACAGATACATGGCTGGAGGACAGAAAGAATGTGCGAAAAAATGTCGGTATAGGCGGGTGAGAAAAGGGATCAAGTGAACATTCTGCGGCTCCGCTGTGGTTGTGGGGTCTGTGGGGTCTTTGCCTGCTGTGGTTGTGGGGTCTGTGGGGTCTTTGCTGCAGTGCTGCCACGGCAGTACTTACACCCCCCTGCTAAGGGTGGACTCAGGGTTCAGCCTGATACCCGGCAGCTAAGACCCACCAAACAAACACGTGGATCTCTTGTCTCTCCGAACGAGTACAAGTCAGCCCTACTCCGGCAAGAGTAACTAGTTGCGCGTTGCCGCACGTCAACCGGCTTGTGTCCATAATGCAATGGCTAATTCAGACGCAGGTAGTGTGCAGAGCTAAACTGGCGTGGAGTGGTGTCCGCTGTGGTAGTACCTATCAGCGCGAGACCCTGGTAATACCTATGAGTCCCCAGACAAGAACAAAGTGGACACTGTGGCACAACCTATCAGTGTCTGTGATCTGAGCCGCCAAACAGAAGTAGACTTGTCGGAAGAAAACTGGATTGTATGGGTCGCCGATATACAGCAATTGAGTGGGTTAATCCTCTGCTCAACTACCATCATGGTCACTTCTTCAAGTCATGTGTCATGTGTCATGTGAACTGTCATTCTTGATGCACTGAGCGTGGATGGTGAAAGATGTGAAAGGTTGTTACCAAGTTCTGACCATTCGTAACTCACTTACACGCAAATGAAACAGTGAGTGCTTCTGCAACACTTCTGGTGTTTGAGATCAGTATGGCAAGGCCATGGGCCTAGTGCCTAATTTTGTCGCTTGGGTGGGCGCTTTTCTGCGCTCAATTCCTGACAAATTCGTACTTACTTTAGAGACCTGGGAACTCGTGGCTCATACACTTTGAAGTCACATACAAAGATGGAGCAAACATACAACTAGGTTAATAGGCGTCCACTGTCAGTGCTCTATAGACTCTCACTAAGTTGAGTCGGGGCGCTCTGATACATGGGCTTCACTCAAATGGGTATATATAGGGGTCGTACATGGTGTATTCTGTAAGTGTATGAGTGCAAGTGTGGAAGTGTGTCCTTCAGGTTCGCTCTGGCGAAGGAGTTGACTGCACATGAGCAGCCAAAATAGGCTGGTTGACTTGGAATGGTGATGGATGATCACAAAGATGAAATTCTCTCAAAGAGTGAAAAATGACCAAAATCGACCCAAAACTCACCTCGAAAACACCCAGGCGCACTCGGAGTGCCCCAGCAGCGCCGTGGCGGACGACGGAGGGCGTCGCGGCGCGTCGCAGCTGTCGCTTGCGACCGATCCTGCCAAAAATGGCACATTTGGCCAGAAACAGGCCAAAGAGGTCTGAAAACCCAAAATTGGGCCAGGATGAAGCCCTGAAACTGGGCAAGACGCTGGAAGAGAGCCGTCGACACACAATACCAGTGTCGACGAGTGCCACGAACGCACTCGCGCGTCGAAAAGCTACGACAAGCGTCGCCGACAGAAAAAGAGAGCAAAATTTGAAAATTTGCAAAATTGAAGAATTGAAACAGAATTAGCTGCTACAGGTGGCACAGGACAGTCAAACGCTGTCAGCGCAGCGTAGAGCGTCACGTTGTGAGCGCCGTAACCCTGTCCGAGCGCGTCGCCAGGGAACAGGGACTCTGATTCGCAACAAAATATCAAAATCCAACTTCAAACTTCACAATTGCTTCCAGAACACCAAAATGAGAGAAACAAACACCTTGTGGACCTGTACTGTACTCCCCAAATTCCAACAAAAGGTAACAAACCAGGACTTCGTTCATTTGAATACGATGTCTGCACTGGAAGGGCAAACAGAACGACGATGGACAGTTGACCTTGTAGGAACAATAAAACAAACCAACAAACAGACCAAGACCTGGACAAATCAAACATGTGAAGTACAACATATGGGACATCAGGACAGCTCAAAAAAGGCCACATCTCACAGTCGAGGGTGAGGCATTTATATATAACTCAAAACTAGTCGAAGCTTGAATAGATTTACAGTCAGTCAGGCACTGGAGTCAAAATTTCAAGTGAAGCTTGTTCCCTCAAGGACCTAGAAAATCATGGTGTGTGGAGCGTTATTTCTTTTATACAGGAAGGAGGGACCAAGTTAAAAACTGTCCAACCTAGCAAGCAGGAAGGTGCTCAGGAAGGGAGTAAAGGGACAGTAGCACTTTGCAAATAGCTCCAAAGCAAATTAATTGAAAGCCAACTCAAAGGAAAAATAACTTGAGCTTCGCATCCTATCTCTGCCCTGTGGCACCAACCCAATGGTTCAAACTTCTCGTAAGTCCAAAAGAAAGGTTCCAGATTGTTATACCCAACAAGAAGCTTGCGCAATGCGAATCAGGGCAGCCAAAGGTGACTCCTTTTTTTACAAAGCATGGCATGTTATAAACCATTACATCCACATGGAGGCTCAACCTTCGGAGAGTATCACAGGTTAACCTTCAACCTTCAGACTTCACACAATGTGAGACAAGACTGAATAAGCATAAGGAAAGGGAGGAACAGCACTTCAGGCACTTCAGGGCTGGTTTGTACAAGGGAGCTGGATACAAGGTCGTACACCTGTATTGCTGTCGACGCACTGCAGCACCACCTCTTTCCAGGACGAAGGCATTTTGAACCGACATGGCATGGCTTGAGGAAAGGATGAGTGGAGAGAAACGAAATGTTCAGCCCTGACACCCAGCGTTGTTCAATGATGACACTTAGGAATGCTCTGAAATTTCCAGCCTTGAAACTTCAGGACCTCAAGCGTTCACTGCAGGTTATCAAAACTTCAGACAAGCAAACAGACATCAGGTTACCACAACCTGCTCTCAAGAATTAACCCTGAAAAATTGTGGACTCAAGTTCAACTCAACCAAGGCTATCTGGTCGCAACCCAAGGCCATTGAGCTGGTACCTGGACAGCGCCGTGGCAAGCCCAGCACCACTAGTTGAAGAGGAAAAACAAAAAGGAAGGGGGAATCATCCGTCAACAGCAATACTTCCCACTCCGTGAGTTTTAGTAAGAGTTGGACGGCCTTCGAACGCTTGGCCCAGCACTAGCAAGCACTGCCCCTCGCTCGCACAGGGGTCCAATGGCAAGCGGAGGAAGTGAGCAGCTGTCGTGGCGAAGGGGTACAAAGGGTCGTCGAAGCAATAATGCACTGTACAGAAGTCAACAAACTCTACTTGTGGCGGAAATGACACTGTCCTTTCTTGTGACGCCAGCACCGTGTGCCGTACCTGCACCACCGACTTTGAGAGTGAGCGGTGACAGACAGAGAATGAGCTGTCACAGGGACTGGTGCTGTAAACGAAAACGCATCAGGGCTCTCTAGAGGTCCTACATCCTGCAAAGGAGAGGACAGTTCAGACCCATAGGACCGATTTTCCTTGCTCTCTGCAGGGTCGTCAGCTCCTCCAGAAAAAGACTCTTCAGGCTCGTGTTCTGAGCTCTCCTTGTTCTCCGAGTTGTCGTCAATTTCTTCAGAAAAATCTTCTTCAAGTTCACATTCTGAGTAACCAGTTCCTTCATGTTCAAGTTCTGAATCACTCTCCGAGTAGTTTCTGCAGTGGGTTAACTCCCACCAGACTTGGTGTTCGGTTTCTCCTACGAAACAGTCAAATACATCCTGTGGTTCTAGCCAATATTCCGTGCCGTCTTCGCCATCGAGGCGTCTCAGTACTAGAGGCTTGCCTTCATTCTCTTGCCCACAGTTGTACAATATCAAGTCTGCAAACTCACGGACTGCCTCACGGTTCTGCCAATTGCACCCAACAGCACAGTAAATTTCAGAACACCGGTGGGCCGAGTTTCTCACTTGGTGTGGCAATAGCAAGGCTTCCGAAACAGAATCTACAGGACCAAACATGTCCTCTAGTCGCGTCCCTGTAACTTCATTGAGGTCTTCAGTGTACTCGTAGGTAGGTTCTAGCAAGCGCTCCCAGAATGAGTTCAGCAAATATTCAACTGCTTCTTCCCTACTGGAGCAAGACGGCGGTGTCGCTGGCTCCTCTTCAGTGTCCTCTTCCGAAACCTCGGGAGACCCATAACACATAGTACAGCGCCTATCGCCACAAACATCCGCAGGGTGTTCATAGCACATGGCACAGTGAGGGTCATCACAATCTGGACCACAGTCTGGATCAATGCAGTTCGGACCAGCGCAAACAGTCGGTTCTTCAGAGTCACTCAACTGATGTTCAGCTGGTTGTTCTCCATCATTAAGGCATGTATTGCCTTGTAACCGCACTCGGTTATGGGGTGTTTCTGGAGAAGGCTCTATGGCGGCGCATGTAGAGACAATTGGCGTGGATGTGGGGAGTTCTGTTTTGTTGAGATATTGCTGTTTTGAGGACTTGAGTAGTGGCGGTTGATATTTCCACCTCAGGAACATGATAAGAGATTATGAGTAACCCAATGTTTAAAATGAAGTCCACGAAAATACAAACAGACAAGGCACAAAGCAATAGCTCGAATGTGTGAACAAGTCCCGGCCTCCAAGTAATTCTTAGAACTCCGTAGTCGCCATCAGGCAATACATGGGCCTACAACACCCCTGAGGGGCAAAGGGTAGGGATGCTAAGCGTAATACCCAAGCATGCAGGCATGTATGCATATCACTGCGTCAAAGCAATGGTTCATCTCATAATTTCAGTGTATCGTGCAACCCAAGTCAATATACTGCATGCGCGTGCGACACGTCGTGCAACCATAAGCGACAGTGGCGCCTGAAGCTGGCACACAGATACATGGCTGGAGGACAGAAAGAATGTGCGAAAAAATGTCGGTATATGCGGGTGAGAAAAGGGATCAAGTGAACATTCTGCGGCTCTGCTGTGGTTGTGGGGTCTGTGGGGTCTTTGCCTGCTGTGGTTGTGGGGTCTGTGGGGTCTTTGCTGCAGTGCTGCCACGGCAGTACTTACACCAGGGTTCAGATGCTGCGAGAGCTCTGGCAGCTGGAGGGGCGGTACGGTGGCGACGCGTAGGGCCGGGCAGGAGCAGGAACGGGGAGCGCAGCGGCAGGGGGCCAGGGGCGAGCGGAGGGACGGGCAGATGGGATGCGGGGAGGCGGACGCGGGGGGTCAGCGGAGCCGGAGGAGGGTGAGGGGGGGATGTGGCAGACGCGAGGAGAGGAGGAGGGGAGCGGAGAGGTGCAGGTGCGCAGAGCAGGGCAGGGACACGGCTGAAAGTGGAGGGGGATGTGGTGATGGCGGACGCGGACGAGAACCCAAAGCGGAGAGCACAGGACCAGCGGCAGGGGAGAGGGGAGATGGGGCGGCGGAGTACGGGGGCGCAGGCGAGTGCGGAGGAAGCAACCGGGCAGAGGGACGGGAGACGTATCGTGGGTACGGCGAGCAGAGTTGGGCAGATTGGGCAGCAGACGGGAAGCAGTATCGGAATGTGGTACAGCGACGGAGCAGAGCGCGAGGTCGTGACTAGCGACAACGGCCGGCGAAGGCGTGGAGCAGCGCTGTGCCCTTCGGGTGCAGCACGGCGCCAGGGCTCTGACTTGCAGGAGAGGCGAACGGGCAGACGCATCCAATATTCCGACAAGTTGGTGCCAGGGTCTTGGCTCAGGGTGTGAACGGAGGGATTGCTGGGATGGGCAGGTGGCAGTGCAAGTGTACTCGAGTCCGGTGCAGTGGAGCCACGTCACGGTGGCGCCCCAGTGGACTTTCAGCCGGGGTGTGCGGGCTATCCGCCGACTTGGTACATGGAGGCAAAGCTCTCTGCGTGGCAGGAAGGTGATGCATTGAAAAATTGAGCTTACGTGCGCCATGCTCAGAGGGGTTGACCACGCCAGGCCTTGGTGGCCACCGGCGCCATGGGACACCTACGAAGTGCAAAGCAGTGCGAACCTTTGGCTATGCGGCTGGGCTCCACAAAGCAAATGCAGCGGCGGGAATGCGACTAGCGTCTCCGGCGCATGGTGGGTACAGGGCCACAGTCCAGACCACAGATACACCCTCCCCCCCCCCCCACACAGGGCGCCAGGCAGCCAGGATGGGGTGAGAGGCGGGGACCGGGGGAGCACCCAGGGGAAAGGGTAGGGGCGAGGGGGGGGGGCAGGGGTAGAGCACGCGGGTGGCACACACGAGTGACAGCGCGGCACAGACAGGGAGGGCAGACGTATAGGCAGGGTCGACAGCGAGAAGGAGAATGGGAGGGGAGACAGGCGAGAGAGGGGGCGCAGGGCAGCGGGACAAGAGTAGCACGGAGAAGAGCAGGGGGCACACGCAGGGCGCGCGGGAGCAGCAAGGAACGCGAGCACAGAACCAGAAGAAAAAAAAAACAGCAGCAGGACAGGTCGACACACAGGAAGGGCACAAAGAGGAGGCAGGGCGAGGGAGGTGGGGGGAACAGGGGGCCAACGAGGGCGCAAAGGAACACAATGTCACACAGAGAAGCACCATGCCGATGACCCGCATAGAGCCGTACCGGCCACCCCGCCCGACCATCAGGGAACTGATGGAGGGGCGGCCGGCGGGAGAGGACGACGGGGAGGTCCCCCCTAAGGGGTGGCTGGGGAGGCCGCCCAGGTCGGCCTACAGGTCGGAAGACAGGGCGGAGGCCCTGAGGCGCATGAGGGCGCGCGAGATACAACCATGGCGCGGAGACGACCAGCGGCGAGCACACGGAGCAGGGGAACAATACTAAGAGGGCAGGCAGGAGACAGAGGGGAGGGGAGGGTAGAGAGGAGAGTGAGCAGATACATGTACAGCAACGCGGGCTAAATGGTTGGGTCGCCCGGCATGGCCGGGGACCGCCAAGGGCAGCGCAACAGGATGGCGGAGGGACTGGACGAGAGCACCGAACAGAACCGAGACAGATGGCGATGTAGTGTTGTTGTGCGTGCATGCAGAAAGGAGGGAACCAAGCGAAAAAGAGCACGGCAAAAAAAAAATGCAAACAAACGCGGACAACGACCCGCAGCACCACAAGGAGATGGGACAGAAAAAGGACGAGTGGCTAGGGCCACACGACGGCCCCAGGTGACTAGGACAGCAAGGGAGACGGCACAAGAGTGAGGGGCGGGGGCGGGAGGGGAGCGACCCGTGCTAGGCGCACAAAACGGTCCCCGGATGGATGAGGATCCAGTGGGCCCGCGCCACAGGGTTGCTGGCGGCCCGGTAGGGTATAAACACGGGAAGAGGGATGGGATGGAGCCGCAAAACAACCCAGGGGAATAGGCCGGGGCCGCGGCACGGGGGAAGGGGGCGGGAAGGGAGCGACCCGTGCTAGGCGCACGAAACGGTCCCCGGATGAATGAGGATCCAGTGGGCCCGCGCCACAGGGTTGCTGGCGGCCCGGTGGGGTATAAACACGGGATGAGGGATGGAATGGGGCCGCAAGACAGCCCAGGGGATTAGGCCGGGGCCGCGGCACAGGGGAAAGGGACGGGGGTGGGAAGGGAGCGACCCATGCTAAGCGCGCGAAGCGGTCCCCGGAAGGGAGAGGCCCCAGTGGGCCAGCGCCACAGGGTAGCAGGCGACCCGGTGGGGTATAAACACGGGATGAAGGGACCAGGGGACGGGGCGGGGAAGGGCGTGTGGCTAGAGCCGCACAACAGCCCGACAAGGTAGGGAGTCCATGGGACGCTGGGAACGGGCCAGTGCAGGGATGAGGCAAAGGGGAATGGGACATGGGAAGGGCAGGGAGGCCAAAAGCGCCAAGCAACAGCCCCATGGGATTGGGAAACCAGTCGCCATGGAGTGGTGAACCATGGGCCAACCATGGGGAGCCTGGCCACGGGAAGTCGGGAAAATGCCCTGAACTCCGGGACGGCCGTGAGGTGTCCGCAGGGGTGAGGGTTGACCTTGAGATCCCCGGGTCAATGGCCTGAGTACACGTAGGTTCACGCGTGAGCGGGACCAGGGGGAACGTGGAAAGGGTCGCCCCCTGGCCTCCAGCCGTGGATGGACGACAACCAAGTGCATCCGGGAGCCGAGTGGGTACTCCAGCCCGTGAGGGATGGGGAGTGGTGGAATGTGGTTGACAGAGAGAAATGCTCCGCTGTCGGCGACGGCTATCCACAGGAAACCCGCCTGCAGGCGCCCAATAGGCTGTGCTAGGGGGGGAAGGCCGGGGGATCCTTCAAAGGGTGACCGGAAGGAGCTGAAACTGTGAAGGCAGGGACGGAAGGGAGCCAACCACCGGTCATGCCCCAAGGGAACCTGGTTGAAGTTCTCGGCTGTGAGGTGAGACAGGGGTTGCCAGGGCAACTGATGGTGGAGAGCACTCCTTCCCGCCAGAGGCGGCCACCATGTAAAACAAACAAGGAGGAGTCAGATGAGGCTGCGGACGCGGCCGCCCTTACTTACTTACTTACTTGCTTGCCCCCTGAGTAATAGAGGTTCGGAGGTGATCCTCCACCAACTCTTCGCCCTTGGTAGTGTCCTTCAACCCTTGGTAGGCATACAGAAGGTCTTGTTCAACCATCTCCGGTGGACGATGGCAAGATAGGCACGCTCGAGGGGGTTCACATACACATTCCTCCGAGAGGTTGTCCTCCTCTGGGGTCCTCACATGGGCGCCACACACGCTCTGCATGAGCTTAAGATCTACCTCCCTTTGCCAGGTGGTGATCTTCTGTTCGAGGTCCTCCTTCAATTGGCATAGATCTCCCATACGTCCTTGCTTCAGTGGCCATGAGCTGCGGGTAGGCTTAGCGTAGCATAGCTTTTTCGCCACCAACTTCCTCTTGGAGTCCACATACTCCCTTAGCCTGGATCGAGGGTCCAGCTCTTCGTCCACGGGGTCTTCCACCCTGATGCAGAGGGGCGACGTACTCGGCATTCTCCACTTCCTCCACACAGGTCTGCACGAAGAAGGCGTCGTGCTCCGTTTCGTCATCTGAGTGGATAGAGCTAGGTAGCTCGGATAGTCCACACTCAGAGACTCCATCAGGAACGGGTACATGACAGGGAGAGTTGGGGGCGTTGGTGTCAGTCACGACGTACTCATCTCCTCCGGGTATAGTCTCAATAGCATCTTGAGTTCGTAGTGGATCCTTCAAGTCACCCAAGGCGAGTCCATCACTTTCTCGCTGTAATGCCCGGACCAGAGTCGGGTCCAGATCCTCCCAGGGGATGGAGGTAGGACCTCCGTCCACCACGCTGAGCATACTCCCCCATCTGGGTTTCCCAATAGGCGTCTTACCCCAGAGGCACGTAGATGGCCTCATCAGGTAACCGAACAGAGCTGATAGTCAGCCTGTCGGGGAGGTTTCGCCAGTACTCGTTGCCCCCATGGGCTCCCCAATCGGGGGAACACAGGACTATACGGGAACGTTCCAAGGCCACCTTGGTCAGGACCTTCCCCAGTTCACTGCACCTGGGGTTCCCGTAGGCCATCCCGAAAGAGGGCGAAAAAAATTTGTAACTGCAGTTCTTCCCCTTGCTGCAGTAAAGGTCCAGTACATGCTGGTTGTCGCTGGCAAACAACTCCACACTCAGGTCTTCTCTAGAGTAACCCAACTCCTTCAGACCTTGGTCTAGGACTTCCCCCAATAGCTGATAGTCCTCAGTTTTGGAGGCCGCCATCATGTTCGAGGGCTCCTCCTTCGATAGCCTCAGGTAACTCCCGGTATGTTCCGACCGCTCCATTGGCACAGACTCTCTGCCACTGCCGTGGTCCACGTAGAGGAGGTAGGGCGCTTGCTGCGTCAGGGATTGTATCTGGGACTGCTGCACGAAGAAGTCAGTCCCCAATACAAAGTCGAAGGCCTCAGTGTCCATCACATAGAACCGATGGGCGATAGTCGGGGGGCCCATAGGTACCTCCACTTCAGAGTCCCCGCAGCTGTGCACCACATGTCCATCCCCCATTCGTATAGCCGCGGTGGTCATGGTGTTCTTCAGGCTCCCATAAGGTAAAGTTATCTTGGCCACTATAGATATTGTGGCGCCAGTATCCAATACCCCCAGGTATTCACGTCCCCCTAGTCGGATACGTACCCAAAACACCAGGTCTTGGGTGCCACCGGAGCGTCCTGTCAGAACTCCGCGGGACAGGTCACCTCGAACCCCTTGTTCCGCAGCTTGCGGGCCATCCTCATGAAACGGCTTCTCTTCTTAGCGTTGCCGTCATCACCACCTTCGTGCTCCCGCTTGGCCCCTTGTTCTTTCTGGGCCTGTGTTTGTGAGCGTGTGGTAGGACCAGACTGCCCTCCAGAGGGCTCGGAGTTCCCCCCTGGATTAGGGTTGGGGTTGCCTCCGTTCTTGTCGGTGTTCTTGTTGTCCTTGTCTGGCTGGCGGTTAGCGCCTCCTCCTCGTCCACCTTGACTCTTGTCTTGCCCTTGTCCACGTCCTTTCGACTTGCCCTTGCCGGAGTCGTTGCCTTTGCCTTTGCCTCCACCTTTGCCAGAGCCTTTGCCAGGATCTTCACCCTTAAGCTTCGCCGATAGGCGCTGCTTATGGTAGCACTCATCCTCGTAGTGCTTCCTCTTCCCACAGAAGGCACACGTGATGGTGCACCTGTAATGATCCCGCAGCTTCGCCTTGGCGCCGGTGTTCTTCTCCTGCTGCTTCCCCTGGACTACGAATCAGTCTCGCTGCTCGCAGTCAGGGGCGTGCTGCAGGTGGCCCTGCTCGTCTCTGGCATCACACCAGAAGAGCTCCTTGACGTTCTCCATGATACGGGCGTGGGCGTGTTTGGGGGTAGTCCCCTGCCCAGGTCTGGATCCTTGATACCCTTTGCCATGGCCTCCAGAGCCTCCTCCTCCAGGACGGTAGTTGTTCAGGTGCTGGTCGCTTTCTTTCTCCAGCGCCAGCTCCAGGAGTAGCACGCATAGATCCTCGTAGCGGAGGGATCTAGCCTTGCGCTCTGCTGTCGAACGGCACTCGTCCCACAGCTCTCGAGGGAGCTTAGCCACCAACCAGAACAGCAGGTCGTCGCTGCTGTAGGAACCGAGCGTCAATCGTCCAGCCCAGTGATCCAGGTCAGCCAACAGCTCAGAGAACCTGCCAGGTTCGGGGTTGTTGGGCAGCACGGGCAGGTTCTGGATCTCAGCCCTGATGGAGAGGTCGGTTTCAAAGGTTGGGTACTGCCTCTGCAAGGCAACCAACACATCGGCAAAGGTGGCGGATTTAGTCACGATCTGTCTGAC
This sequence comes from Eutreptiella sp. 'Long Island Sound 2002', assembly GCA_964036045.1. NCBI lineage: Eukaryota > Euglenozoa > Euglenophyceae > Eutreptiales > Eutreptiaceae > Eutreptiella > Eutreptiella sp. 'Long Island Sound 2002'. The sequence continues at coordinate 150,495,921 of OZ038381.1, read as the reverse complement.
CTGCTTCTCCAGGTACTTGGTCTTGCAGCACTGCAGGAGCAGATCGCACTTCACCCGTCCACTAGCGTGGGTTCGGCCGGTCAATCGGAGAAACCGGCGGAAGCTGTCAGCGAACTTGCTGAGGTCCTTGCCTGTGAACTCAAGCAGGTTCACCACGATCTTGGAGGTGGCAATAGCCTTAGCCTCCTGAGACCTACGTCCCTCAGGGTGTCGGGTCTTCCTCTTCTTGTGGACTGACGACCAACTGCGGAAAACCCTCCAGCCTATCGTGGACAAGTGCCTGTGCAGGTCCTGCAAACCAGGGGATATCAGGGACAGAGGTCTCTACTCGACCCTGCCCATCCCTCACTGTGCTAACGGTGTTCTATACGTGGACTACACGGAGATGCCGAACTTCGGGGGCTATGACTTCGCCCTCGTGGTAACCTGTGGGTTGACCAGGTTTACCAGGGTGTTCCCATGTACGAAGCACATTACCGGGGAGGAGACTATCAAGATACTCCTGGAGGAGTGGTTCTGGGTCTATGGGGCGCCCAAAGAGATCAACTCCGATGAGGACGTACAAGTACGCTCAGATACTGGCTTGTACAAGAGGGTCCTGAGATCCCTCAATGTCCAGGTGTCTACAGGGATTCCCTACTCGCACACGAGCAACCCCCTATGTGAGCGACAGATCCGTGTCCTCAAGGAGAATGCAAGGATATGGTGCAAAACTGAACGCACTAGAGACTGGGTGAGACTACTCCCCGTCATATTCTTGATGATGAACTCCCAAGAGAGTTCAGCTACTGGCTACTCGCCCCATGAGCTATTCCTAGGGCGCCCGGCGTGGTTCCTACATGCCCCCTATCCAGAGGACACCCATTCTTCTGTGGGTGAATGGGTCCAAGAGCAACAAGCGAAGGTGGACAAGGCCAAGGCTATGCTCCAGAGAGTGAGGGAGCGTCAGTGGAACAAGAAGAACAAGCACCGAGTACCGGCCACCTACCAAGAGGGGGACTGGGTGCTGGTGCACCACAGTCGACTACCCGCCTGGCCACGCTCTACCAGCGATGCCCCATACTTCGGGCCGTACAAGATTCTATCAGTGCCTGGACACCGTATCACCGTGCGGTGTTCTCCCCGTCTACGGCGGACCCTGGTGTGTGCTGCTCAACACCTGAAACGCTACTATGATCCTGAAGACCTCTGTGGGGAGGAGTGGGAGCTGAACGACGAGGAAATCGCCGCCCTAGACCTACAAGGGGCTGCAAGCCCTATGGAGGTTGAAGGGGAACTCCCCGACATGAACGCCGATGAGATGAGTAAGGAGGGCTTCTACCTGGTGAAGTCTGTCCTAGGCCACCGCTATCGCCAGGGTTGGCGCTTCCTCACCCTCTGGGAAGGGTTTGGAGTCGAAGAGGTCACCTGGGAGCCCTTCTCTGCGTTTGTTCTACCTGAGGGACGCCTAAATTCAGTTCTGGTTGACTACTTGTCCCAGAACAACCTTGGTGAGTTGCTGAGGCTCGCTGAGACGCTTGCCTCCAAGACTAAAGCTAGGGACTGAACCTTACCCCTAAGTGTGCTACGTATGTCTGTGTGTGTCTCACTTCTCTCCCGGGCGTGGCTCCCGGAGACCGGGCTTCGCTGATGTCGGACCGAAGGTCCTAGTCAGGTACTGGTACCACTCCTATGGCGCCCAATGTCTGTGCTGGCGCCTATCCTTGGGGGAAGATGGCAAAAGCCCTACCTACTAGAGGGGAGGGGTGGCCAGGTGTGCTAAGGGCATAAAAAACGCCCATTTTTGCTAAAGGCCAAAAGCTAACGCACTCGCCTGCCCACGAGGAAAAGCACGCGGGACAGGAGACACCACTACACTACACACCCTACGTACAGTGGCACCATCCTGGTGGGCGAGCACTTCTGCAACTGGCTCAAGCCCCCACTCGGGATTACCACTCCTACACTCACGCTCTACTGGGTGTTGTTGGAGGTCAAGTCGTGAGTCCCAATGACCCTCCTGTGAAGAAGACAAGAGAACACAGCGCTGCTAAGCAGCTGTGGCCTAACAGGGGACGCCACAACGCATTTCCCCTGCTAGGGCTTGGAGGGAAGAGGTGCTCTTGTTGCGTGCACAGCATGGATGTCGATGGAGTCGAACTGCCCTCGCCACTCCTGGCGGAGGTGCAGTCAATTGTTCGTGTGATCAGCGCCCTTGTTTAGCAGGGCTAGAAAAAAATGGTATGCTGCTGCACGAATCACCCTACCTACCCACCTGTAAGACAAAGGCGAATGAAGGGGTTTTTGAGGCTGAGGAACCAAGCCACACTCCACGTATTATACGCTTCTCAGTGTGACCTATAATACACTGTCCTCAAACACGCCCTGTCAAGCAAGCAAGTGTTAAGAGACTCCTCGGGTTCTCTTAAAGAACGTACCGAGGAGCCCCTGGGTAACCTAAACAAGGTTTAGCGTGCGCATTTCGCGTGGCCTACCCTTTAATGCGTGTGTGAATGCACGAGCATGCACGAGTTTGTGAACAACCTGAGCCAATCTCGGTCTTGTTGCCTAATCTTACCCACAATCACGGACTCTACCAGGGGGTGGCCCCACCTGGGCTTACCTGCCTTACCTGCCGCTGGAGAGAGAGAGCAAGTGGGAACGTGAAACGAGGCGCAAGCGAAAAACGTCGCTATGCACTTGTGTGTATGTCTAATCACCCTGATCTGACCTCTAATCATCTGCAATCTTTCTAATCTAGCCCTCTATCGTTTGTTAGCGCTGCTACAAGACTCGTTCACGGAGACACAAGACGAGCAATGTGTATGCTGCATACGAGACGAGCACACCTGAGTTTTATACCTGATTCATTGAAGTCTTTTCGTTGATTTTCGAATTCTTGGATTTTTGATTTTTACTGTCAGTGTGGGTGGAATCTGTCTGTTTATTTATTAATGTGTGTCTCGTTATTTTCCAGTCTACGTGAGACATACGTTTCTAATCCCATTATTTCTGTATTTTCCGGCGCTTCGCTAGGAGCCGCTCCTGCGCGCCGCCTTTTTATGCATAGGAATTTCATGATTTAAAAAATCGAGAGATGACTACAATTTTTATAAAAATGTGCTTCTGATGCAGAATTGGATTCTGCTCAGGTGTGTTGTCTTAGAAAAATTCTAGGCCGTCATTTGACGGACTTAGGTGTTGTCGCTTCGCGTTTGCGTCGATTCGTCCATAACTCTCCCATTCCTGTCTGTACAGATACCTACGCGCAGCCTCGCTGAGTAGGCCGTGTTTGGGCCGAAACGCAGCAGCCTCGAGAGACTGAGCAGAACCGAAGACTGCATCAAGGGGCAATTTAATTTTTTTAACGACTCCCTTTGCCCTGAGACAGGTCACAGGTCGCCAGCAGGTTTACGAGAACCCATGCGACTGTGTATATTGTGTCTGGCGTTGGGTTTATGTCGCGCTGCGTCTTGGAGGGAGGGATGCACATACACATGTTTTGGCATGCTCCCAAATTAACCCCACCAAGCTACAGGAACCCCGGCAGCGCCATGAGCGCTGAGCTTTCTGTAGGAAATGTCACAAACAAAGCAGCAAAAAGGCGCCAGCCATGGTGAGCGTCCATTTTTCTGTGTGAGGGAAACTATAGGTATTTTAAAGTAGATGTGGAAACCAAGGAAAGGCCAAGAAAAAATCCCTTTTTCCTGAAAGTGCGACAGTGGTGGCCACCACAGCACAGGGGGGGAGTAAGAAAAAGTGCTTTTCCAATGCTTGGAGGCATACTCTACTTTATTAGAGATGCACTGAGCACACAGGCATTTCTATCTTAGTATTGGCCCAACCAAAAGTGGTGATAACACATTTTGACCTATGGAACCAAACACTAAATCAGGATATGGAGTGGACCCCTTAATCCCCTATCAAGGTGAGGCAATTCATCTTTTCCTGGGTTGACTGAGAACTGACATATCCAGGGCAGAGCCTATGAATTCATCTATGTTTTCTCATGAATTCTTAGCTGTCCTAGTGGTATGCACCCTACGGGGCTGGGCACCTCTTTTTGAGAGGTCCTGGGTTCAATTCCCGGTCAGCCTAGCTAAGTAGGAAGATCCCATGTGACATGGCAGTGACCTCATCGCCACATGCCCTGCCACCTCAGCACATATGGGACCCAAAACAAAGAGTGCACATCTCCTGAGATGGCACTATGGAGATTGAGTGACCATGGGGCAATTTTCCAACTCTTTTTCCAAAACATTTCAGGTATCTTTGTGAATATGCAATCCGAAGTGCCCTGGGTTGCAGTTTCTGTGAATATCCTTTCATCTTTCACTGTTTACACTGCAGCCCTTCATGCTATGATCCTGATTCTCTTCTACTTGCTTATCTCTGGCTTGGGCTATCCCGGATTGATTGTTGTTCAACAAATAAAACATTTTACTCATCATAAAACAAGCAGCAGGAAACCCTACACCAGCAGCAAGCAGCAGGAGAGGCACAAACACAGTGTTGAAATCACTATAAAACTTTCTTGCGGGATCGAGTTTTACGTGCGCTCCCGTGGATGAACCATGGTAGTGTGGCAAGGGAGGCCAATGCCATGATGTCCGAAGCCGACGTCATGGCGAAGAAACAGTGTGATGCTATGGTGGCGGAACATGCGAAGAGGGCCGAGTACTTCCAATCCGGGGAAGCTCACAAATATCGGCTCAAGTACACCGTGTGGGTGGAGCGGCACCACAAGGACATCCTGTCCCGACACCGGCAGCAGTTCTGCTACATACCGGGTGTCATATTGCGGAAAACCGGGCAAGATTTGTATATGATCAAAGTGGGGAACAACAAAACTGTAGAGCAGGATCACACCCAGTTGCTCCCGCGGGAACCGGATCCCCATAGCGGTGCCATCACCTTTGAGTTCACCGCGGACGCCTTCAACTCTGACAACGACGGGGAGGAGGACAAGTACACCGACGAGCAAATCTACTACGACAAGCGTGATCCGTCCACATCGGGGCAACGGCTATACAAGGTCCGACGGAAGGGCTGTGCTGCATTGAGGGACTTGTGGGAGCCTCCAAGCAGCTTTTTGCCGCGGTACACCTCTGTGTGGTTGAACTACCTCAAGGCCAAGAAAATCAAGTTGGATGTCAAGGATGTGCCGGTTCCCTTGGTCATGGGCGAACGAGATAGAGGCCATCACTCCTTATGCATATTTAAGTGCATTCACATACTTGCATTTCCTTTCTTTGCTGCAGGGATGCACGTGCCAGGGGTCGGAACCTCTCAAGTACCCCCCACCCCAACTACATTTACGTGAGACGAGCATTTGGAACCAAGATCAGTCTTGGGTTGGGTTCATATCTTTTTGTTTGCGCAATCGGTCACCGCTGGCTCAGGGGATTCCCACCGAACCATGGTTCTCAAGAACCCCTCATCATTTCCTATTTTTTTTCCGGGTGGAGCCTTTGGTAAGTGCATTGGCGGGAGCGACCCTTCCGCTATATGGGATCGTTCGTGGAGTTCTGGGTTGGAATTCCAGAGTCTACGGCGATATCAAGTTGATATTTTTTTGTTTTGATCTCCGCACCAACTTTGCCCTGTTGCTTTGATTTCGCCATTTTTTGAAGCGATGGGACCTATTTGGAGGTTGCCGGACACGATGGGGACCAACGGTTGTGCTAAATCCCTCCCTGGGTGCCATTTGTATTTCGAGCACACCAAGTTCTATTTTTTGGACACGTGTTCTATTCTAAGCAGCAAAATTTCCATTTTTAGAACTCGTTCCCACCGGCCCTGTTTCGCCTTTCGTCTGAATCCGCAGCCACCCGATAGCTGTCGTCCTTGCATTCGCGAGGTCGGTTTCCCTCCAGGGTCCCTCAGTTTCGAGATTTCAGTTTTTCGCTTGTGCTGTTTTTAGTAACAAATGTTATTATTTCTACTAGAACATGTTTTTCTCATATCTCCGTATTTTGGGCACCCTGAGACAATCCGACCGGATCCATGACCATTTTTCTTCAAGCTGGACGCGATGCTGACGTGTGTTCCAGCTGAACTGGCGCGTGGAGCCAGAATCCGAACATTGGACCGCCCAAAAAAGAAATTTTTGGAACCCTTTTTTTCCGAAAGCAAAATTCTTTTTCCATTGTTCGTGTGTACGCTTGTCATGGTGAACCCGGACCGAGGGGTCAGGAGCAGAGGTCGCAGTGGCATGGGCAGCAACATTGCTTGGCATAGAAGACATGATGATTGTGAAAGCTGTTTAGTATCCTGCAATCAGATATGATACACATAGCTATTGAAATACCTGATATGCACATATGTAAAATCCACCCTATCATCCACTGATTCATATAACTATAAAAGATCCAAGATTGCCTTATCTATCCCACATCCTATGTTCCTAACAAGGAAATGGAATACAATACACAATAGTCCCATATATAGGGTCATATAATGATCCCTTAGGGGTAATGTGTTAGGGTAAAGTAAAAAAGACTCACTGCCATGTCTTTCTTGGAGGTCTTGATCCAGGCCAAGCCCCCCCTAAAGCCCTTTTGTTGATGCTCGGACCTACTTCAGCATTTTTCTCTCTCTTTTGAAGTTGGAAGTGCACGTTCTCATAGTAACTAGGGTGATTACTCTAGCCCCCCATGAAGTTCACCCCCACCACTCAACTGAGCGGAGGTATCTTCCTTCATGGAGGTTATACCGAAATAAAGTAGGCATTTCATGCCTAAGGCCTTGGACGTTAAGCCTAGTGGTCCCCCACCTCAAGACCCCTATACTCAACTGATTCTACCACTTATTGTGGTTCTACGTTTTAACTGTTTCTGAATTCAGTTGCTTGGCCAAGTCATATTCTGTGTCTGGCCTAACGACTTCGCCCCACATTCCTAACCAACACCATTACATCCGAAAGAGTGCACTTGAGGTGCTTGATGCTAATTTGGAGGCAAGAGTCATGCGAGTTTTTACATAAAATCATTTGTTTTATCCATTTGTGATTGAATCTTTGTACGTATGCCTGTTTTGTCTATCTGCAGCCCTTCTCTGATACACTCGATTTCAAAACTATTCAATGATTCGATCCGCATCTTTTTCTTGCTCTACTTGCTGCTTTGGCTCTGTTTTCCAACACCAAAACCTGCAGGATTTCATCAAAACTATTAGGGCACTAATCAAGGACATCTTTCTGGTAGCAGAGGCAACCCTTGAGAACCTTTTGAACCGACTCTGAGAAGTACACAAGTAAAAACCCAGCAAACAAAATGTCCACCCCATCAGTATTACTGTCCGCCAGCACTTGGCTAATTCGGAGTGTACAAGTACAACTGGGCAGCAGTGGGCGCATCTCAATGAGTGAGCCCAAGCTCAGAGTTGCATCTGGGTCTCAAGAAGATCCACTTCACAGAAGCGCGGAACAAGAAGCGCCCAGAGAAATACCAATACCCTTAACCACAGAGGCCTTAGCGGCCCGTGGTGACAACCTGCAGCGCGTTCGCCGAAGAGTTGCTGTCTCCATCTCCCGTTCAGCCTGCCCTGCATCTTCGTCTGCGGCAGTTGGAGGCTCTGAGGAACAGGACGAACTGAGAAGGAGAATGGACGAGTACCTGCTACACGAAGAGTACTACAAGTCTGTCCGAGGGGAGGATGGAGAGGAACCACTCAAAGCCTTGGGATCCCCACCACATACGGACATGGGTTCCTACCCTTACTCCGGCCCAACTACGGTCCTGGCCGACACTGTGTCTCTAGCCAGGCGACCGAGAGGGCCAGCATTACGTCGAGAGCTGCCAACCACTAGCAGGAACCCTGAGGTGTGTCCAGCTTATGTGGAGGATTCTCATCTCCCAGAGCCAACTTATGGTGCCCTCGAGCGTACGGCCGAACTACTGGCCAAACTACTGTCTGGGTCCAAGGATCGAGATGTGACAGCCCTGTCTGAGGCTGTCAAGGCAAAATTGGGTATCACTGAACCCTTACCCAAGCCAGCACCGGCCTCACCCTCTCCTGGATTCAGCACGCTTGCTGAAATCTCAAACGATCAAGGGTGTCCAGGTTGCTACCGAAAGTCACTTGCCCGAGCCCTTTTCATCCCCGTACCAGGACAGTCCCCAAAGCTGAGCTACAGGACGTGCCCGCGACAGAGACTGAGAAAAAGGGGCTAACAGCTCTGGCACCCCTAGCTGGCGTACCTCCCTGCCCTTCAGGCCTAACCCTAGGGGGTGGGAAGAGTGGCAAAACAATTGCCCAGGCGAACATCCAGCTGGAATTGCCAGAGTTTGACCCGAAACACCTGCCCGAATGGGCAGAGGAATTGGCCGAGTTTCTTTTGCTTACCGGCCAATCTCATGTGGATGTAGCCACTAGATGTTGCCTTTTGAAACGCTCATGCAAAAAGAACATTTTGCAAAAAGAGGTGAAGCAGATTGTGAAAACCTGTTCAACATGGGCCGAGGTTCTCCAAAGACTGGAGAACACTTTCCCGGTCTATGAAACTGACCTCAGTGTACGCACAGAGATTGAGCAGCTCCCTATGCTCCCTGAGTTTCCTTCCGCTGCGCGAGTCTCTGAATATGTGTGCGACCCGGAGTATCTGCTCTCACGAATGAACCTTGGTTCCTATGGAGCCACAGAAGCCCACCTATGGCTCATGAGTAAAATCCCTACACGTACGTGGGACGGTTGCCGTACCACCTCAGAGAGTGGAACCCACACGTACGATGACCTTGTGGACCTGCTGATTGAGCTGGCCCTTGAGAGGGAGAATGACTCCCATATGGATAAAATCCTCGAGAGACACCTGGGTGGAGGTGGCGCCCCTACCCCTGAATGTGGCGAAGGGAAGGGACCTCAAAATCCCACTAACACCAACAAGGGTGGTGGTAAAGGGGGGGGGTAACCTGCGCGCCATGAATGAGGTTAAACCCGAAACAGGTACACCCCCACTCCTCTACTGTAAATCTGTCAATGACAAGGGAGGACCCTGTCATGCCACTGACTGCGACCACCGCAGTGGTTGTATGCTGCAACTGAAACGACAGCAGCACACTACAGATGGGAAAACAGTGACCCATCAGGACCATTTCAGGTGTACCATCACCTGTGGTTACTGTGGCAAACGTCGTCACTACGAGGACGAATGTCACATAAAAAAACGAGAGAGTGACAAACACAAACGGCAGGGGGCTGATCGCCAGAAGGCTTAAAAACCCCCCAGAACTCCCCAGAATGGGGATAAGGAGGCAAGGGATGTGGCAAGGGGGGAAACCCCAACTGCCAGAGACGCTCATCGGCGCCCGCTATTTCTCCCTCTCCTGCCGATGTTGACCCCAAGAAGCGCCCACAGGGGGATAACTCCTCCCCTGAGGGGTCTAACTGCAAGAAGAGGCGACTGGCCTGGATGGCTAAGTCCCTCATGGCTGCATGGGTTTATGTGAAATTCTCTGCTGAGGGGTAGGGGGGCGGCTCTGGAGAGGAGGACTTGGTTTTCTGGATCGCTGTGAAAAGCGGGGATCATTTTTTTAGAGCAGTGCTTGACACCGGCGCAACACTCTCTATAGTGGCGCGGCGCCTGCTGAAGACCTTCAGGAACACTAAGACGGTGGGGATAAGACTAGGGGATGGTAGTACCATTTCTTTGGGGGCTGTCCTTGTGACTTTTTGTCTTGGCGACGAAAGAGTGACCCAACACTGCAGAGTGTTGGACACTGACGCCTTTGACATCCTCATTGGCACCGACTTCCTACGAAGAAACCCCCGGGTAAAAATGTTGTCTCTCCAACGCCCCTATTCCCTGCACTGCGACTTTGGCAGTGGGCTCTTCTCCGTACCTTTGGAGCTGTAAGGACAAAAAGAGTCTGGGCTGCGCTATGCAGCCAAGACTAACTATCGTACTGAAAACTACCAATCGGCCCGTCACGTTCTTGAACATGGACTGGCGGCCCTTCAGGTACCCCTGGATGAGATCTAGGTGAAATTGTTCACGAGCCAACAACAGCACATCATGCAGTTGTATTGCTCGAAACATGTGAATAACGATTTCCGTTTCTTCTGGAAAGCAATGGGCCTAGCGTATGCTAACCCTCCCTTCTCCCTGCTCGCGAAGGTTCTAACCAAAATCGCTTATGAAGGAGGAAGGGTTGTCATGTGCACCCGTGACTGGGGTTATTCAGGTGAACACGCTTATTGGCGCCGAATGCTGGACCAAATGACGGTGGGAAGAGTGCAACTCCCCGACGGTCCTGTTTATGTGCCTGAGGATTCAGACACAGCTATGCAGGCCTCTGAATGGGCCAGTTTCTTTTCCAGTGTCGATGGATCCATCAACCCTGTACCCCTGTGTGATCTGGATCAGCTGCTACTGAAAGAGCTTATGGCCGAAAATCGTCGCTTGACCCTTTGTGATCTCAAAAAACGATCTCCTGAGCACCTATCTACCACACTTACAGGGTGTGAATCCCCTGATGGCGATCTGGAACCTGCTGCTGTGAAGAGGGATGCTGACGAGCAACTGTCTGAAATCGCCACCTCTATCCCTGCTGTTGATCCCAGCTGTGTTGAACTCAATCACAGTGCCTTCTTGGCCAGGCTTCTGCTGGAGGACCCAGACCTAGGGTCAACCTCAGAACCAACTTCCCCTGTTGGAAAGCCTGTGCTTCACATGCAGCATACTTGCTCAGGTGAACCCATGGCTCAGAGTCCTGATGCTCCAGCGCGGCCTGCTTCTAATAACATGCCACTGTCGGAGTGTGACACTCAGGAACTCTGACGGCTGTTGTACCTGAGGGCAGAAGGTATTGAGCGCCAGAAACGGCTGCAATACCTCAGACAGACCTGGAAACCCTCCATCTGGTCTGAGGAGGACGATGATTCCTACACGCTACCTGACCCTGAGGTACCCCTAGTGTATTCTCTGCACTATGGGCAACAAAGTCCCCCTGAATGGGATGATGGCTCAGTACCTGCCGAAACGGCTGATCGGCAGAAAAAGAAGGAGCGTGGTAAGAGCAACTTCCATGCTGAGGAGGATTTCCTGCAGAAAATGGAGAGTCTGAACCTTGACCCCCGACTGAGGAAACTGCTCCTAACCTATGATTAGGTGTTCGGCGCCCGGCCGCCTCCCCTGTCTTGCAAAAAAGTGGTCCAGATGGACCTGAAACTGAAACCCGAATTTGAGAAGACGCGAGTGAGACGTCGCCCCTACCCCGCTCCTCAGGAACAGGTTGACCAAATCGAGCGCCAGATCCAGGAATGTATTGATGCTGGCCTCGTTGAGGAATATAAGAAGGGGGACTACCCCCACGACTGCAGTCCTTGCTTCGTGGTCGCTAAACCAGGATCGACTGCCCTGCGAGTGGTTGTTGACTATGATGAGGTCAACAAGAAAACCCAAAACCACTCAGGGAGTATTCCCAACATGGAAAACACCCTGGAGCATATCGCCAAATGCCGGTACAAAACCAAAATGGACAAACGCAGTGGTTTCTGGCAGGTTGACCTAACAGCCGCAGCTCAGGAACTGCTGGCCTTTATAACCCCTAAGGGTCGTGTGTTTAAGTGGAGGGTCATGCCTTTTGGGGTGACTAATTCCCCGGCACTCTTCCAAGAACTGATGAACAAACTTTTGTACATACTGAGGCGCAGACTTCTAGTACAGTAGTTGATTTCCCGTGGGGCAGAAATGGAGGCCCACATCGATGACGTGAGTTTGGGTACCAATACCCATGAGGACCATGCCCTTCTCGTCTGTGAGTTTTTCATTGTTTGTCAGGAATACCATCTCCGAATCAAACTCGAAAAATGTGAGTTCATGAAAGAGGAGATGCAGTATTTGGGTTTCGATGTGGAGTATGGCTGGTGGAAACCAGCCGCGTCTAAGATGCAGCCCCTACAGGACATGCAGTTTCGCGGTGACCCTAAGAAGGGTCTACACGACGTGAGGAGTTTTGTGGGCGCCTGTAACTTCTATAGGCGACACATCCACAATTTTACCTACCGCTCCGCCCCTCTCACTGACCTAATCCAGAAAACTACTCCCTGGAGGTTGACCGCCAGAGAGGAGTGTTTCCAGGAATTGAAGAAGAAAATTGCCTCCTCCAACTGCTTGGGCGTACCCCGCCCTAAGGGTGAGATAGTCCTGATCACTGATGCCAGTGATGTAGGGGGGGGTGGAACGATATACCAATGGCAGGAGCTTAACCCAGCTGAACTAACCCACTGCCATCATCGTACCAGTGGACTGAACCGTGATGGCTCCTTGAAGCACGACTATCCTTCCAGTGGGTGGCGACTTGTGCCACTGGGACACTGGAACTTGAAATGGAACCAGGCGCGTTCCAATTACAGCACCTACGACCAGGAGCTCCTGGCCGGTATGTTGGTGCTCTCCTCACAGTCCCGACTATTGGGATCTAAACCTATTGTCTGGCTCTGTGACCAGGAACCGGTGAAGTCCTTTCAGAAGGGCCTACCACCAGAGAAAGCGAAACTAAAACGATGGTGGACTTACCTGAGCCAGTTCAGGCTGACAGTTCATCATATCCCTGGTATAAAAAATGAACTGTCTGACTATATATCGCGCAACATCTTCGATGCGCTTATCGGTGAGAGCTCTGAAGCACTCGCCAAAGAGGCTGTCCAGCGTATGGATGTCCAGCTTGACCTGTCTATGCGGACTGCTGGAATCCTTGAGGGTCAAAGCCTAATCGACTATCAGTCAGAATATAAAGAAATTCTCCAGACCCTCAGCACTGGTCTCGAGCCCAGTGTCATTGACGGGCACCAGTGGTATAGAAATAACCAGTGCCTCTTCTACGAGGACCGCATAGTCGTGCCTGAGGCACGACTTGATGGGTGTCTACAATGGTCCCATCTCAGCTCAGGTCACACTGGCGCTAATCCTTCAGAGGAATTCTTGCGGGAGTGTTTCTACTCTAGTCTAACCCTGACTGAACTGAGGTCCCGAATGCAGACCATTGTTGATGCTTGTGGCTGTCATGCCAGCAAGCAGAGAGATAGTAGGGATAGGGGACTGATTTCCAGCCTACCCATACCCTATTGTACTAACTCTCTTCTCTACGTGGATTTCATCCACGGCCTACCTGGCTTCGGCGGCTATGATAGTTGCGTAGTGGTCACCTGCGGCCTGTCCCGCTTCACCCGTGTGTTCCCCTGCAATACGAAAATCACAGGTGAGCAGACTGTGAAAATGCTGGTCGAACAATGGTTCGAACCATATGGAGCACCTAAGCAGGTGCACTCTGATGAGGATGTGCGCATCCGCAGTGACGCAGGATGGTACAAATGAGTGCTGAATGCCCTCAACGTTGAGGTAACCACAGGTGTGCCCTATACGCACACGTCTAATCCTCTTTGCAAGAGACAAAATCGTGTGGTGGAACAGAACCTGAGCGTCCTGATGAAGCAGGAGTGTACCAAGGATTGGGTACGCCTAGTGCCCTGGGCAGTGCTGACCATGAACTCTCAGAGGAGCTCCTCTACGGGTTTCACCCCCGACGAGCTGTTTCATGGAGGACGACCTGCTTGGTTCTTCGAAACCCCCTTTCCTGAGGACTGTGACACGGTGTCCTCCGCAGCAGCGACAGGCGCCAACAGGTGCGAGCGGTGCACCCAGGTAGCCGCGTGCCCCTGGCCCGAACCTCCCGCAGGTCCGCGCAGGCGCACAGAGGAGGAGGCCTTGCGCCGGCGCATCGAGGGGGCACACACCCCCTCACACGAACAGGCGGGCCCCGCGGGCGCTGCCCTTCTGTGGATCCACGTGCACCTGCGGGACCCCACATCCATTGCGCACCTGTCGCACGTGTTCGCCCCCTAACCCCCACCCGCCGCCGCCCTTTGCAGAGCCCGCAGCACCATGCCACGCCGACGGGGGGATGGGCCGGGGCACGCCAGGGCCCGCCGCAGAGCGCAGGAGGCGGCCGTCCGGGGCCTGGTGGCGGACGCGGTGGCGGAGGCAAAAGGAGCGCACGCTGCCGCACGGTGCGACCTGGAGGGCAGTGCGAGGGCCTTCCTCAACGAGACCGCCCTCCCGGCCGTCCGCGCCCTGAACGGAGCGGGAGCCCCTACGTTGCTCCCGGCAATGCACCGGATCGTGAACGCTGTCCGGCCGGGGCTCATCAGCCCGGAAGCGGCCCTCTACGGGCACTGGATGGAGTGGCGCGAGTCCAATCGGTCGGGCCGGCCCCTGTCCATGGGGGACGCCCTCCGGCTGACGGGAGCGGGGTCTGCCATGTCCCTCCGCAGTAGCGCCCCAGCCCTGCTGCACGCCCTCAGGACGCGCTACCCCGGGGACGCGGCCCCGTACCTGAACCAGGCGCGGGCCACGTACCCGGGGGGAGTGTCCGAGCTTGATGCGGCGCTCCACCTTCTACACCCGCCGGACGAGGACCTAGAGGTGGGCGAGGTCACGGTGTTCGTGGAAGGCGCGGACGAGGCGTCCGCCCGCCCCCGGCCGACCAACCCGGTGTATGACGGCACCGGGCCTACCCCCCCGTACGCCGTCGTCTACGAGGCGTTCCCCAGGGAGCCCACTTGGTGCCCCGCCCTCCCACCGGCGACGCACGCGCCCCGCGGCTGGGCTAACCCAGACCTGTCCCCCCCCCTCTCCAGGACCAGGGGTGCCCACCACAGGGGGCAGGTCCTCTGGCAAGAGTGCCCTGGCACCCCCCTCCTCCTCCTCGTCGTCGCGTCCCGCGGGGGCTCGGGGCGGATCCTGGGGATCACCCCCACCCACCTCTATGGGGCCACACCTGTACCCCGCCCCCCCCTCCCGGCGCCCGCGGCGCGGGACGGAGTACACACCTTCCTGCGCACACAGGAGGTCACCGCCGTTACGGGGGTCCATCTGGTGCGGCTGCCCCCGGCACCGCTCGACGACCCCCGGGGGCCCAGGGCCCTGAGCCCCGCCCCAGACTGGGAGCTGTGGCGCGACGCGTGGGCCGCGTGGCTCCCCCGCCTCCCCTCCCAATGCCGGTGGATGGCCGCGGACCCCCGGCCATGCGGGGCTGACGCCACAGCCGGCCCCCCACCCCCTCCCCCCCCCCCCCCCGCAGAGCACCACACGGCACTGCCCACGGCACGGCACTGATGCACCAGGAGGTAGTGGGAAGGGCGCGCCTGCCACCACGCATGCCTACCAGAGTGACAGTAATGGCAGACTCCGATGGGTCCCTCGGGCGGGACGACCGCCACCACCGCCGGTCCCGCTCCCGCTCCCCCGTCTCCTCCCCAGAGTGGACGGGGGAGACCCTCGCGGAGCGCGAGGAGCGGAGGCTGGCGGAGGCGGCGGTGGTCGGACCGCCGCTGCCGGCCCGGGAACCTGGGCCAGCCGAGACGGCCGCCCCCGCCGCCCAAGCGGCCAGCCCCGCCGCCCCGCCCCGCCCTGACGCGCAGGAGGCGGAGACCGCGGCGAGCCACGCCGCGGCCCCGGCCGCGGCCCCCGGCACACCGCCGGCAAGGGGGGCAGCGCAGGAGAGCAAGCAGGGCGCAAGAGGGGTTGCGACGGGCCCTGCACGGGCCGTGGGCGCCTCGACGACGGCCGCCGCGGCAGCAGCGAAGACCGAGAAGGATGTGCGAGAGTCTGCGACCGCGGCCACGGGCGCCTCGTCGGCGGCCGCCGCGGCAGCGAAGGAGAGTGCGGGGGAAGAAGCGCGGGGGAAGAAGCGGGGGAAGAACCCCGCACGGGCCGCGGACGCCTCGCCGGCGGCCGCCGCAGCAGCGGCAGTGGGCAGGGAGAGCGAGAAGTACCGCGCCCACGCCAACCCCGCCCACACCCACACCAGCCCCCCCAAGCCGTACCCCCCCAAGCCCTTCCCCCCGGGGCGGGAGCGGCATGACCGCCCCCCGAAGCGCGAGCGCTCACCGCCGGGCGTCACGCTGCCGCAACTGCAAAGGCAGCGGGACGCCCGGCGAGTGGTCCAGGAAGGGCGCAGCGGCGAGGGGGAGGGGAGCGGCGGACGGCGTGACAGGCAGGGGGCGGGGGAGGGGTCGGGGCACGGGAAGGGCGCGCGGGAGCGCGGGCAGGAGGCCCAGGTGCAGGGGACGGAGCGAGGGGTGGTGGGAGGGCGAGCGGGCCGGGGCGTGGTGGACGAGAGGCGGGACCCGCGACACGGGCAGGGGGTCGGGGAGGGGCCAGGGCACGGGAAGGGTGTTCAGGGGCGCGGGCAGGGTACCCAGGCGCAGGGGGCTGGACAAGGGGGGATGGGAGAGCGAGCGGGCCGGGGTGTGGGGGACGAGAGGCGGGACCCGCGACATGGGCACGGGACCGGAAAGGGGCCCAAGGGCAAGGGCAAGGGCAAGGGCAAGGGCCCCAAGGGACAGGAGGGACGGGGCACGGGAGCCCAGGGGGGAGGGCGGGGCGAGGGGAGGGGGGCAGAGGGCGGGGCACCCCCGCAGCCGGAAGTGCAGCCGGTGAGGTGCATCCCCCCCGGCATCCAACAGATGCCGGCACACCACACCTACCACCACCACCACCACCACCACCACCACCTCTACAACATCGACCCTGACGCCGGCGAGCTCATCCCCCCCCAACCCTCACGACACCAGCACCAGCAAGCCCCCCCCGCGCCGAGGGCGGAGCCGGCGCGGGTGGCCTCGGCGGAGGGGGGACGGGGCGTGGCATCGGCGCCGCAGGTGCAGGAGCAGCGAGGGGGGCCGGCACAGGGGGCGGAGGAGAGCCGGCCGTGGAACGTGGACTGGGGCGCAGTCCCGGACCCGCTGGGGGGGGAGACCCTCCCCCTGGTGGGGGAAGTGTACGGGTGGTTGTGCTGGGCCAACCAGGGGACCTCCAGGAGGTCGCGGAACCGGCCCTTCGATGCCGTGCTCCTCCGGAGGGACGGAGGACACCGGGAGGCACCCCCGGGGGGGTGGGCGGCACCAGAGGACCACGAGAGGGTCCTCAGGTCAGTGATCCGGGCGGGTGGCCCGACAGGGAGCTGACGTGGCCGGCCTTCCTGGAGGGGGGGGCGGTGCTCCGCATCACGGATGCGGACGCCAACAACTGGCTCCCCCGGGCTCTGCGTAGCGCCCTCGCCCACTGGCGCTACCGCCGGCACAACCCGCCGCCGCCGCAGCCCCAGCCCCCACACAAGCGGCGGCGCAAGTGAAGGCCCAGACGGCGGGCGCGGGAGGGGGGGATGGGCCCCCTGACCCACGCCCCCCCCACGGTACGGCACGACGTGCGGGGATGCGCCGCCACCCGCGGGAGGGAGTGCGGGGGCGCCAAGCGCGGGGAGGAACCGGCTGCCCCGCAACCTGCTAACCACTGACCGCTAACCATCAGCCACCCCCGGCCGGCCGGCGCCGCGCGGCAACGGCCGGGGAGGTGAGGGCCCCGGCGAGGGCCTGCGCGGGCATCCAGCTCTCGGTAGGGGCTGGCCCCCGGGACCAGGGCCGCCATGCCGCCCCCGCCCCCCCCCAACGTGCACGACGGAGCAGGAAGGAGGCCGCGCCCCACATGACCCCCCCGTAACCACAGCCCGCTCCGAGGTGACGGAGGGAGGGTGTCAAGTCAGATGAGGCCCCCAGGGGGGCGGTCCACGGGCCGCCCCTCACCCCCCCCACCACGGGGCGGCACTTCAGCCCCGACCGCAAGCGCGCGCCGGAAGGGAGAGCACCGGCGACGCGGAGAGAGCCGGGAAGGAGTGCCACAGGCCGCCGCCTGGAACGAGAGCAGGGAGGCCGCGGCGCGACACCCCCCCCCCCCCCCGCCCCCCCGCCGGCCCGCCGGCCGCAGGGACCCCGGCCCCCACCCCCCGAGGCTGAAGGGACGGACCCCCCCGCCCGAGAGGGGAGCCGGAGTGTGACCCGCCCCGACGCCCCAGCCGCGAACCGGAATGGTATGGGTGGCCACGCCCCCCATGGACAGCACGACGCCAAGGGACGCCCGCTTTGTTACCTACCCAGGGAAGGCGGCCCCGCAACCCGCTAACCACTGACCGCTGACCCTCACGGCCACCCCCGGCCGGCCAGCGCCGCGCGGCAACGGCCGGGAGATGAGAGGCCCCAGGGAGGGACTGCGGGAGGATCCGGCACTCGGTAGAGGGGGGCGGGGGAAGGGCGCGACCCCCCTGGCCGATGGCTGGCCCCCGGGGCTGGGACCGCCAAGCCGCCCCCCCCCCCTTTTTTTTTGGCCGACAGGGGGCATCGCCAGGGAGCCGGAGGACCCCCCCCCACTCCCCCCCCCCCCCCCTCCCACACAGGCCCGAGAGCAGGCGGGGTGCCCCCCCCCCCCCCCCCCCGCACCCACCCCAGCTGGGGAGCCACAGGCGCGGCCCTCCGCCCCCCCAGGGCCGGGGGGGCGCCCCCACCCACAGGAGGAACGGCGACACGGTAAGGGCAGCGGCGGCTGGACCTGCCCCCACGAACCCACACCGGCGTGCCGGAGCAACGCGCACAACGGAGCACGAAGGAGGCCGCGCCCCACATGACCCTCCCGTGACCACAGCCCACTCCGAGGGGAAAGAGGGGGGGTTTGCAGGTCAGCCGGGGCCCCCAGGGGAGCGGTCCACGGGCCGCCCCTCACCCCCCCCCGCCCCGGGGCGGCACGTCAGCCCCGACCGCACGCGCGCGCCAAAGGGGAGGGCCAGAAAGGGGTACCACAGGCCGCCGCCCGGAACGAGAGCGGGGAGGCCGCAGCGCGACACCCCCCCCGAGGCAAGGGGAATGGGCCCCCCCACCCGGGAGGGGGGCCGGGGTGTGACCCGCCCCCCCGCTCCGGCCGCCGGCCCACAAGGGGGCCGCGAAGAACAAACGGGCCCACGCCTGCGCACAGGGACGCCGCACAGATCGTACCCGGAGAGGCTGGGTGAACACGAACCGGAGTGGTATGGGGGGCCACGCCCCCCATGGACAGCGCAACGCCAGTGACGCCCGCTTTGTTGCCTGCCCAGGGAAGGCAGAGGGGCGGAAGGAGACAGAGCGACCCCCCGCCCTACAGTCAGTCGGCGACCCGGTGGTGCTACTGCCCGCCTCTTACCCCAGTGCACGTCAGTCGGCGATCCAACGCACCCCACCCAGCCCCCTCCCCAGTCCCGACCCCGTGCGCGTGGACTGCGCGTGGACGGCGCACAGCCCCACCCTCAGGGCAGGATACATAGCCGACGACACCCCTCAGTGGCGTAAGAGACTCCCGCGGACGAGGGCACCCCCCCGGGGACGCCCAGCCGCCGCCCCCGCAACCCCAAGCCAAGTAGGGGGGAACCGGGACCGGACCACCCCCCCCCAAGCACGCCAGACGGAGCACGGGACCGGGGCAGGACACGCGGAGGGGCACGGACCACATGGAACGGCCCTACCAGCGCCCAGTGCCGGGACCACGCGAGATGCGCGCGCCACACCACCCAGCGGGGAGCGGACACCGCGAGAGCGCGAGCGCACACACACGAAAAGGACACGCGGGGACCACCAGAAGGGCAACCGGACCGAGCGCGCGGAACGCACAGACCACCTGGAATGGCGTACCAGCGAGCGAGGGTAAGGGACACCCGGACGGGACGGCCCGCCACACGCAACGCGGGATACGCGGGGCGGGAAGGGGGAAGAAGGGGAAACACAACACCAGGTACCGGCCCGAACCCCCCCGAACCGGCCGCGAGCGCCGCGCACACACAGACGGGACACTGCACCCGCCAAGGCAGTAGTGGCGCACAGCGCCACGCCCCAACCCCTAGGCTAGGCAGCCACCGCGCCAGCCCAAGGGGGTCCCACTGGCGACAAGCCAGTAGCACGGGCCCGGCGGCGCCGGTGCCCCGGGCGACCACGCATTAGGGGGGCGACGCAGTGGGTAAGCGCCCGCGGCCACGGCTGCGAATTGATGCACTGACCGGGGAGTGGCGAAACGGGGACGCCGGGGAAGGACGGGGCTCCGAGCTCTGTGAACCCGGGGGACTCCGCCACCAGGCAGGAGGTGCGTCTTGGAGGGCCCCCCACTAGGACCCGGTGGGGAGGATATCACCTGGCCCGACCAGGTGGCCCCCCGGGGCCGAAAGGCGTCTAGTACCCGCAAAATCAAACCTCAAACCTCAAACCTTTCCTGAGGACTTCAAGAGCCCTGTTGGGAATTGGTTGGAACACAGGCTGTCTATGGCTAACCAGGCTGGGACTAACCGGAGACATATTCATGAACGTGAACTGAGCCGGCGAAATCGCCTACGGCGACCCGCCAGTTTCAAGGTTGGTGCCCTTGTTTTGGTTCACCCCTCACGCTCACCTTCCTGGCCCCGTAACTGCCTACAGGACCTTTATTTTGGGCCCTATTGTATCATCAGGATAGATGGATCTAGAATCCATGTCAGGTGCAGTCCACGTCTAGGTGGTGAACTCCTTTGTGCGCCTGAGCAGTTGAGGCACTATCGTTCCCCTGACGATTTGTCCTGGGAAGAGTGGCGCCTCAGCGAGAGTGAGGTTGAGCGTATCGACCTAGAGAACGCTGCCAGCGCAGAGGAGGCAGACGAACTCGAAGAGATGACTGCCGATGAGATCAAAGTCGATGGCTACTACGTGGTGGCAGGTATTGCCCGCCACCAGTATAGACGGGGCTGGAAATTCCCAACCCTGTGGGATGGCTATGGGCTATCTGAGGCGACCTGGGAACCCGTGTCCGCCTTTATACAGCCAGATGGGAGTATCAACCCCATCTTTTGCTCCTACCTCATTCCGAACAACGAGGGACAGCTACTAACCCGTGCTGAGACTCTGTCCCAGCGAAAGAAGAACAACTAATCTTCTTGTGCCTACATATCCACTGTTTTCTAACCTCCCAGGGGCGATGAGCACTCTTGTGCTGAATAGCTAGGCCTACTCAGTGTGTGCCAGGACAGGTTCAGAACTCCTGTAGACCTCCATTTAGGGTGAATGTACTAGCTTCCACCCTCAGTGGGGTTCGGCACTCCAGACACCTACACATCCGCTGCTTGCGGAGCACTGCTCCTGCCATGGCTGTGCTCTGCAGTCCCATGCTTATGGTTACCAGCGTGAACCAGGTGGCCGCTTATCAGGTTTGCGGCCACCAAGCGAGTTTGTGCCTTCCCGACCATGTGTTGCGCGGGAACTGCCGTGATGTAATGACCTTGGGGAGCCAACAAAGAGCGGTGGCTTTCTACTCCACGGGGCAATGACAAGCAAGGTGTTATGAAGCAAGGTGCATCCACCCTCCTTGGGGACAAGCGTGCCCACAGTTAGGACCCCTGACTGGTCCAGACCCATGGGGTTCTACCCTTCCTTACAGGGTCTACCATACCCCTAAATGTGCTACGTATGTCTGTATGTGTCCCACTTCACTCCCCAGTGTGGCTCCCGGAGACCGGGCGTCGCTGACGTCGGACCGAAGGTCGTAATCAGGTACTATTACCACTCCTCTGGCGCCCAGTTTCTGTGCTGACGCCTATCCTTGGGGGAAGACGGCAAAAGCCCTACTTACTAGAAGGGAGGGGTGGCCAGGTGTGCTAAGGGCATACAAAACGCCGATTTTCTCTAAGGGCCAAAAACTGACGCACCCCCCTGCCCACGAGGAAAAGCACGCGGGACAGGAGACACCACTACACTACACTCACTACCGCCAGAACCAGCCTTCGAAGGCAGGGTGAGCACTCAGCACCACCACTCAGCACCTGCCAGGCTTGCTGACCGTAACACCTACACATGCTACTGGGTGTCCATGACAAAGAGGTCTTGGGCCCTATTGAACCTCCTGTGAAATAACAAGAGAACACAGCGCTGCTAGGCAACTGTGGCCTGCCAGGGACGCCCACGCGTGTTTGCCTGACAGGGCTTTAAGGGAAGGAGTGCCGTGTGCACAGCGTGTAGTAAGGGTTGTCCATGAAGAAGGTGTTCTCTGACCCAATTTGTTTGTGTGATCTGCGCTTGGGCAGAAAATTCCAAAGTCGTCGAAGGCAACTGCTGCTGCACCAATCACCCTGACGTTGCCCACCTGTAAAGCAAAGGCAGTTCAGACCAGGTTAGCGGCTGAGGAACCAAGTCAGCCTCCACGTATTATACGCTTCTCAGGCTGACCTATAATACACTGTCCTCTAACCTGGCCGCAAGCAAGCAAGCTTAAGGACTCCGCCCGTTCTCTTATAGAACGTAGGGCGGAGCCCTGGGTAGCCTAAGCAAGAGTTATACCCTGTTCACTGCGCGTGGCCTATATCCCTCTATTGCATCGTGTTTATGAAGGGAAGGGAGGCGATTTACTAAACCTTTTTCGACCATTTTTCATTAACAACCTATCAGCGCGTGCCTCAACCAGGGAGGTGAGCTCCTCCTGGGCTTACCAACCTTACTCGCCACGCATCATGTGAATGTCGGAGGGAACACAAACGCAAAGCAACCTTAAGTGTTTAAACAACCCTACGGCGAATGATAAACAACCCTAATCGATTAATGCATTGTGTGTCGTGCATGCAATTCTAACCTTGTTTCCTGCAGAAAAAAGAGAAGGAATGGCGCACTGCACAGCGCAAAACGAGCCTGAGCGTTTTAAGCAACCATATTTTAACGCAACGGCAACACAAACACGAGCAAGCACTTTTCCTTTTGACCTATGAAGAGAAGAGAAGAAGGGATTGGGGAACAGAGAAAGCAACACAACGTGTGAATGCCTAGATTAGGCACATGCATCGCGAGCACAGCGCATACACTAACCCTACGTGCGCGCTGCGTGCTCCATTCTTTTCGCATACCTTGCATTTCAGTTTTGACCTGTGCAGAGCGGAGGAACTGAACACCCCAACCCCCAACAAACACAACGGTGACAATGCTAGCGTTTCAACGAAGCAACCACCACAGACGCAATACATTCGCGTGACATGACACTAACATACCTGAGAGGTGGGTTGTCCACCTGCTCTGTGGCGTGGGTTTCTGTTCAATACGTTTTCCTAAAGTTTAGAAACATTTGGGGCAACTGTGTAAAAATTTCTTTCAAAAACTGTAAAAACTACGGCTCATACCTTCTGTTTCTGGAGCCGTTTACGCTTGCGCAACTCTTTTCGGGAGTCTGCTTCTGTTGCACTTGTCTGCGACAATAGGTCTTAGTCAAAAAATGACGAATTCTAACGTCGTTTCGTCAAATTTTGGCGATTCCACTTCTTAAGTTGCTACCCCTTTCGCTAAACCACAGGATTCACTCCTTGTTGGTTCCATTTACTATTTATTTCAGGTCCTGGAGATTCGTGCCCTCCATTAGGAGTATTGCTCCGCCCTGGCCCTTGGTCAGGACATTTACTAAAACGCTGTTTATACAGCGATTGCCGTCCGCATTAGAGCGTTCGACTGTACCCTAGTGGGCAAGCATGTGTGCTCTAGGGAGGGAGTCCTGAGTTCAAACCCCACTACCCCCAAATTTTTATCAAAAGGTTTCGCCGCACGCTGGCGACGTTTGAGGAATGTCCCATCGAAGGGACATCATTCACGGTACATTACACTGTTTTTTGAGGGTACCTACAGTTTGAGGGGCTTCTATGAACTGATGGGAATGTTTTTGGCTGGTTTAATGCATTTTCTGAGGTAATTTTGGGGAAATTTGAGCCTTCTTCCTCGGTCCTACTAGCTTGATCAACTAGTACTCCAGGGGGGAGTAAGAAAAAGTCACTACCATGTCTTTCTTGGAGGGCTTGATCCAGGCCAAGCCCCCCCTAAAACCCTTTTGTTGATGCTGGGACCTACTTAAGCATTTTTATCTCTCTTTTGAGGTTTAAAGTACACCCTCTCATAAAATCTCGGGTTATAACCCTAGCCCCCCATGAAATTCACCCCTAACACTCAACAGAGCGGAGGTATCTTCCTTCATGGAGGTTATACCGAAATAAAGTAGGCATTTCATGCCTAAGGCCTCGGAGGTTAAGCCTAGTGGTCCTGCACCTCAAGACCCCTATACTCAACTGATTGTACCACTTATTGTGGTTCTACCTTTCAACTGTTTCTGATTTCAGTTGCTTGGCCAAGTCATATTCTGTGTCTGGCCTAACGACTTCGCCCCACATTCCTAACCAACATCATTACATCCGAAAAAGTGCACTTGAGGTGCTTGATGCTAATTTGGAGGCTTCTGGCGCCCGTCCCAGATGGCCGTGGGGGTCAGGTATCGGCGGGCCGACTCGACGGTTTTCGGTGTCGAGGTGGTCAACAATTGGGCTGATGGGCCCTGCCGCAAACAGGTTCTTCCTGACCTGGGGCTTTGGCGACCCCCCTAGCAACGGAGGAGTGTCAGAGCCAACCACGATGGGAGCCAATGGCGAGGCCATCGTACCCCAGTTGACAGTGACTGAGGGTGCAGCGTCCGTACGCTCGATCATCCTAGTAGATGGTTCGATTATTGCCCGCTTAGGGGCGCTAGCAACGGTTCCGGTGCCTGGAAAAGGCAATCCTGGTCCACTTAGCTCTCTCTGAAGGTGACTGTCCCTTCCCCCCCTCAATCAACCCACATACACCAGCTGGATCTCGAGGATCGGGGGCCCCAATGGGAACACTCCGGGATTTTGGAGACTTTGGATTGGTAGCCACCAGGGGCTTGGCCCGTTTTTGCCGCCCTTGCCCGGTCGATGGGGTCAGGGCAGAGGACGTACTGAGAGCGGGGACCTGGGCACGCTCAGCTATCCCTCCCGGGGAAGAGATTTTGATCTGAATTTGGTCCATGATTACGCGGATGGATCGCTTTCTGCGATGCCAAGCGCCCAACAGAGACGAAACATTGTTTCCTCTGCTACCATGAAACCAAACCAAGGGGTCAGGAGCAGAGGTCGCAGCGGCATGGGCAGCAACATTACTTGGCATAGAAGACATAACGACTCTGAAAGCTGTTTAGTATCCTGCAAACAGATATGATATACATAGCCAATGGAATACCTGATATGCACACATGTAAAATCCACCCTGTCATCCACTAATTCATATAACTATGAAAGATCCCAGATTGCCTTATCGATCCCACATCCTATGTTCCTAACAAGGAAATGCAATATAATATACAATAGTCCCATATATAGGGTCATATAATGATCCCTTAGGGGCAATATGCTAGCCTGGGGTTGTCAGCTGCTTCAATGGTGCAGTGTCATCTCCCTCCCACGAGTGCCAATGTCTGCTGGAGGTGATCCAATTCCTTCATGTCTCTTGCTGGGAGCGCAGGTCATGCAAGGCGTTAATGCTGTGCATGCCAAGCATCATATACCTGTTTCTGGTCTTTTATGTAGACTAGTTGACGACGTTGCTTTTGTTTACCTGTGATCCGCCGAGCCTATGCCTTTGGGCTAAGTGGTGACTAGAGGGACTTCATTCGTTTGAGTTCTTATCCTACCTCCCCCCCGATTTCTCGGGCAGGCGGCCATTGTGTATCTGGTGCCCTCCCACAATGAGAGGAGTGCCAAGGGCACGACCGGGATCCTCCCGTCCTGTCCATGTCTTTCCGAGCTCGTGACAATGCTCTGGGAAGGGGGCTGAAGCTGGTTTGGATCCGATTAGGCTGCACTGTACCCTACACTTCCCCGATTTCCTCGATTTCAGCGGTTTCAGGTATAAATTCAGCAGAATTCCGAATTTATATTATTTAGAATTCACAGGATGGAGAATTTCACATTTCTGGTTCGGACCAGGCCTGCTGTGTGTGCGCGCGCCCTTCTCGTGTTCATAGCGGCGTGCGCATGCTCTCTGTTCCTCACTGCTGGCCGATCGAAAATTCTTCTCAACGGGTGCTAATAGTGTTAGATTCTATCCTGTTGCGGAAGTGGATGCAAATTGGAAGCTAGGGCAGCTCCAGTGGATGATGGAAGGCCCAAAATCATCATCTGGCTAAAACCTGGTGTGTCGCCTCCGCCCACATAGGCTGTCCCCCTTCAGGCGATTGGTACAGGTTAATGGCCGCATTTGCTTCGGCTTTTGCCACACCTACGTGTATGGGGGATCACAAGTCCCTTGAAGCTCAAGGAGCCCTAGTGGAAGAGGAGTTGAGGTGGAGGTGACTGAGGTAGGCGCACCGGCTGGGAGAAAAGTAAGGCGGTCGTTCCTCCGCAAGAGGAAGCAAGTCTTCATTCGTTGGCTTATCATATATTTGCGTTGCATGTGTCGTGACAACTTGATCTTCCATGGAATCAAAAGGGGTGAATCTTTGGTGACCGCGTGTGTTGAGCATGTTGTCTGCACGTGCAGTGGGTGAGCAGGCTAAAGGTGGAGAATTGCATTTATGCCACGGTTGCTAACCTCTCATTTGCCGTCTTACTTTGTGGACCTTCAGTGAATTCATATCATTGCTCAAACATGCTTGGTAATCCACTATCCTTCTCTTGGCAGCAAGCAGTAGGGCAAGAGTTCAATTAATTTGGCCATTCGATACAGGGACAATCCTCGGTCATGGTTGCGGGTTCTCACTCCAAGTGCACGTATGCCCTTCTCGGTCATGGCTAGGCGAAGCACTCTCTCCATATGTGTGCTCTCGGGATTGGGTTTTGCTAAGGTTCTCCCTCCTGGGCCATGGATTGGTGATAGGTTAGGTTCTCCCTCCCGGGCCATGGATTGGTTAGGTTCTCCCTCCTGGGTCATGGATTGGTTACGTTCTGTCTCCGGGCATGGACTGGGGCGGGACCATCTGTCTTCCATCTCTCTCGCATCCACTTGTCTTTGGGATGGGACAATCTCACATGGATGTGCTCTCATTGGACTCGGGATATCTCTCTTTGTGCACTCACTCTGCAGGCCAAGTCTAGGTCTCTACATGTGACCCAGAGCATTGGGATCCCAATCTTCTTACCCAATCTCTCTCCAAGTAGCATGTGTTGAAACGGCTCGGTGTCACAAAAACATGCAAATAGGCAATATTGATGTCACATGTTCATGTCTGGATTGTTTCCAATGCACATGAGAATTGTGTTTGCGTATGCCGTCGGGTCCAAAGCAATCAGGCACCCAGGTGGTGGGACCGAGTGGCATGTCTAAGGATCTGAGGGCATCAGACATTCGTTGTGTGTGGGCGTTTCTATTCATGTCTTTGGTTCGCGACACTCTTACCGTAGGGGGCCCAGCCATCAGCAATTGGTATGTAGCATACACTAGACATGTGTGCTTTGGTGGGCCCGCCCTTATTGATGTCTTCTTTGCAAGCAGCAAGTAAACCCGCCAAGCTTATTCACTTGCTTGCCATTGTGCATGATATTGCCGGGTGACGGGCACCCGGCGTCCAGTGTAAAGTACCGATGCATTGCCATCATGACGATAACCATGTCACACATGCCAGGCGTCAGGTAGTGGTTGCCATTGCCGTGAGGTCACTCTCCTGACTCATATTTGGTGATCCTCATTGCAAGTTCCTCAACTGTGCATATTGGTGACTCACCAGGGTGGAGAAGTCATGTATGTGGCCATGCCGTACTTTTGTGTTCATGGTGGCCATGGTGTAATGGTTGATGAACGGTGAGAACATTTCTTATGTTTGGTACCCATGTCTATTACTCCATTTTACCGTGCTGTGGGCAAGGGTGAGGATGGGCCATGTGTGCCCGAGCTTCGCGAGGAACCCAATAATGCCATTGTTTTTTATATGATTTTCTTTGTGTTTGCCATGCACTTAATGGATGGTATTGAGTTCATTGTCTCATGCATGATCTTGCGTGAACCAATGTGTTTCCTTAAGCCGTTGTATCGAGGTTGTGCTTGCATGGCGTCACACGTCAATAACAGAACGCATAGTTCGAGTGTGCATGGTATATAATATCGATTCCTGGAGTAGGGATACAACATCGTCTTCGATAATCGCATATCTTATTCCAGTGCTTCATCTCCACTTCTACATCTGTTTCCCTTTGCCCCACGTTGTCATTATTTGTTCCCTTCTCCATGACTTTCATGTATCAATGAACTCAAGTGTCTCCGTCCTCAACTCAAGCCCATTAAGATTGGTGGACCACGTATTTGGATTTAGTGCCAAGGGTTGCCAAGGGGTGTACTTGCGGGATATTTTTGGAATTTGGATTTTTGGTTTTGTTTTGGTGAACCATGGGAGATCAAGAACGATGGGAGTAACGGGGAAGAAGCCAGAGAAATCGGTAATAGGGGGTAGACCACGCACAATGGCAAGGGCCCGTCCTACGGACCTTCATTATGTTCCAGTTGACTCAGTACGTCTCGTGGAAGAACTCCTAAGTCTTGTCGAACAGTATAAGTTGTTCGGCAAATAGCAGTCCTACTATTCCGCTAGACGTATTTTGCCTACTTCTCTTCAATCTTTTACTCTCAGCTTTGAAACTCACTGCTTGGCCATAAAGAAGGTCCCTACCAGGACCGGCCCCCGCTGTGCCCCTTCCGCCAGTAACCCCTGCTGACTTGCTCCTGATCAACGATTGCATTTATCAAAATCCAAGGTTCCAAATCCAAAAATATAGAAAATAATATCCTCCTTCAACCCTGAATGGCAACCAGATCCCACAAATACAGCAATAACCCAATTCACAATCCAAATCAGGCTGCGGGCTTTCGTTCAGTACACCGGTATTCCCACGGTGGCGGGCATGTACAAGAATTGCACCAAGGAAGAGAGCCCTGAAATTGGCATATGAACACAAAAAAAGCAAAGTTGGGGAAGGATGGAAACTTACACAATCACAGCCATAGACTCCTCATTCCCTGGAATCAAGACCTTCCCTTGACTCACCAACATGATGCCCTGAACCCAGTCCAATAAGATGGTTAAATGCCATGTATCAAAAGTCACTACATAAACCCCAAACATGTGTTCACCCCCAAGCCTCTAAATCCTAGCCCAATAGGGGAGGTGGCGTGTCATGGCGTAGAGTGACACTCAGGACCATGCCCTACCCTGACATAACCTTGGTTGGACTTGGAGTCGATTGGGCTTGGAGGAATGACCTATGAGTTTGAACTCATAACATGCCAAAAAACTGACAATTCACACCATATTGGCCATATATCAAAAATATGCTCAAAATTGAAGTTACTACTTATCCGAAGGCTCAAAGCATGCATGGAATCGAAGTCTAGTATTCATGGAGGATAGAGACCAAATGTCAATGCCCATGTACATCCCCATTTTACTCTCGAAACCCCTTCAGATATGGGCGCCACGCACTGCCCAAGTCAGGCCATGATCTTGAGACCCATTCTTATAATCCTTCGTGCGCCAAGCCAAATGGAGTACGCGCTCCGGCATATGGTGGTGTTCAACTCCATAGCATATGCCAACATATGAACAACATACCATGGTTCGACTCTCCATAGGTTTCTTGCTGTTTGCTGAGCAGGTGAGTACACAAAACGCAAAAATGAGCAAAAATTGAGGTCAAAAACATGAAAATATGACCAAATACAAACTTGTCATGATAGTATATCTCTATGCTCGCCCATGATATCCGCTCATGGTTCAAAACACAAACGATTGGAACCATTTGCGAACGATTCCCCCACTTGGATCCCCAATCAGGCGCATGGAGATACCTTCGCCACTAATATCTACATGCCCCATGAAAATGGGAGTGCACCCATGGATCTCTTTGTCAAACATACCATGAGCAATACATACGCGGTAGACTTGGTCTAGCGCTTTGAATTCCACAATTGGGACATGGGCAAGGCCCTTGTCACGTATGGCTCCCCTTCTCTTCGGCCACACGAAGATATATAACATGGGCGTGAGCATATCATACATATACCATGCATACAACACATACCCTCAAAATATGGCTCCCACCATGATATGCCATGTCCCTCCATTGACATAACTTCACGTTAAAAATACGTAGGAACCCAAGGAAAGTTGCTATGCAACCCCAACACTCATGCGGTACACTCGAAAGTCACAATAAAGTGTTCGGTTGCACGGTCCAAGAGTTATATATCACTTTATACCCTCTTGACCATCATCCCTTGCTATATCGGGCATGTGTGCACACCAAAGGCGTTTGATGCTTCCTAAATTAAGTTGAGACCAAGGCAGTTTGAACGCAACCTTTCCTATTCTCTTTCCTCACACTCGCTCGTAGATATGGCTCTTCAAAGTGGTCCCACGATTCGCTTTTGTTTCCCTTATATCTCCAAGTCAAATGGGTGGCAAGTATAAGGGAAACCTGATTCAGGCATAGGGAAAAGAGTACGACCACTCGAAGAAGTCCAAATCAAGTGCGGCGATGTCGAAGTCCAAAATCCGATTTCGACATCGCGAAAAATTCTGATTAAAATTTCGAGTGCTTATTTAGAGAATTGCGGATGCAACGAACCCTTTGCTGATGAAATCTGACCCTTCAACGGAATATCCGCCAAAATATCTGGAAATAACAGTTAACCAATCGGTTAACGCAAAATCGCGAGCCAACTGACAGTCGCCGATACATTGACCATCAGAACGAAGGGCTGAAAAATTACGGAAACATTATGATAATAAAACCCTGTTGATTCCTGATATTCCGATATATAAATCTCCGCTGGCGGTGCCTCGGTACTGAATATGGCCGCTCATAGCCGGAATGGCCCAACCTATCACACTATCACATCGGGTTAGGTCAGGTGGATGGGAGAGTATGATATCAGTCAATGGCGGCTTGCCGGCACATAGATACACACCCCAAGTGACCCCAAGATGGCCACGGGGGTCTGAACCGGCTTCACCCCCCTTCTCAGAGCGTTGTATCCTGCTCGGAAACCAATGAAGAGAGGACGGGAGGACCCCAATGGGCTCCAACCCCCCCCTCCATGTCCCAAGGACACATGGAGGCCCCACACACGTCGTAGGCGTCCCCCATGCCCCAAGGGAGGGGTGAGGACACTGATAATCAGCGCCCTACGCCATATCCGGTCTCCTCTTGATCTACAACATGGACCAAGGGGATCAAAGATAGAAAAACGTCGTCGGTCGACCTAAATAAGTATACCACAATGCAATATATATGTGGAGATCGAGTGAAGGGGGTATATGGCCGATCAAGGCCGAAAAATCCCCGGATGAACGCCCTCACTTGTCTCCCCATTCACAGAAACAAACAAAATGCCAAGGGGGATCCATTACGTCGCTACAGCAGGAACCAAATGGACCAATACGTCCTTGACATCCTAAGAAATATTATTTTTCTTTAGGTAGTCCATCCAGACCGTGGTATACCTCGGCACGAAACTGCTCGGAGGTTCCCACGAATCCCTGGATGCGGCGAAACCCTTCCAACGGACTTTGTAAAGCCTACCCCCAGGCATCCCCGGGTCCGGCTTGTCCGCCAGGATCTTCTCGGCGGTGAAGTCGTCGTCCTCACCCTCGTCGTCCGAGTCCACAACGCCGGCCGTGAACTCGAAGGTGACCGGACGTCCGCTAGGGTCTGGTGCTCGGGGACGAAGCTGGGTATGGTCGCGGTCCAGGATCTTGTTATCCCCCACACGAACCGCATACAAATCCTGCCCGACCTTACCCCCGGCACATACCAAGATGCCTGCTGATGCCTGGACAGGACATCCTTGTGGTGCCGCTCCACCCACACGCTGTCTTGGAGAGCATACTTCTGGACTTTTCCCTGCTTGAAGTACTTGGCCCTCTTGTCATGCTCGTCCTGAAGTGCCTTGTACACCTTGGCCGCCGTGTCGTCCGCCTCAGCCATCATAGCGTTCGCATCCCGGGCCACTTTGCCATGTTTCATCCACGGGAGAGTGCGTGACACTCGATCCCGTAGGAACAGGATACGATGGGGCGACAGTCCAGTGGGTCCCGGAAGGTCGTGATACGCCTGGAGCACTCTCCACAGCGAGTTATACCAGTTCCGGCCCGGTTCGTCAATGTGCAGCTGGCGAAACTTCTCGAACATCTGCCGCCCGGCCACTTCAGCACGGCCATTCGCCCGGCTATGGTAAGCCACGGTCTTGGCGTGCCGAATCCCCATGTGCTTAGACATCGTCTTGAACCACGTCCCCACGAATTGACTGCCCCGATCGCTACAGATGACAGCCGGGACATCGGGAAATCGTCAGCCAATGCCTGATCATGGCATTAGCGACGGTCTTGGCCTGCAGCCCCACTCCATGCTTGTCCTTCTTGTCCTTCTTCTTGGACTTCTTGCCAGGGACCGCCACGATATACCCACTGTGCCTATCCACCGCCAGGATGACACAGTCGTAGGTCTCTCCTTCCACGGTGACCTCAGGCATGGCGAATACATCCATGGCAACGGACCGCATAGGGGCCTCCGGTATAGCCGTGTACACCGGGTTGCCCGCTGTGGAGTGGTTGGGGCTCTTGGTGGCCCGACACACGGCACAGTCGCTGCAGTACCTATCCAGGATGGCGTAGTACCCCGGAGGGAACTTGAAACGCCACTCCAAGTCCTGCTGCATCTTGTCTCGGCCAGGGTACATGAGCTGGGCGTTGTGCCAATGGTCAATGAGCTCTTCGACTCGGTTCTCGGGCACGGGCAGCTTGTCCTTGAGGAACAACTTGTCCCCATCCTCGGTCAAGCCCTCGGGCCATTCGTCGTCCGACGGGGCGCTCACGGCATTCCAGTACTTGCTCCAGTGCTCGGATGCCGCGTAGTC
Source organism: Eutreptiella sp. 'Long Island Sound 2002' (assembly GCA_964036045.1). NCBI lineage: Eukaryota > Euglenozoa > Euglenophyceae > Eutreptiales > Eutreptiaceae > Eutreptiella > Eutreptiella sp. 'Long Island Sound 2002'. The sequence continues at coordinate 150,463,407 of OZ038381.1, read as the reverse complement.
ATCCGACCAGTCCTCTGTGAGCACCGACCTGACTAGCTCTACAGGGGCCACCATCCATTGCTCGAGCGTTTCCTGTCGAATAGCTTGGACGCGGGTACCCCGGAACTTGGCCAGGTCCGTACGGTTTGCCATCACCACAAAGCACTTGACCCCCTCCTGCTCCATGACCTTCTCCATCTCGATGATGCGCTTGGCCTCCTCGGTCTCCTCGGCGTCGCCATGGCTGGATATGTCCATCCAAGCCTTGCCCGCGGGGTAGGCCCACCGACTGAGGCAATCTGCCACAGTGTTGTCCTTCCCCGGGACGTATACGACGCTGAGGTCGAACTTGGCGAACGTCTCGTGCCATCGGGCCCTCCTAGCCGCTGGTCCTGAGGGGGTGTCGACATGCTCCTTGTGCCAGCTCTGTAGGGACTGGTGGTCCGTGCAAACCACCACCGGCTGCAGTCCGATGTGGCCAGACCACTTCCTCAGCGCACATTCAATGGCGTATGTCTCCTTCTCCCTCGCGGTCCATGTTCGGCGTTGGCCCTCGGCCAGGATCCTGCTCCAAAACGCCACGGGAACATGAGTCCCGTCGTCCCGGACTTGCTCGAGGACTGCCCCCACAGCATAGTCCGAGGCGTCTGTCCGTAGCACGAATCCCTTGTCCGGGTCCACCAGGAATAGCCCCAACTGCCCCAGGAGTCGCTCCTTCAGGCGCCTGAACGCATCCTCAGCCTCAGGGGTCCAGGCAAGCTTCTTCTTGCCCCTCTTCTGGCCATCGAACTTGCCCACTTGCAGCATCTTGTGCAGCGGCCCCGAGAGTTCTGCATACATCCGGACGTAGCCCGAATAGTAATTGCAGAACCCCATGAAGGACCGGATTTCGCTGATGGTCTGGGGCTTCTCCCAGTGGTGCAGGGACGCCAGTCTCCCAAGAATGGGACGGCGTTGCCCGTGACCAACCACGTGACCCGCGAACTCCACTTCCTTCACGAAGAGTGAGGCTTTGGTGGGCTTGCACACCATGTTGTGCTTGTCCAACTCGCTGAGCACTCGGCGCAGATCCTTCTCATGCGCGTCGATGAGCTCGTCCTCAGTCATGTTCTCCGTGCCGGACCCGATGATGATGTCATCCACGAAGGGATCGGCACAGTCCCGGACAGGACCGAGTAGGTCCTCCATCATGCGCTGGAAAGCGGCGTTGCCATTTTTGGCGCCCATAGGCACCACTTTCCACTGCATGGGCCCCAGCGGCGTCGACATCGCTGTGCAGGGCCTGGAGTCCGGGTGTAGCGGCATCTGGTGGTAACCGTGTTTCAGGTCCAACACCGTGAAAATCCGCTTTTTCTGTTGCTTTTGGAGGATGGAGTCGATCAGGGGAAGCGAGTACGGGTCGTGCTCGGTCTGCTCGTTCAAACCTCTGTAATCAACCACCAACCTCCACTCGCCCTTCTCCTTCTTGGGCACGATGAAGGCTGGGCTGGCCCACTCACTGTCGGAGGGTTCGATCCATCCCCGCTCAATGAACTCGGCCAACAGCTTCTTCATGGCCTCGGCCCGATCGCCCTGAAGTTGGTACTCCCGATGACGATAGATCCTCGGGTTCGGCTTCAGCTTGATCTTCGCTGTACCAAACCTCCCACGATCTGGAGGGTTCTTGTTGGCCACGCCACTGAATAGCCGCGGATAGGCCTTGATCAGCCTCTCCTTCAGCTCGGCAACCTTCGGGTTCTCCTGGGCCTCTTCAGCCGCTTGCTTCGGTATCGATACAACCGACCGCACTGCGGTATAGGCCTCTTCTGGGTCCGAGTCTGACTTCTCCTCGTCCGATATGCCGTCTTCATCGTCGTGGGGCGCGCTTCCCACCGATAATCTTCGAAAATTTGCGGCCTCGGGCTGGTTCTCGTTGCTACCGGTTCCCACTCTTGGAAAACCCCACGTTGGTGGGTCCGACCCAACCGCACCATCGTATTGGTCCGCGATGTGGTCCATGACCCTCGCCACGAACTCATCCTTCTCGTACTTGCCGGTGACCAACATCTTGTCATCCCACCAATGCGGAGATGTGACCATGGCCCGCCTCTTCTTGGCTGCCACACAGTCATGCATCCCCATCCGCATGTAGTTGGGACAGGACGTCAATGCCATCAATTGGCTGATCCGTCCCCTCCTTGGGCTCAAACATGACCTTCATGGGCACCGCCTCCACCCTACGGATGAATGCTTCATCACCCGTGGGCTGGGCTTGCGCCCCATCGGCCAGGAAAGCCTTGGTACCCCACGCTTGACCCGGGGAGGGCATTGATACACCCTTGGCGTCGATGAACAACTCCTCCTCTGGCCCGAATGACATCTCGTTCAGGGTGATGGAGTCCAGCGTCAACTTGAGACCCTCCAGCGGACATGGGGTGGATCCTATGCCGGTTATGACCAGGATCCCCTTCGCCCTATCCGCGATGATCTTCTCCACCGTACGTCTGGTATTGTCCAGGGAGCCATGCCAATACATGGGTCCCCACTCCTTCAAACCCCAATGCCTGTGCCAGGCTGAGTCTCCTCGATGCCAATGCCTCCTACACTTCCGCAAAAGTGGGGCATCCCGGGAAGCGAAGACGTCCGTCTCGGGCGCTTCGGCTCCCAGCGTCTGGATCATCCTGGCATACACCTGCGGCGCCATTCCATACTCCGTGAGCTGAGCTCCACGGTCTCCTCTGGACTTGGCACCCACAGCTTGCACCGCTTGGACGATCCGATCCTCTTCCTCAGCATTCCATTGGGATGATCCGCATGCATAGTCCGTGGACAGCCATGTGAGGCATTCATCATCCTCCCGGACCAGCGTTGCACGATGGGGAAGGGCTCCAATGGCATTTGCCACCATGAAGTCATACCCCATGATCATATCCCAATCAGTAATGTCGGCCACATAGAAGTTCCCGGATAGAGTGCTTCTCTTCGCCTGATCAGGGCGGTTCAAGCGCTCATGTTCCCAGAATTCCATACTGATAGTGGCCTCATGGGTGCCCCCACCCATGATCTCTCCGTTGGCGACCTTCAGGCGTACCGGTCTACGGCTGGGCTGCACGAGTTCCTCCTTGAACAACCCTCTCCGGACCAGGCTCACCTGGGCACCCGTATCCACCAACACATCCACCACCTTCTCCTCTCGTCCGCACCGTACTCGCACTTTCAAGTGCAACTGCCGCTCGTCGCCATGAGGTGTATGGACGACTCTCACGGCATGCAACTCTAGCACGTACGGGTGCATCAGGACTTCAAGGGTATGGTCACGGATGGTGTAGATCTTGGGTTGGTCCTGCCCGTCCACGGGGCTCTCCGTGGTCGCTCCTTCCTTGTTGCCATGTCCCGTACCCACATGTACTTCCCTTGGCAGGGCGCTCCAGGGGTTGGGAGTGGCGAAACTCAGTGGTTTTGGCTCTTCCGGAGCCTTTTTTGGCACCCGATGTGCCTTTGCTTTCTCAGGGATTCCACTGATTTTCGGATGAGAGACCTCCGAGGTCCCACTCCCGTCGGGGCTCCTCTAGACTTGGCTTCCCGCAGCCCCTTCCGGCTGCGATCCGCCAGGACTTTGTCCACCACGTTGCTGGGCTTTGAGTTCCTCCAACGTCCTCAACATGTCCTCAGCAACTTCCTCGATCGACCTCACTCGTCGGTCTTGGCCAGGTCCACCACCATAGCCTCTTCCTCCACCTTTTCCTTGGCCTTTGCCTTGGCCTTTTCCCCCGTCTCCGCCCTTCGCCTTCCAATCGGAAATCCGCTGCTCCTTGGGCTTCTTCTCGGGGTGAGCGGCGAAGTAGGCCTCCTTGTCCGCCTCATACACCTTGCACTGACGGTGGTCGTGTGTATGGTTGTTTCCCTTGCCATAACAGACCCAGCACCCGTCATGCTGCGACCTGTACTCCCGGAATGAGAGCGGTGGGTTCCCAATCCTCCTTGGCTCATTGCCCCTTGGTCCCGCCCGGTTCCATCTGGACCGATCCTGCCGATTGTTCTTCACGTTGTGCGCCACAAACGCAAAGAAATGGGCCTCCTCGTGATCCTCCCGGGACCAGTGGTCCTGCCCACTTCCACTACCATCCTCCGCGGAGTTGGCCGTGTCTTCCTGGATCTCCCGATGATGGCAGTCTTCTCGGTGGCCTAGTTGTCCATGACCATGTCGATCCTGCACGTGGGCCTCGTTCTTCGCATTGAGCTTCAACTCCACCGTGATGTACCTCACGATCTCGTCCAGGCTCATGCGGGCGAAGATTACTTGCATCCTCAGCGGCTCCCCGCGCCTCCACTCCACGTTGTTGAGGCGCAACAACCTTTGCCCCATGGAGTCCCAAAATACTTCCACGTACACGGCTTTCTTCAGGCCCAACATCCGGTTGGGTTCGCCCAGGTTCCTCCTGAAGAACTCAATGATACCCGAATGGGTATCCTCCGCCGCCATGATCCGCACCGCCACCCGCTTCTTGGCGCGCTTCTTCTCCTCGTCCTCCACTCGCCTCTTCCAGTTGCTGGGGAGGACGTCCTTCAGCAAGTGGCGGATTTCACTGGCCTCGTTCCAGTCTTCCACCAGCTTGAGGCATCTGCGGTACTTCCGCAGATACCGGTTCTACTCCCGGACCCGCAACTCACCGCGGTCCAGCGGCAGTGGAATGGACCACAGGTCCTCCAGCTTCTGATTCGGAGCGTCCACCCGCTCCTCATCCTCCAGCCACTGGAGGCAGGCCTGCTCCGTGCGGATCAATCCTTCCCGGATCTGATCCCGCAGCTCCTCCTTGAGGTCCTGCGCCAGCCCGTGTGGGAATGTCCGGCATACCCACTTGTCCCGCGGCGCTCCCCGCATCTCGCCGACGACCTCCTCGGCGAAGTCCTCCCAGTCCAGGATGAAGTCATCCAGGTTGGACGGGTTCCCGTCGTAATAGGGGATTTTGATTCCCCTGAGGTCGTCAATCGTGATGGCGTCTCCGACGTCTCCAGCGACCACTCCACCGAGACGGATACCACCTGTGGCCGGGGGGTGTGAGTACACTCCCCGTACATCCCTCTCCTCCATGGAGTGCGGTCCAGTTGGGCCTGAACCCATGGGGTTTGGAATGCGGGAAGGATTTGCCCCATCGGCCGTCCATATCCCTGTATTGGGATCCTTCGCCCACAGGTTTCCGCTTGGATGGCCTCGACCATGTCCGTCGGCGCTTCCCATGGTTCGCCCCTGCATGGTCTGGTTCTGGATCTCGATCTTCTCTTCCGCATAGACTGGCATATTCGTCGTGAGCGGTACATCCTGGGCGGCATGGGACATCTGTACCGTCAGGCTCCTCGGGTCCGTGGTCACGTGCCCTTCCCGCATGGACCCAGGCGGTGCCGTGTGTTCCCCGAGCATTGTGGATTCGCTGAACAGGGGAACATACGGCAGCGCACCCGGGTCAACACGCGGAGGCGCGTAGGGTGCCTCTGCAGGGCCGCCCATGGGTTTCTCCATGGCGCTCCTGAGGGTCTTAACCCGCTCCACCAGCTCTACCGCGGCCGGCTTTGCCGGGAGCTCCGGACCCGAGGCGAGGGGCTGTCGCTCCTCTAGCCTTCTCAGGCGTCCCGACATGTCCTCCACTAAGTGGAGGAGGCTCTCCACCACTGCACCACTTGTTGCTGCTTCTGCAGGGCCAGCTCCAGATTCTCCCGGTACCGGGCCTGATCCGCTCGCAGCTCCTCCATGTGGTTCTCCGCGGCCGACTGGTCGTCCAGGATCCCCGCGACGTCCTCCTCTAGAGCGTCCTTGGCGTTGTCCAGGCGGTCAAGGTGACGCACGATGGCGTCCATCCCCATCTTCGGGTACTTGCCCATGAGGAAGGACACGTGCTCACAGTGGCACGCGGCGTGCTGTCCGCCTGATCCAGCGCATCCCGCGGTTCTCGGCGCCTCGGACTCATCGCCCATGGGCGTATCGCCTATGGCGTCCGTCTCAGGTCCCGTATGCCGGGGCACAGGTGCCGTCCGGGCCCTTGCTGGCCTCTCCAAGCCCTCGGCGTCGTGCTGGAGGGCGGGCTCGGGGGCCGTATGCGCCCTGGCGATCGGCGCGGACATCTCCGGATCCGAAGGTGGCTCGTGGGCTGTCCGATAGCCCTCGGAGTGACCCTCGGATTCCCACAGCCTGACCGGGCTGGGGTCCGTGTCCATAGCCCCGGCGTCCCTTGCCGCGGACTTGGGTGACCCGCGCTTCCGGTAGCGCCGGGCCCGTCCTCCACTGCTGCCTGAATGGCAGGCCCCATCAGAGTCCTCCGCGGCGGAGCGGAGGTTGCATGCCTTTCGGCAGCGACGCTCACACATGGAGACCAGGTCCTCCATGTCACGTCCTCCTCTTCCCGAGTGTCGTTCTTCTCTTCGGGCTTCTACTTCCGGAGTTCGCCATGCTCTTGAACGTCTCGGTCCTTCTATGGCTCCAATCTCCGGCGTGGTCTCCACCGAGTCCACAATACGCACCCGGGGCGTACTTGGGCAGGGCTGATAAGGGCCCAAGTCCCCGGGTCGGCGGTAGGTAGGGGCAGCAGGTAAGCCTCTGCTACCATAAAGAAGGTCCCTACCAGGACCGGCCCCCGCTGTGCCCCTTCCGCCAGTAACCCCTGCTGACTTGCTCCTGATCAACGATTGCATTTATCAAAATCCAAGGTTCCAAATCCAAAAATATAGAAAATAAAATCCTCCTTCAACCCTGAATGGCAACCAGATCCCACAAATACAGCAATAACCCAATTCACAATCCAAATCAGGCTGCGGGCTTTCGTTCAGTACACCGGTATTCCCACGGTGGCGGGCATGTACAAGAATTGCACCAAGGAAGAAAGCCCTGAAATTGGCATATGAACACAAAGAAAGCAAAGTTGGGGAAGGATGGAAACTTACACAATCACAGCCATAGACCCCTCATTCCCTGGACTCAAGACCTTCCCTTGACTCACCAACATGATGCCCTGAACCCAGTCCAATAAGATGGTTAAATGCCATGTATCAAAAGTCACTACACAAACCCCAAACATGTGTTCACCCCCAAGCCTCTAAATCCTAGCCCAATGGGGGAGGTGGCGTGTCATGGCCTAGAGTGGCACTCAGGACCATACCCTACCCTGACATAACCTTGGTTGGACTTGGAGTCGATTGGGCTTGGAGAAATGACCTATGAGTTTGAACTCATAACATGCCAAAAAACTGCCAATTCACACCATATTGGCCAGATATCAAAAATATGCTCAAAATTGAAGTTACTACTTATCCGAAGGCTCAAAGCATGCATGGAATCGAAGTCTAGTATTCATGGAGGATAGAGACCAAAGACCAATGCCCATGTACATCCCCATTTTACTCTCGAAACCCTTTCGGATATGGGCGCCACGCACTGCCCAAGTCAGCCCATGATCTTGAGACCCATTCTTATAATCCTTCGTGCGCCAAGCCAAATGGAGTACGCGCTCCGGCATATGGTGGTGTTCAACTCCATAGCATATGCCAGCATATGAACAACATGCCATGGTTCGACTCTCCATAGGTTTCTTGCTGTTTGCTGACCAAGTGAGTACACAAAACGCAAAAATGAGCAACAATTGAGGTCAAAAACATGAAAATATGACCAAATACAAAGTTGTCATGATAGTATATCTCTATGCTCGCCCATGATATCCGCTCATGGTTCAATACACAAACGATTGAAACCATTTGCGAACAATTCCCCCACTTGGATCCCCAATCAGGCGCATGGAGATACCTTCGCCACTAATATCTACATGCCCCATCAAAATGGGAGTGCACCCATGGATCTCTTTGTCAAACATACCATGAGCAATACATACGCGGTAGACTTGGTCTAGCGCTTTGAATTCCACAATTGGGACATGGGCAAAGCCCTTGTCACGTATGGCTCCCCTTCTCTTCGGCCACACGAAGATATATAACATGGGCGTGAGTATATCATACATATACCATGCATACAACACATACCCTCAAAATATGGCTCCCACCATGATATGCCATGTCCCTCCATTGACATAACTTCACGTTAAAAATACGTAGGAACCCAAGGAAAGTTGCTATGCAACCCCAACACTCATGCGGTACACTCGAAAGTCACAATAAAGTGTTCGGTTGCACGGTCCAAGAGTTATATATCACTTTATACCCTCTTGACCATTATCCCTTGCTATATCAGGCATGTGTGCACACCAAAAGCGTTTGATGCTTCCTGAATTAAGTTGAGACCAAGGCAGTTCCAACCCAACCTTCCCTATTCTCTTTCCTCACACTCGCTCGTAGATATGGCTCTTCAAAGTGGTCCCACGATTCGCTTTTGTTTCCCTTATATCTCCAAGTCAAATGGGTGGCAAGTATAAGGGAAACCTGATTCAGGCATAGGGAAAAGAGTACGACCACTCGAAGAAGTCCAAATCAAGTGCGGCGATGTCGAAGTCGAAAATCCGATTGCGACATCGCGAAAAATTCTGATTAAAATTTCCAGTTTTTTTTTAGAGAATTGCGGATGCAACAAACCCTTTGCTGATGAAATCTGACCCTTCAACGGAATATCCGCCAAAATATCTGGAAATAACAGTTAACCAATCAGTTAACGCAAAATCGCGAGCCAACTGACAGTCGCCGATACATTGACCATCAGAACGAAAGGCTGAAAAATTACGGAAACATTATGATAATAAAACCCTGTTGATTCCTGATATTCCGATATATAAATCTCTGCTGGCGGTGCCTCGGTACTGAATATGGCCGCTCATAGCCGGAATGGCCCAACCTATCACACTATCACATCGGGTTAGGTCAGGTGGATGGAAGAGTATGATATCAGCCAATGGCGGCTTGCCGGCACATAGATACACACCCCAAGTGACCCCAAGATGGCCACGGGGGTCCGAACCGGCTTCAGCCACGTGTAAGCAACTTTGGAGGTACACCAGAGAAGTTTGAAAAAAGACTTGAAGAAGAGATTGCAGCTTCTGGTGCAGGGCTCTCTACCAAGGACTCGGCCCAAAGACTACTTGTGGAGCTATACAACGGAAGATCAGAAGAGCCTTCGTAGGGCCCTAAAAGGAGGGCGATTTCTGTAGAAGCTAGATGGCCAACGCCGCTTTGTAGCAATTGGCCGTGGTGCTAGCCCGATTGTGCACGCTTTGCTGCGGGTGAAAAAAGTTAACAAAAAACAGAGACATTGTAACACAATCAGTGAACTGCGCTTCGCATAGAACTCCAAACCGGAGGCTGCTTTTCAACTATGGTGTGGGCGTGGGTCTCTTTGGGTGTCAAGGCATTGAAGCATTCGGACATCAACTTGAAAGTAGCTAAGCCACACGTCAGTTAGAAACCTGAGACTTGTTCAATCAAGCGGTTTTCAATAATTGAGTTCAAGTGTGCCGCACAACATGATGTATTGGGCATCAGGGCAAGTTTGGGGGGGGATGAGGTCTCCGGTGTCGGGGTCGATGTTGTAGAGGTGGGCGTGGTGGTGGTGGTGGTGGTGGGTGTGGTGCGCTGGCATTTGTTGGATGTCGGGGGGGATGCACCGCACTGCCTGTACGTCCGGCTGCGGGGGCGCCCCGCCCCCCGTCCCCCTCCCTTCGCCCTGCCCTCCCCCCGCGGCTCCCGTGCCCCGTCCTGTCTGTCCCCGGGGGCCCACGTCGCCCTTGCCCTTGCCCATGGGTCCCTTCCTGGCCCCCTTGCCTTTCTCACCCTGTCCAAGCCGTGGGTCCCGCCCACCGTCACCTGCGCCCTGGCCCGCACCGCCGGCGCCCGTATCCTTCCCGTGTCCGTGCCCATGCCCTTGGCTGCGCCCACGTTCGCCGACCGCGCCCCCCTCCACTCCATGCGCTCCGTGGCCGCCCCCCTTGGCGCCCTGCTCGCGCCCCTGCGTGTCCTTCCGGTGCCCTTGCCCATTCCCTGCTTTGTGTCCCGCGTCGTGCCTTCCGCTGCCCGTGTTCTGTCCCCCTCCGCTGCCGCTGGCCTTGGCGCCCTGCCAACGCTTTCGCCCTCGCTCCTTGCAGCGTGGCCCCAGGCCTGTCCCCTGCGCTTGTCCTTGGGCACTCCGCTTGTTGCCTCCCGTCCCTCGCTCCGCGTTCGCGTGGTCGGCACCCTGCCCCGCCTGCGCGCTGTCCCTCCCCCTCCCGGATCACGCGCCGGGCGTCCTGTTGCCGCTGCAGCTGCGGCAGCGTGACGCCTGGTGGCGTACGCTCCGGCGCCGGGGGGCGGACAGGCCGCGGCCGTGCCGTAGGGAAGGCAGCCTTGGGTGGGTACGGCTTGAGGGGGGCTGGTGTGCGTGTGGCTGGGGTTCGTGTGGGCGCGGTACTTCGCGCCCTCCCTGCCCTCCGCTGCGGCTGTGGCGGCTCCCAGCGAGGCGCCCGGGGCCCGCGCCGGGGCCACCCCCCGCGCTGGCGGCGTGCCGGGGGCCGCGGTCGGGGCCGCAGCGCGGCTTGCTGGGGCTGCTGTCTCGGCTCTCTGTGTGCCTGGGGCCCCCTCCGGGGGCGGGGCGGCAGGGCTTGTGGCCTGGGCGGCGGAGGCGGTCTCCTCTGCCGGCGCAGGTCCCCTGGTTGACGGCTCGGTGTCGGCAGGGGCCGCCCAGGGCTGCCCAGCCAGCAGCTCGACCAGCACCGCTGCCTCCGCCAGCCGCCGCTCCTGGCGCTCCGCGAGGGTCTCCCCCGTGCATCCCGGGGAGACGGGGGAGCGGGAGCGGGACCGGCGGTGGTGGCGGTCTTCCCGCTGGGGGGAGCCATCGGAGTCCGACATCACTGTTACCCTGGTAGGAATGCGTGGTGGCAGGCCTGCCCTCTCCACTACCTCCTGGCTCATCTGTGGTGTGCCGTGGGTAGTGCCGTGCAGTGCTCCCCAGGGGGGAGGGGGGGAGGGGAGGGGGGGCCGGCGGTGGCATTGACCCCGTGCGGGCGGGGGCCGGTGGCCATCCATCGGCACTGGGGCGGGAGGCGGGTGAGCCACGCGGCCCACACGTCGCGCCACCGCTCCCATTGTGGGGCGGGGCTCAGGGCCCTGGGCCCCCGGGGGTCGTCGGGTGGTGCCGAGGGGAGCCGCCCTAGGTGGACCCTCGTAACGGCGGTGACCTCCTGTGTTCGCAGGAAGGTGTGTACCCCGTCCCGCGCCGCGGGCGCTGGGAGGGGGGGGCGGGGCACGGGCCCCACCCCGTACAGGTGGGTGGGGGTGACCCCCAGGACCCGCTCCTGGTCTCTGCGGGTCGTGACGACGAGGAGGAGCAGGGGGGTGCCCGGGCGCTCTTGGCAGAGGACCTGCCCCCTGCGGTGAGCACCCCTGTTCCTGGAGAGGGGGGCAGACAGATGCTGGCTGGCCCAGCTGTGGGGTGCTTGCGTCCCCGGTGGGAGGTCGGGGCACCAGGTGGGCTCCCTGGGGAACGCCTCACACATGACGGCGTATGGGGGGGTCGGCCTCGCGCCGTCGTACACTGGGTGGGTCGGGCGGGGGCGGGTGAGCGCCTCGTCCGCGCCTTCCACGTATACCGCGATTTTGCCCACCTCCAGATCCTCGTCCGGCAGATGTAGAAGGTGGAGTGCCGCATCGAATTCAGACACTCCTCCCGCCTACGTGGCCCGCGCCTGGTCCAGGTACGGGGCTATGTCTCCGGGGCAGCGCGTCCTGAGGGCGTGCAGCAGGGCTGGGGCGCTGCTGTGGAGGGACATGGCGGACCCCGCGCCCGTCACTCGCAGAGTGTTCCCCATGGACAGGGGCCGGCCTGACCGGTTCGACGTGCGCCACTCCATCCAGTGACCGTAGAGGGCTGCCTCCGGGCTGATGAGCCCCGGCTGGACAGCGTTCACGATCCGGTGCATCGCCGGGAGCAGCGTAGGGGCCCCGCTCCGTTCGGGGCGCAGATGGCCGGGAGGGAGAAGGTTTTATAGTGGTTTCAACACTGTGTGTTTGTTGTGCCTCTCCTGCTGCTTGCTGCTGGTGTAGGGTTCCTGCTGCTTGTTTTTGATGAGGAAAATCTTTTATTGTTGAAATACAACCAATCCAGGATAACCCAAGCCAGAGATAAACAAGTAGAAAAAGATCAGGATCAAAGCATGAAGGGCTGCAGTCACAAATAGTTAGATAAATACAACTATCAACAAATAGACCACAGCAATTAGCATACATTGCAACTCAGGAGGAAATATTTTGCATTTTTGAGAAAAGCTGATTGGAAAACTGCCCCAAGGGCTCACTCTCATCCACAGTGCCATCTTGAGATGTGCACTCTTTGATTTTGGGTCCCATAGGTGCTCAGGTGGCATGGCTTGTGGCGATGAGGTCACTGCCATGTCACATGGGATATTGCTACTTAGCTAGGCTGACTGGGTATTGAACCCAGCTAGGACCTCTCAGAAAGAGGTGCCTCAGCCCCCTAGGATGCATACCACTAGGGTAGCTAAGAATTCATGAGAAAACATAGATAAATTCATAGGCTCTGCCTTCAGTATATCAGTGCCTCAGCAACCCAGGAAAAGATGTTTTAGTGCCTATAGCTTGGGGATAAAGGGGTCCACATCACATCCTGATTTAGTGTTTGGTTCCATAGGTCAAAATGTGTTATCACCCCTTCTGGTTGGGCCAATACTAAGATCAAAATGCATGAGTGCTTAGAGCACCTCTTATACAACTACCGTAGACCCTAAAGCATTGGAAAAGCACTTTTTCTTACTCCCCCCCTGTGCTGTGGTGGCCACCACTGTCGCATTTTCAGGAAAAAGGGATTTTTTCTTGCCCTTTCCTTGGTTTTCCACATCTACTTTAAAATACCTGTGGCCTCCCCAACACTGGAAAAGAGCGCTTTACCATGGCCAGCGACTCTTGCTGCATTGTTGATGACAATCTCCAACAGAAACCTCAGCGCTCTTGGCGCTGCCGGGGTTCCTGTGGCTTGGTGGGGTTAGAGTAGGGCATGCCAAGACGATATGCATGTGAATCCCTCCCTGCAAGCTGCAGCGTAACACAACCCAACGCCAGACTCTCATAGGACGCTCGACCCAAGTCTCAAGGAACCTGATGGAGACACCTGTCCTGGTACTGGGGCGAGGGTGCGCTGTTTTAATTAGAATTGGTCCTTGGAGGGGTCTTGATTCAGGTTCAGTCTCCTGCTGCTGCTTTTTGTCCAGAACAGCCGCCTACTCAACGAGGCTTTGCGAGGAGGTCTGTACAACAGAGGAATGGGAGGATGAGAGACGAATCCACGCAAACGCGAAGCGACAACACCTAAATTCGTCAAATGACGACCTAGAATTTTTCTGAAGGCACACACCTGAACAGAATCCAATTGTGCATCAGATGCACATTTTTATAAAATTTGTAGTCATCTCTTGATTTTCTGAATCAAGAAATTCTAACACAGAAAAAGGCGCCGCGCAGGAGCGGCTCCTAGCAAAGCTCCGGAAAATAAAGAAATAATGAGATTATAAACGAATGTTACGCAGAATGACGAAAATGACGAACCACACATAAATAGAGCAACATAAAGATTCCACCCACATTGGCAGAAAGAGTTCAAGATTCAAGATTTCAAAAATCAGCAGAAGGACTTCAATGAATCAGGTATAAACCACAGGTGTGCTCGTCTCGTATGCAGCATGCACATTGCTCGTCTCGTGTCTCCGTGAACGTGCCTTGTAGCAGCGCTAACAAACGATAGAGGGATAGATTAGAATGATTGCAGATGATTAGAGGTAAGTCCAGGCTGATTGAACATACACATATATGCATAGCGTTGTTTCTCGCTTGTGTCTCGTTTTTCCTTCTCCTTGCTTCACTCTCCAGCGGTGAGTAAGGTAGGTAAGCCCAGGTGGGGCCACCCCCTGGTGGAGTTCGTGATTGTGGACAAGATTAGGAAGAAAAACAGAGGTTGACGGTAAACCCGTGCATGCTCGTGCATTCACACACGCATTAAAGGGTAGGCCACGCCAAATGCGCACAGTAAACCTTGTTTAGGTTACCCAGGGGCTCCACCCCACGTTCTATAAGAGAACGGGTGGAGTTCCTTAAGCCTGCTTGCTTGATAGGGGCGTTTGTGGACAGCGTATTACAGGGCCATCTGAGAAGCGTATAATACGTGGAGATGGTCTTGGTTCCCCTGCTGCAAACGCTCCTTCGTCCGCCTTTGCTCTTCAGGTGGGAAGGTCAGGGTGAACTGGTGCAGTCCCTTGAGCCGTGCTAAAATATACGGCGCTGATCACACAAACAACAAGCTACGACTCAGCCAGGAGTGGCAAGCGTAGCCCGACATCTTCAACATTCACGCTTTGCAAGCAACAAGAGCACCCCTTCCCTACAAGCCCTAGCAGGGAAACGTGTTGTGGCGTCCCTGTTAGGCCACAGAAGCTTAGTAGCTCTGTGTTTTCTTGCACTCTCACAGGTGAGCCGCTAGGGCTCTTGTCTTCATCCTCAACGCCACCCAGTAGAGCGTGCGTGTAGGAGTGGTAGTCCTGAGTGGGGGCTTCAGCCTGTTGCAAAAGTGCTCGCCCACCAGGATGGTGCCACTGTAGGTAGGGAGTGTAGAGTAGTGGTGTCTCCTGTCCCGCGTGCCTTTCCACGTGGGCAGGGGAGTGCGTTAGCGTTTGGCCTTTAGCACAATTGGGCGTTTTGTATGCCATTAGCAGATGTGGCCACCCCTCCCCTCTAGTAGGTAGCACTTTTGCCGTCTTCCCCCATGGATAGGCGCCAGCACAGAAATTGGGCGCCATAGGAGTGCTACTAGTAACTGACTAGGACCTTCGGTCCGACGTCAGCGAAGCCCGTTGATTCAGGAGCCACGCCTGGGAGAGAGGTGAGACACACACAGACATACGTAGCACACTTAGGAGTAAGGTTCAGTCCCTCTTGTATGTTATACCCCCAACAAATGTACTTAGCATGGGGTGGTGCCCCGGCCCAGAACTTTGTTGGAACTGGTCTACGTAAAAAAAAAAAGTTCCTAGCTTTAGTCTTGGAAGCAAGCGTCTCAGCGAGCCTCAGCAACTCACCAAGGTTGTTGTGGGCCAAGTAGTCAACCAGAACTGCGTTTAGGTGTCCCTCAGGTAGAACAAACGCAGAGAAGGGCTCCCAGGTGGCCTCTTTGACTCCAAACCGTTCCCAGAGGGTGAGGAAGCGCCACCCCTGGTGATAGCGGTGGCGTAGGACAGACTTCACCAGGTACAAGCCCTCCTTAGCCATCTCCTCGGCGTTCATGTCGGGGAGTTCCCCTTCAACTTCCATAGGGCTGGCAGCCCCTTGTAGGTCTAGGGCGGCGATTTCCTCGTCGTTCAGCTCTCACTCCTCCCCACAGAGGTATTCAGGATCATAGTAGCGCTTCAGGTGTTGAGCAGCGCACACCAGGGTCCCCCCTAGACGGGGAGAACACCGCACGGTTATACGATGTCCATCCACAGATAGAATCTTGTAGGGCCCGAAGTATGGGTCATCGCTGGTACAGCGTGGCCAGGCGCGTAGTCGGCTGTGGTACACCAGCACCCAGTCCCCCTCTTGATAGGTGGCCGGTACTCAGTGCTTGTTCTTCTTGTTCCACTGACGCTCCCTCACTCTCTGCAGCATAGCCTTGGCCTTGTCCACCTCCGCTTGTTGCTCTTGGACCCACTCACCCACGGAAAAATGGGTGTCCTCTGAATATTAGGCATGTAGGAACCACACCTGGCGCCCTAGGAATAGCTCATGGGGCGAGTAGCCAGTAGCCGAACTCTCTTGGGAGTTCATCATCAAAGATATGACGGGGAGTAGTCTCACCCAGTCTCTGGTGCGTTCAGCTTTGCACCATATCCTTACATTCTCCTTGAGGACAAGAATCTGTCGCTCACATAGGGGGTTGCTCGTGTGAGAGTAGGGTATCCCCGTAGACACCTGGACATTGAGGGATCTCAGGACCCTCTTATACAAGCCGGTATCTGAGCGCACTCGTACATCCTCATCGGAGTTGATCTCCTTGGGCGCCCCATTGACACGAAACCACTCCTCCAAGAGTATCTTGATAGTCTCCTCCCCGGTAATGTGCTTGGTACATGCAAACACCCTGGTAAACCTGGTCAACCCACAGGGTACCACGATCGCGAAGTCATAGCACCCGAACTTCGGCATCTGCGTGTAGTCCACGTATAGAACACTATTAGCACAGTCGGGGATGGGCAGGGTCGAGTAGAGACCCCTCTCCCTGATATCCCCTGGTTTGCAGGATCTACACGGGCACTTATCAACGATAGGCTGGAGGGTTTTCCGCAGTTGGTCGTCAGTCCACGCAGTGTGGAACCACTGCTTGAATAGCCTCAGGGTACGGTCAGCACCGAAATGACCGCTGGACTCATGGGTCCACTTCAGCAGCGCTGGGACTCTGTCACTGGGTACCACGATGCGGTCCTCGTGCCAGAGGTAGCTCTTGTCCCTCTTCCACTGATCTTGGTTGACCAGGAGGGGTTCAAGGCGTTTCTCCAGGCACTTGTAGATATCCCGAAACTCCTTCAGGTACTCCGATTGTTGGAATCCAGCCAGGGGGCGTATCATAGTCATGTTGAGGTCCAAGTGGACGTCCATACGGCTGAACGCCTCCTTAGCCAGCGCTTCAGACCGGGCACCAATCAGGGCGTCGAAGTTGTTGCGGCTGATGTAGTCTGCACACTCGTTCTTCACTCCCTGGATATGGTGTACCGTCAGCCGTAGTTGGCTGAGGTAGGCCCACCAGCGCCGTAGCTTGGCCTTCTCAGGTGGGGGACCCTTCGGGAAAGTGCGGACCGGTTCTTGGTCGCACAGCCAGACCACAGGGCTACTCCCCAACAGTCGTGCCTGAGAGGATAGCACCAGCATACCCGCGAGCAATTCCTGCTCATAGGTGGAGTAGTTCCCCCTGGCCTGGTTCCTTTTCCAGTTCCAGTGGCCGAGGGGTACTAGGACCCACTTGTCATCAGGGTAGCTGTGCTTGAGAGTTGCATCTCGGTTGAGACCCTCAGTCCCCCATTGGGAAAGAGCCGAGTCGAACTCCTCGTTCTCTAGTGCTTGCCGTTGGAACAACGTTCGACGACCGCCTACATTGCTGGCGTCGGTCACCAGGATAATCTTCCCTTGTGCCCTAGGCACGCCCAAGCACTTAGCGTTGGCCACCTTGTCTTTGAGCTCTTCAAACGCTTGTTGCTCTTGTGGGCCCCAGCGCCAAGTAGTACTCTTCTTGATCAAGTCCGTCAGAATGGCGCTGGTGTAGGTGAAATTTTTGATATAGCGGCGATAGAAGTTGCACGCCCCAATGAAACTGCGTACATCATGAAGTCCTTTCTTGGGGTCTTTGTGTCGTACCTTAGCATCCATCAGGGATTTGGCCTTAGAGGCCGCTGGGGTCCACCACCCATAGCGGACGTCAAACCCCAGGTACTGCATGGTCTCCTGCATGAACTCACACTTCTCCAGCTTGAGTCGTGTGTGGTTCTCTTGGCAGACCGCAAAGAACTCACCCAAAGAGGATTAGGTGATCCTCCTGGGTATTGGTCCCGAGGCATACATCGTCGATGTGTGCTTCCATCTGGGCCCCACGGGATATAAGTTCCTGCACATTAGGTCTCCTTCGTAGGATGGACAAGATCTTTTTCATCAGCTCTTGGAATAGAGCGGGTGCGTTGGCCACGCCAAACGGCATGACCTTCCACTTGAACACCCTCCCCTGAGGGGTGATGAAAGCTAGTAGCTCCTGAGCGTTGGGCGTCAGGTCCACCTGCCAGAATCCGCTCCTCTTGTCCATCTTGGTCTTGTAGCGACAGGAGGCTATCTTCTCAAGGGTAGACTCCATATTAGGAATGGACCCTGAGTGGTTCAGCGTTGTCTTGTTCAGCTCTCCGTAGTCCACTACCAGCCGTTTGGCTGTAGACCCAGGTTTAGCCACCAGGAAACAGGGGCTGCAGTGTTGCGGGTAGTCCCCGTCCTTGTACTCCAGGACTAGGCCAGCGTCGATACATTCTTGTATCTGTCGCTCAATCTCGTCGGCCTGCTCTTTAGGAGCTGGATAGGGTCTCCTCCGGATCTTGTGACCCACGAACTCGGGTTTCAGCTTGAGGTCCATCTGTACCAGCTGGTCACATGAGCCTGGAGGGGGTAGTTCTCCGAACACCTCAAGATAGGTCCTTATAAGCGTCTGCACCCGCGGGTCTAATAGCTTGATCTTGTCCTCCATGTCCTCGTCGGAAGGGGAAGTTGCTGGCCCCCTGAGTAATAGACCTCTGGGGTCCTCACATGGGCACCCCACACGCTCTTCATGAGCTTAAGATCTACCTCCCTTTGCCAGGTGGTGATCTTCTGTTCGGGGTCCTCCTTCAATTGGGATAGATCTCCCTTACGTCCTTGCTTCAATGGCCATGAGCTGCGGGTAGGCTTAGCGTAGCATAGCTTTTTTGCCACCAACCTCCTCTTGGAGTCCACATACTCCCTTAGTCTGGATCTGGGGTCCAGCTCTTCGTCCACCGGGTCTTCCACCCTCATGGAAAGTAGGAATTTCAGTGGGGCGACGTACTCGGCGTTCTCCACTTCCTCCACGCAAGTCTGCACGAAGAAGGCGTCATGCTCAGTTTCGTCATCTGAGTGGATAGAGCTGGGGAGCTCGGACAGTCCACACTCAGAGACTCCATCAGGAACAGGTACATGGCAGGGAGAGTTGGGAGCGTTGGTGTTAGTCACGACGTATTCATCTCCTCCGGGTATAGTCTCAATAGCATCTTGAGGTCGTAGTCGATCCTTCAAGTCACCCAAGGCGAGTCCATCGCTTTCTCGTTGTATAGCCTGGACCAGAGTGGAGTCCAGGTCTTCCCAGGGGATGGAGGTAAGACCTCTGTCCACCAAGCTGAGCATACTCCCCATCCGGGTTTCCTCATAGGCGTCTTACGCCCCAAAGGCACGTAGATGGCCTCATCAGGTAACCGAACAGAGCTGAACGTCAGCCTGTCCAGGAGGGTTCGCCAGTACTCGTTGCCCCCATGGGCTCCCCAATTGGGGGAACACAGGACCATACGGGAATGTTCCAAGGCCACCTTGGTCAGCACCCTCCCCAGTTCACTGAACCTGGGGTTCCTGTAGGCCATCCCGAAAGTGGGCCAATAAAATTTGTAGCTGCAGTTCTTCCCCTTGCTGCAGTAGAGGTCCAGGACATGTTGCTTGTTGCTTGCGAACAACTCCACACTCAGGTCTTCTCTAGAGTAACCCAACCCCTTCAGACCTTGGTCTAGGACTTCCCCCAATAGTTGATAGTCCTCAGATTTGGAGGCCGCCATCATATTTGAGGGCTCCTCCTTGGATACCCTCAGGTAGCTCGAGGTGTGCTCAGACTGCTCCAGTGGCACGGACTCTCTGCCCTCTCCGTGGTCCACGTAGAGGAGGTAGGGCGCTTGCAGCGTCAGTGATTGTATCTGGGACTGCTGCACGAAGAAATCAGTCCCCAATACAAAGTCGAAGGCCTTAGTGTCCATCACATAGAACCGATGGGCGATCGTTCGGGAGCCCATAGGTAACTCCCCTTCACAGTCCCCGCAGCTGTGCACCACATGCCCATTCCCCATTCGTATAGCCGCGGTGGTCATGGTGTTCTTCAGGCTCCCACAAGGTAAAGTTCTCTTGGCCACTATAGATATGGTGGCCCCAGTATCCAATACCCCCAGTTATTCACGTCCCCCTATTCGGATATGTACCCAGAACACCAGGTCTTGGGTGCCACCGGAGCGTCCCCGTCAGAACTCCGCGGGACAGGTCACTTCGAACCCCTTGTTCGGCAATTTGCGGGCCAACCTCATGAAACGGCTTCTCCTCTTAGCGTTGCCGTCATCACCGCCTTCATGCTCACGGTTAGCCCCTTGTTCTCGCTGGGCCTGCGTTTGTGAGCGTGTGGTTGGACCAGACTGCCCCCCAGAGGGCTCGGAGTTCCCCCCTGGATTAGGGTTGGGGTTGCCTCCGTTCTTGTCCGGGTTCTTGTTGTCCTTGTCTGGCTGGCGGTTAGCGCCTCCTCCTCGTCCACCTTGACTCTTGTCTTGCCCTTGTCCACGCCCTTTCGACTTGCCCTTGCCGGAGTCGTTGCCTTTGCCTTTGCCTCCACCTTTGCCAGAGCCTTTGCCAGGATCCTCACCCTTCAGCTTCGCCGACAGGCGCTGCTTGTGGTAGCACTCATCCTCATAGTGCTTCCTCTTCCCACAGAAGGCACAGGTATTAGTACACCTGTAGTGATCCGGCATCTTGCCTTGGCGCCGGTGTTGGTCTCCTGCTTCTTCCCTTGGACTACGAATCAGTCTCGCTGCTCGCAGTCTGGGGCGTGCTGCAGGTAGCCCTGCTCCCCTCTGGCATGACACCAGAAGAGCTCCTTGACGGTTTCCATGATACGGGCGTGTTTGGGTGTAGTCCCCTGTCCAGGTCTGGATCCTTGGTAGCCTTTGCTTTTGATTCCAGAGCCTCCCCCTCCAGGACGGTAGTTGTTCAGGTGCTGGTCGCTTTCTTTCTCCAGCGCCAGCTCCAGGAGTAGTACACGTAAAACCTCCGTAGTGAAGGGCTCTAGCCTTGCGCTCTGCCTTTGAACGGCACTCGTCCCACAGCTCTCGGGGGAGCTTAGCCACAAACTGAGTCACAACCAGAAAAGCAGGTCATCGCTGCTGTAGGAACAGGGCGTCAATCGTCCAGCCCAGTGATCCAGGTCAGCCAATAGCTCAGAGACCCTGCCAGGTTTGGGGTTGTTGGGCAGCACGGCCAGGTTCTGGATCTCGGCCCTGATGGAGAGGTTGGTTTCATAGGTCGGGTACTGCCTCTCCAAGGCAACCAACACATCGGCAAAGGTGGCGGACTTAGTCACGATCTTCTTGACCTGCTTCTCCAGGTACTTGGTCTTGCAACACTGCGGGAGCAGATCGCACTTGACCCGTCCATCAGCGTGGGTTTGGCCGGTCAATCGAAGGAACCGGCCAAAATTCTCAGCGAACTCGCTGAGGTCCTTGCCTGTGAACGCAGGCAAGTTCACCACGATCTTGGAGGTGGCAATGGCCTTAGCCTCCTGAGACCTGCGTCCCTCAGGGCGCCGGGTCTTCCTCTTCTTCTTTTTCTCCTGTCCACTTGGGTTCTCAGGGTCCTCAGGGTCATCGTCCTCCGAGGGCGAAGCAGAAGTCATCGACGGCGGCTCATCATCGGAGGGGTCTCTGCCTAGATCACTAGAGCCATAGGGCTCAACGTCAATCATTGCCCTCAGGGCTGTCAGCCCCAGCCGGTCCAGCTCGGCTCTCGTAGAATTCCCCACATGGCTGTAGGGTGGCTGGGCCGTTCTCGGTACGAAAGGGCTTCTCGGTATCGCTGCAGGGGTCGGCATCGGTCGGCTCCTCAGGCTCCCCAGGGTGTTTGTCAACCCTGCCACCAGGTGGTTAGCCTGTACTCGATGGGGTCAAATTCCCACCATGGTAGGTGATGCTTGGGGCGGAATCAGGGGCTCTAGTTTAGCCCGAATCTCTTGAGTGAGATCGCCCACAAGTTCAGAGGTTGCTCCTCGGAGAGCCTCTTTAATCTCCGATCGCGTCAGGGACCTGTTGGAGGATCCCCCTGATCCTCTACTCCTGCTCCCGCATGACTCAGGTCCTCTCCTCAGCCCACTCAGGGTTGCGTACCCAGGAACATCCACATAGGCTCCCGTAGCGGGTAGAGGATGTCGATAGTCAGCCGCATACCATCGCGGCGCAGAACTGAAGGCCACCGGCTCACTGGTAGTAGTTGCCCCCAGAAACGCAGTGGTAGGTGGGTTCACACCATAGGCAGGGTAGGTAGGCATAACAGTAAAGCCTGTGCCCTCAGCCATAGGCGGGTTGGTTATCGGAGTGGATGTTGTAGCGGCTGGGTCTGGAGTTGGGAGTGTGGTGGTTGTAGGAGAGGGTGATGCATGGAGGCCAGAAGCGCTTGGTGCGCCCTCGAACGTCGACTCACTCGTCGGGTCGTGCCCATGGTCTACTCCTTTGTCTGCCATGCTTTCTCCAGCATCATTCTCTCTCTCCCTCTTTCTCTTCACAGGATTGGTGTCCACCTCCTCGACTGAGAGGGCCCGGGAGGCCGACTGAAGTCCTTCCAGCGAATCATCCGCCACGTCCACTGGCCCATGTAGAGGGAACCGAAGGTACAGCGCTAGTTCCAGGTCCAGGTTCACCAGTTGCTGGCATTGCTGGTGCCTCAGGCGCCGTCTTCACGTCGGTGTCCTCCTTCTTTGTGTCCATATCTGCCCTTCTTGCTTATATATGACAGATCTCGGGGCACTGGATGTACGGCACGGGGTTGCTGCCGGTACGCAGAGACTGTCTGCCTCTGCTACCAGAAAGGTTTATAGTGATTTCAACACTGTGTGTTTGTTGTGCCTTCCCTGCTGCTTGCTGCTGGTGTAGGGTTCCTGCTGCTTGTTTTTGATGAGGAAAATGTTTTATTCTTGAAATACAACCAATCCAGGATAACCCAAGCCAGAGAAAAGCAAGTAGAAAAAGATCAGGATCAAAGCATGAATGGTTACAGTCACAAAGATTTAGATAAAGACAGCTATCAACAAATAGACCACAGCAATTAGCATACATTGCAACTCAGGAGGAAATATTTTACATGTTTGAGAAAAACTGATTGGAAAACTGCCCCAAGGGCTCACTCTCATCGACAGTGCCATCTTGAGATGTGAACTCTTTCTTTTTGGGTCCCATAGCTGCTGAGGTGGCATGGCTTGTGGCGATGAGGTCAATGCCATGTCACATGGGATATTCGTACTTAGCTAGGCTGACTGGGTATTGAACCCAGGACCTCTCAATAAGAGGTGCCCCAGCCCCCTAGGGTGCATACCACTAGGATAGCCAATAGCTCATGAGAAAACATAGATAAATTCATAGGCTCTGCCTTCAGTATATCAGTGCCTCAGCAACCCAGGAAGAGATGTTTTAGTGCCTATAGCTTGGGAATAAAGGGGTTCACATCACATCCTGATTTAGTGTTTGGTTCCATAGGTCAAAATGTGTTATCACCCCTTTTCTTAGCCCACGCAAACTGCACCCTGTTTTGCGTGCCGAACGCGCAGAAAAGGACCGGTTCGCAACAGGGCAAAAAGACTATTTTTTTGGATTTTTGATGAACGTGATTTTAGACGTAGTGAAATAAATTGCCTTTTTATTGTTACGCAACTTTGTGTTCCTCAATGTGACGTTTTTTACATTTCTCTGGCGTTCTGAGTGCGCAAGGCCTCGCGCACTCAAGATATTCAAAGTGGAGTTTATCACAAAACCTAAAAACCCGTAAGGACTGGCGTTTGCGGAAATACGCAGCTCCCACATGGTATTAAAAGTAGGATAGTGTTGCCCAAGGAGCATTGGAAGTGTATGACTGTCGGACTTCCCATGTTAGGGGAAACACATGTACTGTAAAGTGAAAATAAAATACAAATTTAGGCATCCGGAGTCCGCGAGGCCTCGCGCACTCAGGTCACGTTATGTATTGAATTTGCAGGATGTAAACAACGCGTACAATCGCAGGTACAGTACCAGACGGACAAACACATTTGATTTTTCCGCTGTATGTGTGTGTAGACACCATGTTGGTCAGATATAACGAGGTATAGAACATTGTCCCAAGGAAACAATCAGTGCACGAGGCCTCGCGCACTTAAACGACGGAAGAAAATGAAATAGCAGGCAGGTCAGGTCAGGCACGCCGGTATTTACATTCCCTTTCACGGCTACCACCTGTGACAATCAATTATACATCGGTAACCTTCGTCATAATTTTCAGGGGATCAGGGGAATGATTTGCTTTTTTCCAACAGCCACTCAATGGCAGACGAGTCCGGTGGTAATAGCGGCCGTAGCCTTCGCTGCCCGATAGATATAGTTTTTTTTTCCAACTGGGTTTAAAGAGGGAAACAGAATAGGAAATTGTGGTTGCGAAAACGGTTTTCGGTTACTGGGAACGGAGCGCACGCAGACACCAAATACAATTTGCGGCGGCAGCACGCGCACCACAAATGACGACAGGAAAAGGCCAGATGTTTTCAAACATACTTTTGTTAAAGATCGCTGTGCGAAACAATAACCAAAATATTTGCGCACATCTGATTCCACAGAGAAAGACGCAAAATGCCACTTCGAGCCAGAAAATCCGTAACACATCGAATGATAGCAGCAGTAAGCAAAATAGCAGCAGCACTACGAGAGGCATGCGCGGCAGAACAAGCATACCAAACAGCAGACGACCTGTGGAAAGGACTCAAACGAAACGACCTGGCGGCGCAACTGGTTTTAACATTTGCACAGCGACTCAGGTCCAACAAACGAACACGCCACAGTTTACCAGCAGCTAAAAGGCAGGAGGACAAGTGCTGGGTGCGCATTTTGCGACAGGAGGGCTGGAACCTGTACCTGTTGATGCGTCAACGGGCAGTACCAAAAAGGAAAAAACCGGGAAACAAAACAGGGTACCTAACGCAAACAGAAAGACGAACAAAAGTACGACTTGGGAGAGCAGGCGCTGCCGCAGATACAGTGGACGAACAGGCAGCAGCAGCACTTAAAGCAACGTGGTCACTGCTGCTTTCGTCGTGTTGCGTGCTGTGGATAGACAACTGGTACCGGGCACAATACACGACACACCCAGACGAAAGTGACCGTTCGCAAAACTGTACTGCAATGGCAGTACTTCAACTGAAACAGAGGCCCACATATTGGGCAGGACATCCAGCCATTGAGGACCTGGCAGCACGGATAACGACAGTCGCAAGGGCTCTGCAACAGCGTGAAAGGATGATCCCCCAGACTTTGCGCGACATGGGGTATGCAGATGGGTGTGTACCAGACACCGGAAACGTGAGAGCACCGTTGGATGTGAGGAGGGATGCAAGGACTGTGCAGGCACCGGTGTGGCGCCTGTTTGCCCTGTCAAAAGAAGAGGTAACTGGTGGCGTTGGTCTGTTAAACTTGTTACACTTTGCAAAGGACACAGCACAACAGACAAACAGAGTTCTACCGCTGTTGGTTGACGAAAACATACACTACACGATACTAAAGTTGTTGTACGGTGCCAAGAACCAACGATGGAACATGCGTGCGTACCTACGTTACGTGCCTGTAGTTTACGGTGTCTGGCATGCCTACAAGTTCGTTGTTACTCAAACTTTTCGGGTGTTCTGGCCTATTCTAACCTACCTACGGAAAGGTTTGCTACGACCTGGTTCCACCATACTATCATACCCCAAACTGATAGTTATGGAACAAAATATTGCTGCGCTGATGCTTGCCACACCCGAATACTACGCCGGTATCGGCGCAAGGCACAAGCTGCAACCGCGATCAGTGGTCGTGAGTCTGCGCATGCCAACAGGGCAGCAGTGGCAAACGCAGTTCTGCATTTGTTGTCGGAATGGTGCCCGTTGTTGTTGTACTTGGGCCACGTGGTACGGGAATGCAACTGGTCACGGGAAAACAACGGTACAGGGTCACGAGCTCAGGAGGTGTTGCAGTTGAGTTTGTGTCTGTTGAGGAGGCTGCGTCGAGGACCGTGTGACACCGTACTGAAGTACGAACGCACAATCATGTGCACATTGTTGTACAACAGCAAGTGGCACCAGGACCTGCCCGGTCAGGCACACTCAGAGAGGTTTGGAGAAGGGATGCTGAGCAAGTTGGTGCGGGACAAGGCGAGAAACACGGGTTCTGTTACTGTTGAGGAGGTGCAAAACCATTACTTGTTACTAAAGGTTGGTCCTGGTGGCAAACACGTGGGGGTACAAAACGTTCCCAAGAAGCTGGTACACAGGATGCGACAACGACTGACAAGACTTTTGGCGACGGACCGGATTTGCATGGCCTATGTGGAATGGGAGTCGGACAGAGTCAGCACTGTTGCAACTTCGTGGCCGCGGAGGTTACTGAGATTTCCGCCATCACCTACACAACCCCTTGGTTACAACCACTGTCGGCTACTTGGTCACAGCGTACTAGATGCCCTCATCGACCAGAAAACAAGTCCCACCAACCAACTAAAACAGAAACTGGATGCTGTTGTGGGGCAGAGAACAGACATGGATGCCGACAGACAGGAAGCAGCAACACGCAACGTGCGGCAACAGTTGCTGTAACTGACGCCCGCAGTGCGCGAGGCCTCGCGCACTAAAGGTTACGAAAAACAGGTATGTAATGCGATATGAGTGCGCGAGGTCTCGCGCACTGAGTAGTTCGCTAAGTCCCGTGGAATTAGTCACCACAAAGACTGTTGTGGAACGGATTTGCGAAAAAGACCTGCAAAATACCGTTTCGACTGATTTCAGAGTTCAAATGACCGTGTTTCATGTCATGCCTTTTGTCCTCTTTAGGTATTTTTGGGCATCATGAGTGAACCAGGGTCGCCAGAAGGTCCAGCACCAGACGCAGAGGCCATGGAGTCGTCACCAGGGACCGACCAAGGGGACACGCCGAAGAAAGGACGAAAAAAGATGGCTGAGAAGAAGCCAATACCAGAGATGAAGCTCACAGTTGACGTGCAACAGTGGCAGCGGCAGGAGAATGGTAAAGCCGTGAAGGTAAAGATTGCTGAGTTGAGAATTGACAAGACCAAAGAGCGCGGACAGATCCGATCCATCAACTATGACGACGTTGCCAGGAAAGTGACGGGATACCAAGCACTGCCACCAGCTGGACCGTTGCGCGTAATGGCGTCGGAGGATAGTGGTATGACTCGCTTCGCGTTCGATCGACGATGTTTCTTCTCTTTGCTTCGGTACGTGATTTGCTTTGCAGATGGCTCACTTTACGGTCTGAATGGTCAACATGGCACAGAAACATGCAGAAAGATTCAGGAACTGCGTCTCGCAGAAGGCAAAGAATTGGAGGACTGGCAGGAGTTCTGCTACGTTGACATTCTGAAATACGAAACACCTTGGAGGATCCGGGCCAAGGTTGCAGGATTGCAACAAGCTGGCAGCCAGTCTGTGACGTGGATTCCGCTGTCTGAGGCGCTGGACAACATGTTGTTGTACATTGAGGACCAGAAGTGGGAAAAAGAGCCACAGGATTTTGAGCGGTTCAAGATTGCTGTTGTCCAGGCTGCCGTCATCTCTGCGTTTCTTGCACCCGAGACTTTGGAGGAAGCAGGACACACAGTATGTATTCGTGTATCGCACGGCTGCAGTGCGAGAGGCCTCGCGTACTCCATGACACTGTTTTCCCTCGCAGGAATCGACATTCAAGACTTGGAGGGACATCTTCTCCCTGGCTTATTATTGCGGTCGTGAGGCGGTTACTGGCATGAGGAACCTGGAGACTAAGAGCAGGAAAGAGGAAGTTACAAGGAAAGCCTTCAAGAAGCTGGAGGGGCTGCATCTACCGAGCTTATTGCAGAAAGTCTGTGCGCACATGAACCTGAAAGACACAACCTTACGCACCACCCAGAACTACATTGTCGCGCAGATTACGGAACAATGGGTTATGTTCGATCTTGACCATCCGGACAATAAGCAGTATGTCAACCAGACCGCAGGTATGCGTCAGTGTCGCGGCTCCAGTGCGGGAGGGCTCGCGCACTCAACCACTG
Source organism: Eutreptiella sp. 'Long Island Sound 2002' (assembly GCA_964036045.1). Lineage (NCBI taxonomy): Eukaryota > Euglenozoa > Euglenophyceae > Eutreptiales > Eutreptiaceae > Eutreptiella > Eutreptiella sp. 'Long Island Sound 2002'. Next base: position 150,435,855 of record OZ038381.1, on the reverse strand, counting down.
CTTTTGCATCCGTACAGCTGCCGATGCGAGGATCCGAGCAGAAGTCGCAGCACTGGGCACGACGCAACATAAGATTGGCCTGGGAAATTGGGGTTACTGGCCGGACGCAACAAGTACGAAGTATCGGTAGCCGTGGCCAAAATGGAAGACGTTGACCAATGCACCTCTGTGGCGGACTGGGGACAAGGGCCCACCTCCATTACCACAGACGCTGGCCGTGCGGAAACAACTGCAAAGGAAGACTGAGGCACTGTCATCAGCACCGTCACAGACACAGCTGAGTACTGGCGATGTGATCAATGTCTCCAAGCGGGACCAGCAAGGGAGCAAACTCTCTTTGATTGCCTGCCGTATTGATGATATTGGAGAGAAACTGCCAGCCCGTTTCCGGGATCTGCAGTACCCGTTGTGGGTCATTAACGCTGACCTTTTCGTTGAATATGACACTGCAGGATTTGTTCCGAAGTGGCTGTTCGATGTGATGATGCTGGGCAAAGACGTCATTTTCTATGGCGAGACTGATGTTGTGCAGCGTATTGGCCGCGACATACAGAGGCTCTGGCGTATGAAGAAGGAGAAAGATCCAACAACAGTGCGATTCTACCATGTTCGGTTGCCGGTATACTCTTGGTTATCGGGTCCCGTGACCAGCAGTACGTATCAGTTCGACGAGCACTGTATGTGGTTCGGAACAACGAGTCGCTGGGATAAGCAGGTATATCTGCTTCTTTCGCCTGTTATGATGCCGTTGTGTGCGCGAGGCCTCGCGCACTGGTGGCTCCGTTATTCGTCTTTATACCTCACATTTACAGTTGCTGAACTATGTGTCGTATTCCGCTGGACATTTCGAAGAGATGCAGAACAAGAACCTTGGTGCTTTCATGCCTCTGATTCACGTGCTGTGGTACCTGGACAAATATTCTTTGGGCAGTGGGTATTCTGATGCAGTGGTTGTTGTGGACGACACGCCTGCCATGGCCGCAAAGATTGCGATGTCCGACCTCCGTACTAAAGTGGCGTTTCTGGCTGTGTCAACGAACAAGCAAAAAGACCTTGGGAATGCCGTTGGAGGTGCTCTGCAGCATGCAATCATCATGCGGTACATGTTGGAGAATGATCAGACGGAGCAGGGAGCAACAGCTGCAACTTGGGATACTCAATAAGAGTGGCTTCAGCGTGGCATTCCACTGTGGGTTTCGGACAGCAACCGAGGGCACAAAGGGCACCCGCAGGTGCATGATGCAGAGGCTGTCCGGGAAGATGTCGTGACTGAGGTCCCCGCTGACGACACTGAGCCTGTTGCGCCTGCACCTACCTTGCCAATGCAAACCAAGGTGAAGCAGACTGCCAAACTTGTACCAACTCAGGGTACTGCAGCCGGAAAGGGAACCCCCTCCGGCGGCAAGAAGCAGGCAGAAGGAAAAGAGAAGAAATCGGACAATCCCGCGGAATCAGACGACGACGATGCCGACGAGGAGGGAGAAGAAGAGGATATGGAGCAAGTACTGGAGACGCAGCAGAAGCGCAAGCGGGCACCCGCCGCTCACTTCGATGCAAGCCCCGAATCTGGCAAGGAACAGCCGAAGAAGAAAGCGAAGACTGCCGCCACCGCTAGTGCAGAGTTCAAGCCGCCCTCGCGTTCTGGTGCCCAGCCGTCTTGTGGTTCCGTTGCCTCTCCAAGTGGGACAAGCGCGGTGGCAAGAAGCCTGGGTTCCGGGTTGGCTAAGGTTGCTGGAGGGAAGAAGAAATAAGTCACCATTAACCCAAGTGTTTCGCCTCTTTTTGCAGTCATGTGTGCGCGAGGCCTCGCGCACTCGCCTTCGACGCGAATGCAATTATATGCCCTTAAGGGCTTGTACATTTTTGCCGAGCTCTTATTTCAGTGTTTGTATGTTGTGCACTTCCTGTCCTGTTTGTGTTGCCTTCTGTACACAATTGTTTCCGTGACCTTGAGTGCGGGAAGCCTCGCGCACTCAGGGACATAAAAAAGCAACTTATTTCGCAGGACAAACATAGGTGCAACTGGAGACCCGCAGAATGTCATCTTTGAAAATGAGGTCCCGAACAGGCACGCACCAGTTGGGTTTTGAAATACAAAAACGACAAGATTGGTAAAACACACCCTTCAAATGAGAGAAAATATAGTTTATTTCGATAAACAAAAAGTGGAAAAAAGCAGCAAATTGGGTAAAATTGTATTTTTTCAGTGGTAGCTGGGTCATGTGTGCTGCAAATGTCCAAAGAAAATAGTTTTCCGGGTGGTCATTTTTTAGGTCCTTCAATTCCAAAAGGGGGTGCAGTTTGCGTGGGCTAAGCTTTTGGTTGGGCCAATACTATGAGAAAAATGCAAGAGTGCTTAGAGCACCTCTTATACAACTAAAGTATACCCTAAAGCATTGGAAAAGCACTTTTTCTTACTGGAGGGCGGCCTCGCTGAGGGAAAGCCCTCGCGCTGTCCGCCGGGTCGTGCTGGGCAGCAGCGTGTGCCTCGTGCGCCTCTCTTACTGCGTTCGCCACCAGGCCCCAGACGGCCGCCTCGTGCGCTCGGCATCGGGCTCTGGCGTGCTCCAGCCCGTCCCCCCGTCGGCGAGGCATGGTGCTGCGGGCTCTGCAAAGCGCGGCGGCGGGTGGCGGTCAGGGCCCGAACACGTGCGACATGTGCGGGACGGACGTGGAGCCAGAGGTCGTCCCACCGCTGGCGAAGGGGGTCCCGGAGCTCTAGCAGGCAGGCGTGGACGCGGCGCCGGTAGTCCCTGCCGAGCGTCTTCTGCCAGACCTCCTTCCACTTGTCGTCAGGGAGAATCCCGTGGTCGTGGAAGGCGGCGATGAGGTCAGCCCACGCCGGGCAGAGGTGCCCCTTGGGGGGGGTTGCCATATACGTTTGGCGCCCGGTGAGGCGGGGCACCAGAGCGCCCCACTGGCACTCGTCCGCGGCGTCCCGGTGGAGGAGGGCCAGTAGGTTGCCGTCTGCGACCGCCTCCCACCCTACCCGCAGCCCTCCGCGGCTGTCTACCTCCTGGCGCAGCGCAGCTGCAAGGTCCGTGAGGAGCATGAGGAGGAGGGGCCCCCTGAATGTCGGTCAGCCGGGACAAGGCGTCGTCGTACGCAGGCCCCCCATTTTTGAAGTGCGCCACGGTGAGCCGGGCGGCTCCGCCCTCTGGGGGGAGCCACCGGATGGTGGCCGCGTTGCGTCCCCAGGTGTGTATCTCAGTGGATCGGAGCACGTTGGCGGTGTGGAGGACGATGCGGGGGGGGGAGGGGCGCTCGGATGAGCGAGGACACGTCCCTACTCCACCCCACTTGTGGCTCCAGGGCCGTCTGTAGCCATTCCTCTGCCGCCACGTCCCACGGGTGGTCGGGGCCCGCCCCGCGGATCATTGTGGGCCGTGGCTGGGTGTGCCGCCCCCGCCCCTCGAGCGGGACGGCGGCGTACCGTTGTGCGGGGGCCTCCAGGGCGCGCGTGGCAGCGCACCAACGGCCCCATTCGCGCGCCCACTCCTTGCCCACTATACGGGCCTCCTATGCGGTCATGGAGCCGCGCCCGATGATCCACGGTAGGAAGAGGGCGTCTTGTAGGTGCTTCGAGAAACCCCCCGGCAGGTCCCGGTATCGGTGGGGGTCCTCTTGCAACGGGCACTCCAGGGTGCCACACACAACACGGAGGGAGGCTACGAATCCCTTGCCAGGGCGCGGGGGAGGGGGGGGGTAGCTGCTCTCTGCCGCAGTGAGCCATCGGTGCACCCGGGCCGACGCACTTAGGGGCTCGCGGAGGAGTTGCTCCAGCCGGTGATTGCGAAGCACCACGCCAAATCCCCCAGCCGGAGCATGTGGTGGAGGAAATCGTCTACGGAGGTCCCCCCCGGCGGGTCGTAGCGGGCTATGCCGCGGAGCTGTGCGTCTGCCGCCTCGGGCACGAGCCCGGAGCAGAAGACTTCTGTCCACGCGGCGCCCGCGGAGCGCCACGAGGCCACCCACCGCCTGGCCTCAGTGGGGCCAGAGGAGCCGCAAGTGGGCGCATCCCACGTGCATGTGCACGGGGGTCCCCTCCGGGCCGCCGCACAGGAGGCACGGCTGCGAGAGGACGGCAACGCCGGAGAGCCGCTCCCTTTGGATGCGGAGCCTGCGTTGCACCGGCGTGTGGCGGTCCCTGGCCCGCAGCGCCCGGTGGTTGGTGGCCGTCGCGGTGAGGTCCTGGGCGTGGACATAGGCTGTGGCGTGGGCCGCGCCTAGGGGTGTGTGTCCTCGGTGCGTCAGCGCATGGTCTGGCTGTGCCCGCTGCGCGACTGCGCCGAGCGTCCGCATCGCGGGGGGCCGTAGGTCGAGGTGGCCGTCATGACCGGCGACTATGAGCTGGGCGTGGCTGGGGCCCGGGGGCGTGTTCTGTAGGACGGTGTCCTGGGACGCCGCCCAGTCTCCCTTGTGTACTAGGGCGTCGCTGTGGTGGGAGGTGGCTCGGGCATACCAAAAGAACTGCTCGGCGTGTTGCCCTTGCGCGCGCAGGCCGTCCCGGAGCCATCGCAGGGGCATCTGGTTGACTACCTTCGCCGCGCCCGCGGTGACCCCCGTGGCCCGCTCGCGATCCGCGTGTGGCAGGAGCTGGAGGATGACTTCGGCGGCAAGCGCGATGCTGGTGGCGTGCTTGCAGGAGCCGCCCCCTGTAGCATCGGAGGAGGTGTGGCCCCAGGCCTCCCGGATCCAGTAGAACCCGCTGGGGCTGAGCCACCCCGCGTTGACGTCAGCGGAGTGCCACCCGACGTCGGGGTGGCTTGGGGTCAGTTGGTGCACGCTCAGCGCCCTGGTGTCGCCGGGGCGGACCGCCGGGTGGTCATGTAGTCCAACGTCGGCTCCAGCGATCGTGCTCGCCCAAGAGCGGAGCGCCGTCACATGTTCCCTCAGCCACGCCCGGCCTCCGCGCTGGTGTACCACCAGGTGTCCAGTGTCCTCCCGCTGGTCCTCCAGCGCCTGCACTGCCATGTGTGGGTCGTGCGGCACGTCCGTAACTACCAGCAGGGCGGTGCCGCGGGGGAGCTCACGTGGCCTGGGCTGGCCTGCCTCCACCTGCACTATCACCCACTCGGCCTGGAGCTGCCCTTGTTCCGTCGCCCGGGTGCACTGGTCGTCCGTAGTCACTAACCACACCGGCGTCGGCGCGTGGGGCCGTGGGCACAGAGGCTCGGGCCACGCCACATCCGCGTTAGGTTCTTGATGCTCACCGTCGGCGAGTAGGTCGCGGGGGATGTACAGGAGGGCCGCCGGTGGGTGGTATGCCGCCCCCTGCGTGGGGGGGGATAGGCTGCCCTGACGGCGGTAACCCCCGACGTGAAAGTGCAGGCCGTCCGGGGTCACCCGTGGGCCAGTGTGGGCGTCCTGCTTAGCCCTCGTGGGGTGGACGAGCCTCAGGCGGGGGTCCTGCGTGCCGGTGGTGTGGAAAAGGTGGACCAAAGCGTCGCGCCACCCGGGGTGGTTGGTGGGCCCCTGTTCGCGGCGGCAGTAGTGAAGGTGTTCATCGGCGCACTCGCTGAGGCATTCCCGCACCGCCGCCCGCCATGGGTCGTCGTTGTCGGGGAAGGGGTGGTGCGGCCCGTGGTCCCCATGCCAAGGTGTCGTGTGTGGCACCATAAGGCGGCACGTGTCGCGGTGCCGCAGCTTGGCGGTGCGCAGCGTGACCATGTTGCGCGGGGGGGACTGTAGTTGGACATGGGCTGCCCTGGGGCACGCGATGGGGTTGTAGAGCCCCACTCCCAGCGCGGCTAGGGCCCGGGGTATGCGGTGGACCCAGTCCCCCCTGCCAGGGTTGCGAATTCCGGGACGGGGTAATGCACCTCGGGGCATGTGCCGTGCGCACCGGCAATTTCCCAGAACATCCTGGTGACCTCGGTGCGCACGGAGGCTGAGTGGTGGTGGACGAGTGTGCCCACGAGGGCCACCGCTGCCTGCTGGCACCGCGTTGGCACTCGCGTAAGCCCCAGGGTCCGGTCATCCTGCAGGCTGTCCCAGGAGGCGTCGAAGGCGTATCGCGCCCTTTTCGCGACCTGGAGCGTGATGTGGTCCAGGTGGCCCGCGGTGTCGGAGTCATCGGCGATGAAGGGGCCCACGTATTGCCTCACTCCCCCTAGGATCGCCAGGATGACATCCTGCACCACTTTCGGCGGCGCGAGGGTGTTTAGGCACCAATGGTGCACCGCCGCCAGGCGCAGGCGGTGTTTGCGCTGCAGGAAGAACTCCCCGTCCGGCTGCAGCTCGAGTCCCAGGTAGGGGACAGAGTCCGCCGCCGGCACCCAGTGCCATGGGTTCTACAGGTGGGGACAGAGGCGCAGCTGCAGCTCCGGGACCCCTTCCGTGGTGGCCATGGCGCACTTGCAGGGGTTGAGCTCCATGCCCATCATCCCCAGGTACGCGGCCACTGCTTCCACGCCCTCGACAAAGTGCGGCAGCGTGTGGGCCACTACCAGCAGGTCGTCTATGTAGGCCTGGATGACGCCCCTTTCGGCCGCTCTGGGCGGACGCAGGCGGTGCCCCTTGGCCCTGAGCAGGGGCTCCAGGAGGAGCGCGTACAGTAGGGGGCTTTCGGGGTTGCCCTGCCGGACGCCGCGCAGCTTGTGGACGGGCTGTGTCAGCCCGTGCGGGGTGACGATGCGCAGCGTGGCGCACGTGTGGAGGAAGAGCAGGAGGTCGAAGACCTCTGGCGCCACAGAGAGGTTGCGTAGGATGAGGTGGAGGGCGCCGTGCGGGGCGGTGTCGAAGGCCTTGCGGGCGTCGAAGGAGAAGACGTAGTTGGGCCTTCCCCGTTGGAGCTGCCGCTGCGCCATGAACAGGGGAGGGCCGGTGTTGGAGCCGAGGAGGGACCCTTGTTGCCAGTCGCTGACCACTTCGTGCCGTGTGAGCACCTCCGTGATGCGCTGGGTGAGGGGACCCGTGAGCAGCTTCATGTCCAGCTGACCCAGGGCTATGGGCCTGTAGTCGTCCAGTCTGGCAGAGCCCGGTACCTTGGGGCTGAGCAAGATGGGCGCGTCCCTCCAGTTAATCTGCGGCGGGGCGCCGCGGAGGATGGCCCGGTAGGAGTGGACCAGGAGCCACTGGACGGGTGCCCGGAGGGCCTTGATGAAACGGGTCTCCACGTGGTTGGCACCTGGGGCCTTGCCATCGGCCTTGTCCAGGGCGCACTGCAGGTCCTGCAGGGAGTACTGCTGGACCTGGGCCCAGGCCTCCTCAGGAACCTGGGGCACGTGGCGGCCGAGGACCGCCTGGAAGCCGGGGAGGTCCACCGGGCGTTTGTCATACAGTTCCCGGCAGAAGGCGCGAACCGCGAACATCACGTCGTGGGCCTCTGTGAGGAGCGATCGGTGTTGCAGACCCGCACGTTCCAGAGGCCCGACCGGCCCGGGGCCTCTAACTCTATGCCCCCCGCACGGCCTTCCACCGCTGGCCGATGTCCTGGGCGTGGCGGCGCCAGAAATCTTTGATGGCGCGCTTGCGGTCAGCCGCCAGGAGTGCGCGCAAGTGGCGGATGTCCTCTTTGAGGGCGGCTGCTTGCCTCTCCAGCTCCTCCTGTAGCTGGCCCTGCGCGGCCGGGCGGAATCCGGGCGACGCACCTCGTAGCTCCTCGGTGAACCGGAGCGCCGCCTCGAATTGGATGCCATGCCGTGCTGCGTCCGCCTGGTATGCTGCCGGCGCGCGCGCTGCCAGGGTTTCGTAGCGGAGGATCGCCGCCTGGAGCCGTTTCCCGCTCTCAGGGGGGTCCCCTCCCGCCGGGTCCGTCCCCGCCGGGGACGGCTGCCGGCGTCCCACCACGTGCGCCAGGTCGTCCTGCGCCGCGTAGAGGTGTTCGAACACCTTGTCCACTGCGGCCGCGGGCATGGACCCGTAGGCTTGCTGCTCTGTGGGGCCCAGCCAGGGCGCCAGGGAGTGCTCATCCTGCGCGGCGGTGACCGCTGCCGACAGGCAGCGTTGGACGGGCGCGGCCTCGGCGTCCTACGGGAGGAGGCGGCCGTCCGTGTGGCTGTAGGGGGTGAGCATCGCCGCGTGCCCTGCTGCATTGAGGAGGCCTGGCAGGGCCAGGCGGACCGGGAGGTGGTCCGACCCGACCACCTGGGGGTGTGCCATGCCGCGGGCCCAGACACTCTCCAGCAGGGACCACGGCAGGAGGGGCTCGTTGACCAGGTGGGTGTCCACCCCGTGCTGGGACGGGTCCAGCGTGGGCGTCATGTCCTCCACGCCGCCTGCGGTGGCCCTCCGGAAACCGCAGGCCTCCCAGCCTGCTCAGAAGTCCTCCGTGGCCGGGTTGCTGGTGGCACCCATGTAGATGTTGGTGTCGCCAGCGATGACCACCGGGTGTCTCCCACCGAGGCTGCGCGCCGTGGCATACATTTGTATGTCGGCCCAGAACGCTGCCCTTCCCGCCCATGGGGAGCAGCCTGCCTGCGGTCCGTGGACGTTGATGAGGGTGAGGCCTCCCCCGTCTGTGCGGATCTCCAGGGCCGCAGCCTTCCCGGGGACAATTTCCATGTAACTGAGCACCTCCTGCTCTGCCACCTACTTGCTGCTGACCGCGGTGAGGAGGCCTCCCCCTCTCGAGGCCGGGCTGGCCCCTGTCTTTGCCAGCTGGCTGCTGAAGAAGGGGGTGTACCCCTTGTCCCGGAGCGCCGCGGCCACGTGCATCTCCTGCGCCCGGTTGGCGATCCCTGTTTCATGGAGCATGATGGCAAAGCCCCCCTCCCGGGGTAGCATGCCTGTGATGAGGTGCTCCTTGTCGGTACAGGCCGCCGGCTCCCAGCTACGCCGGAGCGTGTCCCAAAGGGACCGGTCTGGTGGGACGAGGCCGTTGTGCAGGTTCCATGAGGGGAGCCATAGAGCGTCGTCCGCCGCGTCCTCCTGGAGTCAGCTGTCCCGCATCCGCATTGCCGCTGGGTCCACTGGAGCAGCCAGGGCTCCTGCGTGTGCTGGGGCCATGGGGGGTGGGGAGCCCGCTCCCAGCGGGGGGCCAGTCCCGCAGGGTTGGATCCTTGTCGGGCTGCAACGCGAGCCCCCGGGGCCGCTCGGGGCGCCTCCTCCTCGCCTTCTGCGTGGCTGGCCGCCTGGGGCGGGGGGCGCCGGACGTACGGGGCATGCCACGGGGACCTCCGTGCCCTCCCCTGGAGGATGTGGGAGGCCGCCTCCTTCTCGTCCACCGGGGCGGCGGCGCGCACCGCGTGCCACGCCAGGTGTTCCAGCATCGCCCCGCTTGTGTAGTACTTGTCTGCACATAGGGGGCATTTCGTTGGCTCCGTGGCCCCCCGTGCCGGGGGGAGCGGCACCGACTTCCGGATGGCGCCCTCCGGCGCTGGGTCGCAGGGCAGGTTGGCCAGCGGAACCCCGTGTAGCGCTAGCGCGCGACCCGGGGCAGCCGCATCGAGGGCTCGTGTCGCGGGCGCAGGTCCCAGACTCTGGATGGCGTCGCGCTGCGCCTCTGCCTGCAGCCACTCTTGCCAGTGCGTGGAGCCGATTTGGCAGTCCGGCTTGTGCCTCCATCACAGGTCGTGGAAGGCTTGTAGCCAGTGGTACACTGTTGTCGGAACCGCCGGCTGGAGCTCTAGGTCGGCGGGGTGCGCCGCTGCCGTCCACAGCCCCGGCTTCGCTGCCTTGGCGTTGTCCTTCAGGCGGACTTGGAGCAAGAGGGCGTGGTGCTCGCCCTCATGCAGCGCCTCGACAATCATGCAAGCGCAGTCCGCCACGCGGATTACGGCCTCCGGCCCCGGCAGGCGCTCGGGGTCGCAGACGGCGATGTGCGCGTCTGCCGGGCTGAACATGAAAACTACCCACTGCGGGTTCTGCTGTCCCCGCTGGGCCACCGCGAGGGTAGCCGCCGGGCGGGCGTGCGTGATGGGCCCCGCTTGGAGGTCCGGGACGTCCGTGGCCCTGATGGCGTCTCCCTGCCGTGCGGCCCGTAGATGCTCCTCCTGGTCGGGGCTCCAGACCAGTGCAGGGGGTTTGGCCCAACCCGGTTCCTGCCTCTTGCCCGGGGCGCTGAGGGTGTGTAGCAGGACTGCTAGCGGCCAGGGGTCCGCCGTCACAAAGTAGGCCTGCGTGGGCTCCTGCTGCCAGTCGACATGAGTAAGAGAAAGTGCTTTTCCAATGCTTTGAGGCATACTCTAGTTGTATTAGAGATGCACTGAGAATCCAGGCATTTCTATCTTAGTATTGGCCCCACCAAAAGTGGTGATAACACATTTTGACCTATGGAACCAAACAGCCAATCAGGATGTGGAGTGGACCCCTTGATCCCCTACCAATGTGAGGCAAATCATCTTTTCCTGAGTTGACTGAGAACTGACATATCCAGGGCAGAGCCTATGAATTTATCTATGTTTTCTCATGAATTCTTAGCTGTCCTAGTGGTATGCACCCTAGGGGGCTGGCCACCTCTTTTTGAGAGGTCCTGGGTTCAATTCCCGGTCAGCCTAGCTAAGTAGGAAGATCCCATGTGACATGGCAGTGACCTCATCGCCACATGCCCTGCCACCTCAGCACATATGGGACCCAAAACAAAGAGTGCACATCTCCTGAGATGGCACTATGGAGATTGAGTGACCATGGGGCAGTTTTCCAACTCTTTTTCCAAAACAATTCAGTTGTCTTTGTGAATATGCAATCCGATCTGACCTGAGTTGCAGTTTCTGTGAATATCCTTTCATCTTTCACTATTTACACTGCAGCCCTTCATGCTTTGATCCTGATTCTCTTCTACTTGCATATCTCTGGCTTGGGCTATCCTGGATTGATTGTATTTCAGCAAACAAAACCTTTTCATCTTCAAGACAAGCAGCAGGAAACCCTACACCAGCAGCAAGCAGCAGGAGAGGCACAAGCACAGTGTTGAAATCACTATAAACTTTTCTGGTAACAAGAGGAAGACTGTCTCTGCGTACCGGCAGCAACCCCGTGCCGTACATCCAGTGCGCCGAGTACAGTCATATATAAGCAGAAGGGCGAACGAAGATGGACACAAAGAAGGAGGACACCGACGTGAAGTCAGCGCCTGAGGCACCAGCAAGGCCAGCACCTGGTGAACCTGGACCTGGACCTAGCGCTGTACCTTCGGAGCCCTTACATGGGCCAGTGGACGTGGCGGAGGACTCGTTGGAAGGACTGCAGTTGGCCTTCCCGGCCCTCTCAGTCGGGGAGGTGGTCACTCATCCTGTGAAGAGGAAGAGAGAGAGCGAGAAGGATGCTGGAGGAAGCAAGCGCTTCTGGCCTCCACGCATCACCCTCTCCTATAACCACCACACTCCCAATTCCAGACCCAGCCGCTGCAACATCCACTCCCATAACCAACCCAACTATGGTTGAGGGCACAGGCTTTACTGGCATGCCTCCCTACCCCGCCTATGGTATGGGCCCACCTACTACTGCTTTCCCTGAGGCAATTACTGCCAGTGAGCCGGTGGCCTCCAGTTCTGCGCGGCGATGGTATGCGGCTGACTATCACCATCCTCTACCCGCTACGGGAACCTATGTGGATGTTCCTGGGTATACACCTGGGTATGGAACCTTGAGTGGGTTGAGGAGAGGACCTGAGTCTCTTGGAGGCAGGAGTAGAGGATCGGGGAGATCCTCCAACAGGTCCCTGACGCGGTCAGAGATGTACGAGGTGCTCTGAGGAGCCACCTCTAAAATCGTGGGCGACCTCACTCAAGGAATCCGAGAGAAACTGGAGCCCCTGATGATACCGCCCCAAGCGTCACCTACCACGGTGGGAGTGTCACCCCATCCAGTACAGGCCAACCACCTGGTGGCAGGGCTGACAAACAACCTGGGGAGCCTGAGGAGCCGACCGATGCCGACCCCTGCAGCGATACCGAGAAGTCCTTTCGTACCGAGAACAGCCCAGCCGCCCTACAGCCACGTGACAAACTCTACGAGGGCCGAGCTGGACCGGCTGGGGCTGACAGCCTTGAGAACAATGGTGGACGTGCAGCCTTATGGCTCTAGTGATCTAGGCGGAGACCCCTCGAATGATGAGCCGCCATCTATGACTTCTGCTTCGCCCTCGGAGGACGATGACCCGGAGGACCCCTAGAACCCAAGGGGGAAGAAGAAGAAGAAGAAGAAGAAGACCCGACGCCCTGAGGGACGCAGGTCTCAGGAGGCGAAGGCTATTGCCACCTCCAAGATCGTGGTGAACCCCCCTGAGTTCAAAGGCAAGGACCTCAGCGAGTTTGCTGAGAATTTTGGCCGGTTTCTCCGATAGACCGGCCAAACCCACGCTAGTGGACGGGTCAAGTGCGATTTGCTCCTGCAGTGCTGCAAGACCAAGTACCTGGAGAAGCAGGTCAGGCAAATCGTGACTAACTCCGCCACCTTTGCCGATGTGTTGGTTGCCTTGGAGAGGCAGTACCCAGCCTACGAAACTGACCTCTCCATCAGGGCCGAGATCCAGAACCTGCCCGTGCTGCCGAACAACCCCAAACCTGGCAGGGTCTCTGAGCTGTTGGCTGACCTGGATCACTGGGCTGGACGATTGACGCCCGGTCCCTACAGCAGCGACGACCTGCTCTTCCCGTTGGTGGCTAAGGTCCCTCGTGAGGTGTGGGACGAGTGCCGTTCGACGGCAGAACGCAAGGCTAGATCCCTCCGCTACGAGGATCTATGCGTGCTACTCCTGGAGCTGGCGCTGGAGAAGGAAAGCGACCAGCACATGAACAACTACCGTCCTGGTGGTGGAGGTTCCGGAGGCCATAGCAAAGGGTACCAAGGGTCCCGACCTGGGCAGGGGACTACCCCCAAAACACGCCCACGCCCGTATCATGGAGAACGTTAAGGAGCTCTTCTGGTGTGATGCCAGAGATGAGCAGGGCCACCTGCAGCACGCCCCTGACTGCGAGCAGCGGGACTGCTTTGTAGTCCAGGGGAAGCAGCAGGAGAAGAACACCGGCGCCAAAGCGAAGCTGCCGGATCATTGCAGGTGCACCATCACGTGTGCCTTCTGCGGGAAGCGGAAGCACTACGAGGATGAGTGCTACCGTAAGCAACGCCTATCAGCGAAGCTTAAGGGTGAAGATCCTGGCAAAGGCTCAGGTAAAGGTGGAGGCAAAGGCAAAGGCAACAACTCCGGCAAGGGCAAGTCGAAAGGACGTGGACAAGGACAAGACAAGGGTCAAGGTGGACGAGGAGGAGGCGCTAACCGCCAGCTAGACAAGAACAACAAGAACAAGGACAAGAACAGAGGCAACCCCAACCCTAATCCAGGGGGGAACTCCGAGCCCTCTGGAGGGCAGTCTGGTCCTACCACACGCTCACAAACACAGGCCCAGCAGGAACAAGGAGCCAAGCGTGAGCATGAAGGTGGTGATGACGGCAACGCTAAGAAGAGGAGCCGTTTCATGAGGATGGCCCGCAAATTGCGGAACAAGGAGTTCGAGGTGACCTGTCCCGCAGAGTTCTGACGGGGACGCTCCGGTGGCACCCGAGACCTGGTGTTTTGGGTACGTATCCGACTAGGGTGACGCGAATACCTGGGGGTATTGGATACGGGCGCCACCATATCTATAGTGGCCAAGAAAATTTTACCTTGTGGGAGCCTGAAGAACACCATGACCACCGCTGCTATACGCATGGGGGATGGACATGTGGTGCACAGCTGCGGGGACTGTGAAGGGGAGTTACCTCTGGGCTCCCGGACTATCGCCCATCGATTCTATGTGATGGACACTAAGGCCTTCGACTTTGTAATGGGGACTGACATCTTCGTGCAGCACTCCCAGATACAATCCCTGACGCTGCAAGCGCCCTACCTCCTCTACGTGGACCACGGCAGTGGCAGAGAGTCTGTGCCACTGGAGCAGTCGGAACATACCTCAAGGTACCTGAGGCTATCGAAGGAGGAGCCCTCAAACATGATGGTGGCCTCCAAAACTGAGGACTATCAACTATTGGGGGAAGTCCTAGACCAAGGTCTGAAGGAGTTGGGTTACTCTAGAGAAGACCTGAGTGTGGAGTTGTTCGCCAGCGAGAAGCAGCATGTACTGGACCTTTACTGCAGCAAGGGGAAGAACTGCAGCTACAAATTTTACTGGCCCTCTTTCGGGATGGCCTACGGGAACCCCAGGTTCAGTGAACTGGGGAGGGTGCTGACCAAGGTGGCCTTGGAACGTTCCCGTATGGTCCTGTGTTCCCCCGATCGGGGAGCCCATGGGGGCAACGAGTACTGGCGAAACCTCCTGGACAGGCTGACTATCAGCTCTGTTCGTTTACCTGATGAGGCCATCTACGTGCCTCTGGGGCGTAAGACGCCTATTGGGAAACCCGGATGGGGGAGTATGCTCAGCGTGGTGGACGGAGGTCTTACCTCCATTCCCTGGGAGGATCTGGACCCGACTCTGGTCCAGGCTATACAACGAGAAAGCGATGGACTCGCCTTGGGAGACTTGAAGGATCGCCTACGACCTCACGATGCTGTTGAGACTATACCCGGGGGAGAAGAGTACGTCGTGACTGACATCAACGCCCCCAACTCTCCCTTCCATGTACCTGTTCCTGATGGAGTCTCTGAGTGTGGACTATCTGAGCTACCTAGTTCTATCCACTCAGATGACGAAACTGAGCACGACGCCTTCTTCGTGCAGACCTGTGTGGAGGAAGTGGAGAACGCCGAGTACGTCGCCCCACTGAAACCCCTACTCTCCATGAGGGTGGAAGACCCCGTGGACGAAGAGCTGGACCCTCGATCCAGGCTAAGGGAGTATGTGGATTCCAAGAGGAAGTTGGTGGCAAAAAAGCTATGCTACGCGAAGCCTACCCGCAGCTCATGGCCACTGAAGCAAGGACGTATGGGAGATCTATCCCAATTGAAGGAGGACCTCGAACAGAAGATCACCACCTGGCAGAAGGGGGGTATATCTTAAGCTCATGAAGAGCGTGTGGGGCGCCCATGTGAGGACCCCAGAGGAGGACGACCTCTCGGAGGAATGTGTATGTGAACCCCCTCGAGCGTGCCTATGTTGCCATCGTCCACCGGAGATGGTTGAACAAGACCTTCTATATGCCTACCAAGGGCTGAAGGACACTACCAAGGGCGAAGAGTTGGTGGAGGATCACCTCCCGACATCTCTTACGCAGGGGGCAAGCAACTTACACTCTGACGAGGACATGGAGGACAAGATCAAGCTATTGGACCCGCGGGTGCAGAAGCTTATAAGGACCTATCTAGAGGTGTTCGGAGAACTACCCCCTCCAGCCTCATGTGACAAGGTGGTACAGATGGATCTCAAGCTGAAACCCGAGTTCGTGGGTCACAAGATCCGGAGGAGACTCTATCCAGCTCCTAAAGAGCAGGCCGACGAGATTGAGCGACAGATACAAGAATGTATCGACGCTGGCCTAGTCCTGGAGTACAAGGACGGGGACTACCCCCTACACTGCAGCTTCTGTTTCCTGGTGGCTAAACCTTGGTCTACAGCCAAACGGCTGGTAGTGGACTACGGAGAGCTGAACAAGAAGACGTTGAACCACTCAGGGTCCATTCCCAATATGGAGTCTACCCTGGAGAAGATAGCCTCCTGCCGCTACAAGACCAAGATGGACAAGAGGAGCGGATTCTGGCAAGTGGACCTGACGCCCAACGCTCAGGAGCTACTGGCCTTCATCACCCCTCAGGGGAGGGTGTTCAAGTGGAAGGTCATGCCGTTTGGTGTGGCCAACGCACCCGCTCTATTCCAAGAGCTGATGAACAAGATCTTGTCCATCCTACGAAGGAGACCTAAGGTGCAGGAACTTATATCCCGCGGGGCCCAGATGGAGGCTCACATCGACGATGTATGCCTCGGGACCAATACCCAGGAGGATCACCTAAACCTCTTGGGTGAGTTCTTTGCGGTCTGCCAGGAGAACCACACACCACTCAAGCTGGAGAAGTGTGAGCTCATGCAGGAGACCATGCAGTACCTGGGGTTTGACGTTGGCTATGGGTGGTGGACCCCAGCGGCCTCTAAGGCCAAACCCCTGATGGATGCTAAGGTACGAAACGATGACCTCAAGAAAGGACTTCATGATGTACGCAGTTTCATTGGGGCGTGCAACTTCTACCGCCGCCATATCAAGAACTTCACCTACATCGGCGCCATTCTGAAGGACTTAATCAAGAAGAGTACTACTTGGCGCTGGGGCCCACAAGTACAACAAGCGTTTGACGAGCTCAAAGACAAGGTGGCCAACGCTAAGTGCTTGGGCGTGCCTAGGGCACATGGGGAGATTATCCTGGTGACCGACGCCGCAATGTGGGCGGTGGTCGAACGTTGATCCAATGGCAAGCACTAGAGGAGGAGGAATTCGACTCGGCCATTTCCCAATGGGGGACGGAAAGTTTCAACCGAGATGGAACCCTCAAGCACAGATACCCTGAAGACATGTGGGTCCTAGTACCTCTGGGCCACTGGAACTGGAAGTGGAACCAGGCCAGGGGGAACTACTCCACCTATGAGCAGGAATTGCTCGCGGGTATGCTGGTGCTTTCCTCACAAGCACGACTGTTGGCAAGTAACCCTGTGGTCTGGCTGTGCGACCAAGAACCGGTCCGCAGTTTCCAGAAGGGCCCCCCACCTGAGAAGGCCAAGCTACGGCGCTGGTGGACCTACCTCAGTCAACTACGGCCTACGGTACACCATATCCAGGGAGTGAAGAACGAGTGTGCCGACTACATCAGCCGCAACAACTTCGACACCCTGATTGGTGCCCGGTCTGAAGCGCTGGCCAAGGAGGCGTTCAGCCGTATGGACGTCCACTTGGACCTCAACATGACGATGATACGCCCCCTGGATGGACTCCAACAATCGGAGTACCTGAAGGAGTTTGGGGATATCTACAAGCGCCTGGAGAAACACCTTGAACCCCTCTTGGTCAACCAAGACCAGTGGAAGAGGGAAAAGAGCTACCTCTGGCACGAGGACCGCATTGTGGTGCCTAGTGACAGAGTCCCAGCGCTGCTGAAGTGGACCCATGAGTCCAGCGGTCATGTGGGTGCTGACCGTACCCTGAGGCTGTTCAAGCAGTGGTTCCACACTACGTGGACTGACGACCAACTGCGGAAAACCCTCCAGCCTATCGTGGACAAGTGCCCATGCAGGTCCTGTAAACCAGGGGATATCAGGGACAGAGGTCTCTACTCGACCCTTCCCATCCCTCACTGTGCTAACAGTGTTGTATACATGGACTACACGGAGATGCCGAAGTTTGAGGGCTATGACTTCGCCCTCGGGGTACCCTGTGGGTTGACCAGGTTTACCAGGGTGTTCCCATGTACAAAGCACATTACCGGGGAGGAGACTATCAAGATACTCCTGGAGGAGTGGTTTTGTGTCTATGGGGCGCCAAGGAGATCAACTCCGATGAGGACGTACGAGTACGCTCAGATACCGGTTGGTACAAGAGGGTCCTGAGATCCCTCAATGTCCAGGTGTCTACGGGGATTCCCTACTCGCACACGAGCAACTCCCTATGTGAGCGACAGATCCGTGTCCTGAAGGAGAATGTACGGATATGGTGCAAAACTGAACGCACCAGAGACTGGGTGAGACTACTCTCCGTCATATCCTTGATGATGAACTCCCAAGAGAGTTCGGCTACTGGCTACTCGCCCCATGAGCTATTCCTAGGGCGCCCGGCATGGTTCCTACATGCCCCTTATCCAGAGGACACCCATTCTTCTGTGGGTGAATGGGTCCAAGAGCAACAAGCGGAGGTGGATAAGGCCAAGGCTATGCTCAAGAGAGTGAGGGAGCGTCAGTCGAACAAGAAGAACAAGCACCGAGTACCCGCCACCTACCAAGAGGGGGACTGGGTGCTGGTGCACCACAGTCGACTACCCGCCTGGCCTCGCTCTACCAGCGATGACCCGTACTTCGGGCCGTACAAGATTCTATCAGTGGATGGACACCGTATCACCATGCGGTGTTCTCCCCGTCTAGGGGGGACCCTGGTGTGCGCTGCTCAACACCTGAAGCGCTACTATGATCCTGAAGACCTCTGTGGAGAGGAGTGGGAGCTGAACGACGAGGAAATCGCCGCCCTAGACCTGCAAGGGGCTGCCAGCCCTATAGAAGTTGAAGGGGAACTCCCTGACATGAACAACGAGGAGATGGCTAAGGAGGGCTTCTACCCTGTGAAGTCTGTCCTACGCCACCGCTATCGCCAGAGTTGGCGCTTCATCACCATCTGGGAAGGGTTTGGAGTCAAAGAGGCCACCTGGGAGCCCTTTTCTGCATTTGTTCTACCTGAGGGACGCCTAAACTCAGTTCTGGTTGACTACTTGTCCCAGAACAACCTTGGTGAGTTGCTGAGGCTCGCTGAGAGGCTTGCCTCCAAGACTAAAGCTACGGACTGAACCTTACCTTACCCCTAAGTGTGCTACGTATGTCTGTGTGTGTCTCACTTCTCTCCCGGACGTGGCTCCCGGAGACCGGGCTTCGCTGATGTCGGACCGAAGGTCCTAGTCAGGTACTGTTACCACTCCTATGGCGCCCAATTTCTGTGCTGGCGCCTATCCTTGGGCAAGACGGCAAAAGCCCTACCTACTACAGGGGAGGGGTGGCCAAGTGTGCTAAGGGCATACAAAACGCCCATTTTTGTTAAAGGCCAAAACTCAACGCACTCCCCTGCCCACGAGGAAAAGCACGCGGGACAGGAGACACCACTACACTACACACCCTACCTACAGTGGCACCATCCTGGTGGGCAAGCACTTCTGCAACTGGCTCAAGCCCCCACTCAGGACTACCACTCCTACACGCACACTCCAGTGGGTGTGGTTGAAGAACACGTCGTGGGTCCTAAAGACCCTCCTGTGAAGAAGACAAGAGAACACAGCGCTGCTAAGCAACTGTGGCGTAACAGGGGACACCACAACGTGTCTCCCCTGCTAGGGCTTGGAGGGAAGAGGTGCTCTTTTGCGTGCACTGCGTGGATGTCAATGGAGTCGAACTGCCCTCGCCACTCCTGGCGGAGGTGCAGTCAATTGTTTGTGTGATCTGCGCCCTTGTTTAGCAGGGCAAGAAGAAAATGGTATGCTGCTGCACCAATCACCCTACCTGCCAACCTGTAAAGCAAAGGCAAATGAAGGGGTGTTCCCGGCAGAGGAACCAAGCCACACTCCACGTATTATACGCTTCTCAGTGTGACCTATAATACACTGTCCGCAAACACGCCCTGTCAAGCAAGCAAGCGTTAAGAGACTCCTCAGGTTCTCTTAAAGAACGTACCGAGGAGCCCCTGGGTAACCTAAGCAAGGTTTACCGTGCGCATTTCGCGTGGCCTACCCTTTAATGCGTGTGTGAATGCACGAGCATGCACGAGTGTCTTGGGCAAACCTGCCCATCTGAACCACAATCACGAACTCCACCAGGGAGTGGCTCCACCTGGGCTTACCTACCTTACCTACCGCTGGAGAGTGAAGCAAGGTGAGGAGAAAAACGAGGCGCAAGGGAAAAACGTCGCTATGCACTTGTGTGTATGTCTAATCACCCTGATCTGACCTTTAATCATCTGCAATCTTTCTAATCAATCCCTCTATCGCGTTCTCTCGTTGTTAGCGCTGCTACAAGACTCGTTCACGGAGACACGAGACGAGCAATGTGCATGCTGCATACGAGACGAGCACACCTGTGGTTTCTACCTGATTCATTGAAGTCTTTTCGTTGATTTTCAAATTCTTGGATTTTTGACCCTTCTGGCAGTGTGGGTGGAATCTGTATGTTTGTATATTAATGTGTGTCTCGTCATTTTCCGAGTTACGTGAGACATACGTTTATAATCTCATTATTTCCGTATTTTCCGGCGCTTCGCTAGGAGCCGCTCCTGCGCGCCGCCTTTTTATGCGTAGGAATTTCTTGATTTAAAAAATCTAGAGATGACTATAATTTTTATAAAAATGTGCTTCTGATGCACAATTGGATTCTGCTCAGGTATGTTGTCTTAGAAAAATTCTAGGCCGTCATTTGACGGTTTTAGGTGTTGTCGCTTCGCGTCTGCGTGGATTCCTCCATAATTCTCCCATTCCTGCCTCTGCAGATATCCTCGCGAATACGTCGCTGAGTAGGCCGTGTTCGGGCCGAAGAGCGGCAGCAAGGAGACTGAGCAGAACCCAAGACCCCACCAAGGGGCAATTTAATTTTTTTAACGACTCCCTTCGCCCTAAGACAGGTCACAGGTCGCCAGCAGGTTTACGAGAACCCATGCGAGTGTGTATTTTGTGTCTTGCGTTGGGTTTATGTCCCGCTGCGTCTTGGAGGGAGGGATGCACATGCACATGTTTTTAGCATGCTCCCAAACGAACCCAGCCGAGCAACAGGAACCCCGGCAGCGCCATGAGCGCTGAGCTTTCTGTAGGAAATGTCACGAGCAAAGCAGCAAAAGGACGCCAGCCATGGGAGGCGTCCATTTTTCTATGTGAGGGAAACTATAGGTATTTTAAAGTAGATGTGGAAACCAAGGAAAGGCCAAGAAAAAATCCCTTTTTCCGGAAAGTGCGACAGTGGTGGCCACCACAGCACAAGGGGGGAGTAAGAAAAAGTGCTTTTCCAGTGCTTTGAGGCATACTCTAGTTGTATTAGAGACGCACTGAGCATCCAGGCATTTCTATCTTAGTATTGGCCCCACCAAAAGTGGTGATAACACATTTTGACCTATGGAACCAAACACCCAATCAGGACATGGAGTGGACCCCTTAATCCCCTATCAATGTGAGGCAAATCATCTTTTCCTGAGTTGACTGAGAATTGATATATCCAGTGCAGAGCCTATGAATTTCTCTATGTTTTCTCATGAATTCTTAGCTGTCCTAGTGGTATGCACCCTAGGGGGCTGGCCACCTCTTTTTGAGAGGTCCTGGGTTCAATTCCCGGTCAGCCTAGCTAAGTAGGAAGATCCCATGTGACATGGCAGTGACCTCATCGCCACATGCCCTGCCACCTCAGCACATATGGGACCCAAAACAAAGAGTGCACAGCTCCTGAGATGGCACTATGGAGATTGAGTGACCATGGGGCAGTTTTCCAACTCTTTTTCCAAAACAATTCAGTTATCTTTGTGAATATGCAATCCGATCTGACCTGAGTTGCAGTTTCTGTGAATATCCTTTCATCTTTCACTGTTTACACTGCAGCCCTTCATGCTTTGATCCTGATTCTCTTCTACTTGCATATTTCTGGCTTGGGCTATCCTGAATTGATTGTATTTCGGCAAACAAAACCTTTTCATCTTCAAAAACAAGCAGCAGGAAACCCTACACCAGCAGCAAGTAGCAGGAGAGGCACAAACACAGTGTTGAAATCACTATAAACCTTTCTACATGGGGCGGGAATGCCCCCTGCCTGGCGGTGCCGTGCCAGAGGGTGCAGCGGCCCTCGGCCAGGATGTGTGACCAGTACCCTCCGGCGTCGCAGTGCAGGATGGCCTGGTAGCCCGCCGCCTGCAGCAGCAGCGCTTCCCCCTGCTGAGGCCCGGGAGGGGGTGCGCCGCTACCCGCGTCCCTGACGCGGGTGCGCTCGCGGAGTGTGGCGTGCCACGGGTGGGGCGTGTCGCGCTGCGGCCCTTGTATGCTCCCTGCGATCTGCGCCGCGGCGTGGTGGTGGACAAAACTCTCCCCACCGTCTGCCAGTAGCGCCGCCGTGACAACGTACAGCTGCTCCGCCGTGAGGGGTGCCGTCGGCGTGTGCGTTGTGGCTGAATGACGGGGCCGCGTGTCTCATCAGGGGACGTCGGGCAGAAGTTGCGCTGGCCACGCTGCCACGGGTCCCATGGTGATGGCCCCAACCGTTGGCCTGTATTGCCTAAGCCCTGCGGTGTCCCCGGCGAGGTGCCTGCAGGCCGCTGTCCAGGCTACCGCTCCGCAGTTCGTGCGGTCCGGCTCGGCCCCGTCCCCGTTGTTGCTTCCCCTTTGCTGTACCGTGGTGGCTGTGTCAAGCAGGGGGGCCCTGTTGCACTGCCTCTGGGCTCTGCCCCGGCGGGAGGGCGGGCGGGGCCGGCTGCGAGAAGCTCTGTGCGCCCAGGCGCTCCGGGTGCGTGTGGTACGGGTTCTGTCGGCGGTGCTCCGGGGCCGTCCGGGGGAGGAAGAGGAGTTGGTGCAGGTACCAGTGGCCCTGCGCGGTGGACGGGTTGTGGAGTGTTAGCCACTGTTCCACCACGCCTCCCGGCCTGTGCGGCCTCGACGCCGCGCTGCAACCCCAGGCGGCCCAGGCGGTTTGACGTAGTCGCAGGCGGGATGTGGGTCTGCAGGTAGAGCACCCGCAGCGGCTCCAGCGCCAGGTCCAGTACCTCGTCGGTGGGCTGTTCCGTAAGGGCCGACGCCCTGTGCAGGGCGTGGCGGACCCCGGGTGTGGGGGCCGTGACGTGCTCGAGCACCAGCCCCGGCGGGTACCGTGCACCGGGGTTCATCATCCACTCCCTGTGGTGGCTCAGCATGGCCCTCACCACTTCCCTTGTGAGGACAAGGCGGGGGGCCAAAGGGGGGACCGCCCGTAGGAGGCGATGGCCCAGCGGTGGCGATTGCATGGGCTGCGGGGCTGCCACAGTGATCCACCTGCATGCCGTGTCGGGCACGATCGCCCCCCACTCCACGGTCCCCATGCCCTCGGCGTGGAGTAGCACCTGGCCCTGCACCAGGGGGAAATATGGGCTCGGGTGCCCGTCCTCCTCTCTCCACCGTATCCAGGCCGCTCCCGCCTGCTGGCTGCGGAGCAGGGCCACGCCGGGGAGTTGTGGCTGTGGGAAGGCCCCCTTGACGGCTTGGGCGGCATGGGCCAGGGTGACCGTGGGCGAGTACCACAGCGGGAGGATCCAGGGGTCCGGTAGCGATTGCGCCCCCCCCGAGTCCCATCGCCACTCTGAGCCTGGCGGGGCGGCCGGAACCGTGCCCGTCTGCAGGAAGTGGCGCGCCCTCTTGTCTGGGTGCCGGTGGAGGGTTGCCGCGAGGCTGAACCCCTCTGCCGCGGGCGCCACTGCGAGGCCGCCCTGGGGCCTGAGCCAGGGGAAATCCTGGTCGGCCGGCCAGGTTTGGAGGTCCCGGGCGATTTCCTCCGCGCTGCCTGTGGGGGTGTCCTCCAGTGCCAGAGAAGGTCCCTACCAGGACCGGCCCCTCCTGTACCCCTTCCACTATTTCCTGTCACTCCTATGGTCTTGCTTCTCACCAGGTTCTGCATGATCTTGCCCTATCCTGCACAATTTCCCACAAAAAATAGTAAAATATGGCTCCTTCACACAAGTCCTGATCCCTTGCAATAACCAACTCCCAAGTACAATAGCTCAAATCCAAATCCACACTGAGGGCTTCCAAGGGTGTTTGAGGTCCCGCGTTGACACTCAACAACTCCTTTCAACACGCCGGTCGTCTCACGGTGCACACGGAGACACGGGCGTTGGGCATGTACATAGAATTGCACCAATAGAATAAAGGAAAAAGAAGCCCTGAAATTGGCAAATGAACACAAATCAAGCAAAATTGGGAAAAGATGGAAACATACACAATCACAGCCATAGACCCCTCATTCCCTGGACTCAGGACCTTCCCTTGACTCGCCCACATGATGCCCTGAACCAAGTCAAAAAAGATGGCTCAATGCCATGTGTCAAAAGTTACTACACAAACCCCAAAGATGTGTTCACTCCCAAGCCTCTAAACCCTAGCCCAATAGGGGAGGTGGCGTGTCATGGCCTAGGATAGCACTCAGGACCATGCCCTACCCTGACAGATCTTTGGTTGGACTTGCAGTTGATTGGGCCCGGAGAATTGCCCCATGAAGATGACCTCACAACATATAAAAATAAGGCAAATCACACCAGAGTGCCCGGAATCCAATTATATACTCAAAAATGCATACGGCAAATGTTCAAATGCTCCATGCATGTGTCAAACCGGAAGGTAATATACAAGGGTGATATAGACCAACAGTCCATGCCCAAGAATATCCCAACATTGGCTTCCAAACCCCTCCGGATATACACATGCCATGCTTCACAAGTCAACTCACGAATTTGAGACCTAATTTTGTGACGCCTTGTGTGCCAAGCCAAAGTGACCCCGCACCCGGCCCACGTCGTGTTCGCCCCCACGTCGCGGGCCGCGGACATCCTCCCGCTCCTCGCCGCCACCCCTCCCGGGCATCGCGTACTGCTTGCCGCCAACCCCTGGGTCCTCAGTGAGGTCCCCATCGGGCACGCCGACGCCCTGCACGTGCGCCCGCTGCTGCCCAACCTGCACGCTGCGTACGCCCCCGGCACGCCCGTCGACCCCTCCGTGTGGGACTCCCAGTGAGGCCACCGGCCAACAGCCGGCCCGCACGCACCACCCCGCACTCGCCTCGGGCACACGACCCCGTGGACGCCGCTACCCACACGCCCAGCCCCGCGCAACCGCCTAACCGAGCCAGAACTCAAGCACAAATCAAACCCGAGCCACACCCCGAAACCGCTAACCCTTGACTCCTAATCAAACCCACCGAGGGAACAACGTAACCACAGCCCACACCCACAGCCCACACAGCCGCCTAACCAGCCAGCTCCAGAAGCAAAGAGACACCTCACCAAACCCACCCTGACCCAAGCCTAACCGAGCCGAAGCCCCAACACAAATCAAACCCGAGCCACATCCCGAAACCGTCAACCCTTGACTCCAAACCAGGCCCGCTGAGGGAAATACGTAGACACAGCCCACAGCCACAGCCCACACAGCCGCCTAACCAGCCAGCACCAGAAGCAAAGAGACACCTAACTAAACCAACCCTGACCCATACCCGTGTACATCAGGACACGCGAGCCGCACCCCTGGGGCGCGACCGCCACCACAGCACCGACGACACACGCCAGAGGACACAACGCTATAGCACCGCCGCACCAGCTGCCCATGCCTGTGCCTGCAGTGTACGCGCGCCCCTGTTTTCCTCTTTTTTGTTTTTTCTTTTTCTTTTTTCCCAATAAAAAAAAAAAAGGAAAAAAAAGAAGAAAAAAAAAACAAGTAAAAAAAAAAAACGAAAATTAGGGGGGGAAGAAGAGGGACACAACCACCCATGGCACACGCGCACCGCACACAGCACGCACACCGGTGAACAAGAGCCCAGTGGCCCAGGACACCGCACATGCAACACAACACACCGAGCGAGCACACCGGTGAACAGGAGCCAGCTGGCCCAGGACACCGCAGACGCACCACAGCAAACCGCGCGGGCACACCGGTGAACAGGAGCCTAACGGCCCAGGACACTGCACACACGTAGGGCGGCCGAGGGACAGGAAAGAACCAATACCCCATGGGTCGGACGCACTGGGGCGACCCAGCCGACCCACCGGGCCAGTGGCAGGAGCGGTACTCCAAGACCACTGGTCCGAGCCCGGCCAGGCTGCATCGGGGACCATGGCAAACGTCACCCGGAGCCATGGAAGCAACCGGTGACAGGCGAGCCGGTACACAGTCCTAGAGGGGGTCACCTGCCAAGCAGAGTGGCCCCGCAACTCAAGCAACAAGGATGAGGCGGTCGTACCGTAGACAAGCGGGAGCAATACCCCTTGTGGTGAGAGATACTCCACACGGCTGGGCAGCTCCCCAGAGCTGCCGCCCAAAGGAGGGGGCATGTGGCCCTACCCATGGACACATGTGGGGACACCCCCCCACCTGGGACACATGGACCGGGTGGCCGCGACAATGCCTTCCCAAGCACATGCGGGAGCGGCTCAAGAGGAACCGGACATAGGGCAGTGGGAGGGACAGGACGTCCCCTTGGTAAGACCTTCTTCCTGCAATGTCAAAGGAGGCATCCCGAGCTCCCGAAGATACCTACCTACCTACCTCCATGCCCAAGAATATCCCAACATTGGCTTCCAAACCCCTCCGGATATACACATGCCATGCTTCACAAGTCAACTCACGAATTTGAGACCTAATTTTGTGACGCCTTGTGTGCCAAGCCAAAGTGACCCCGTGATCGGGCATATGGTGAAGTACAACACCGAAACATATGCCAACATATGAGCAACATACCATAGTTCGCGGATCTCTAGGCACTTTACTGTTAGCCGTCCAGTTGAGCACATAAAATACAAAAATGAGCATAAAATGAGGTCAAAAACATGCAAATATTGCCAAATTCAAGATAATCACAATGGTATATAGCTTCGCTCACCCATGGTATCAACATATGGTTCAAAGTAGATTTGCTTCGGACCATTTGCAAACAATCTCCCCACTTGGATCCCCACATGGACGCATCCTCCCGACACGCACCATGAAAATGGGTAAATTGATGGTGGCGCTTGTCAGTCGCTCCGTAAGCCTTCCCACATGCACTATATGTGCGGTAGACTTAGTCTAGCGCTATGGAGCTCACCATTGCGACATGGGCGAAGCCCTTGCCACGTATGACTCCACATATCTTCCTACACACGGAGATATATAACATGGGCGTTAGCATAGCACAGCACATACCATCCATATAACACATACCCTGAAAGGTGGCTCCCACCATGGTATGCCATGCCCCTCTATGGAATAACTTCACGTTAAAAATACGTAGGAACCCAATGAAAGTTTCTATGCAACACCAACACTCATGCAGTACACTCGAAAGCCACATTAAAATGTTCGGCTGCATGGTCCAAGAGTTATAAATCATTTTCCACCCTCTTGACCCTTATCCCTTGCTGGACCGGGCATATGTACACAACAAGGGCGTTTGACGCTTCCTAGATTGAGTTGAGACCAAGGCGATTCCAGCCCATATCTCTAAATTGATATTCCTCGCGGTGAGCCGGCGATATGATTCCTCAAAGTGGCCTCACGAATCAATTTTGTTTCGCCTATATCTCCGAGAAAAATGAAGGAGACAACAAAAGGAAGGTTGATTCGTGATCGGGGAAAAATGTAGGACCACTCGATATTCATCATATCAAGTGCCGCGACCTCAAAATCGGAAATCCGATTCTGAATGTCTGAAAAATCGGATTAATTTTGCGAGTGAATAACATGACAATTGCGGAAGCAACGAAGTCTTTTCTGATGAGAATTAACCCTTCATCGGGGTTTCCGCTGAAATATCTGGAAATAACAGTGGACCAATCGGTTACCGCCCAATCGTGAGCCAACTGACAGTCGCCGATACATTGACAATCAGAACGGATAGCTGAAAAATTACGGAATCATTGTGATAAAAAAAACCCTGTTGATTCCTGATATTCTGATATATAAATCTCAGCCGGCGATGCCTCGGTATTGAATATGGCCGCTCATAGCTGGAATGACCAAGCCTATCACACTATCACATCAGGTTAGGTCAGGTGGATGGGAGAGTATGATATCAGCCAATGGCGGCTTGCCGGCACATTGAAACACACACCCCAAGTGACCCAAAGATGGCCACGGGGGTCCGAACTGGCTTCACCTGCCTTCTCAGAGCGTTGTATCTGCTCGGAAGTCATTGAAGAGAGGACGGGAGGACCCCAATGGGCTGCAACCCCCCCCCCATGTCCCAAGGACACATGGAGGCCCCACATACGGCGTAGGCGTCCCCCATGCCCCAAGGAGGGCATTGGGACACTCATAATCGGTGCCCTCCGCCATATTCAGTCTCCTCTTGATCTACAACATGGACCAAGGGGATCAAAGATAGAGAAACGTCGTCGATCGATCTAAATGCGTATACCACAATGAAATATATATGTGTGGAGACCGAGTGAAGGGGGTATATGGCCAATCAAGGCCCAAAAATCCCCGTAAGAAACGCCCTCACCCCTCTCCCGAGCACAAAAAAAAAGAAAAATGCCAAGGGGGATCCATTACGGTGCTGCTGCAGCCACCAAATGGACCAACACGTCCTTGACATCCAAGGAGATGTTCTTCCTCCTTAGATACTCCATTCAGACGGTGGTATTCCTCAGCACGAAACTGCTCGGAGGTTCCCACGAATCCCTGGATGCAGCAAATCCCTTCCAACGGACTTTATAAAGCCTCCCCCCAGGCGTCCTGGGGTCTGGCTTGTCCGTCAGGATCCTCTCGGCGGTGAAGTCGTCGTCCTCCCCTTCGTCATCAGAGTCCAGATCTCCGTCTGTGAACTCGAAGGTGACGGGACGTCCGCTGGGGTCTGGTTCTCGGGGACGAAGCTGGGTATGGTCGCGGTCCAGGATCTTGTTATCCCCCACACGAACGGCATACACATCCTGCCCGACCTTCCGAACGATTACCCCCGGCACATACCAAGATGCCTGTTGATACCTGGCCAGGACATCTTTATAGTGCCGCTCCAGCCATACGGTATCTCTGAGAGCATATTTCTGGACTTTTCCCTGCTTGAAGTACTTGGCCCTCTTTTCATGCTCGTCCTGAAGTGCCTTGCACACCTCTGCCGCCGTGTCGTCCGCCTCAGCCATCATAGCACTCGCATCCCGGGCCACTTTGCCATGGTTCAACCACGGGAGAGTGCGTGACACTCGATCCCGTAGGAACAGGATACGATGGGGCGACAGTCCAGTGGGCCCCGCAAGGTCACGATACGCCTGGAGTACTCTCCACAGCGAATTGTACCAATTCCGGCCTGGTTCGTCAATGTGCAGCTGGCGGAACTTTTCGAACATCTGCCGCCCGGCCACCTCAGCCCGGCCATTCGACCAGCTGTGGTACGCCACGGTCCTGGCGTGCCAAATCCCCATGTTCTTGCACATCGTCTTGAACCACGTCCCCACAAATTGACTGCCCCGATCGCTGCAGATGACAGCTGGGTCATCAAAAATTGTCAGCCAATGCCTGATCATGGCATTAGCGACGGTCTTGGCGTGCAGACCCACTCCATGCTTGTCCTTCTTGTCCTTCTCCTTGGACTTCTTGCCAGGGACCGCCACGATATACCCGCTGTGCCTATCCACCGCCAGGATGACACAGTCATAGGTCTCTCCTTCCACGGTGACCTCAGGCATGGCGAATACATCCATGGCCACGGACCGCATAGGGGCCTCCCGTATAGCCGTGTACCCCGGGTCGCCCGCCGTGGAGTGGTTGGGGCTCTTCGTGGCCCGACACACGGCGCAGTCGCTGCAGTACTTGTCCAGGAAGGCGTAGTACCCTGGTGGGAACTTGAAGCGCCACTCCAGATCCTGCTGCATCTTGTCCCGACCAGGATGCATGAGCTGGGCGTTATGCCACTGGTCATCGAGCTCCTGCATTCGGTTTTCAGGGACCAATAGCTTGTCCTTGAGGAATAATTTATCCCCATCCTCGGTCAAGCCCACAGGCCATTCGTCCTCCGACGGGGCGCTCACGGCATTCCAGTACCTGCTCCAGTGGTCGGATGCCGCATAGTCATCCGACCAGTCTTCTGTAAGCACCGACCTGACTAGCTCTACGGGGGCCACCATCCCTTGCTCGAGGGTTTCCTCTCGACCCGCTTGGACTCGGGCTCCCCGGAACTTGGCCAGGTCTGCACGGTTTGCCATCACAACAAAGCACTTGACCCCCTCTTGCTCCATGGCCTTCTCCATCTCGATGATGCGCTTGGCCTCCTCGGTCTGCTCGGCAAGCCCATGGCTGGATATGTCCATCCATGCCTTGCCCGCGGGGTAGGCCCATTGACTGAGGCAATCTGCCACAGTGTTGTCCTTCCCCGGGACATATACGACGCTGAGGTCGAATTTGGCGAATGTCTCGTGCCACCGGGCCCTCCTTGCCGCCGGTCCCGAGAGGGTGTCGACGTGCTCCTTGTGCGAGCTCTGTAAGGACTGATGGTCCATACAAACCACCACCGGTTGTAATCCGATGTGGCCAGACCACTTCCTGGGCGCACAAACAATGGCGTACGTGTCCTTCTCCCTTGCGGTCCAGGTTCGACGTTGGCCCTCGGCCACGATCCGGCTCCAGAACGTTACGGGTACGTGTGACCCGTCGTCCCGGACCTGCTCGAGGACTGTTCCTACAGCATAGTCCGAGGCGTCCGTCCGTAGCACGAATCCCTTGTCCGGGTCCACCCGGAATAGCCCCAGCTGCCCCAGGACTCGCTCCTTCAGGCGGCTGAACGCATCTTCGGCCTCAGGAGTCCAGGCAAGCTTCTGCTTGCTCCCCTTCCGGCCATCGAACTTCCCCACCTGCAGCATCTTGTGCAGCGGCTCCGAGAGTTCTGCATACATCCGGAAATAGCCCGAATAGTAATTGCAGAATCTCATGAAGGACCGGAGTTCGCTGATGGTCTGGGGCTTCTCCCAGTGGTGCAGGGACGCCAGCTTCCCAGGCATGGGGCGGCGTAGCCGGTGACCAACCACTTGACCCGCGAACTCCACTTCTTTCACGAAGAGTGAGGCTTTGGTGGGCTTGCACACCATGTTGTGATTGTCCAGCTCGCTGAGCACTCGGCGCAGATCCTTCTCATGCACTTCGATGAGCTCGTCCTCCGTCATGTCCTCCGTGCCGGACCCAATGATAATGTCATCAACAAGGGGGTCGGCACAGTCCCGGACAGGACCGAGTAGGTCCTCCATCATGCGCTGGAAAGCAGCGTTGCCATTCTGGGCGCCCATAGGCACCACTTTCCACTGCATGGGCCCCAGCAGCGTTGACATCGCTGTGCAGGGCCTGGAGTCCGGGTGTAGCGGCATCTGGTGATAGCCGTGTTTCAGGTCTAACACCGTGAAAATCCGCTTTTTTTGTTGTTTTTGGAGGATGCTGTCGATCAGGGGAAGCGAGTACGAGTCGTGCTCGGTTTGCTCGTTCAAACCTCTGTAATCAACCACCAACCTCCACTCGCCCTTCTCTTTCTTCGGCACGATAAGGGCTGGGCTGGCCCACTCACTATCGGAGGGTTCGATCCAGCCCCGCTCAATAAACTCGACCAACAACTTCTTCATGACCTTGGCCAGATCCTCCTGAAGTTGGTACTCCCGATGACGATAGATCTTGGGGTTTGGCTTCAGCTTGATCCTCGCTGTGCCAAACCTCCCACGATCTGGAGGGTTCTTGTTGGCGACGCCACTGAATAGCCGCGGATAGGCATTGATCAGCCTTTCCTTCAGCTCGGCGACCTTCGGGTTCTCCCGGGCCTCTTCAGCCGCTTGCTTCAGTATCGATAGAACCAACCGCACTGCGGTATAGGCCTCTTCAGGGTCCGATTCCGACTTCTCCTCGTCCAATATGCCGTCTTCATCGTCGTGGGGAGCTCT
The DNA here is from genome assembly GCA_964036045.1 of Eutreptiella sp. 'Long Island Sound 2002'. Lineage (NCBI taxonomy): Eukaryota > Euglenozoa > Euglenophyceae > Eutreptiales > Eutreptiaceae > Eutreptiella > Eutreptiella sp. 'Long Island Sound 2002'. The sequence goes on along the minus strand of OZ038381.1, from coordinate 150,404,709 downwards.
TCCCACCGATAATCTTCAGAAGTTTGCGGCATCGGCCTGGTTCTTGTCGCTACCGGCCCCCATTCTTGGACAATCCCATGTCGGCGGGTCCGACCCAACCGGACCATCATATTGGTCCGCGATGTGGTCCATGACCCTCGCCACGAACTCATCCTTCTCGTACTTGCCGGTGACCAACATCTTGTCATCCCACCAATGCGGAGATGTGACCATGGCCCGCCCCTTTTTGGCTGCCACACGGTCGTGCATCCCAATTCGCATGTAGTTGACGACGTGGTCAATCTCGGCATGGGACACGACGTCAATACCATCCATTGGCTGATCCGTCCCCTCCTTGGGCTCAAACATGACCCGCATGGGCACGGCCTCCACCCTATGGATGAATGCTTCATCACCCGTGGGCTGGGCTTGCGCCCCATCCACGAGGAAAGCCTTGGTACCCCACGCTTGACCCGGGGAGGGCATTGATAAACCCTTGGTGTCGATGAACAACTCCTCCTCTGGCTCGAATGACACCTCGTTCAGGGTGATGGAATTCAGCGTCGACTTGAGACCTTCCAGCGGACATGGGGTGGATCCTATGCCGGTTATGACCAGGATCCCCTTCGCCCTATCCGCCACGATCCTCTCCACCGTAAGTCTGGTATTTTTCAGGGAGCCATGCATATACATGGGCCCCCACTCCTTCAAACCTTAATGCCTGTGCCAGGCTGAGTCTCCTCGATGCCAATGCCTCCTACACTTCCTCAAATGTGAGGCATCCTGGGAAGCGAAGACGTCCGTCTCGGGCGCTTCGTCTCCCAGCGTCTGAATCATCCTGGCATACACCTGCGGCGCCATTCCATACTCCGTGAACTGAACTCTGCGGTCTCCTCTGGACTTGGCACCCACAGCTTGCACCGCTTGGACGATCCGATCCTCTTCCTCAGCATTCCATTGGGATGATCTGCATGCGTAGTCCGTGGACAGCCATGTAAGACATTCATCATCCTCCCGGACCAGCGTTGCACGATGGGGAAGGGCTCCAATGGCGTTTCCCACCATGAAGTCATACCCCAGATCATATCCCAATCTGTAATGTCGGCCACATAGAAGTTCCCGGATAGAGTGCTTCTCTTCGCCAAATCAGGGCGGTTCAAGCGCTCATGCTCCCAGAAGTCCATACTGATAGTGGCCTCATGGGTGCCACCACCCATAATCTCTCCATTGGCCACCTTCAGGCGTACCGGTCTATGGCTGGGCTGCAGGGATTCCTCCTTGAACGACCCTCTCTGGACCAGGCTCACCTGGGCACCCGTATCCACCAACACATCCACCACCAACTCCTCTTGTCCGCAGAGTACACGCACCTTCAAGTGCAACTGCCGCTCGTTACCCTGCGGTGTATGGACGACTCTCACGGCATGCAGCTCTAGCACATCCGGGTGCATCAGGACTTCGAGGGTATGGTCACGGATGGTGTAGGTCTTGGACTGGTCCTGCCCGTCCACGGGGCTCTCCGTGGTCGCTCCTTCTTTCATGCCACGTCCTTGCCCACATGCACTTCCCTTGGCAGGGCGCTCCAGGGGTTGGGAGTGACAAAACTCAGTGGTTCTGGCTCTTCTGGAGCCTTCTTCGGCACCCGATGTGCCTTCGCTTTCTCTAGGATTCCACTGATTTTTGGACGAGAGACCTCCGAGGTCCCACTCCCGTGGGGGCTCCTCTAGACGTGGCCTGCCGCAGCTCCCTCCTGCTGCGATCCACTCAGACTTTGTCCACCACGTTGCTGGGCTTTGAGTTCCTCCAACGTCCTCAACATGTCCTCAGCAAACTCCTCGATCGACCTCATGCGTCGGTCTGGGCCGGGTCCTCGACCAGAGCCTTTGCCTCCGCCTTTCCCTTGGCCCTCTCTTTGGCCTTTTCCATCGTCCCTGCCCTTTGCCTTCCAATCGGCAATTCGTTGCTCCTTGGGCTTCTTGTCGGGAAGGGCGGCGAAGTAGGTCTTCTTGTCCTCCTCATATACCTTGCAATGCCGGTGTTCATGTGCATGGTTGTTCCCCTTGCCGTAGCAGACCCAGCAACCGTCGTGCTGTGATCTGTACTCGCGAAACGAGAGCGGCGGGTTCCCGATCCTCCGAGGTTCCTTGCGGCCTTTGGTCCTTGGGTCCAGACGATTCCACCTGGACCTGTGCTGCCCATGCTACTTCATATTGTGCGCTACGAACGCGAAGAATTGGGCTTCTTCATGATCCTCTCGGGTGGTCGCGGTCCAGAGATCTTGGCCGCTACCACTCCCTCCCTCCGCGGTGCCGACAGTGTCCCCCTGGACCTCTCGATGTTGGCGATCTTCCCGATGACCTCGATGTCCATGGCCCTGTCGATCCTGCACGTGGGCCTCGTTCTTGGCATTAAGCTTCAGCACCACCGTGATGTACTTCACCATCTCGTCCAGGCTCATGCGGGCGAAGATGACCTGCATCCTCAGCGGCTCTCCGCGCCTCCACTCCACGTTGTTGAGGCGCATCAGCCTTTGCCCCATGGTGTCGCCGAATACCTCCACGTATACGGCGTTCTTCAGCACCAACATTCGGCTGGGCTCGCCGAGGTTTCGCCGAAAAAACTCCATTATTCCGGCGTGGGTGTCCTCCGATGCCATTATCCGTACGGCCACACGCTTCTTTGCTCTCTTCTTCTCCTCATCTTCCACTTTCTTCTTCCAGTGGCCGGGGAGGACGTCCTTCAGCAGGTGTCAGATCTCGCTGGACTCGTTCCAGTCCTCCACCAGCTTGAATCTTCTTCGGTACTTGCGGATGTACCGATTGCATTCCCGGACCCTCAGTTCCCCGCGCTCCAGCGGCAGCGGAATGGACCACAAATCCTCCAACTTCTGGTTGGGGGCGTCCACTCGCTTCTCGTCCTCCAGCCACTGGAGGCAGGCCTGCTCTGTCTGGATCAATCCCTCGCGGATCTGATCCCTGAGCTCCTCCTTCAGGTCCTGCGCCAGCCTGTCTGGGAATGTCCGACATACCCACTTGTCCCTTGGCGCCCCCTTCATACTGCCGACGACCTGCTCGGCAAAGTCCTCGCAATCCAGGATGAAGTCATCCAGGTTGGAGGGGTTGCCATCGTAATAGGGGATTTTGATTCCCCTGAGGTCGTCAATCCTGATGGCGTCTCCGACGTCCGCAGCCACCACTCCACCAAGACGGATACCATCTGTGGTCGGGGGATGTGAGTACACTCCCTGTACATCCCTCTCCTCCATGGAGTGCAGTGCAGTTGGGCCTGAACCCATGGGGTTTGGGATGCGGGAAGGACTTGCTCCACTGGCTGTCCATATCCCCGTAGTGGGGTCCTTCAGCCACAGGTTTCCGCCTGGATGGCCTCGACCATGTCCGTCGGCCCTTCCCATGGTTCGCCCCTGCATGGTATGGATCTCCTCTTCCGCATACACTGCATGGGCAGTCGTAGTGGTCGGTGGATCCTGGGCGGCATGGGACATCTGTACCATCAGGCTCCTCAGGTCCCTGGTTGCGTGCTCTTCCCGCATGGACCCAGCCGGTGCCGTATGCTCCCCGAGCATTATGAATTCGCTGAACATGGGAACAAACGGCAGTGCACCCGGGTCAACACGCGGAGGCGCGTAAGGTGCCTCTGCAGGGCCGCCCATGGGTTTATCCATGGCGCTCCTGAGGGTCTTAACCCGCTCCACCAGCTCTGCCGTTGCCGGCCTTGCCGGGAGCTCCGGACCCGGGGCGAGGGGTTGTAACTCCTCTAGCCTTTTCAGGCGTCCTGACATGTCCTCCACCAGGTGGAGGAGGCTGTCCACCACTCGCTGCTGCTTCTGCAAGGCCATCTCCAGCTTCTCCCGCTACCGGTCCTGCTCCGCTTGCAGCTCCGCCATGTCCCTCTCCGCTGCCGACTGGTCATCCAGGATCCCCGCGATGTCCTCCTCTAGGCCGTCCTTCGCGTTGTCCAGGCGGTCGAGGTGCTGCACGATGGCGTCCATCCCCATCTTTGGGTACTTGCCGATGAGGAAAGATACGTGCTCGCAGTGGCAGTCAACGTGCTTTCCACCTGATCCGGCGCATCCCACGGTTCCCGGCGCCTCGGACTCCTCCGCCATTGGTGTGTCGCCCATCCTATCCGGCGTTGGCTCCGTGTGCCGGGCCACAGGCGCCGTTCTGGCTCTGGCAGGCCTCTCCAACGCCTCGGCGCCATGCTCCAGGCTGGGTTCGGGGGCCGTGTGCGCCCTTGTGGGCGGTCTGGCCATCTCCTATGACCCTGAAGGGAAAGCGGTCCGATGGCCATCAGAATGCCCCTCGGAATCTGCAGCTGACCACAGCCTGACCGGGCTGGGATCCGTCTCCATCGCTCTGGCTTCCCCCGCGGGTTTTGGGGGGCCGCGCTTCCGGTAACGCCGGGCTCTGCCGTTGCTGCCAGTCTCCTCCAACTCCTCCGCAGCGGAGCGGAGATTGCAAGCCTTGCGGCATTGCCTTTCACACATGGAGGCCAGGTCCTCCATGTCTAACCCATGTCCTGCAAGGGCTCTCTGTTCTGAGCATCTTTGCTCTTCTCGGGCTTCCAAGTCCGGCGTCAACTCGACGGACTCCACGATCTGCAACCGGGGCGTCCTTGGGCAGGGCTCATGAGGGCCCAAGTCCCCGGTGCGGCGGTAGGGGGCAGGTACTCCTCTGCTACCATAAAGAAGGTCCCTACCAGGACCGGCCCCTGCTGTACCCCTTCCACCATTTCCTGTCACTCCTATGGTCTTGCTTCTCACCAGGTTCTGCATGATCTTGCCCTATCCTGCACAATGTCCCACAAAAAATAGTAAAATATGGCTCCTTCACACAAGTCCTGATCTCTTGCAATAACCGACTCCCAAGTACAATAGCTCAAATCCAAATCCACACTGAGGGCTTCCAAGGGTGTTTGAGGTCCCGCGTTGACACTCAACAACTCCCTTCAACACGCCGGTCGTCTCACGGTGCACACGGAGACACGGGCGTTGGGCATGTACATAGAATTGCACCAATAGAATAAAGGAAAAAGAAGCCCTGAAATTGGCATATGAACACAAATCAAGCAAAATTGGGAGAAAATGGAGACATACACAATAACAGCCATAGACCCCTCATTCCCTGGACTCAGGACCTTCCCTTGACTCGCCAACATGATGCCCTGAACCAAGTCAAATAAGATGGCTAAATGCCATGTGTCAAAAGTCACGACACAAACCCCAAAAATGTGTTCACTCCCAAGCCTCCAAACCCTAGCCCAATAGGGGAGGTGGCGTGTCATGGCCTAGAGTAGCACTCAGGACCATGCCCTACCCTGACATAACCTTGGTTGGACTTGGGGTCGATTGGGCTTGGAGAATTGCCCCATGAAGATGACCTCACAACATTGAAAAATAAGGCAAATCACACCATAGTGCCCAAAATTCAATTATATATTCAAAAATGCACACGGCAAATGTTCAAATGCTCCATGCATGTGTCAAACCGGAACGTAATATACAAGGGTGATATAGACCAACAGTCCATGCCCAAGTATATCCCAAAACTAGCTTCCAAACCCCTCCGGATATACACATGCCATGCTTCACAAGTCAACTCACGAATTTGAGACCTAATTTTGTGACGCCTTGTGTGCCAAGCCAAAGTGACCCCGTGATCCGGCATATGGTGAGGTACAACACCGAAGCATATGCCAACATATGAGCAACATACCATAATTCACGGATCTCTAAGCACTTTACTGTTAGCCGACCAGTTGAGCACATAAAATACAAAAATCAGCATAAAATGAGGTCAAAAACATGCAAATATTGCCAAATTCAAGATAATCACAATGGTATATAACTTTGCTCACCCATGGTATCAACATATGGTTCAAAGTAGAATTGCTTGAGACCATTTGCAAACAATCCCCCCACTTGGATCCCCACATGGACGCATAGGGACACCTTCGAACCTCCTCCCGTCACACACCATGAAAATGGGAAAATTGATAGTGGCGCTTGTGGGTTGCTCTGTAAGCCTTCCCACATGCACTGTATGTGCGGTAGACTTAGTTTAGCGCTATGGAGCTCACCATTGGGGAACGGGCAAGGCCCTTGCCACGTATGACTCCACATGGCTTCCTACACACAGAGATATATAACATGGGCGTGAGCATAGCGAAGCACATACCATCCATATCACACATACCCTGAAAAGTGGCTCCCACCATGGTATGCCATGCCCCTCCATCCACGTAACTTCACGTTAAAAATACGTAGGAACTCAAGGAAAGATTCTATGCAACACCAACACTCATGCGGTACACTCGCAAGCCACATTAAAATGTTCAGTTGCATGGTCCAAGAGTTATAAATCATTTTCTACCCTCTTGACCCCTATCCTATGCTACACCAAGCATATGTACACAACGAGGGCGCTTGACGCTTTCTAAATTGGATTGAGACCAAGACGATTCCAGCCCATATCTCCAAATTGATATTCCTCGCGGTGAGCCGGCGATATGATTCTTCAAAGTGGCCTCACGAATCAATTTTGTTTCGCCTATATCTCCAAGAAAAATGAAGGAGACAACAATAAGAAGGTTGATTCGTGATCGGGGAAAAATGTAGCACCACTCGATATTCATCATATCAAGTGCGGCGACCTCGGAATCGAAAGTCTGATTCGGAATGTCTGAAAAAATCGGATTAATTTTGCGAGTGAATAACATGACAATTGCGGAAGCAACGAACCCTTTTCTGATGAGAATTAACCCTTCATCGGGGTTTCCGCTAAAATATCCAGAAATAACAGTGGACCAATCGGTTACCGCCAAATCGCGAGCCAACTGACAGTCGCCGATACATTGACAATCAGAACGGATAGCTGAAAAATTACTGAAACATTATGATAAAAAAAACCCTGTTGATTCCTGATATTCTGATATATAAATCTCAGCCGGCAGTGCCTCGGTATTGAATATGGCCGCTCATAGCTGGAATGACCAAGCCTATCACACTATCACATCAGGTTAGGTCAGGTGGATGGGAGAGTATGATATCAGCCAATGGCGGCTTGCCGGCACATAGATACACACACCCCAAGTGACTGAAAGATGGCCACGGGGGTCCGAACCGGCTTCAGTGCCACATGACGGCGAAATAGCCCATGTGGAGAAGGGCCACGCCCGGGAAGGGGTCTACACCGGGATGGTCCACTTTGGGCGCGTGCGCCGCACGCGGGATGCGTGAAGCACCCCTCGGACCATGTCCGCCGCTAGGACCAGCACCATTCCCGTGGGCTCCACGACGATCCCCTCCGCCGTTCCGCGGTGGCTGCCCCGGGTGTGCAAGGCCACTTCCGTTTGGCCCGTGTGGGCGACCCGGTCGACGGTCTCCTGGGTGTTCACGCTGCCGCGCGCGGTCTCATGCAGAATCCGGCCCTGCGCCACCCCGTAGCGCAGGGCGGCGCGTGGCGCCGAGTGCCCCACCGCGGGCAGCGCTCCATCATCGGGGCCGGCTCGGGGGTGTTGCTTGAGGCACCAGTCTTCTCCGGTGCAGTGGCCCCGCTTCCACGTGGGGAAGAGGGCGGGCACGCTGCCCGCCGGCGGCGTGCCTTCCGCGGGCGCGCTGCCCGCGGAGGACTCCGGGATGATCTTCAGGTCAGAGTCCGCGCCCGCGTCCTCCTGTGGGGGGTCCTGGTCGCCGCCTCTGAGTCCCAGCGCCCTGATGACCTCGTGTGCCGCCTCCAGCGTCGGAGACCGGGGGCGTGTTTTGCGTGGGGCTGCGGGTTCGGCTATTGTTGTGTCGCTGTGCCTAAGAGCAGGGGACCGGGTGCCGATTTCCCGTGGCTCGTGCACGTGTTGTGGGCGCGATGGGGCGTGAGTGGGGGAGCCCGAACGCCGGCCCCACAAGCTGGCGTGTCCGTGCTCGTGTGGGCATTTGGCCCTCCCCCTGTCGCCCTTGTGGCATGGGTGTCCTTGTTAAGAGGGGCGTCTGAGGTCAGGCGCTCTCGCTCCCCCGGCTGCCCTCCTCTGGATGGCTGCCGGGGTCCGCCATCCGCGTGCTGTTGGCGCGGGTGCGCGGGCGTGGGGGCCCATCACTGTCCCCATGGCTTGCATGCTCTGTGGGGGGCCGCGTGCTGTCGGGGTGGTGGGGGGCCGTCCCGGGGTTTGGCCTTCCACTCCTGCGAGGGGCGTCCGGTGTCAGGCGCTGTCCCTCCCCCTGGTGCCCATCCTTTGGGGGATGGGCGGCCAGGGTTCTGCGACCCGTGTGTCCCCGGTGCGGTTGGTGTCGCCATGGGGACCCAGCACTGGCCCCACGGCGTGTGCCCTTGCGGGCCGTCGTTGCGCGCTGTGGGGGTGGTGAAAGGGCGTCCCCCGGGTCGGGTGCCATCCACCGCTACGAGGGGCGTCTGAGTGCAGGCGCTCCCCCTCCCCCTGTTTTCCGTCCTCTGGGTGGGCCGTCAGAGTCCGCTACCCACGTGCTGTGGGCCTGGTCGAGCGGGTGTGGGGGCCCAGTACGCACTGTCCCCTTGACCTGCGTGCCCTGTGGGGGGCTGCGTGCCGCGGGGGTGCTGTAGGGGGCCGTCCCCGGGGGGGGGCGGCCTTCCCTCTTTGTGAGGGGCGTCTGGTGTCACGCGCTGTCCCTCCCCTGGCCGCTCGTCCTCGGGGGCGGGCAGCCGGGTTTCCGCGACCCGTGTGTCCCGGGTGCGGTTGGTGTGGGCGTGTTGACCCAGCACGGGTCTAACAACGTGCGCCCTTGCGAGCTGTCATTGCGCGCTGTGGGGGTGGCGTGAGGGCGTCCCCGGGGGGGTGACTTTCGCCGCTGTGAGGGGCGTCTGAGTTCAGGCGCTCCCCCTCCCCCGGCTGCCCGCTCTCTTGGCGGGCTGTTGGGGTCCACTACCCACGTGCCATGGGCGCGGGTGTGCGGGCGTGGGGGCCCAGCACTGTCCCCTTGAGATGTATGCCCTGTGGGGGCTGCGTGCCGCGGGGGTGGTGGGGGCCGTCTCCGGGAAGGTGCCCTGCCATCGTTGTGAGGGGCGTCAGGTGTCAGGCCCTGTCCCTCCCCTGGCCGCCCGCCCTCTGGGGCGGGCAGCCGGGGTTCCGCGACCCGTGTGTCCCAGATGCGGTTGGTGTGGGCGTGCGGACTCAGCACCGGTTCCACAGTGTGCGCCCTTGCGAGCCGGGGCTGCCCTTCGCCGTTGTGAGGGGCGTCTGAGTTCAGGCGCTCCCTCTGTCCCGGCCGCCTGCCCTCTGGGCGGGCTGTCGGGGTCTGCTACCCAGGTGCTGTGGGCGCAGGTGTGGGGGTGTGGGGGCCCAGCACTTTCCCCTTCGCTTGCATGCTATGTGGGGGCTGCGTGCCGCGGGGATGGCGGGCGGCCGTCCCCGGGGGGGGTGGCCTGCGACCGTTGTGAGGGGCGTGTGGTGTCAGGCGCTGTCCCTCCTCCGGCCGTCTGTCCTCTGGGGCGGGCAGCCGGGGTTCCGCGACCCGTGTTTCCCGGGTGCGGTTTGTGTAGGTGTGGGGACCCAGCACCAGCCCCACTGCGTGCGCCCTTGCGAGCCGTCGTTGCGCGCTGCGGGGGTGGCAGAAGGGCGTCTCCAGGGGGGGTGCCTTTCGCTGTTGTGAGGGGCGTCCGAGTTCAGGGGCCCCCCCTCTCCCGGCTGCCCGCCCTCCGGGCGGGCTGTCGGGGTCCGCTACCCACATGCTGTGGGCGCGGATGTGCGGGTGTGGGGGCCCAGCACTGTCCCCTTGGCTTGCGTGCCCTGTGGGGGCTGCGTGCCGTGGGGGTGGTGGCAGGCCGTCCTCGGGGGGAAGGGCCTGCCACAGTTGTGAGGGGCATCTGGTGTCAGGCGCTGTCCCTCTCCCGGCCGCCCGTCTTCTGGGGCGGCAGCCAGGGTTCGGTGACCCGTGTGTCCCGGGTGCGGTTGGTGTGGGCGTGGGGACCCAGCACCGACCCCACAGCGTGCGCCCTTGCGAGCCGTCATTGCGCGCTGTGGGAATGGCGGGAGGGCGTCCCCGGGGGGGTGCCTTTCGCCGTTCTGAGGGGCGTCTGAGGTCATGCGCTTCCCCTCCCCCGACTGCCCGCCCTCTGGGCGGGCTGTCGGGGTCCACTAACCACGTGCTGTGGGCAGGGTTGTGCGTGTGTGGGGGCCCAGCACTGTCCCCTGGGCTTGCATGTCCTGTGGGGGCTGCCTGCCGCGGGGTGGTTGGGGCCCGTCCCCGGGGGGGGTGGCCTGCCAAGTTGTGAGGGGCGTCTGGTGACAGGCGCTGTCCCTCCTCCGGCCGTCCTTTCTCTGGGGCGGGCAGCCAGGGTTCCGCGACCCGTGTGTCCCGGGTGCGGTTGGTGTGGGCGTGGGGACCCAGCACCGGCCCCACAGCGTGCGCCCTTGCGAGCCGTCGTTGCGCACTGTGGGGCTGGCAGAAGGGCGTCCCCGGGGGGGGTGCCTTTCGCCATTGTGAGGGGCTTCTGGGGTCAGGAGCTCCCCCTCCCCCGACTGCCCGCCATCCTGGCGGGCTGTCAGGGTCCGCTACCCACGTGCTGTGAGCGCGGGTGTGCGGGTGTGGGGGCCCAGCACTGGCCCCGTGGCTTGCATGCCCTGTGGGGGGCTGCGTGCAACGGGGGTGGTGGGGAGCCATCCCCGGGGGGGGTGGCCTGCCACCGTTGTGAGGGGCGTCTGGTGTCAAGCGCTGTCCCTCCTCCGGCCGTCCGTCCTCTGGGGCGGGCAGCCGGGGTTCTGCGACCCGTGTGTCCCGTGTGCGGTTGGTATGGGCGTGGGGATCCAGCACCGGCCCCACTGCGTGCGCCCTTGCGAGCCGTCGTTGCGCGCTGTTGGCGTGGCCGAAGGACGTCCCCGGGGGGGGTGCCTTTCGCCGTTGTGAGGGGCGTCTGAGTTCAGGCGCTCCCCCTCCCCCGGCTGCCCGCCCTCTGGGCGGGCTGTCGGGGTCCGCTACCCACATGCTGCGGGCGCGGATGTGCGGGTGTGGGGGCCCAGCACTGTCCCCTTGGCTTGCATGCCCTGTGGGGGCTGCGTGCCGTGGGGGTGGTGGGGGGCCGTCCTCGGGGGGAATGGCCTGCCACCGTTGTGAGGGGCATCTGGTGTAAGGCGCTGTCCCTCTCCCGGCCGCCCGTCTTCTGGGGCGGCAGCCAGGGTTCCGTGACCCGTGTGTCCCGGGTGCGGTTGGTGTGCGCGTGGGGACCCAGCACCGACCCCACAGCGTGCGCCCTTGCGAGCCGTCGTTGCGCGCTGTGGGAATGGCGGGAGGGCGTCCCTGGGGGGGTGCCTTTCGCCGTTCTGAGGGGCGTCTGAGGTCATGCGCTTTTCCTCCCCCGACTGCCCGCCCTCTGGGCGGGCTGTCGGGGTCCACTAACCACGTGCTGTGGGCAGGGGTGTGCGGGTGTGGGGGCCCAGCACTGTCCCCTGGGCTTGCATGCCCTGTGGGGGCTGCCTGCCGCGGGGTGGTTGGGGGCCGTCCCCGGGGGGGGTGGCCTGCCACCGTTGTGAGGGGCGTCTGGTGACAGGCGCTGTCCCTCCTCCGGCCGTCCTTCCTCTGGGGCGGGCAGCCAGGGTTCCGCGACACGTGTGTCCCGGGTGCGGTTGGTGTGGGCGTGGGGACCCAGCACCGGCCCCACAGCGTGCGCCCTTGCGAGCCGTCGTTGCGCACTGTGGGGCTGGCGGAAGGGCGTCCCCGGGGGGGGTGCCTTTCGCCGTTGTGAGGGGCTTCTGGGGTCAGGAGCTCCCCCTCCCCCGACTGCCCGCCATCCTGGCGGGCTGTCAGGGTCCGCTACCCACGTGCTGTGGGCGCGGGTGTGCGGGTGTGGGGGCCCAGCACTGGCCCCGTGGCTTGCATGCCCTGTGGGGGGCTGCGTGCCACGGGGGTGGTGGGGAGCCATCCCAGGCGGGGATGGCCCGCCACCGTTGTGAGGGGCGTCTGGTGTCAGGCGCTGTCCCTCCTCCGGCCGTCCGTCCTCTGGGGCGGGCAGCCGGGGTTCTGCGACCCATGTGTCCCGGGTGCGGTTGGTATGGGTGTGGGGATCCAGCACCGGCCCCACTGCGTGCGCCCTTGCGAGCCGTCGTTGCGCGCTGTTGGGGTGGCCGAAGGACGTCCCCAGGGGGGGTGCCTTTCGCCGTTGTGATGGGCGTCTGAGGTCAGGCACTCCCCCTCCCCCGGCTGCCCGCCCTCTGGGAGGGCTGTCGGGGTCCGCTATGCACATGCTGTGGGCGCGGATGTGCGGGTGTGGGGGCCCAGTACTGTCCCCTTCACTTGCATGCCCTGTGGGGGCTGCGTGCCATGGCAGTGGTGGGGGGCCGTCCCCAGGGGGGATGGCCTGCCACCGTTGTGAGGGGCGTCTGGTGTCAGGCGCTGTCCCTCCGCCGGCCGCCCGTCCTCTGGGGCGGCAGCCAGGGTTCCGCGAGTCGTGTGTCCCGGGTGCGGTTGGTGTGGCCATGGGGACCCAGCACCCGCCCCACAGTGTGCGCCCTTGCGAGCTGTCATTGCGCGCTGTGGGGCTGGCGGGAGGGCGTCCCCGGGGGGGTGCCTTTCGCCGTTCTGAGTGGCGTCTGAGGTCATGCGCTTCCCCTCCCCCGACTGCCCGCCCTCTGAGCGGGCTGTCGGGGTCGGCTACCAACGTGCTGTGGGCAGGGGTGTGCGGCTGTGGGGGCCCAGCATTGTCCCCTGGGCTTGCATGCCCTGTGGGGGCTGCGTGCCGCGGGGGTGGTTGGGGGCCGTCCCCGGGGGGGGGGGGGGGGGCTGCCACCATTGTGAGGGGCGTCTGGTGTCAGGCGCTGTCCCTCCCCAGTCGTCCTTCCTCTGGGGCGGGCAGCCGGGGTTCCGCGACCCGTGTGTCCCGGGTGCGGTTCCTGTGGGCGTGGGGACCCAGCAACGGCCCCACAGCGTGCGCCCTTGCGAGCCGTCGTTGCGCACTGTGGGGCTGGCGGAAGGGCGTCCCCGGGAGGGGTTGCCTTTCGCCGTTGTGAGGGGCTTCTGGGGTCAGGCGCTCCCCTTCCTCCGGCTGCCCGCCATCCTGGCGGGCTGTCAGAGTCCGCTACCAACGTGCTGTGGGCGCGGATGTGCGGGTGCGGGGGCCTAGCACTGGCCCCGTGGCTTGCATGCCCTGTGGGGGGCTGCGTGCCGCGGGGGTGGTGGGGGGCCGTCCCCGGGGGGGGTGGCCTGCCACCGTTGTGAGGGGCGTCTGGTGTCAGGCGCTGTCCCTCACCCGGCCGTCCGTCATCTGGGGCGGGCAGCCGGGGTTCTGCGACCCCTGTGTCCCGGGTGCGGTTGGTGTGGGCGTGGGGACGCAGCACCGGCCCCACTGCGTGCGCCCTTGCGAGCCGTCGTTGCGCGCTGTGGGGCTGGCGGAGGGGCGTCCCCAGGGTGTGTCTTTCGGCGTTGTGAGGGTCGTCTGAGGTCAGGCGCTCCCCCTCCCCCGACCGCCCGCCCTCTGGTTTGGCGGTCGGGGTCCGCTACCCACCTGTTGTGGGCGCGGGTTTGCGGGTGTGGGGGCCCAGCACTGTCCCTTTGGCTTGCATGCCGTGTGGGAGCTGCGTGCCGCGGGGGTGGTGGGGGGCCGTCCCCGGGGGGGGTGGCCTGCCATCGTTGTGAGGGGCTTCTGGTGTCAGGCGCTGTCCCTCCTGCGGCCGTCCGTCCTCCGCGGCGGGCAGCCTGCTTTCCACCACCCGTGTGTACTGGGTGCGTTTTGTTTTGGCGTGGGGACCCAGCACCGGTTCCACGGCGTGCGCCCTTGCGAGCCTTCCTTGCGCGCTGCGGGCGTGGCAAAAGGCCGTCCCCGGGGGGGTGCCTTTCGCCGTTATGAGGGGCGTCCGAGTTTGGGTGCTCCCCCTCCCCCAGCTGCCCATCCTCTGGGCGGGCTGTCGGGGTCCGCTACCCACGTGCTCTGGGCGCGGCTGTGCGGGTGTGGGGGGCCAGCACTGTCCCCTTGGCTTGCATGCCCTGTGGGGGCTGCGTGCCGCGGGAGTGGTTGGGGGCCGTCGCCGGGGGGGGTGGCCTGCCACTGTTGTGAGGGGCGTCTGGTGTCGAGCGCTGTCCCTCCCCCGGCCGTCCGACCTCTGGGGCGGGCAGCAGGGCTTCTGCAACTTGTGTGTCCCGGTTGCAGTTGGTGTGGGCGTGGGGACCCAGCAATGGCCCCACAGCGTGCTCCCTTGCGAGCCGTCGTTGCGCACTGTGGGGGTGGCGGAAGGGCGTCCCCGGGGTGGGTGCCTTTCGCCGTTGCCAGGGGCGTGTGGGGTCAGGCGCTCCCCCTCCCCCGGCTGCCCGCCCTGCAGGTGGGCTGTCGGGGTCCTCTACCCACGTGCTGTGGGCGCGGGTGTGCGGGTGTGGGGGCCCAGCACTGGCCCCGTGGCTTGCATGCCCTGTGGGGGACTGCGCGCCGCGGGGGTGGTGGGGGGCGTCTGGGTTCAGGCGCCCTCCCTTCTCTGGCTGCCTGCCCTGTGGGCGGGCTGCCAGGGCCCGCTGGCCACGTGCTGTGGGCGCGGTCGTGGGTGTTTGCGGTGTGTGTGGTGCCTGTGCGATGCGTGCCGTGGTGCGTGGTGCTGCCCTTTGTCTGTCCCCCTGGTGCCCCCCTTTCCGGTGCTTTGTTGCGGTGTTGTGCTCGTCATGTGCTTGCCGTGCCCCTTTCCCCGCGCGCTTCCCTCGCTTGGCTGCTGGCTACCTCCTGTTTCTTTCGTGGTTTCGTCGCTCTTTACCCTTTCCTCTACTCTCCGTTGGCCCGCCCTCCTCCCTGGCATGCACCTTTTCCCTGCGTCCGCCCTGGTGTTTGTCTCCGTCTTCCTCCTTGTCTGCTTCCTTGGTCCCGGTTCCCGGGCCCTCTTCTTTCTCTCCTGCTGGGTCATGTGAGACAGGGGGTGGATGGGGGTGTGGGTCTTCGGGCGGCGGCACGGTACGGTCCGGGCTCGTGGGGGTGGGCTCGGCTCTACACACCTCGTTGGTTACCGTTGTTCGTTGTCTTTCGCGTTTGTGTGCCGCAGCGTGGCATGTAACATACTTGCACTTGTCCCTCCTTAACCATATCTTATCTTGTTTTGCTTGCTGCGGCAGCGGCACACCTGTTGTTCCCTTGTGCTCCCTATGCAAGCGAGCGTGCGGGGTTGGGCATGTAATCACTACTACTCCCCTTGGTTGGTCAGACACCTTTGTTGGTCGTTGGCGCAGTTATCATTGCGCTCTTCGTTGCGTGGTGTAGCGCGGCATGTAACATACTTGCACTTGTGTTTATGTGTGTGCGCACTTTCTTCACCCTTCTTGTCCCTTCATACCATGTTGCTTGTCTGTGGCGGTGGCGGTCGTGTCGTGCTTGCGGGGACGTGCTTGTGCGAGCATGCCCTTTCTTCCCTGTGTGTGCGGCGTGCAGGGGTGGGTGCGGGTCACCCGTGTGTGTGTGGGCATACCTTTCTCTCCCTTTGCTGGCGTGTGGGGGTGGGCATGGCTCTCGGCTGTTCACCTTCGTGCGCTGCATGTAACATACTTGTACTTGCGCTCTTGGTGGCGGTGTGTGGCTCCCTCGTTGCCTACTACTTGTTTGTGTGCGGCGGCATACCTTTTGTTCCCTATGCAGGTAGTTGGGCGTGGGTTTGTGGTCCCAGCATTACCTCCGTTGGCGTGGTTCCCGTCATTCTTGCCGTCCTTCGTATTCCTCCATACCATTTTGCTTGTTCGCGGCGGTGGTGGTCTTGTTGCGCTTGCGGCGGCAGGCACAGGCGGGCATACCTTTCGCTCTCTTTCGCTCCCTATGTAAGAGGGCGTGCGGGCGGGGTCGGGCATGTGGGCACGTCTCGGGGTGGGCACGTCTCGGTTACACCTCCTGGTCACCTTTGTTGACGTGGTTGTCGTTCTGATTTCGTGGTCGTTGCGTAGCATAGCGCGGCATGTGACATACTTGCACTTGTGTCTCGGCGGCCGGTGCGGTGGTTGCCGCTTGTGCATGTTGTGTATGTTTAGTTTTTTTTTCTTTGTTTTTGTGTGTGTTGTGCTTCCCCTCGGTTGTGTGTGGCTTCTTCTGTGTGTTCTTCTCTCCTTTGTTGGTTTTGTGTTCCCCCGTTTTGCCCCTTCATACCATTTTGCTCTTCCGTGGCGGTGGTGGCCTTGTTGTGCTTGCGGTCGTACTGGCATGCATGTACGGGCATACCTTTTGTTCCCTATGTGTGCGGGGATGGACATATAGTCATTCTTTCGGTGACACCTCTTGTTGGTTTTACTTGCCGGTGCGGTTATCGTTGTGCTTTTCTTGGCGGCGTAATTTACCGCTGCATGGCATGTAACATACTTGCGTCTTGGCGGCCATTGGTGACGTTGTTGTTTGTGTGTATTTTGTTTTCGCTCGCTTTCTTTTGTTCTTCTTTGTGCGTGTGTTCCCTTTCTTTGTGGTTTTCACGGATGAATGTGGGTTCTTTTGGAGCCACTGAGCCCAACCTGTGGCTCATGAGTAAGATCCCTTCACGTACATGGGATGATTGCCGCACTACCTGTGAGAAGAAGAGTCGGACCCACACGTGCGACGACCTCGTGGACCTGCTGATCGAGTTAGCCCTTGAGAGGGAGAACGACTCCCACATGGGGAAATTCCTCAAGAAACACTTGGGTCGAGGTGGTACCCCTACCCCCGAACGTGGCGAAGGGAAAGGGCCTGAAAACCCCACTAACGCCAACCAGGGTGGTGGTAAAGGAGGGGGTAACCTGCGTGCCATGAATGAGATTCAACCTGAAGCAGGTACACCCCCTCTGTTCTACTGTAAACCTGTCAATGACAAGGGGGGACCTTGCCATGCCCCTGACTGTGACCAACGCAGTGGTTGTATGCTGCAGATGAAACGACAGCAGCACACCAAAGATGGGAAACCTGTGACCCATCAGGACCACTTTAGGTGTACCATCACCTGTGGTTACTGTGGCAAACGTCGTCACCACGAGGACGAATGTCACATAAAAAAACGGGAGAGTGACAAACACAAGCGGCAGGAGGCGGAACGCCAGAAGACCGGAAACACCACCAGATCTCCCCCGAATGGGAATAAAGGTGGTAAGGGAGGTGGCAAGGCAGGTGGTAAAGGTGGTCCCCCTAACCCCCAGAGGCGCTTATCAGCGCCTGCTGCAACTCCCTCTCCTGCCGAAAGTGACCCCAAGAAGCGCTCACAGGGGGATAACGCCTCTGCTGAGGGGAATAACTCCAAGAAGAGGCGACCCACCTGGATGGCCAAGTCCCTCATCGCAGCAGGGGTGGATGTCAAATTGCCTGCTGAGGAGTAGGGGGGCGGCTCCGAAGAGGAGGACTTGGTTTTCTGGATCCTCATGAAAATCAGGGATCAAGTTTTTCAAGCAGTGCTTGACACCGGCGCAACACTTTCTATAGTGGCCCGGCGCCTGCTAAAGAGTTTCAAGAAAACGAAGACAGTGGCCATAGGAGTAGGTGATGGGCGTACCATCCATTCCTTGGGGGGAGTCGATGTGACTATTTGTCTTGGCGACGAAACTGTGACCCAACATTGCAGAGTGTTCGACACTGACGCCTTTGACATCGTCATTGATACCGACTTCCTGCGAAGAAACCGCCAGGTAAAAATGTTGTCTCTCCAGCACCCCTATTCTCTGCACTGCGACTTTGGCAGTGGGCTCTTCTCCGTACCTTTGGAGCTGTCAGGACGAAAAGAATCTGGGCTGCGCTACGCATCCAAGACTAACTATCGTACTGAAAACTACCAATTGGCCCGTCACATTCTTGAAAATCCACTGGCGGCCCTTCAGGTAATTCTGGATGAGATCCAGGTAGAATTGTTCGCGAGCCAACAACAGCACATCATGCAGTCGTATTGCTCGAAACATTTGAACAACGCTTTCCGTGTCTTCTGGATAGCAATGGTGCCTAGCGTATGCTAACCCTCCCTTCTCCCTGCTCGCGAAGGTTCTAACCGAAATCGCTTATGAGGGAGGAAGGGTTTTCATGTGCACCCCTGACTGGGGCTGCTCTGGTGAACACGCATATTGGCGCCGTATGCTAGACCGAATGACCGTGGGAAGAGTGCAACTCCCCAATGGTCCCATCTACGTGCCTGAGGACTCAGACACGGCTATGCAGGCCCCTGAGTGGGCCAGTTTCTCATCCATTGTCGATGGATCTCTCAATCCTGTACCCCTGTGTGATCTGGATCAGGTGCTACTGAAAGGTGTCATGGCTGAAAATTGTGGCCTGACCCTTTCTGATCTCAAAAACCGATCTCCTGAGCACCTATCTGCCACACTTACAGGGTGTGAATCCCTCGATGGCTATTTGGAACCTGCAGCTGTAAAGGAGGATGCTGACGACCAACTGTCTGAGATTGCCAGCACTATCCCTCCTGTTGATCCCAGCTGTGTTGAACTAAAACACAGTGCCTTCCTGGCTGAGCTGTTGCTGGAGGAGGTAGATCTAGAGTCAACCTCAGAATCAACTTCCTCTGTTGGGAAACCGGTGCTGCACATGCAGCATATGCACTCAGGTGAACCCGTGGCCCAGAGTCCTGATGCTCTAGCGCGGCCTTCTTCTAATAACATGCCACTGTCTGAGCATGATACTCAGGAACTCGGACGGCTGTTATACCTGAAGGCCGAAGCTATTGAGCGCCACGAGCGGCTATGATACCTCAGACAGACCTGGAAATCCTCCATCTGGTCTGAGGAGGACGATGATTCCTACACGCTGCCTGACCCTGAGATACCCCTAGTGTATTCTCTGCACTATGGGCAGCAATGTCCCCCTGAGTGGGATGAGGGTTCAGTACCTGCCGAAACTGCTGATCGGCAGAACAAGAAACAGCATGGAAAGAGTAACCTCCATGCTGAGGAGGATTTCCTGCAGAAAATCGAGAGTCTGAACGTTAACCCCCGACTTAAGAAACTGCTCGTAACCTATGAGGAGGTGTTCGGCGCCCTGCCGCCTTCCCTTTCCTGTAAGAAACTGGTCCAGATGGACCTGAAACTGAAACCTGAATTTGAGAAGACGCGAGTGAGGCTTCGTCCCTACCCCGCTCCTCAGGAACAGGTTGAAGAAATCGAGCGCCAGATCCAGGAGTGTATTGATGCTGGCCTCGTGGAGGAATATTAGAAGGGGGACTACCCCCATCACTGCAGTCCCTGTTTCCTGGTTGCTAAACCAGGGTCGACTGCCCTACGATTGGTTGTTGACTATGGTGAGGTCAACAAGAAAGCCCAAAACCACTCAGGGAGTATTCCCAACATGGAACATACCCTGGAGCGTATTGCCAAATGCCGGTACAAGACCAAAATGGACAAACGCAGTGGTTTCCGGCAGGTAGACCTAACCACCGCAGCTCAGGAACTGCTGGCTTTTTGGACCCCTAAGGGTCGTGTGTTTAAGTGGAAGGTCATGCCTTTTCGGCTGACTAATTCCCCAGCCCTCTTCCAGGAACTAATGAACAAAATTTGTACATACTGAGGCGCAGACCTCTAGTACAGCAGTTGATTTCTCGACGTGCAGAAATGGAGGACCATGAAGCCGGTTCGGACCCCCGTGGCCATCTTTAGGTCACTACGGGTGTGTATCTATGTGCCGGCAAGCCGCCATTGGCTGATATCATACTCTCCCACCCACCTGACCTAACCCGATGTGATAGTGTGATAGGTTTGGCCATTCCGGCTATGAGCGGCCATATTCAGTACCGAGGCGCCGCCAGCGGAGATTTATATATCGGAATATCAGGAATCAACAGGGTTTTTTTATCATAATGTTTCCGTAATTTTTGGGCCTTTCGTTCTGATGGTCAATGTATCGGCGACTGTCAGTTGGCTCGCGATTTTGCGGTAACCGATTGGTTAACTGTTATTTCCACATATTTTGGCGGAAACTCCGATGAAGGGTCAGATTTCATCTGTAAAGGGTTCGTTGCTTCCGCAATTTTCTAAATAAGCACTCGAAATTTTAATCAGAATTTTTCGCGATGTCGAAATCGGATTTTCGACTTCGACATCGCCGCGCTTGATTTGGTCTTCTTCGAGTGGTCATACTCTTTTCCCTATGCCCGAATCAGGTTTCCCTTGTATTTGCCACCCACTTGACTTGGAGATATAAGGGAAACAAAAGTGAATGGTGGGACCACTTTGAAGGGCCATATCTACGCGCGAGTGTGAGGAAAGAGAATAAGAAAGGTTGGGTTGCAAGCGCCTTAGTCTCGACTTAATTTAGTAAGCATCAAACGCCTTTGGTGTGTACACATGCCAGGTATAGCAAGGGATAATGGTCAAGAGGGTAGAAAGTGATATATAACTCTTGGACCGTGCAACCGAATATTTTATTGCGACTTCCGAGTGTACCGCATGAGTGTTGGGGTTGCATAGATACTTTCTTTGGGTTCCCACGTACTTTTAACGTGAAGTTATGTCCATGGAGGGGCATGGCATACCATGGTGGGAGCCACTTTTGAGGGTATGTGTTATATGCATGGTATGTGCTTCGATATGCTCACGCCTATGTTATATATCTTCGTGTGGCCGAAGAGATGGGGAGCCACACGTGACAAGGGCTTTGCCCATGTCCCAATTGTGGAATTCAAAGCGCTAGACTAAGTCTACCGGATATGTATTGCTCATGGTATGTTTGGAAAAGAGATCCATGAGTACACTCCCATTTTCATGGGGCATGTAGATATGAGTGGCGAAGGTATCTCCATGCGCCCGATTGGGGATCCAAGTTGGGGAATTGTTCGCAAATGGTTCCAATCATTTGTGTATTGAACCATGAGCGGATATCATGGGTGAGCATAGAGATATACTATCATGACAGCTTTGTATTTGGACATATTTTCATGTTTTTGACCTCATTTTATGCTCATTTTTGTGTTTTATGTGCTCAACTGGTCGGCTAACAGTAAAGTGCCTAGAGATCCGTGAACTATGGTATGTTGCTTATATGTTGGCATATGCTTCGGTGTTGCACCTCACCATATGCCGGATCATGTGGTCACTTTGGCCTGGCACACGAGGCCTCACAAAATTAAGTCTCAAACTCATGAGCTGACTTGCGAAGCATGCCATGTACATAACCGGAGAGGTTTCGGAGCCAATGATGGGATATTCTTGGGCATGGACCTTTGGTCTAAAACACCCTTGTATATTACTTTCCGGTTTGACACGTGCCTGGAGCATTTAGATATTTGCCGTATGCATATTTGAGTATATAATTGACTTTTGGGCATAATGGTGTGATTTGCCTGATTTTGCCATGTTGTGAGGTCATCATCATGGGGCAGTTCTCCAAGCCCATTCGACTCCAAGTCCAACCAAGGTTACGTCAGGGTAGGGCATGGTCCTGAGTGACGCTCTAGGCCATGACACGCTACCTCCCCCATTGGGCTAGGATATATAGGCTTGGGAGTGAACACATTTTTGGGGTTTATGTAGTGACTTGTGACACATGGCATTTAGCCATCTCATTTGACCTGGTTCAGGGCAATATGTTGGTGAGTCAAGTGAAGGTCTTGAGTCCAGGGAATGAGGGGTTTATGGCTATGAATGTGTATGTTTACCTCTTTCCCCAACTTTGCTTTATTTGTGTTCATATGCCAATTTCAGGGCTTTCCTCTTTGGTGCAATTCTTGTACATGCCCGCCACCGTGAGACAATCGGTGTGCTGAACGGAAGCCCGCAGCCCGTATTGGATTGTGAATTGGGCTATTGCTGTATTTGTGGGATCTGGTTGCTGTTCAGGGTTGAAGGGGGATTACATTTTCTATATTTTTGGATTTTGGACCCTGGACTTTGAGGATTTTGAGAAATGCAATCGTTGATCCGGAGTAAATCAGCAGGGGTAACAGGCGGAAGGGGCACAGCGGGGGCCGGTCCTGGTAGGGACCTTCTTTATGGTAGCAGAGGCTTACCTGCTGCCCCTACCTACCGCCGACCCGGGGACCTGGGCCCCTATGAGCCCTGCCCAAGTACGCCCCGGGTGCGTATTGTGGACTCGGTGGAGACCACCCGGAGATTGGAGCCATAGAAGAGCCGAGACGTTCAAGAGCATGGCGAACTCCGGAAGTTGAAGCCTGAAGAGAAGTACGACATTCGGGAAGAGGAGGACCTGACATGGAGGACCTGGTCTCCATGTGTGAGCGTCGCTGCCGAAAGGCATGCAACCTCCGCTCCGCCGCGGAGGACTCTGAGGAGGCCTGCCAATCAGGCAGCAGTGGAGGACGGGCCCGGCGCTACCGGAAGCGCGGGTCACCCAAGTCCGCGGCACGGGACGCCGGGGCTATGGATACAGACCCCAGCCCGGTCAGGCTGTGGGAATCCGAGCACTCCGAGGGCTATCGGACAGCTTATGAGCAACCCTCGGAGTCGGAGGAAATGCCCGCGCCGATCGCCAGGGCGCATACGGCCCCCGAGCCCGCCCTGAAGCACGACGCCGAGGGCTTGGAGAGGCCAGCCAGGGCCCGGACGGCACCTGTGCCCCGGCACACGGGACCAGAGACGGACGCCATAGGCGATACGCCCATGGGCGACGAGTCTGAGGTGCCGAGAACCGCGAGATGCGCCGGATCAGGCGGAAAGCAGGCTGAGTGCCACTGCGAGCACGTGTCCTTCCTCATGGGCAAGTACCCAAAGATGGGGATGGACACCATCGTGCATCGCCTAGACCGCCTGGACAACGCGAAGGACGGTCTAGAGGAAGACGTCGCGGGGATCCTAGATGACCAGTCGGCCGCGGAGAAATACATGGAGGAGCTGCGAGCGGAACGGGACCGGTACCGGGAGAATCTGGAGCTGGCCCTGGAGAAGCAGCAGCGAGTGGCGGACAGCCTCCTCCACCTGGTGGAGGACATGTCAGGACGCCTGAAAAGGCTAGAGGAGCTACAGCCCCTCGCCTCGGGTCCGGAGCTCCCGGCAAAGCCGGCCGCGGCAGAGCTGGTGGAGCGGGTTAAGACCCTCAGGAGCGCCATGGATAAACCCATGGGCGGCCCTGCAGAGGCACCCTACGCGCCTCCGCGTGTTGACCCGGGTGCGCTGCCTTTTGTTCCCATGTTCAGCGAATCCACAATGCTCAGGGAACAAACAGCGCCGGCTGGGTTGATGCGGGAAGGGCACGCAACCACGGACCCGAGGAGCCTGACGGTACAGATGTCCCATGCAACCCAGGATCCACCGCCCACTACGACTGCCTATGCAGTTTATGCGGAAGAGGAGATCCAGAGTCAGACCATGCAGGGGCGAACCATGGGAAGCGCCGAAGGACATGGTCGAGGTCATCCAAGCGGAAACCTGTGGGCGAAGGACCCCAATACGGGGATATGGACGGCCGACGGAGCAAGTCCTTCCCGCATTCCAAACCCCATGGGTTCAGGCCCAACTGGACCGCACTCCATGGAGGAGAGGGATGTACGGGGAGTGTACTCACACCCCCCGGCCACAGGTGGTATCCGTCTCGGTGGAGTGGTGGCTGGGGACGTCGGAGACGCCATCAGGATTGACGACCTCAGGGGAATTAAAATCCCCTACTATGATGGTAATCCCTCCATCCTGGACGACTTCATCCTGGATTGGGAGGACTTCGCCGAGGAGGTCGTCGGCGAGATGCGGGGAGCGCCGCGGGACAAGTGGGTATGCCGGACATTCCCACACCGGCTGGCGCAGGACCTGAAGGAGGAGCTGCGGGATCAGATCCGGGAAGGATTGATCCGTACGGAGCAGGTCTGCCTCCAGTGGTTGGAGGATGAGGAGCGGGTGGACGCTCCGAACCAGAAGCTGGAGGACTTGTGGTCCATCCCGCTGCCGCTGGACCGCGGTGAGTTGCGGGTCCGGGAGTGGAACCGGTATCTGCGGAAGTACCGCAGATGCCTCAAGCTGGTGGAGGACTGGACCGAGGCCAGCGAGATCCGCCACCTGCTGAAGGACGTCCTCCCCGGCAACTGGAAGAGGAGAGTGGAGGACGAGGAGAAGAAGCGGGCCAAGAAGCGGGTGGCGGTGAGGATTATGGCGGCAGAGGATACCCATGCGGGTATCATGGAGTTCTTCAGCAGGAACCTGGGCGAACCCAACCGGATGTTGGGACTGAAGAACGCCGTGTACGTGGAGGTATTTGGAGACTCCATGGGGCAAAGGCTGCTGCGCCTCAACAACGTCGAGTGGAGGCGCGGGGAGCCGCTGAGGATGCAGGTCATCTTCGCCCGCATGAGCCTGGACGAGATCGTGAAGTACATCACGGTGGAGTTGAAGCTCAATGCGAAGAACGAGGCCCACGTGCAGGATCGACATGGTCATGGACAACGAGGCCACCGAGAAGACCGCCATCATCGGGAGATCCAGGAGGACACGGCCAACTCTGCGGAGGATGGTAGTGGAAGTGGCCAAGACCACTGGTCCCGGGAGGATCACGAGGAGGCCCATTTCTTCGCGTTTGTGGCGCACAACATGGGGAACCATGGGCAGGATCGGTCCAGATGGAGCCGGGTGGGGCCCAAGAAGTACAGAGAGCCAAGGAGGATCGGGAACCCACTGCTCTCGTTCCGAGAGTACAGGTCTCAGCACGACGGGTGCTGGGTCTGTTATGGCAAGGGAGACAACCATGCACACGACCACCGTCAGTGCAAGGTGTATGAGGCGGACAAGAAGGCCTACTTTGCCGCTCACCCCGAGTAGAAGCCCAAGGAGCAGCGGATTTCCGATTGGAAGGCGAAGGGCGGAGACGGGGGAAAAGGCCAAGACAAAGGCCAAGGAAAAGGCGGAGGAAGAGGCTACGGTGGTGGACCTGGCCAAGAGCGACGAGTGAGGTCGATCGAGGAGGTTGCTGAGGACATGTTGAGGACGTTGGAGGAACTCAAAGCCCAGCAACGTGGTGGACAAAGTCCTGGCGGATCGCAGCCGGAAGGGGCTGCGGGAAGCCAAGTCTAGAGGAGCCCCCACGGGAGTGGGACCTCGGAGGTCTCTCCTCCGAAAATCAGTGGAATCCCAGAGAAAGCAAAGGCAAGTCGGGTGCCGAAGAAGGCTCCGGAAGAGCCAAAACTACTGAGTTTCGCCACTCCCAACCCCTGGAGCGCCCTGCCAAGGGAAGTACATGTGGGTACGGGATTTGGCAAGAAGGAAGGAGCGACCACGGAGAGCCCCGTGGACAGGCAGGACCAACCCAAGATCTACACCATTCGTGACCATACCCTTGAAGTCCTGATGCACCCGGACGTGCTAGAGTTGCATGCCGTGAGAGTCGTCCATACACCTCATGGCAACGAGCGGCAGTTGCACTTGAAAGTGCGAGTACGGTGCGGACGAGAGGAGAAGGTGTTGGATGTGTTCGTGGATACGGGTGCCCATGTGAGCCTGGTCCGGAGAGGGTTGTTCAAGGAGGAACTCCTGCAGCCCAGCCGGAGACCGGTCTGCCTGAAGGTCGCCAACGGAGAGATTGTGGGTGGCGGCACCCATGAGGCCACTATCAGTATGGAATTCTGGGAGTATGAGCGCTTGAACCGCCCTGATCAGGCGAAGAGAAGCACTCTATCCGGGAACTTCTTTGTGGCCGACATTACAGATTGGGATATGATCATGGGGTATGACTTCATGGTGGCAAACGCCATTGGAGCCCTTCCCCATCGTGCAACGCTGGTCCGGGAGGATGATGAATGCCTCACATGGCTGTCCACGGATTATGCATGCGGATCATCCCAATGGAATGCTGAGGAAGAGGATCGGATCGTCCAAGCGGTGCAAGCTGTGGGTGCCAAGTCCAGAGGAGACCGCGGAGTTCAGCTCACGGAGTATGGAATGGCGCCGCAGGTGTACGACAGAATGATCCAGACGCTGGGAGCCGAAGCGCCCGAGACGGACGTCTTCGCTTCCCGGGATGCCCCACTTTTGCGGAAGTGTAGGAGGCATTGGCATCGAAGTGACTCAGCCTGGCATAGGCATTGGGGTTTGAAGGAGTGGGGACCCATGTATTGGCATGGCTCCCTGGACAATACCAGACGTACGGTGGAGAAAATCATCGCGGATAGGGCGAAGGGGATCCTGGTCATAACCGGCATAGGATCCACCCCATGTCCGCTGGAGGGTCTCAAGTCGACGCTGGACTCCATCACCCTGAACGAGATGTCATTCGGGCCAGAGGAGGAGTTGTTCATCGACACCAAGGGTGTATCAATGCCTTCCCCGGGTCAAGCGTGGGGTACCAAGGCTTTCCTGGTGGATGGGGCGCAAGCCCAGCCCACGGGTGATGAAGCAGTCATCCGTAGGGTGGAGGCGGTGCCCATGAAGGTCATGTTTGAGCCCAAGGAGGGGACGGATCAGCCTATTGATGGCATTCACGTCCTTTCCCACGCCGAGATCGACGACGTCGTCAACTACATGCGGATGGGGATGCACGACCGTGTGACAGCCAAGAAGAGGCGGGCCATGGTCACATCTCCGCATTGGTGGGATGACAAGATGTTGGTCACCGGCAAGTACGAGAAGGACGAGTTCGTGGCGAGGGTCATGGATCACATCGCGGACCAATACGATGGTCCGGTTGGGTCAGACCCACCAACATGGGATTTTCCAAGAATGGGTGCCGATAGCGACAGTCACCAGCCCGAGGCCGCAAATTTCTGAAGATTATCGGTGGGAAGAGCTCCCCACGACGATGAAGACGGCATATCGGACGAGGAGAAGTCGGAATCGGACCCAGAAGAGGCCTATACCGCAGTGCGGTCGGTTGTATCTATACCGAAGCAAGCGGCTGAAGAGGCCCAGGAGAACCCGAAGGTCGCCGAGCTGAAGGAGAGGCTGATCAATGCCTATCCGCGGCTATTCAGTGGCGTCGCCAACAAGAACCCTCCAGATCGTGGGAGGTTTGGTACAGCGAAGATCAAGCTGAAGCCGAACCCGAAGATCTATCGTCATCGGGAGTACCAACTTCAGGGCGATCGGGCCGAGGCCATGAAGAAGCTGTTGGCCGAGTTCATTGAGCGGGGATGGATCGAACCCTCCGACAGTGAGTGGGCCAGCCCAGCCTTCATCGTGCCCAAGAAAGAGAAGGGCGAGTGGAGGTTGGTGGTGGATTACAGGGGTTTGAACGAGCAAACCGAGCACGACTCGTACTCGCTTCCCCTGATCGACTTCATCCTCCAAAAAACAACACAAAAAGCGGATCTTCACGGTGTTGGACCTGAAACATGGTTATCACCAGATGCCGCTACACCCGGACTCCAGGCCCTGCACAGCGATTTCGACGCCGCTGGGGCCCATGCAATGGAAAGTGGTGCCTATGGGCGCCAAGAATGGCAACGCCGCTTTCCAGCGCATGATGGAGGACCTACTCGGTCCTGTCCGGGACTGTGCCGATCCCTTCGTGGATGACATCATCATCGGGTCCGGCACAGAGAACATGACTGAGGACGAGCTCATCGACGCGCATGAGAAGGATCTGCGCCGAGTGCTCAGCGAGTTGGACAAGCACAACATGGTGTGCAAGCCCACCAAAGCCTCACTCTTCGTGAAGGAAGTGGAGTTCGCGGGTCACGTGGTGGGTCACGGGCAACGCCGTCCCATGCCTGGGGAGCTGGCGTCCCTGCACCACTGGGAGAAGCCCCAGACCATCAGCGAACTCCGGTCCTTCATGGGGTTCTGCAATTACTATTCGGGCTATGTCCGGATGTATGCAGAACTCTCGGGGCCGCTGCACAAGATGCTGCAAGTGGGCAAATTCGACGGCCGGAAGGGGAGCAAGAAGAAGCTTGCCTGGACCCCTGAGGCCGAAGATGCGTTCAACCGCCTGAAGGAGCGACTCCTGGGGCAGCTGGGGCTATTCCTGGTGGACCCGGACAAGGGATTCGTGCTACGGACGGACGCCTCAGACTATGCTGTAGGGGCAGTCCTCGAGCAGATCCGGGACGACGGGTCGCACGTACCCGTGGCGTTCTGGAGTCGGATCCTGGCCGAGGGCCAACGTCGAACATGGACCGCGAGGGAGAAGGAGACGTATGCCATTGTCTGTGCGCTCAGGAAGTGGTCTGGCCACATCGGATTGCAACCGGTGGTGGTTTGTACAGACCATCAGTCCTTGCAGAGCTGGCACAAGGAGCACGTCGACACCCCCTCGGGACCAGCAGCAAGGAGGGCCTGATGGCATGAGACGTTCGCCAAGTTCGACCTCAGCGTCGTATACGTCCCGGGGAAGGACAACACTGTGGCAGATTGCCTCATTCGGTGGGCCTACCCCGCGGGCAAGGCTTGGATGGACATATCCAGCCATGGAGACGCCGAGGAGACCGGGGAGGCCAAGCGCATCATCGAGATGGAGAAGGCCATGGAGCAAGAGGGGGTCAAGTGCTTTGTGGTGATGGCAAACCGTACGGACCTGGCCAAGTTCCGGGGTGCCCGCGTCCAAGCTATTCGAGAGGAAACCCTCGAGCAATGGATGGTGGCCCCTGTAGAGCTAGTCAGGTCGGTGCTCACAGAGGACTGGTTGGATGACTATGCGGCATCCGAGCACTGGAGCAAGTACTGGAATGCCGTGAGCGCCCCGTCGGATGACGAATGGCCCGAGGGCTTGACCGAGGATGGGGACAAGTTGTTCCTCAAGGACAAGATGCTGGTGCCCGAGAACCCAGTGAAGGAGCTCATTGACCATTGGCACAACGCCCAGCTCATGCACCCTGGCCGAGACAAGATGCAGCAGGACCTGGAGTGGCGTTTCAAGTTCCCTCCGGGGTACTACGCCATCCTGGATAGGTACTGCAGCGACTGTGCCGTGTGTCGGGCCTCGAAGAGCCCCAACCACTCCACAGCGGGCAACCCGGTGTACACGCTATACCGGAGGCCCCTATGCGGTCCGTGGCCATGGATGTATTCGCCATGCCTGAGGTCACCGTGGAAGGAGAGACCTACGACTGTGTCATCCTGGCGGTGGATAGGCACAGTGGGTATATCGTGGCGGTCCCTGGCAAGAAGTCCAAGAAGAAGGACAAGAAGGACAAGCATGGAGTGGGGCTGCAGGCCAAGACCGTCGCTAATGCCATGATCAGGCATTGGCTGACGATTTTTGATGTCCCGGCTGTCATCTGCAGCGATCGGGGCAGTCAGCTTCTGGGGACGTGGTTCAAGACGATGTGCAAGCACATGGGTATTCCGCACGCCAAGACCGTGGCGTACCACAGCCGGTCGAGTGGCCGAGCTGAGGTGGCCGGGCGGCAGATGTTCGAGAAGTTCCGCCAGCTGCACATCTACGAACCGGGCCGGAATTGGTATAATTCGCTGTGGAGAGTACTCCAAGCGTATCACGACCTTCCGGGACCCACTGGACTGTCGCCCCATCGTATCCTGTTCCTACGGGATCGAGTGTCACGCACTCTCCCGTGGTTGAACCAGGGCAAAGTGGCCCGGGATGCGAGTGCTATGATGGCTGAGGCGGACGACACGGCGGCCAAGGTGTGCAAGGCACTTCAGGACGAGCATGAGAAGAGGGCCAAGTACTTCAGGCAGGGAAAGGTCCAGAAGTATGCTCTCCAAGACACCGTGTGGGTGGAGCGGCACCACAAAGATGTCCTGTCCAGGCATCGGCAGGCATCTTGGTATGTGCCGGGGGTAATCGTGCGGAAGGTCGGGCAGGATGTGTATGCGGTTCGTGTGGGGGATAACAAGATCCTGGACCGCGACCATACCCAGCTTCGTCCCCGAGCACCAGACCCCAGCGGACGTCCCGTCACCTTCGAGTTCACGGCCGGCAATGTGGACTCGGACGACGAGGGTGAGGACGACGACTTCACCGCCGAGAGAATCCTGGCGGACAAGCCAGGCCCGGGGACGCCTGAGGGGAGGCTTTATAAAGTCCGTTGCAAGGGATTCGCCGCATCCAGGGACTCGTGGGAGCCTCCGAGCAGCTTTGTGGCGAGGTACACCACGGTCTGGATGGACTACCTGAAGAAAAAGAACATTTCTTTGGATGTCAAGGACGTGTTGGTCCATTTGGTTGCTGCTGTGGCACCTTAATGGATACCCCTTGGCATTTTGTTTGTTTCCTGCTTCGGGAGACGGGTGAGGGCGTTCATCCGGGGATTTCTGGGCTTTGATTGGCCATCTACCCCCTTCACTCGATCTCCACATATATATTTCATTGTGGTATACTTATTTAGGTCGACCGACGACGTTTTTCTATCTTTGATCCCCTTGGTCCATGTTGTAGATCAAGAGGAGACTGAATATGGCGGAGGGCACCGATTATGAGTGTCCCAATGCCCCCCTTGGGGCATGGGGGACGCCTACGACGTGTGTGAGGCCTCCATGTGTCCTTGGGACATGGAGGGGGGGGTTGGAGCCCATTGGGATCCTCCCATCCTCTCTTCAATGACTTCCGAGCAGTAACAACGCTCTGAGAAGGGGAGTGAAGCCGGTTTGGACCCCCGTGGCCATCTTTGGGTCACTTGGGGTGTGTATCTATGTACCGGCAAGCCGCCATTGGCCGATATCATACTCTCCCATCCACCTGACCTAACCCGATGTGATAGTGTGATAGGTTTGGCCATTCCGGCTATGAGCGGCCATATTCAGTACCGAGGCGCCGCCAGCGGAGATTTATATATCGGAATATCAGGAATCAACAGGGTTTTTTTATCATAATGTTTCCGTAATTTTTGGGCCTTTCGTTCTGATGGTCAATGTATCGGCGACTGTCAGTTGGCTCGCGATTTTGCGGTAACCGATTGGTTAACTGTTATTTCCAGATATTTTGGCGGAAACTCCGATGAAGGGTCAGATTTCATCTGTAAAGGGTTCGTTGCTTCCGCAATCTTCTAAATAAGCACTCGAAATTTTAATCTGAATTTTTCGCGATGTCGAAATCGGATTTTCGACTTCGACATCGCCGCATTTGATTTGGTCTTCTTCAAGTGGTCATACTCTTTTCCCTATGCCCGAATCAGGTTTCCCTTGTATTTGCCACCCATTTGACTTGGATATATAAGGGAAACAAAAGTGAATCGTGGGACCACTTTGAAGGGCCATATCTACGCGCGAGTGTGAGGAAAGAGAATAAGGAAGGTTGGGTTGCAAGCGCCTCAGTCTCAACTTGATTAGGAGAGCATCAAACGCCTTTGGTGTGTACACATGCCCGGTATAGCAAGGGATAATGGTCAAGAGCGTAGAAAGTGATATATAACTCTTGGACCGTGCAACCGAATATTTTTTTTGCGACTTTTGAGTGTACCGCATGAGTGTTGGGGTTGCATAGACACTTTTCATTGGGTTCCCACGTATTTTTAACGTGAAGTTATGTCCATGGAGGGGCATGGCATACCATGGTGGGAGCCACTTTTGAGGGTATGTGTTATATGCATGGTATGTGCTTCAATATGCTCACGCCCATGTTATATATCTTCGTGTGGCCGAAGAGATGGGGAGCCACACGTGACAAGGGTCTTGCCCATGTCCCAATTGTGGAATTCAAAGCGCTAGACTAAGTCTACCGCATATGTATTGCTCATGGTATGTTTGGAAAAGAGATCCATGAGTGCACTCCCATTTTCATGGGGCATGTAGATATGAGTGGCGAAGGTATCTCCATGCGCCTGATTGGGGATCCAAGTGGAGGAATTGTTCGCAAATGGTTCCAATCATTTGTGTATTGAACCATGAGCGGAAATCATGGGTGAGCATAGAGATATACTATCATGACAACTTTGTATTTGGACATATTTTCATGTTTTTGACCTCATTTTATGCTCATTTTTGTGCTTTATGTGCTCAACTGGTCGGCTAACAGTAAAGTGCCTAGAGATCCGTGAACTATGGTATGTTGCTTATATGTTGGCATATGCTTCGGTGTTGCACCTCACCATATGCCGGATCATGTGGTTACTTTGGCCTGGCACACGAGGCCTCACAAAATTAGGTCTCAAACTCATGAGCTGACTTGTGAAGCATGCCATGTACATAACCGGAGAGGTGTCGGAGCCAATGATGAGATATTCTTGGGCATGGACCTTTGGTCTATAACACCCTTGTATATTACTTTCCGGTTTGACACGTGCCTGGAGCATTTAGATATTTGCCGTATGCATATTTGAGTATATAATTGACTTTTGGGCATAATCGTGTGATTTGCCTGATTTTGCCATGTTGTGAGGTCATCATCATGGGGCAGTTCTCCAAGCCCATTCGACTCCAAGTCCAACCAAGGTTATGTCAGGGTAGGGCATGGTCCTGGCTGCCACTCTAGGCCATGACACGCTACCTCCCCCATTGGGCTAGTATATATAGGCTTGGGAGTGAACACATTTTTGGGGTTTATGTAGTGACTTGTGACACATGGCATTTAGCCATCTCATTTGACCTGGTTCGGGGCAATGTGTTGGTGAGTCAAGTGAAGGTCTTGAGTCCAGGGAATGAGGAGTTTATGGCTATGAATGTGTATGTTTACCTCTTTCCCCAACTTTGCTTTATTTGTGTTCATATGCCAATTTCAGGGCTTTCCTCTTTGGTGCAATTCTTGTACATGCCCGCCACCGTGAGACAATCGGTGTGCTGAACGGAAGCCTGCAGCCCGTATTGGATTCTGAATTGGGCTATTGCTGTATTTGTGGGATCTGGTTGCTGTTCAGGGTTGAAGGAGGATTACATTTTCTATATTTTTGGATTTTGGACCCTGGACTTTGAGGATTTTGAGAAATGCAATCGTTGATCCGGAGTAAATCAGCAGGGGTAACAGGCGGAAGGGGCACAGCAGGGGATGGTCCTGGTAGGGACCATCGATGACGTGAGTTTGGGTACCAATACCCAAGAGGACCATGTCCTTCCCCTCCGTGAATTTTTTATTGTCTGTCAGGAAAACCATCTTTGAATCAAGCTCGAAAAATGCGAGTTCATGAAAGAGGAGATGGAGTATTTGGGTTTCGACGTGGGGTATGGCTGGTGGAAACCAGCCGCGTCTAAGATGCAGCCCCTACAGGACATGCAGTTTCGCGATGACCCTAAGAAGGGTCTACACGACGTGAGGAGTTTTGTGGGCGCCTGTAACTTCTATAGGCGCCACCTCCACAATTTTACCTACTCCTCTGCTCGTCTCACTGACCTAGTCAAGAAAGCTACTCCCTGGAGGTGGACCGCCAGAGAGGAGGAGTGTTTCCAGGAGTTGAAAAAGAAAATTGCCTCCTCCAACTGCCTGGGAGTACCCCGCCCTAAGGGCGAGATAGTCCTGATCACTGATGCCAGTGAGGTGGGGGGGGATGGAACGATATACCAATGGTAGGAACTTAACCCAGCTGAACTAACCCACTGCCAGTATCGTACTAGCGGACTGAACCGTGATGGGTCCTTGAAGCATGACTATCCTACCAGTGAGTGGCGACTTGTGCCACTGGGACACTGGAACTGGAAATGGAACCAAGCACGTTCCAATTACAGCAGCTACGACCAGGAACTCCTGGCCGGTATGTTGGGGCTCTCATCACAGTCCAGACTATTGGGATCTAATCCTATTGTCTGGCTCTGTGACAAGGAAACAGTGAAGTCTTTTCAGTAGGGCCCACCACCGGAGAAAGCAAAGCTAAAGCGGTGGTGGACTTACCTGAGCCAGTTCAGGCTGACAGTCAATCATATCCCAGGTATAAAAAATGAACTGTCTGACTATATATCGCGCAATAACATCGATGTGCTTATTGGTGAGAGCTCCCAAGCACTCGCCAAACACACTTTCCAGCGTATGGATGTCCAGCTTCACCTGTCCATGCACAGTGCTGGAATCCTCGAGGGTTGGAGCCTAACTGACTATCAGTCAGAGTATAAGGAAATTCTCCAGACCCTCAGAACTGGTCTCGAACCCCCCGTCATTGACGGGCACCAGTGGTATAAAAAAAACCAGTACCTCTTCTACGAGGACCGTATCGTCCTACCTGAGGCCCAACTTCATGGGTACATACAGTGGGCCCATCTCAGCTCACGTCACACTGGCGCTAATCGCTCACTGGACTTCTTCCGTGAGTGTTTCTACTCTAGTCTCACCCTGACTGAACTGAGGTCTCGTATGCAGACCATTGTGGATGCTTGTGGCTGTCATGCCAGCAAGCAGAGCGACAGTACGGATAGGGGCCTGATTTCCAGCTTACCCATCTCCTATTGTACTAACTCTCTTCTCTATGTGGCCACGGCCTACCTCGCTTCGGGTGCTATGATAGTTGCCTAGTGGTCACCTGTGGCCTGTCTCGCTTCACTCGTGTGTTCCCTTGCAATACGAAAATCACAGGTGAGCAGATAGTGAAAATGATGGTCGAACAATGGTTCGAACGTTATGGGGCACCTAAGCAGGTGCACTCTGATGAGGATGTACCCATCCACAGTGACACTGGATGGTACAAATAAGTGCTGCATGCCCTCAATGTTGAGGTAACCGCAGATGTGCCCTATACCCACACCTCGAACCCTCTTTGTGAGAGACAAAACCGGGTGGTGGAACAGAACCTGAGAATCCTGATGAAACAGGAACGTACCAAAGACTGGGTACGCCTAGTGCCCTGGGCAGTGCTGACCATGAACTGTCAGAGGAGCTCTTCTACGGGTTTCACCCCCCACGAGCTATTCCATGGAGGACGACCTGCTTGGTTCTTCAAGGCCCCCTTTCTTGAGGACTTCAAGAGTCCTGTCCGGGATTGGCTGGACCACATGCAGTCTATGGCTAACCAGGCTGGGACTACCCTGAGACATATCCTTGCCAGCTTCAAGGTTGGTGACCTTGTTTTGGTTCACCATTCACGCCTACCCTCCTGTTCTCGTAACTGCCTTCAGGACCCTTATTTTGGGCCCTATCG
Source organism: Eutreptiella sp. 'Long Island Sound 2002' (assembly GCA_964036045.1). Classification (NCBI taxonomy): domain Eukaryota; phylum Euglenozoa; class Euglenophyceae; order Eutreptiales; family Eutreptiaceae; genus Eutreptiella; species Eutreptiella sp. 'Long Island Sound 2002'. The sequence continues at coordinate 150,369,966 of OZ038381.1, read as the reverse complement.
TAACATCAGGACAGATGGATCTAGGATCCATGTCAGATGCAGTCCACGGCTAGGTGGTGAACTGCTTTGTGCGCCTAAACAGTTGAGGCACTATCACTCCCCTGACTATTTGTCCTGGGATGAGGGGGACCTCGGCGACAGTGAGGCTGAGCATATCAACCCAGAGAACGCTGCCAGCCCGGCAGCCAACTCGAAGAGATGACTGCCGATGAGATGGCAGTCAATGGCTACTACGTGGTTGCAGGTATGTCTCGCCAGGAGTATAAACAGGGCTGGAAATTGCTTACCCTGTGGGATGGATATGGGCTATCTGAGGCGACCTGGGAACCCATGTCCGCCTTTATACAACCAGATTTTAGTATCAACCCCATCTTCCGCTCCTACCTCGTTGAGGACAACGAGAGACAGCTACTAACCCGTGCTGAGACTCTGTCCCAGCGTAAAAAGAAAAGCTAATTTCACTGTGTCAGCCTACTGACTGTCTTCTAACCTTCCAGGGGCGGTGAGCGCTCTTGTGCAGATATGCCTGCGTATGTGTGTAAGAGCAGTTGTCACAGTTGCCCCGCATTGCATCGCAGGACAGGACCGTTAGCCCCCCGTGACAAACACACCCTGGCCGAAGGTCATTGGTCTTGCTCAGACGGCTGCTTTCAGAGCACTGCACTTACCCTGGCTCTGCCCTGCAGTCCCATGCCTATGGTCACCAGCGTGAGCCAGGTGGCCGCTTATCAGGTTTGCAGCCACCCAGCGAGTGTGTGCCTTTTTCGCCATGTGTTGCATGGCAACTGCCCTGATGTAATGACCTTCGGGAGCCAACGAAGAACGGTGGCTTACTACTCCAGGGGGGAATGACAAGCAAGGTGTTTTGAAGCAAGGTGTTTCTTCCCTCCTTGGGGACAAGCGTGCCCACAGTTAGGACCCCTGACTGGTCCAGACCCATGAAGTTCTACCCTTCCTTACAGGGTTTACCATACCCCTAAGTGTGCTACGTGTGTGTGTGTGTGTCTCACTTCTCTCCCAGTCGTGGCTCCCGGAGACCGGGCTTTGCTGACGTCGGACCGAAGGTCCTAATCAGGTACTAGTACCACTCCTATGGCGCCCAATTTCTGTGCTGGCGCCTATCCTTGGGGGAAGACGGCAAAAGCCCTACCTACTAGAGGGGAGCGGTGGTCATGTGTGCTAGGGGCATACAAAACGCCCATTTTTCTAAAGGCCAAAAGCTAACGCACTCCCCTGCCCACGTGATAAACCACGCGGGACAGGAGACACCACTACACTACACTCACTAACGCCAGCACCAGCCTTCGAAGGCAGGATGAGCACTCATCACTTGCACTCATCGCCTGCCAGGCTTGCTGACCCTAACCCCTACACATGCTACTTGGGGTTGCTGTCAAAGAGGTCTCGGGCCCTATTGACCCCCCTGTGAAAGAGCAAGAGAACACAGTGCTACTAAGCAACTGTGGCCTAACAGGGACGCCACTACGCGTTTCCCTGTCCGGGCTTGGAGGGAGAGAGTGCCCAGTTTGCGTGCACAGCGTGTATGTCGAAGATATCGGACTGCACTTGCCACTCACGGCTGAGTTGCAGTTTGTTGATTGTGTAATCAGCGCCCGTTTTAGCATGCACAGAAAAATTCAAAGTCGCCGAAGGCAGCTGCAGCTGCACCGGTCACCCTGACCTGCCCACCTGTAAAACAAACGCTGATGGACGTGGCAACTGGCGGAGGAACCAAGACAGCATCCACGTATTATACGAGTCTCAGGCTGCCCTCTAATACATTGTCCACTTACCAGGGTGCAAGCAAGCAAGGTTAAGGAATTCCAGCCGTTCTCTTAAAGAACGTAGGGTGGAGTCCCTGGGTAACCTAAACAAGATTTTTACCGTGCGCAACACGCGTGGCCTACCCTTTAATGCGCCATATGCATGCACAGGTATACACAGGGTTTTCTTTCCTCCTAATCATAACCATTACAACCAATCACAGCTTGACTCAACCAAGAGCAGAGCTCCTCCTGGGCGTACCTACCTTACTCCCCACGCATCATGTGAAGGCCGAAGGTAACACGAGCGCAAAACAACCCTAAGCGCTTAAACAATCCTACAACAAATTATAAACAACCCTAAGCGATTAATGCAATGTGTGTCATGCACGCTCTTCTTACTTTGTTCCCTGCAGAAAGAGGAGAGGGAATGGCGCACTGCACAGCGCAAAACAAGCCTGAGCGTTTTAAGCAACCCTATTTTAGCGCTACGGCAGCACGAACACGAGCAAGCACTTTCTTTTCTTACCTGTGAAGAGAGGACAAGGATGGATTGGGGGACAGGGAAAGCGACACAGCGTGTTGATGCCTGAATTAGGCACATGCATCGCGAGCACAGCGCATACTCTAACCCTACCTGCGCGCTGTGTGCTCCATTCGCTTCGCATACCTTTCATTTCTGTTTTGACCTGTGCAGAGCAAAGGAGGTGAGCACCCGAACCCCGAACGAACACAGCGGTGACAACCCTAAAGTTTGAACGAAGCAACAAACACGAACGCAATGCATGCGTGTGAAATGACACTGACATACCTGAGAGGTGGGTTGTCCACCTGCTCTGTGATGGGGGTTCATTTTCAATACTTTTTCCTGAAGTTTATAAAATATTTGATGCAACTGTGCAAAAATTTCCTTTAGAACTTTAAAAACTGCGGCTCATACCTTCTTTTTCTAGAGCCGTTTACGCTTGCCTAACTCTTTTTCTGTAGTCCGCTTCTGTTGCGCTCATCTGCGACCTTAGGTTTTAGTCTAAAAAATACGATTTCTTACGTCGATTGGTCCATTAAAATGCTACACCTTTCGCTAAACCACAGGACTCACCCCCTGTAGGTTCCATTTTCCATTCTTTTCAGCTTCTGGAGATTTGTGTCCTCCATTGGGAGTATTGCTCCGGCCTCGCCCTTGGTCAGGACGTTTACTAAAACGCTGTTTATGCAGCGATGCCCGTCTGCATTAGAGCGTTACACTGTACCCTAGTGGGCAAGCATGTGTGCCCTAGGGAGGGAGTCCTGGGTTCAAACCCCACTACCTCCGATTTTTACCCATGTTTTCGTCGCACGCTGGCGACTTTTGAGGAATGCCCTATCGAAAGGAAATCATTCACGGTACATTACACTGTTTTTTCAAGGGTACCTACAGTGTGATAGGCTTCTATGAACTGATGGGAATGTTTTTCATTGGTTTAATGCATTTTCTGAGGTAATTTTGGGAATATTTGAGCATTTTTCCTCGGTCCTACTAGCTTGATCAACTAGTACTCCAGGGGGGAGTAAGAAAAAGTCACTGCCATGTCTTTCTTGGAGGGCCTGATCGAGGCCAAGCTCCCCTTAAAACCCTTTTGTTGATGCCAAGACTTACTTAAGTATTTTTATCTCTCTTTTGAAGCTTAAAGTACACTTTCTCAAGGTAACTAGGGTTATAACCCTAGCCCCCCATGAAGTTCACCCCTACCACTCAACTGAGCGGAGGTACCTTCCTTCATGGAGAATATACCGAAAAGAAATAGGCATTTCATGCCTAAGGCCTTGGAGGTTAAGCCTAGTGGTCCCCCATCCCAAGGGCCCTGTACTCAATTGTTTCCACCACTTATTGTGGTTCTACGTTTTAACTGTTTCTGAATTCAGTTGCTTGGCCAAGTCATATTCTGTGTCTGGCCTAACTCCTTTGCCCCATATTCCTAACCAACACCATTGCACCCAAAAGAGTGCACATACAGTGCTTGATGCTTTCGCGGCCGGGTAGGCCCAACGACTGAGGCAATCGGCCACAGTGTTGTCCTTTCCGGGCACATACACTATGCTCAAGTAAAACTTGGCTAGCGTCTCGTGCCATCGGGCGCGTCAGACTGCCGGACTCAATGGGGTGGCAACGTGCTCGTTGTACTAAAGCTGGTTCAAATCCCATTTGGCTGCATCTCTATCCTACACTTCAACGATTTCATCGATTTCAGGGATTTCGGATGTAATTTCAGAAAAATAACTAATGACATTATTTGTAAGCCACAGGATGGAGGATTTAACATTTCTCTTTCAGACCAGGCCAGCACTGTGTGCGCGCGCCCTTCTCGTTCTCCTCTTGGCGTGGGCGTGCTCTGTGTTTTTTAAATGCGGGCCGATCATCTGAAAATTGTTCCCAACGGGTGCTAATAGTGTGAGTTCTATCCGGGTGCTCGAATTGAAGCAAATCGGAAGCTAGGGTAACTCCAGTGGATGATAGAAGGCCCGGTACTGCGATCTGGCTAAACCGTGGTGTGGTGCCTCCGCCCACATCGGCTGTTGCCCTTGTGGGGACTGTTGTACGTTAATGGGCACATCTGCTTCGGCAGTGCCAGGCCTACGTCCATGAGGGATCACAAGTCCCTTGAAGCTGGTGGAGCCCTAGTGGAAGTGAAGTGGAAGTGGATGTGGCTGAGGTAGGCGCACCGGAAGGGAAGAAGGTAACTCAGTCGTTGCTCCGCAAGGCAAAGCAATTCCTCATTCCTTGGCTTATCATTTGTTTGCTTTGCATGTGTCATGACAACTTGATCTTCCATGAAATCAAAGAGGGTCAATCCTTGGTGATGGTGTGTGTTGAACATGTTGTGTGCACGTGCAATGGGTGAACATGCTAAAGGTGGAGAATTGCACTTATGCCCTGGTTGCTAACCTCTCGTTTGCCATCTTAATCCGGTGACCTTCCGTGAATTCATATCATTGGTCAAACCTGGTTTGTGATCAACTATCTTTCTCTTGGCAGCAAGCAGTAGAGCATGAGTTCACTGAATTTGGCAAAAGGATATCGGGACAATCGTCGGTCAAGGTTTGGGATTCGCACTCCAAGTGCATGAATGCTCTCCTGTGTCATGGCTAGGTGAAACTCTCTCACCATATTTGTGGTCTCGGGATCCGATTGGTTAGGTGCTCTCTCCTGGACCATGGAGTGGTTAGGTTCACTCTCCGGGCATGGATTGGGGCGGGACCTTCTCTCTCAGGGCCATGAGGGGGGCGGGACCATCTCTCTTCGAGGCAGGACTACTTCTCTTCGGGATGGGACAATCTCACATGGATGTGCTCTCATTGGACCCGGGATATCTCTCTTTGTGCATCCACTCTGTGGGCCAGGTCTAGGTCTCTACATGTGACCTGGGGCATCTGCTTATCCAATCTTCTTACCCAATATCTCTCCAAGTAGCATGCATTGGATTCGTTCGGTGTCACACGAACATGCAAATAGGCAATATTGATGTCAAATGTCCATGTGTGGATGGTTTCGAATGCACATGACGATTGTGGCTGCCTATGCCATGGGGTCCGAAGCAATTAGGCACCAAGTGATGGGACCGAGTGGCATGTCTAAGGATGTGAGGGCATGAGACATATGCTGTTTGATGGCTTTTCTACTCATTTCTTTGGTTCGCGAGACTCTAACTGTGGGGAGCCCGGCAATTGGTATGTAGTATACGCTAAACATGTGAGGTTTGGTGGGGTGGCCCTTCTGGATGTCTTCTTTGCAAGCAGCAAGTAAACCAGCCAAACGTATTCCCTTGCTGGCCATTGTGTAATGTATTGCTGAGTGACGGGCACCCGGCGTCCGGTGTAAACTACCGAGGCATGGCCATCATGACGATATATAGATCACACATGCCAGGGGTCAGGTAGTGTTTGGCATTGCCGTGAGGTCACTCTTTTTACTCATATTTAGTGATTCTCATTGCAAGTTCTCCATACGTGCACATTGGTGACTCACCAGGGTGGGCAAGTCATGTATGTGGCCATGCCGTACTTTGTGTTCATGGAGGCCATGGTGTCATGGTTGATCAACGGTGAGAACATTTCTTATGTCTGGAACCCATGTTGTACTCCATTTACTCCATTTTACAGTCTTGTGGGCAAGGGTGAGGATGGGCCATGTGTGCCCAAGCTTCGTGAGGAACTGAATGATGCCATTGTGTATTATATGCTTTTCTTTGTGTGTTGCCGTACATCTAATGGACCGTATCGAAGCATTGTGTCATGCATGATCTTCTGTGAACCAATGAGTCTTCTCAAGCCGTTGTATCGGGATTGTGTGGGCATGTCGTGATACGTCCAAAACGGAACGCATAGTTCGAGTGTGCATGGACTATAAATCCATTCTTGGAGTAGGTATGCTACATCGTTTTCGATAATCGCATATCTTCTTCCAGGGCTTCATCTCCATTCCGACATCTCAACTCATTTCCCCAATTGCGTCATTATTTGATCCCCTCTCCATGACTTTCATGTATTGCTGGACCCAAGTGCCTCCTTCCTCAACACTTCCCTCAATTTGAATTGGTGAACGACGTAATTGGATTTCGTTGCCATGGGGTTGCCAAGGGGTGTGTTTGTCAGATATTTTTGGAATTCGGAAATTCATGATTGGTAAGCATGGAAGCATTGGTAAGATCGACGACTATGGGTGTCACGGGGAAGAAGGTCGGAAGATGGAGAATGGGCGGTAGAGCCCGCACAATGGCAGGGGCCGGTCCTACGGACCTTCGCTAATCATCAACTCTGCAGACTTTGATGACCGGTGCACAGAACAATGGGTTACAAATCAATATGCACAGACCACTTGCGCAAAGCGCAGACTATGGCATACGTCCCCTTTTTCCTTGCAGTCCAAGTGCGGTGTTGCCCCTCCGCCAAACCTCTACTTCAAAAAGCCAATGGGACATGGGAACCATCCTCTCCGAACTGCTCCAGGACCGCTCCCACGGCATAATTCGATGCATCCGTGCGGAGCACAAATCTCTTGTCGGGATTGATAAGGAGTACTCCCAACTTTCCCAGGAGAGTTCTCTTGAGCGTCTGGAGTGCTTCTCCTGCCTCCAATGTCCAAGAGAGCCTTTTCCTGCTACCCATGCGCCCATCTAACCTCCCAACCTGCAGCATCTTGTGCAACGGTCCGGAGAGTTTGGCATACATTCGTACTTAACTCGAATAACAATTGCAGAATCCAATGAACGACCGTAGTTCGCTGATGGTGGCGGGTCGCCCCCAATGGTTCAAGGCAGCGAACTAGCCCGAGACCGGCCTGAGTTGCGCATGACCAACCACGTGTCCCGCGAACTGGACCTCCTTCACGAATAATGATGCCTTCGTCGGCTTGCATACCATTTGGTGGCGATCTGGGGCGTCCAGCACTTGTCTCAAGTCTTTGTCGTGGGCTTTGATCAATTCATCCTGCAATATGTCATCCGTACCAGACCGGATAATGATGTCTTCCACGAAGGGGTCGGTGCAAACCCCCACAGGTCCCAGCAGACCCTCCATCGTGCGTTGGAATGCCCCGTTGCCATTCTTGGCTCCCATCGGCACCACTTTCCATTGGATGGGGCCGAGTGGCGTACTCATTGCCGTACACCTTCTGGAGTCCTCATGCATCGGCATCTTGTGGTAACCTTGTTTGAGGTCTAACACCATGAAAATGCGCTTTTGGGCCTGGTTTTGCAGGATAGTGTCAATTAAGGGAAGAGAGTACGAGTCATGCTCGGTTTGCTCATTCAACCCTCGATAATCAACAGCTAACCGCCATTTGCCCTTGTCCTTCTTCGGCACAAAAAATGCTGGGCTTGCCCACTCACTGTGAGAAGGTTCTATCCAGCCGCGCTCGATGAATTCCTTCAACAGCGTTTTCACGGCCTCTGCCCGCGCACCTTGAAACTGATATTCTCGATGTGCATATACTTTGGGGTTCGGCTTCAATTTAATCCGTGCGGTGCCAAACCGACCTCGATCTGGTGGATTCTTGTTGGCTACACCGCTGAACAACCGTGGATAATCCTTCACTAATCTTTCTTGCAGCTCATCCACTCTCAGATTTTCCCTGGCCTTTTGGGCCGCAGCTATCAGCACGGCCACCACTGACCGAATGGCCGTATAGCTTTCCTCCAGATCGCCCTCCGAAATTTCCTCATCCGTCATACCCTCTTCAACATCGTGGGTCTGCAGCCCCGCCGATGATGTTCTGAATTTTTGGCTATTGAATGGGGTGCAGGGCTTCGATCCGATACCCAAGAGTGGGAAATTCGACGTGGGCGGGTTGGAACCCAAAGGCTCATCTTGATCGGTCATGTGGTCCATCACCCTCGCCACGAACTCATTCTTGGTGAATTTCCCCGTAATCAAATTTTGATTGTCCCACCAATGAGGACATTTGACCTGGCTTCTTGCCCGCTTGGCTGCCACATGGTCATGCATGCATTCCTTAATGTAGTGAACAACACCATCAATCTCGTCAAACGCCAAGGTCTTGAATTCCATTTTTGGGGTCGTTGCTCTCCTCGAACATGACCCCCATGGGCAAGGCTTGTATCCTCCAGATCAAGGCCTCATCGCCGGTGGGCTGGCTTTGTGCACCGCCCACATAATATGCGTGGGTTGACCATGCCTGTCCCTGTGACGGCAAAGAGGTTCCCGTAGCGTCCATAAATATCTCCTCATCCGGTGCAAACACAAATTCGTACAAGGCGATGGTATTGATCTTGGATCTTAGTACTTCGCCCCGGGTGTCCCCTGAGCCGAGTCCAGTTAGCACGAAGACTCCTTTAACTCCATCGGCGAAAATTTTGGTCACGATCCGTTCCGAATCCCGTTGGGCTCCGTGTACATACAGATGGCCCAACCTTTCTGCGCCCCACTGTTTGCTCCACGCCGAGGCACCCTTGTGCCAGTACCTGGGGCATTCTTGCAATTTGGACACCTCTTTTGACTCGGAAACATCCACCGACAGTGTATCCATACCGAAGGCTTCCATCAAGCCACATTAAGCGTCCCGGGATAAACCATACTCCTGAGGGTGCTCCCCATTGCCAACCTTGGACTTACCTGCCGCTGCTTTCATCGCAGGAATAAGTTTCTCTTCTTCCTCTCCGGTCCACTGGGATCCACCATGGGCATAATGGGTCAATAGCCATGAAAGCCTCTCATTTGCCTCACAAATGAGTGTGGCACGATGTAGCAATGCTCCGGCTGAATTGCTGACCATGAAATCATCGCCCACTATGATGTCCCGATCGGAAAGATTGGCCTCGTAGAATTTTCCATGGAGCATCAAGCGTTTTGCTTGGTCAGGTCGATCCAATCGGTCATGCTCACCGAGATTCCAGGCCAAGTTTGACTTCACGGGCTCCTCCACTCATGATCCCGCCGTTTGCGACGTTGACGCGCACTGGTTGGTCACTGCTCTTCAGACATGTGTCCAGAAAAAGTCCATTCCGCACCAAGCTTACCTGACCCCAGTATCCAGCAAGACATCCGCGATCACTTCTTTCCGTCCACACATTGCCCGCACCTTCAAGTGGAATTGCCGCTCATCGCCATGTGGTGTACGGACGACTCTCAGGGCATGCAACTCTAGCACAGACGAGTGCAAACGGACTTCCAGCCTGTGATCACATATCTCATAGACTTTGGGTTGGTTCTGCCCATCCACGGGACTCTCGTAGATCTCTCCACCCTTCTTGTCCAAGCTGCCACTATCCACTTGTACGTCCCTCCGCAGGGCGTCCCATGGATTAGCACTGGCTGAATTCAAGGGCTTTGGTTCCTTCGGAACCTTCTTCGGCACCATAGATGCCTTCTTCGATTAGATTCCACTAAATTTTGGAGGAGAGTCCTCCGGCATCCCACTCCCGTGCGGGATTCTGTAACTTCGGTTGGCCGCAGCCTGGTCTTGCTGCCAATCACCCGGCCATGGGGCACTTCTCTCGTTGTGCAAGGCCTTGAGTGGCTCCATGCCCCGCATTAACGAATCTGCCACTTCCTCCATGTCCTTGTCCTCCCGAGCGTCGACCAGCACTTTGCCCCCGCTTCCAAGCCTCTATACGCTTCTCTTTGGGCACCTTCTCGCGCTGGGCTGGGAAGTAAGCCTTCTTATCCTCGGCATAGATCTTGCAGTCCTTTGATCGTGTTTGTGTGGGAGATTCTTCCCATAACAGACCCAGCAACTGTCTTTTTCCGCCTGTATTCCTTGAAGGAGAGCGGCGGATTGCCGGTCCTCTGCGACGGTCTCCCCATTCCTCCAGGGGGGGGTGCTCTCCTCCACTTTGACTTGTCTTGCCCATGCTGCTTCGTGTTGTGCGCCAAAAACTCAAAGATATGCGCTTCGTAATGATCCTTCCGGGTCATACTTTCACCCCCGGACGACCTTCGGCCGTCCTCTGAGTTCCTGCCGTGATCTTTTTGGATTTCTGGGTGGCTTAGATCCTCGCGGCGATCATGGTTCCCATGATTGTGATGCTCTTTGATGTGCGCTTCGTTTCTGGAGGTCAACTTCAGTTCCACGCTCACGTACTGGGTGATCGAGTCAAGGCTCATTCGCGCGGGTATCATCTGCAGCTTCACCCACGTCCACCCGCGGTCTCGCCAATCAATTCCACGTACACGGAGTTCTTGAGCGAGATCATCCGCTCTGGCGCTCCGAGGTTCCTTCGGAAATATTCTGTTATTCTCGGGTGCTGTTCCTCCGGCGACATGATACCTACTGCCATACACTTACTGGCCTGCTTCCTCTCCTCGTCTTGCACCCACTTCTGCCAATAGGCAGGAAGGAAATCCCGCAAAGGTTGGCGTATCTCACCCAATTCCGACCAATCCTCGACTTGCTTTAGAAGTCGGCGGTACTTTCGAAGATATCTCCTCCACTCCCTCAACCGCAACTCCCCACGTTCCAAGTTGAGTGGCATTGCCCAGAAGTCGTGGAGCTTTTGGTTGGGATCATCCACCCCTTCTTCCTGCTCCAACCAGTCCAAACACTGCTCCTCCGTACGGATCCTCTTCTCCCGAATTGCGTCACGCAAGTCCGCCTTCCACTCTGGGGCCAAACGGTGTGGGAAAGTACGACATGCCCACTTGTCTAGGGCATCGGATCCAAACCGCATCTCACCCACAACTTCCTCGTCAAAATTTCCCCAATCTAAGATGAGGTCGTCCAAATTGGCGGGGTTGACGTCGTAATGGGGTATTTTCACAGCCCGGAAGTCTCCGATGCGTACAGCGTCTCCAACATCTGTAGCAATGACGCCCCCAAGTTAGATACCTCCACCACCCCCATTGCCTTGGGACTGGGAGTAGACTCCTCGGATCTCCATGTCTTCTTGCTGTCCAGATTTGGTTTCTTCCATGCTCGGACCGACCATGGTGCATATGCTCGACGGCGGATCTTGCACCCATGATTCCTAACTTGATCCTCCACGTATTTGCGAATCCATTTCAGCTACCCGGGGCTCATACGCTGCACGGGCATCCAATGTCCTTGCGGCTGGCAGGCTGCTCCTGTCGATCTTAACTGTCTCTTCACGGGTTCCACGCTTGGGCGTACCAATCCCCGAGACTTTTTCCGGCGTCTTCTCCCCCAACACAACGCTGGTGGAGAATAGCGGGATGTGCCTGAATAATGAGGGGTCAACCTGTGGCGGACCGTACGGCGCCGGCTCCATGTTACCCTCCATGGGCGCCACTCCTTCTGTGGCTGTCCTCAAGGTCGTCAGCCGCCTCACCAAAGAGTCCGGGGCAGGATCCGACGGTAGATCGGGACCTGGTGCTGGGACTTCTGCGCGCCACTCCAACTCCCTTATCCTGTCCTCGACGGTCTCCAAGTACTTGATCATTTTGTCCATCATCCCTTGCTGCTGTACCAGCATTGTCCCCGGCTCAGCCTCGTAGTCCTCTTGATGTGATTGGATACACTTCATATGCTTGTTGAAGATGGCCTGATGCTCAAGAATTCCATCGATGGCGTCGTCCAACTTGTCGTTCTTTTGAATAAGGGCATTTTTGCCCGCACGGAGACAACTTCCGATGAGGAAGTCCGCATGTCCGCAATGACAGTGATCTTCACGTGCCCCGTCCCCGCACGCCACTTCCTTGGCGTCCTCGTGTGGATGTTGACAACCTCCTTCTCGGTCCCAGCCATCCTGCGGCGGATCTCCGGAGGTCCCCGCTCCTCTCCCCTGCCCATCACGGTGTCGTCCGTCCCGTAACCGTCCATCCTTCCTGCGTCCGTTCCCATCATACCGAACTCGGTATGCCTTGGGACTCTTGTTGTTGCCGACCTTCGCAGTAACTCTTTCCGTTCTGCATCATGAGCAAGTTCAGGATTTTGGGCGGTATGTGATCGCCCCGCTGGGAAATCAGGCTCTGCACCGGCACCATCCAAAGGGTAACAGGTATGATATCCCTCGGAGTCTGACGGAGCACTCAACATCCGGCGGACAGGGCTCAGCTTTGTTTACATTGCCGATTCCTCATCCTTCTTAGAAGGTTTTGGCAAACCGCGTTGTCGGTAGTGCCCGGCCTTTGAGCCATTGCTGCAGCTCCTGACCTCCTCGTTAGATTCTTCCACGGGTACGCGGAGATGACATCGTTTACAACATGTTCATTCACAAAAGGTGACGATCTGCTCCATGTCAGTACCCATTCTTCTTTCCGAATATCTTCTTTCTTCTCGGGCTTGAACCGACCCCCCCTGCCCCCAACGCGAGCCGTCACCACGGAGGCGGCCACACAACACGGCCCCATCCAAACCCTCGTCTACATCCCCATCTCCAGGCGGCCCATCATCCACGCCCTAAAAAACCACCACCGCCGTGAACCAAACCGACCCGGGGACGTGGGACCGCTGGACCGCGGTCACGGCCAAGCCTGGCCCCACACCCGCCGCCACTATCCACCAAGCCGTGCAGCCCCAAGGGGTGCAAACCATGCCCTGCCCCCACGCCCCACAGGACGCCAGAGGATCCTTGGGGCGTACCAACGGCACCACCACCACTACCAGCCCGACCACCACCACCGCCAGCAGCGCCCCCGCCACCACCACCACCACCACCACCACCACCACCACCCCCAACACTACCCCCACCACCACTACTACCACTGCCCACCACCCTACCCCGCCGGGCCACAACCCCCCATGCACGAACAGCACCAGCACATGGGATGGCCGCACCACCCACCAGGCGCTCAAACCCACTACCCCACCAGGGACCGCCCCCCCCCCCCCCTACCAGGAAGCGTATCTGCCTCGCCACCACGTCCACGGCAAAGGGGTGCCCCAAGCCCACCCCTACCCAGGACAACGACCCCACCAACCACTGGACCCGTACCATCTGCCGCCACCGCCGCCGCATTCACCTCACCCGGCGCAACACCTCTACGCGGCAGATCCATGGGGGCTGGGGAACTTCCCCCCCCCCCAGTACCCGGTGGCACCACACGGGGCCCCCAAGGCCCCAGCGACGCCTCCCGAGTGGTTCGACTTGCCCCTTCACGGGGCCCGATCCCGCAGACGGCAGCACTCCCGTTCCCCCCCAGCAAGACGCCCCCACCCACAGCTCTCCCGCTCCCGGCACCGCCACCGCACCTCACCCGCTCACTCGCACCGATCTCCCTCCTCGAGGCGCTGCCACGACTCCCCAGGGCCCCGCTCCCGCCGGTCCTGCTCCCCCGAGCGCCACCACGCGCGCCACTGCCGTCCCATGTCCGCGTCCCCCTCTCCCCACGAGCGGCACTGCGCTTCCGTGCCCTGCGCCACCGATACGCATCCTCTACCCCCAGCACCGCAACCGCCGCTCGAGGACCTCGAGCTCGGAGCCCTCCCCCCCCCTGGCCCCCGCCCACCTCGCCTGGTGGTCTGCCCCCGCCCTGCGGGAGCTCCGCCGCTGGATGAAGTGGGCCGGGGGAACGGGAGGACGTGAAGGGCGTCACTCCTTCCACACTTTCGAGGAAATCCTCACCCGCACCCCCGTCAACCCCGACGACCCCGCCCTTGACGCCGCCAGGCCGCAGAGGGCATGGAAAGCCCTCCCCCGGGACGCGGTCCAGGGCGTCCGCCGCCCCTACAGCCCCGAAACCCTCCGCCGGTGGCTCCAGACCACCCACCCCCAGGCATGGGCCATCGACGCCCCACAGACCTCGTCACCACCCCACCACCAGCACACCGGAAAGGGAAAGGGCAAAGGGAATGCCCGCCGCAAGGGGGCGAGGAGAGGCCCAAGTTAACAGACAGGCACCCACAGAGACGGGGCACCGGGGGCAACACAACATGGGGGCAAAGGGCCACCGGAGTACCACCAACACTGGGAAAAGGAAAGACCAGGGGCCACGGCACTGGGGGAGAGGGCGCGACGACGGGCACCAGGACGCACACCACAAAGGAGAGGTGCACCACACCGGAGGGACCGACACCGCCCCACCCCCCCACCCAGTCGACACCGCGGGACCCCCATGGGACACGGCTACACCGAGGCACAAGGCGGACGGACCCGGAGGCACACGCCCGCGAAGACGCGCCGCCGCAGCCAAAACCTGACACCGCACGAACCACACTGGGTCACGCCCACCGACCACCAGTCCCCGCACAGGGGGAGGGGAATATATTCACACAGGCAGAGGGGGATACACCCACACAGGGGGCCGCCGAGAGCACCACAAAACTCACCACCGCACCCTAACTGCCAGGCGACGACCTCAGCCACAGCAAGGGCCACCACACAGACGCAACGGCACACACACTCGAGGGGGAAGGGGACATGGCCGCGAAACCAAGGATGGGGGACGACACGGAGGCAGAGGGACGGGATGGGATGGGACCCAACGCAGCCGAGGGGACCACGCCACCCCACCCCACAGAACCCGGCACACCCCTTAGGTCAGGGACCCGGAGAGGACACGGGACAGAGGCACATCCCCCAAGGGACGGCAACCCCGCGGACACCCGCCTGACCTACCAGAAGGAACGGCACACCCAGACCCCTGCAACACAGACATAGCGAGCCGCACCATGCCAAACCACGCCCCCCGGCCACCAGCCAGCCACATAAGTTGAGGCTGCGTCCAACACAACAAAGCCACCAGTCTAACCAGCGCCGACGCCGCCCCACGCCGGACCGGAGGTACGATGGACCCACCATACACCACGGCGCAGCAAACACGTCACAACAGGACGCAGCACAGCACACCGCAGCACAGCACACTTCCGTCCAGCGCAACGCGACAAGGCACCCCACGACACAACACAGCACAGCACGACACAGCGTGGCACGCCACAGCATGGCGAAATCCGCCACGCTACAGCAAGACACACCACGGCAAGACACGGCACGGCACGGCACCGCAGAGCAGGGCGCACCACAGCACAGCGCAGAACAGCGCGGCGCAACAAGGCAAAGCACAGCACAACACAGCACGGCACACCAAAGCACATCACAACACCAAGGCAAGGGACACTAACCATAGGTCTAACCAGATGAAGCCGCCTCACAGCCCAGAAAGGAAAGAAACACGCCCAAAGCCATGGGACAACACCACGCCAGCCCACCACGCACGGGCTAGAGGCCACCACACGCCCGTCGGTACAACCCCCCCCCGAAAGCCAGCAGCAGCCGGCTGCACAAACCGCCACCGCAAAGTTAAACCGGCCACCACAAAACCGACACCGCAGGGGCGGGAAACACGGGACAACCCCATCCCCGCAGCCCATGACCCCCCGAATCCGGCTGGCGCAACCGCCCAGCCGGCAGAACCAGAGCCTAATCTGACAGGACAGGCCACCAGCCCATACGTGTACATTAACTACACGACGCACGGAACCGGGGCACGGCCCGCGGCCACCAACAACGCCAACAGCGACCCAGTTGCCAACACCGTTTGCCGACCAGTGCGTGCACCAGCCCAGAGAAGGCAGAGGGAGGAACAGGCAAACCCTCCCCCTAAAAAAAACACAGAAGGGAGGAAGCCCCACCTACTCACGAGCGCACAGGCGCCCGCCAACGGGAGAGAAGGAAAGCGGGGGGGACAGTCGCACAACCGCGAAGCCACGCACCCACTCCACCCAGGCGGGCAACCCCCCAGCCAGGGAACACCAAAGGCCACACCCACAGGAACCGCCGATAGGACACCAGGGGACCACCCCGCCCAGCCCAATAGACGCCCAGCCAGAACACGCGGCACACCACGACCGCACAGCTGCCGCAGGGCCGGGAAAAAAGACAGCCCGGACACGCCGGCGCACACCCCCGCCAGAGAAGTGGCAGGCTACAGGCCACATCGACACGGACACAGCAAAAAAAAAAATTAAAAGAAACCCAAACGAGGGGGGGAGGGGGAGCGGGGACCAAGGGGGCCAAGACCGGAACAGGCGACGGCGACCACCACGAAGCCACAACACAACAGGGCCGAGAACCACAACCACCGACCCCCCCCCCCCCCCCGCAATCAGGAAGGCCGAGAAAAAACACCAAAAACAGGGAGGGGGCGGGGGAAACCCCGCCCACGGCGACCCCCACACGGCCCGTCACCGCAGGCCGCCCCACGCGGGAGTGTCGGGATACGAGCGGTGCTCGCGCAAGAGGACACACGCCCCAACACCCCCAGCCAGGAAATAGCAGGGTGCAGGAAAACCCCAAACCCGAACACACGCACCGCAAACCCCAGCCAAAATTGGCGGGGCGAAGCCAAAACCCGTACCCAAACGCACACGCCCTAGACCCCAGCCAGAAATCGCGGGGTTACCGCGAAACCAGGAGTGGCGGGGCAAAGCCGAAACCCGTACCCAAACATACACAGCCGAAACCGCAGCCAGGAAAGGCGGGGTTACCCTGAAACCCAGACCCGAGCACAAGCACCACACAACGGTAGGAAACCAAGTGTCCATAGCCGGGGCACTGGGGCAGCCCGTGCCATGCAGGTGACCCGGCCAAAGGTGACCCGGAGTCCGGGGGTAAGGCTGCATTCTAAGGCCTGCGCTGCTTTGGTACTCGAGGCTGAGCGTGCGACACCTAAGCACCTTGTAACCCCAGTACCAAGAACATGCATGCATGCCTTGGAAACGGGATATGCCAGCAAGTTCGGTGAACCACTAGGGTTCCGCCCAAACGACGAGACCTGCGCAAGCACGGGGCACACCCTCAGGGCGTGACAAGCACGTCACTCTGGCGGCGATCAGCCCTCCCAATAATGCCCGGGGCCGCTTAGTTGGGGGCCACCAGTCCGGTTTAGCGGGATGTAAGCCGTTTCCCCTTTTCAAGCGCGGAGCTCCTTCCTGTTTATCACAGCGGGAACGCCAGCGTGAACCATGGGGCGCCTCTCCACAACCGAGTGCACCTACCTATGTCGGCAATGACAGTGATCATAACGCGGCCCGTCCCCGCACGCCAGTTACTTGGCGTCCTCGTCCGGATGTTGACCACCTCCTTCTCGGTCCCGGCCATCCCGCGGCGGATCTCCCGGAGCTCCCCGCTCCTCTCCTCTGCCCATCACGGTGTTGCCCGTCCCGTCACCGTCCATCCTTCCTGCCTGCGGTCCCATCATACCGAACTCGGTATGCCTTGGGACTCTTGTTGTTACCGACCTTCGCAGTAACTCTTCCCTTTCTGCATCATGAGCAAGTTCAGGATTTTCGGCGGTATGTGATCGCCCCGCTGGGAAATCAGGCTCTGTGCCGGCACCATCCAAAGGGTAACAGGTATGATATCGGTAAGAAAAATCACTGCCATGTCTTTCTTGGAGGGCTTGCCCCAGGCCAAGCCCACTTAAAACCCTTTTGTTGATGCTAAGACTAACTGAAGTATTTTTATCACTCTTTTGAAGCTTTAAGTACACTTTGTCAAGGTAACTAGGGTTATAACCCTAGCCCCCCATGAAGTTCACCCCTGCCACTCAACTGAGCGGAGGTATCTTCCTTCATGGAGGATATACCGAAAGAGAAATAGGCATTTCTTGCCTCAGGCCTTTGAGGTTAAGCCTAGTGGTCTCCCACGCCAAGACCCCTATACTCAATTGTTTCTATCACTTATTGTGGTTCTACGTTTTAACTGTTTCTGAATTCAGTTACTTGGCCTAGTCATAATCTGTGTCTGGCCTAACTCCTATGCCCCACATTCCTAACCAGCACCATTTCACCCTAAGGAGTGCACATAAACAGCTTGATGCTAACTTGGAGACTAGAGTCAGACCAGTTTTCACATAAAATCTTTTGTATTATCCATTTGTGATTGAATCTTTGTATTTATACCTGCTTTGTCTATCTGCAGCCCTTCTGTGTTACATTGGTTTTCAAACTATTCATTGATTTGATCCACACCCTGTTCTTGCTCAACTTGCTGCTTTGGCTTTGGGATTTCCACATCAAAACCCTGCAGGATTCCATCAAAATATCTAGGGCAGAAATCAAGGACATCTTTCCGGTAGCAGAGGCAAACCCTGAGTACCTTTCTAACCGACGCGGAGCAGAAGCACAAGAAAAGCACACTGAAAAGCACATTGAACGTGTCCACTCAACTGACCTCCCGAACCTGGCCGATCAGAAGTGTACAAGTCCAACTTGGCAGTGTAGCCCACCAAAAGAGTGAACCGCCACTCAGAGCAGCATCTGGGTCTCAGGAAGATCCAGAGCACAGAAGGGCGAATCTGAATCCGCCCAGAACAACCCCATTAACCATGGAGACCTTAGCGGCCCATGGTGAGGACAGCCTGCAAAGGCTCCGCAGGCGAGTGGAAGCCTCCATCGCCCGGTCGGCCTGTCCGGCCTCTTCTTCTACTGTTCTTGGAGGTGGTCCTGAAGAACAAGAGGACCTACGAAGGAGGATGGACGAGTTTATGCTCCACGAGGAGTACCACAAGTCCACCGTAGGGGAAGTTGGAGAAATACCTCTTGATGCCCTCGGGTCTCCGCCTCAAACTGAGATAGGTTGCTTCCTTTATTCGGGGCCATCTACAGATATGGCGGACACAGTATCACTACCGAGACGACCAAGAGTACACGAGCACCCAAGAGCATGGCATCCAGACCTGCCGACACCTTCAAGGGCTCCTGAAAAGAGTCTGGATACTCTTCACCGAGAGCCCACCTATGGGGATCTGGATTGCACGGCCAAACTTTTGGCCAGGCTTCTATCTGGATCTGAAGACACGGATGTGACGGCTCTGTCAGAGGCTGTCAAGGCAAAATTGGATATCACCGAAACCTTACCCAAGCCAGCACTACTCTCACCTTCACCCGGATTGAGCACGTTGGCTGATGATCTCAAACGATCAAGGGTGTTCAGGTTGCTACCCAAGATCACATGCCCCAGCCCTTTTCATCCTCGCGCTAGGACAGTCCCAGTTGCTGAGTTACAGGACGTGCCTGTGACTGAGACTGAGAAAAGAGGGCTGTCAGCCTTGGCACCCCTTGCCGGCGTATCTCCCCCCCCTTCAGGCCTAACCCCAGGGGGTAGGAAGATTGGCAGACCGATTGCCCAGGCGAACATCCCGCTAGAATCGCCGGAGTTCGACCCAAAAAATCTGCCCGAATGGGCAGAAGAATTTGCTGAGTTTCTTTTGCTAACTGGCCAATCCCATGTGGATGTGGCCACCAAATGCTTAATGCTGAAACGCTCATGCAAAAAGAAATTTTTGCAAAAACAGGTGAAACAGATTGTGAAAATGGGCTGAGGTACTCCAAAGGCTGAAAAAAACATTCCCAGTCTACGAGACTGACCTCAGTGTGCGCACACAGGTAGAGGATCTACCTATGCTCCCTGAGTTTTCTTCCGCTGCGCGAGTCTCTGAATACGTGTGCGACCTAGAGTATCTGCTTTCACGGATGAACGTGAGCTCCTATGGAGCCACTAAGCCCCACCTGTGGCTCATGAGTGAAATTCCCCAACATACGTGGGATGACTGCCGCGCTACCTCTGAGAGGAAAAGCCGGACCCACTCGTACGACAAACTGGTGGACCTGCTGATTGAGCTAGCTCTTGACAGGGAGAATGACTCCCACATGGAGAAATTCCTCAGGAAGCACTTGGGTCGAGGTGGTACACCTACCCCCCAGCGTGGCGAAGGGAAAGGGCCTGAAAACCCCACTAACGCCAACCAGGGAGGTGGTAAAGGAAGGGGTAACCTACGTGCCATGAATGAGGTTAAACCTGATGCAGGTACACCCCCTCTGTTCTACTGCCAGCCTGTCAAAGACAAGGGGGGACCTTGTCATGCCCCTGACTGCGACCACCGCAGTAGTTGTATGCTGCAGATGAAACGACAGCAGCACTCCAAGGATGGGAAAACTGTGACCCATCAGGATCATTTCAGGTGTACCATCACCTGTGGCTATTGTGGCAAACGTCGTCACTACGAGGACGAATGTCACATAAAGAAACGCGAGAGTGATAAACTCAAGCGGCAGGAGGCTGAACGCCAGAAGGACCAAACACCCACCAGGAACCCCCAGAATGCGGATAAAGGTGGTAAAGGAGGTGGCAAGGGGGGTGGCAACGGTCGACCCCCTAACTGCCAGAGGCGCTCATCAGCGCCTGCTGCAACTCCCCCTCCTGCCGGAGGTGATCGCAAGAAGCGCCCACAGAGGGATAACGCCACCCCTGAGGGTAATAACTCCAAGAAGAGGCGACTGGCCTGGATGGCCACGTCCCTCATGGCTGCAGGGTTGGATGTCGAATTCCCTGCTGAGGAGTGGGGGGGCGGCTCCGAAGAGGAGGACTTGGTTTCTGGATCCTCGTGAAAATCGAGGGTCAAGTTTTTCGAGCGGTGCTTGACACCGGTGCAACACTTTCTATAGTGGCCCGGCGCCTGCTAAAAACGTTCAAGAAAACTAAGACCGTGGCCATAAGAGTAGGGGATGGGCATACCATCCATTCCTTGGGGGGGATCGATGTGACTATATGCCTTGGCACCGAAACTGTGACCCAACACTGCAGAGTGTTGGACACCGACGCCTTTGACATCGTCATTGGTACCGACTTCCTACGAAGAAAACCCCAGGCAAAAATGCTCTCTCTCCAGTGTCCCTATTCTCTGCACTGCGACTTTGGCAGCCGGCTCTTCTCCGTACCTTTGGAGCTGTCAGGACGAAAAGAGTCTTGGCTGCGCTACGCATCCAAGACTAACTATCGTACTGAAAACTACCAATTGGCCCGTCACGTTCTTGAGAATGGACTAGCGGCCCGCCAGGTAACCCTGGATGAGATCCAGGTAGAATTGTTTGCGAGCCGACAACAGCACATCATGCAGTTGTACTCCTCGAAACATTTGAATAACGCTTTCCGTTTCTTCTGGAAAGCAATGGGCCTAGCGTATGCTAACCCTCCCTTCTCCCTGCTCGCGAAGGTTCTAACCGAAATCGCTTATGAGGGAGGAAGGGTTGTCATGTGCACCCCTGACTGGGGCTGCTCTGGTGAACACGCTTACTGGCGCTGTATGCTAGATCGAATGACTGTGGGAAGAGTGCAACTCCCCGCCGGTCCCTTCGATGTGCCTAAGGACTCAGACACAGCGATGCAGGCCCCTAAGTGGGCCAGTTTCTTATCCATTGTCGATGGATCTCTCAATCCTGTACCCCTGTGTGACATGGATCAGGTGCTACTGAAAGAGGTCATGGCCGAAAATCGTGGCCCGACTCTTTCTGATCTCAAAATCCGATCTCCTGAGCACCTATCTGCCACACTTACAGGGTGTGAATCTCCCGATGGCTATCTGGAACCTGCAGCTGCTAAGGAGGATGCTGACGACCAACTGTCTGAGATCGCCAGCACTATCCCTCCTGTTGATCCCAGCTGTGTTGATCTAAAGCACAGTGCCTTTCTAGCCCAGCTGTTTCTGGACGAGGTAGATCTAGAGTCAACCTCAGAACCCACTTCCCCTGTTTTGAAACCGGTGCTACACATGCAGCCTGTGCACACGGGTGAACCTGTGGCCCGGAGTCCTGATGCTCTAGCGAGGCCTGCTTCTAATAACATGCCACTGTCTGAGCATGACACTCAGGAACTCCGACGGCTGTTGTACCTGAAGGCCGAAGCTATTGAGCGCCAAGACCGGCTGCAATACCTCAGACAGACCTGGAAATCCTCCATCTGGTCTGAGGAGGACGATGATTCCCACACGCTGCCTGACCCTGAGATACCCCTAATGTATTCTTTGCACTATGGGCAGCAATGTTCCCCTGAGTGGGACGATGGTTCTGTACCTGCCGAAACTGCTGATCGGCAGAAAAAGAATGAACATGGAAAGAGCAACCTCCATGCTGAGGAGGATTTCCTGCAGAAAAACGAGAGTCTTAACCTTCACCCCCGACTGAAGAAATTGCTGCTAACCTATGAGGAGGTGTTCGGCCCCTTGCTGCCCCCCCTCTCTTGTAAAAAATTGGACCAGATGGACCTGAAGCTGAAACCTGCATTTGAAAAGACGCGAGTGAGGCGTCGTCCCTATCCCGCTCCACAGGAACAGGTTGAGGAAATCGAGCGCCAGATCCAGGAATGTATTTATGCTGGCCTCGTGGAGGAATATAAGAAGCGGGACTACCACCATCACTGCAGTCCCTGTTCCCTGGTTGCTAAACCAGGGTCGACTGCCCTACGACTGGTTGTTGACTATGGTGAGGTCAACAAGAAAGCCCAGAACCACTCAGGGAGTATTCCCAACATGAAAAATACCGTGGAGCTTATTGCCAAATGCAGGTAGAAGACCAAAATGGACAAACGCAGTGGTTTCTGGCAGGTAGACCTAACCGCCGCAGCTCAGGAGCTGCTGGCTTTTATGACCCCTAAGGGTCGTGTGTTTAAATGGAAGGTCATGCCTTTCGGGGTGGCTAAGACCCCAGCGCTCTTGCAAGAGCTAATGAACAAAATTTTGTACATACTGAGGCGCCGACCCCTAGTACAGGAGTTGATTTCTCGGGATGCAGAAATGGAGGCCCACATCGACGACGTGAGTTTGGGTACCAATACCCCAGAGGACCATGTCCTTCTCCTCCGTGAATTTACATTGTTTGTCAAGAAAACCATCCCCGAATCAAACTCGAAAAATCTGAGTTTATGAAAGAGGAGATGGAGTATTTGGGTTTCGACTTGGGTAATGGCTGGTGAGAACCAGCCGCGTCTCAGATGCAGCCCCTACAGGACATGCAGATTTGCGATGACCCTAAGAAGGGTCTACACAACTCGAGGAGTTTTGAGGGCGCCTGTAACTGCTATAGGCGTCGCATCCACAATTTTACCTACTCCTCTGCCCGCCTCACTGACCTAATCAAGAAAGCAACTGCCTGGAGGTGGACCGCCAGAGAGGAGGAGTGTTTCCAGGAGTTGAAGAAGAAAATTGCCTCCTCCAACTGCCTGGGAGTACCCCGCCCTAAGGGCGAGATAGTCCTGATCAGTAATGCCAGTGATGTAGGGGGGGATGGAACGATCTACCAATGGCAGGAGCTTAACCAAGCTGAACTAACCCACTGCCATTGTCGTACTAGTGGACTGAATCATCATGGCTCCTTAAAACATGACTATCCTACCAGTGAGTGGCTGCTGGTGCCACTGGGACACTGGAATTGAAATTGGAACGGAGCGCGTTCCAGTTACAGCACCTATGACCAGGAACTCCTGGCCGGCATGTTGATGCTTTCGTCACAATCCAGAGTCCTGGGATCTAACCCCATTGTCTGGCTCTGTGACCAGGAATCTGTGAAGTCTTTTCAGAAGGGCCCACCACCAGAGAAAGCAAACCCAAAGCGGTGGTGGACTTACCTGAGCCAGTTCAGGCTTACAGTTCATCATATCCCCGGTATAAAAAATGAACTGTCTGACTATATATCGCGCAATAACTTCGATGCGCTTATAGGTGAGAGCTCTGAGGCACTCGCCAAAGAGGCTTTCCAGCGTATGGATGTTCAGCTTAACCTGACCGTGCGCACTGCTGGAATCCTGGAGGGTTGGAGCCTAACCGACTATCAGTCAGAGTATAAAGAAATTCTCCAAACCCTCAGCACTGGTCTCGAACCCCGTGTCATTGACAGGCATCAGTGGTATAAAAACAACCAGTACCTCTTCTACAAGGACCGTATTGTCCTACCTGAGGCCCCACTTGATGGGTGCCTACAGTGGTCCCATCTCGGCTCTGGTCACACTGGCCCTAATCGCTCAGTGGACTTCCTCCGTGAGTGTTTCTACTCTAGTCTAACCCTGACTGAACTGAGGTCTCGTATGCAGACCATTGTGGATGCTTGTGGCTGTCATGCCAGCAAGCAGAGCGACAGTAGGGATAGGGGACTGATTTTCAGCTTACCCATACCCTATCGTGCTAACTCTCTTCTCTATGTGGATTTCATCCACGGTCTACCTCGCTTCGGCGGCTATGATAGTTGCCTAGTGGTCACCTGTGGCCTATCCCGCTTCACCCGTGTGTTCCCTTGCAATAAGAAAATCAGGGCCAAGCATACTGTGAAAATGTTGGTCGAACTGAAGCAGGTCACAACCCTACCCTAATATTTTACCCCTAAGGGAGCATTATATGGCCCTATATATGGGATATATGTGGGATAGGGTATATCATATTCCATTTCCTTGTTAGGAACATAGGATGTGGGATAGATAAGGCAATCTTGGATGTTTAGTAGTTATATCAATTAGTGGATGATAGGGTGGATTTTCTCATATGTGCATATCAGGTATTTCATTGGCTATGTGCACCATATCTGTTTGCAGGATACTATTCAGTCAAGACTATCGTTATGTCTTCTGTACCAAGCAATGTTGCTGCCCATGCCACTGCGACCTCTGCTCCTGACCACCCGGTCTGATTTCATGGTAGCAGAGGCGACATATTCCGTCTCTGTTGGGCGTTTGGCATCGCGGAAAGCGATCGCTTCAAGACATCGTGGACCAAATTCAAATTAAAATCTCTTCCCTGGGAGGGATAGCTGAGGGTGTCCAGGTCCCCACTCTCAGGACCCCCTCGGCCCTGACCCCATCGACCGGGCAGGGGCCGCAAAAACGGGCCAAGCCCCAAGTGGCTACAAATCCTAAGTTTCCGAAATCCCCGAATGTTCCCATCGGGGCCCCCCATCCTCGAGATCCAGCTGGTGTACCTGGGATGGTTGATGGGGAAACAGACGGCCACCCTCAGAGAGCGATAAGAGGACCACAATTGCCTATTATGGGCTCGGGAACCGTTAGTAGCACCGAGAATCGGGCAGTAATCTACTCATCTACTGGGGTGATCGAGCGTATGAACGCTGCACCCTCACCAACTGCCGGCTGGGGTACGATGGCTTCGCCAAAGGGGCCTATCGTGGTCGACTCTGGCACTCCTCTGTGGCTGAAGGGGTTGCCAGAGCCTCAGGTCAGAAAACACCTGTTTGCGGCAGGGCCCATCAGCCCCATTGTTGACCAACTCGACGCTGAAAACCGTCGAGTCCTCACGCTCGCCTGATCCCCATGGCCATCTGGGTCCGGCTCGAGAGGCCTTGGCCCTGATCCAGCAAGCCCTTTCCGGGACTAGGCAGAACCCCACTATCATGGAATCGTCGCCCACTCCAATGAGTGGCTCGCGGCGGTTTCCCTCCCTGGTGGAGGAATCCCCTGCCTTGGGAGCGTATCCCAATCCCCCAAGCGGATCCAGGCTGAATCCTACGATCATCGAGGAATAACCCACGCAAATCGAGGAGGATGAGTGTGACCAGTGGTTCCCCCTGGCGGTGGAACAGGGGAACGACGATGAGGAGGAGGAGATTGGAGTGTTGGAATGTCATGAAATCCATCATTCCCCTATTTCCGTTGCCTCGTCACCTGCCCCTCCTGAACCTATGTCAGTGACCAGGGATCACCCCATGCTTGTGGAAGAATCCCCGGCTCCCCACTACACCACGGTCGAGGACTCTCCGGCCCCTGAGTTCATTGTTGTGGAAGCCCCCGCATAAAGGGAGGCCCCCAGCGGCGTTGCATGGCGCCCCGGCCCCGAGACCGCCGGAGACAAACCTGGGTCACCTTGGTCACAGCGTGAGGCGGGCTGCAACCTCCGCTATACAAATCAACCCAGCCCCCACGTGGATAAGACCCGTTCTGGTTGTATCGATCCCGCTGCGGCGCGCCTCGCGAGGCTGCCCTGCAGCGGGGCAACAGAGATGATGCAGAGGCATTCGATCGTGAGTTGGTACAGCCTTGGCTGTCGGCCATGGGGTGCGCTCCACCTCTGGCCATGGATCCGAGATCGCCCCCCGCCGGAGTCCACCTCCGGCGGGTTACGAGACGCGGCCCGTGCATGCATATGCACGGGCGTTTGGAGAGCTTCGGTTCTCCGTGGTTTGAGGCAGTCACCGATGGATTGGCTCCTCCACGGGGCGTCCGTCGGAGAGCGTGGCTCACAGCAAGCCACCGTGGGGAGGCCATTGACACCCCTTCATGGGGTTTGATGGTCGCTCCTGGGCATGATGCAGTCGAGTGATTCTGGTTAATCCTGCCAGTTGTCATATGCTTCTCTCAAGGACTAAGCCATGCAAGTGTCAGAATACATTGGAGGGAGAGTGAATCTGTGAATGGCTCATTACACCGGCGACAATCTGATGACTGTGCACTGGTTGCTTGGGGCCCCCGTGGTCCCCTGTGACATCGGTCCGGATATTCACCTCATCTGCACGGCTAATACATGGAAGCTCAGAGCTGTCGCCCGTTCAGGGTCACTGGCAGTTGGCCGATATCAAGACCTGCGCCCGTACAGGGCAGCGTGCAAGGGTGATTCAGGCCGTTTTCTGTGATGGCAAAGATGGTTCTACCATGAATGCTCCACAGTGTGAGTCTCTGACCTATCAGCTCTGGTTGGTGGTGTAGTGGACCACCATGGCTATCACGGGTAACGGGAAATCAGGGTTTCCTGCCGGAGAGGGAGCCTAAGAAACGGCTACCATTGCCAAGGCGAGCAGCAGGCGCGCAAATTGTCCACTGCCGACACTGGTCTGGCGAGACAGCGACGAGCCATAGCAGCCCTGCTCACCCTGTGTGGTGGGTGGGATTCCGCAATGAATGCTATCCAAACGCAGCAATGAGTATCAACTGGAGGGCAAGTCTGGTGCCAGCAGCTGCAGTAATTCCAGCTCCAAGAGCGTATACAAATGTTGCTGCTGGTGAAAAGCTCGTAGTCAGCCCCTGGGCATGGGGCTGCAGGGCGTCCGGCCGCTCTGCTGGGGCTGTCTCCCAGCCGTCAGGCCGGGTGGCGGCCTCCATGGATGCGCTGCTGGATTCAAACCCCCTGCAGATGGCCCCCGTGCCCGCTTTGCATGGGTTCGGACCGCTCCGGCAAGAAGCCTCCTTTAGTGGTCGCTGATGCGGTCATGCCTCTGACATGGGCGCGGGTCACTTGCGACCCCACCTCGGAGCCGTCCATGGATGCCACTGTGAACAACTAAGCGCGTCCAAAGCAAACGTGACTTGATTGCATGATTCAGCGCGGGATGGCAAAGGATCGACCATATGTGGACACAGCTGTTCTGCTGAGTCTCAGGGTCCGCAAAGGGCAGTGCTGGTGCCCCCAGATGGCCGGAGGCTATCCGCTTCGGCGGTGGCCTTCACCGGGCAGCTGGGCGGTGCTGGCTCTGAATGGCAGTGATGGGTCTGTTCGTCGTGATGGATATTGACACGCCAGAGGTGACATCCTCAGACCGCTGTGGGATCAACTGCGGCAAAGGCGTTCCACTGGAGCATGTTCGTCGATCCAGAACGAGAGTGTGGGGAGCGAAGATGATCAGATACCATCGTAGTCTACTGCTGTAAACTATGTCAGCTCGGTGTCGGTGGGCCATAATCTCCTCAACAGGATGCCATCGGTTTCACTCCTCTGCAGCGAGAAATCAAAGCTTACGGATTCAGGGGGGAGTACAGTCTCAAGGCTGAAACTTGAAGGAATTGATTGAATGGCACCACAAGGCGTGGAGTATGCGGCTTAATTTGACTCAACACGGGGAATGTTACCAGGTCAGGACGCAGTCGGGATTGACAGATTGAGGGTTCTTCCTTGATCCTCTGGACGGTGGTGCATGGCCTCTCCTGATTGGTGGAGTGATTTGTCTGGTTGATTCCGATAACTAGTGAGACCTCTGCCTCTGAATAGTCCCCGGTCTCGCATTCATGTAGGACGGAACACCTGACCCATGGGTCGGCTTGCCGGTCCCACCGGGGCTCGTGGATTACCCGTCTGAGAGTGCCGGGTATGCTGCTTCTCTCCGGTGCCGTGCATGTTTACCAAGTGCACGCAAGCCAGAGCCAACAGCAGGTCTGTGATGCTCCTAGATGTTCTGCGCCGCACGCGCACTACACTGGTCCAGTGAACAAGCCTTGGTGTCCCATCCATGGGACCGTCCTGCCCAGAATTGGGCGGGCAACCTTTGCAGCTGTGAATGCGTGTTTGGGATTGATGCTTGCAACTATCTGTCATGAACAAGGAATGCCTGGTATGTGCACGTCATCAGCTTGCACAGATTATGTCCCTGCCATTTATACACACCGCCCATCGTTGCTACTGATGGCAGAATGATAAAGCCCTCAGGAACTCAAGCTGATTGGCACTCGTGCACATCAATGTCTTGTCATGGAATTTGGGCGATGTTCTGTTGCTAGAGAAAGCAAAAGTTGTAACAAGGTTGCTGTAGGTACCTGCAGCAGCATCATTGTCGAAGCTTTGCAACGCCACCTGCTGGTCAACCAGTGGGTGACGGCGCTGAGGGCTCTCCCGCGCCTGGGAGCAGAGATGGTTGTTGATGTCCAACCTGCTGCAGTGGATGCCTTGGTCCATGTGATGTGGAGGAACGGAGTAGCCTTCGATACGGGAATTGCCAAATGCAGAGACTCGTGAGCTTTGTGGAGATGACTACCTTTGAACGCAACAGGCAAGTGGAGACCAGCGGTTCAATGCCGGTTTCCCCCTTTCGATGCTTCAGTGTCTGAGTCGGAATCGTTATCCAATACGGCTGCAATGATGCCACGGGATCCCATGTTCATCATGGGGTCTTGGCTTGCAGAGCAGCGCGGAGGGGTGTCCTTCACCTCTCCGTGCGCAGAGGCTTGACATGGAGCCCACGGACCGCGGCCCAGCCGCGACTCCGCGGGCTCAGAGCGGGGCGGTGCCAACGGCCTCTGGAGACAGAGACCTGTGGTGTTGCCCTCCGATTGGCCTTCGGACGCCGGTTGATGAGAACTGTTGGAGCATGCTGCTTTGTGGAGTGATTTAAACCGTTGCATCACCCGCGGCCAAGCCCTGCACAGCGCTGGAACCATCATGGCACGCGGGGCTGGTGTTGGGCCTTCTCTGGCCGCGGGTGATGGGTTTGACACTCCCGGTGCACGGCTCTGATGGATGATTCATCAGGTTGCATTGCTTCGCAATGCCATCGGCTGACGACCTGAAGCACAGAGAGCTACCTGCTGAATTTCAGCACATCACTTGGCAGGGAAGAGACAGCAATCGCAACAGCTTCAGTAATGGCG
Source organism: Eutreptiella sp. 'Long Island Sound 2002' (assembly GCA_964036045.1). Taxonomy (NCBI): domain Eukaryota; phylum Euglenozoa; class Euglenophyceae; order Eutreptiales; family Eutreptiaceae; genus Eutreptiella; species Eutreptiella sp. 'Long Island Sound 2002'. Next base: position 150,340,688 of record OZ038381.1, on the reverse strand, counting down.
AAAGAACCAGATTGACACGGTCTACCCGTATCGTTGTTGGTCACCTGATGCGGTGAGCACTGGGTGCACTCCGGGATGCAATGCTGGCACGGGGATTGCTGTCACGGCTGCAAAGACCTACTATGGCGCCGATCCAGAGTCAGAGTGGCCTGGGATGGTCCGCGATACCTGGGCTACAGCTTTCCTGTCAAGAGGACTGGTCGGTGTTCTTAGCCATGGTGTGCACACACGCCAGACCCTGGATTACAGCTGCTTGGGACTGTAGGTCAAACGGCCAGGCATGTCCGTGGCAAGGCTGCATACAGACATGCAACCGATAGCTAACAAGTAGACTGATCGAAACGTGCAAAGGACTCTGCAAAGAGGGTTCAAAGTGCCTGAAGCTGCGGCAGGCAACCGGTGGTGGATGCTTCCCTGACACAGAGGATTGCAATGCGGCCCCGGACCGTGAAGTGGCTGGCGAGACCATCCGTGGCTCTCGCACAGGCATTGGGGGTGGTGGGGCCCTTCCCGCCTTTTGGACAAGCGACCTTGGGTCTGGCCTGCGGCTGGCTGCAGAGCCCCACTCTCTGGTGGGATCGATTCGCAGTGGCATTCTGGCAGAGGCACTCCGCCTGTCTGGACCTGGGGCCATGCATTTGGTCGCTGTGACCTATGCCCCAACGGAGAAGAGGCTTCATTGGCTGGGATTCTGGATGGCTTCCGGGCTTGGCTTTGCTCTTTGGTGCTCAGCTGTCCCGCCCGGAGCTGTAACCCATGTCACGGAGCATCATCCTTCGAGAGGGCAAATGTGGCAAGGCAGAATGGCCCTGTGGGTGTCCGGTGTGCCCCTGTGTGGTGCATCGGATGCGTGTGCCTACCCCCCGCGCCGGGTGCAATCAGTGGGAGAGCTAGTGGTGTGCAGGCCCTCCAGGTCTCTCATCCCAGCTCTCGGTACCCCGGTTGGTGAACAGTGGTGCAAAGGTGTCAAGAGTGGCTTGGCAAGGCAGGGACATCCCCTGCCCGTCTTGAAACATGGACCAAGGAATCTATCGGAGGCCGCAGGCAATGCTGTGCGTGTAGTCAAAGCTGGTACGGAGCAACTGGTGGCGGGGCCCGCTGTGCCGCCGCCTTGGCCGGGTTTGGCCTCCGCGACCCGACCCAGGCGTGGCATGCAGCAGTGGCCGCAGCTGCCAATTCTCCCGAACATTGCCTGGTTAAGGCGAACGGACCACTTTCTCTGCGGTGCTACTGTGTTTCACCGCGCCTTTGGGGACTCTGAAGAGCGTATGGCCATGCCTCTGGGGACTCTGCCCCGCGGTGCTGCCTCCTGGATCCATGCGGGATCTATGTTGCTGCGTGCCGCATGTTTCTCCATGGCGTGCAATGGCAAACCAATCTGATGCAAGAGCTGCCGAGCCTGAATCCAATGGACACTGGTTCTGAGTGCGAGGTGTCCTCCATGGGACCCGAAACATGGTGAACGATACCTGGCTACGGCGAAGCCGTGGGAAACTGCGTTGGAGGCCGGTCGCAGCCTGACGTGCAAATCGTGTTGTCTGAGCGGGGCATAGGGGTGAAAGGCCAATCGAACCATCTAGTAGCTGGTTTCCGCCCCAGTTTCCCTCAGGATAGCTGGGGCTGGGAGTGTGTCCCAACTCGTCGATCGCGATGCGGCTTTTGTCCGGTAAAGCAATGCATGAGAGGCATTCTGGGGAGTCTATCAGTCCTCAACCTGTCTTCAAACTGTGAATGGGCAAGCATCGGAGGCATACTTCTCTGCATCCGGCGTCTGTGTGTGGCGCGTCAAAGGCCATCCCTGGCCGACGGCATGCCCAACGCAGTCCGCTGTGCCTGAGTGTGTTTGAGAGATGGTGGCAGCCTTCTGGCCTCAGCGGGGTGGCACATTCTGCCCGGGCATCCGCTGAGGCCGCTGGGGCCCAACCCGGAACAGTGTGCAGCCCCATGTGGGCCATTACTGGTAAGCAGTGCTGGCGATGCGGGATGATCCGAGAGCGCGGTTGCAGGGTTCAAGTGCTGGCTCATACATAGAATCCACAAAGGATGTTCTCCGCTAGAGATAGCAGGGCGGTGGCCATGAAGGTTGGAATCCGCTTAGGAGTGTGTAACAACCCACCTGCGGAAGCGGGCAGCTTCGAAAATGGATGATGCTCAAGTCAGAGGCGTTGTTTGACTTACACCGCGCCGCTGCTGTGGCAGCAGGGCAGGTGCAGCAGTGTGTAGGCGAGACGCAAGGGTTCGCGGTGCTGGCTGCGGGGTGACCCGGAGGGAAGTATCCCTTGGTGCAGATCTTGGTTGCAGTAGAAAGTATTCTTTCTGGTGGCTCATGCAGGCTCTCTCTTGCAGAGGCCTGCTGCTGGCCTGAGTGGTTGAGAACTGGAGTGGAGCAGGCTTCCATACCAACAGCTATTGAATATGGGTCAGTCGATTGTAAGCCAGATGGCAATGCTCACGGATACGGCAAAGGCTACAAGGTTTGGGGCCTCTGGCTCCGGGTCGCCTGTCCCGCGGCTGGCGCTGCGCTGGTCCCCCACTTGGTGCCATGGGGTGCGCGGCGCTGTGCCCTTCGGGTGAAGCTCGGTGCCAGGGCTCTGCCTTGCGGGGGTGGCGAACAGGCAGACGAATCTAAAATTCCGACACGCTGGTACCAGGGTCTTGGCTGATGATACTCAGGACGCTTTCTCGGAGGGATTGCTGGGAAGGGCCAGTGGCAACGCTGGTGTTCTCAAGTCGGGTGCTGCGGGGCCGCTTCTCGGTGGCGCCCCTGTGGAGTTCTCTTTTCCATCTGACAGCTGGAGTGTGTGGGCTATCCACTGACATGCTGCATGGTGACATAGCTCTCTGCTTGGCAAGATGGTGCTGCATTGGTACCATTGGACTTACGTGTGCCCTGCTCTGAGGGTTTGGCCTCGGCCGACCCGGAAAGCGCCATGCCTTTGGTGGCCATCGACTCCATGGAACGCCCTGCGAAATTGTGCAACAAAGCGTGAACCCTTGGTGACCAAACCGGGACAAGCCCCCGTCTGGGGGCTATGATCTGATTGGATCGGCTCTGTACCGAATCACCGCAGCTGGTCTCTTCGGCTAGACGCCGCTGGTCAACAGTGCAAATGCAGTAAGGGAAATCGGCAAACTGGTTGTGTACCTTTGGAAGATGCGGTGGCTCCAAGGGCCAGGGTGTCAGGCCTGCCCGTCGGGATTGCACGGAACCCTCCGGGGCTTGGAAGCCCCGGTGCCTATGAGCGGCGTCAAAAACCGCCCGTGTCTTGTCGTGGAATCTCCAGAACCTACGGAGGACCGGGCCGGTACTACATCTCCAGTGCCTATGAGTGGCACGAAAGACCGCCCATGGCCAGTGGATGATTCTCCGGCAATGCCGAAGGTCAACAATCTGTGCTGGGGGGAGGGAATCCGGTGGAGGGAGGTACAGCAACCCTCCCAATAAACTTGGTCTCTCCCCCCACAAAAACATCTCCTACGGAGGACCCCCAACTGCCCAATTTGGGGGGGGATCCAGAGGTTGCAACGGGATCGGAGCCTGTTTTTGCTTCCCAACCGAGAACCCAATCACCTATGGTGGTTCATGAGTCACCACAGTATATTGTCATGGACGAGTCCCCACCCCCACCGCCGCGGCCGAATACTGTTGGTCCTGTTCCCCCTCCGCCGTCACCCCGCCACCGCCAGTAAGAAAAAGTCACTGTCATGTCTTTCCTGGAGGGCTTGATCCATGCCAAGCCCCCCTTAAAACCCTTTTGTTGATGCTAAGACTAACTTAAGTATTTTTTTCTCTCTTTTGAAGCCTAAGGTACACTTTCTCAAAGTAACTAGGGTTGTAACCCTAGCCCCCCATGAAGTTCACCCCTACCACTCAACTGAGCGGAGGTATCTTCCTTCATGGGGGATATACCGAAGTAAAAAGGGCATTTTATGCTTTAGGCCTTGGAGGTTAAGCCTAGTGGTCTCCCACCCCAAGACCCCTATACTCAATTGTTTCTACCACTTATTGTGGTTCTACTTTTTAACTGTTTCTGAATTCAGTTGCTTCGCCAAGTCATATTCTGTGTCTGGCCTGACAGCTATGCCCCACATTCCTAACTAGCACCATTACACCCAAAAGAGTGCACATGAAGTGCTTGATGCTATCCTTGAGGCTAGAGTCAGTCCAGTTTTCATATAAAATCTTTTGTATTATCCAATTGTGATTGAATCTTTGTGTTTATACCTGCTGTGTCTATCTGCAGCCCTTCTGTGTTACACTGGATTTCAAACTACTCATTGATTCGATCCACATCCTGTTCTTGCTCTACTTGCTCCTTTGGTTTTGGGATTTCATCATCAAAAAACCTGCAGGATTTCATCAAAGTCTATAGCGCACTAATCAAGGACATCTTTCCGGTAGCAGAGGCAAACCCTGAGTACGTTCAAACCGACTCTGAGCAGAAGCACAAGAAAAACAAACTGAACATGTCCTACCGAACATGGCCGATCAGAAGTGTACAAGTTCAACTATCTCACCCAGTGAGTGAACCGCCACTCAGAGCAGCATCTGGGTCTCAGGAAGATCCGGAGCACAGAAGGGCGGAACTAAATACGCCCAGAACAATCCCATTAACCATGGAAACCTTAGCAGCCCATGCTGAAGACAGCCTGCAAAGGCTCCGCAGGCGTGTCAAAGCTTCCATCGCCCGGTCGGCTTGTCGAGCTTCGTCTTCTTCCGAACCTGGAGTTGGTCCTGAAGAACAAAAGGACCTACGAAGGAGGATGGACGAGTTCATGCTCCACGAAGAGTACCACCTGTCCACCATAGGAGTAGATGGTGAACTACCTCTTGATGCCCACGGGTCGCCGCCCAAAAACTGAGATGGGCCTTTTCCTCTATTCTGGGCCATCTACAGACATAGCGGACACAGTATCACTACCGAGACGACCGAGAGTACACGAACACCCGAGAGCAAGGCATCCAGACCTGCCGATAATGGATCCACCTCGCCCAGAGCCCACCCATGGGGCTCTGGATCGTACGGCCAAACTATTGGCCAAACTTCTATCCGGATCGGAAGACCCGGATGTGACAGCTCTGTCGGAGGCTGTCAAGGCTAAATTGGGTATCACTGAACCCTTACCCAAGCCAGCGCCACTCTCACCTTCACCTGGATTGAGCACGTTGGCTGATGATCTCAAAAGATCAAGGGTGTCCAGGTTGCTGCCTAAGGTCACTTGCCCCAGCCCTTTTCATCCTCACGCCAGGACAGTCCCTATTGCTGAACTACAGGACGTGCCGGTGACGGAGACTGAGAAAAGCGGGCTGTGAGCCCTGGCACCTCTTGCCGGCGTATCACCTTCTGGCCTAACTCCAGGGGGTGGGAAGACGGGCAGACCTATTGCCCAAGCGAACATCCAGCTGGAACTGCCGGAGTTCAACCCCAAAAATCTGCCCGAATGGGCAGAAGAATTTGCTGAGTTTCTTTTGCTGACTGGCCAATCCCATGTGGATGTGGCCACCAAATGCTCACTGCTGAAACGCTCATGCAAAAAGAAACGTTTGCAAAAACAGGTGAAACAGATTGTGAAAACCTGTTCCACCCTGGCAGAGGTACTCCAAAGACTGGAGAAAACATTCCCAGTCAATGAAACTGACCTCAGTGTACGCACACAGATAGAGGAGCTAGCTATGCTCCCTGAAATTCCTTCCGCTGCGCGAGTTTCTGAATACGTGTGCGACCTGGAGTATCTGTTTTCACGAATGAACGTGGGCTCCTACGGAGCCACTGAGCCCCACCTGTGGCTCATGAGTAAAATTCCCCAACGTACGTGGGATGATTGCCGCTGTACCTCTGAGAGGAAGGGTCGGACCCACTCGTACGATGAACTGGTGGACCTTCAGATTGAGCTAGCTCTTGAGAGGGAGAATGATTCCCACATGGAGAAATTCCTCAAGAAGCACTTGGGTCGAGGGGGTAACCCTATCCCCGAACGTTGCGAAGGGAAAAGGCCTAAAAAATCCACTAATGCCAACCAGGGAGGTGGTAAAGGAAGAGGTCACCTACATGCCATGAATGAGGTTAAACCTGATGCAGGTACACCCCCTCTGTTCTACTGCAAACCTCTCAATGACAAGGGGGGGCCTTGTCATGCCCCTGTTTGCGATCACCGCAGTAGCTGTATGCTGCAGATGAAACGACAGCAGCATACCAAGGATGGGAAAACTGTGACCCATCAGGATCATTTCAGGTGTACCATCACCTGTGGCTATGGTGGCAAACATCGTCACTACGAGGACGAATGTCACATAAAGAAACGCAAGAGTGATAAACCCAAGCGGCAGGAGGCTGAACGCCAGAAGACCCAAACACCCACCAAAAACCCTCAGAATGGGGATAAAGGTGGTAAAGGAGGTGGCAAGGGGGGTGGCAAAGGTGGACCCCCTAACCCCCAGAGGCGCTCATCAGCGCCCGTTGCTACACCCCCCCCTGCTGCTACACCCCCTCCTGCTGCAGGTGATCCCAAGAAGCGCCCACAGGGGGATAACGCTACCCCTGAGGGGAAAAACTCCAAGAAGAGGCGATTGGCCTGGATGGTCAGGTCCCTCATAGCTGCAGGGGTGGATGTCAAGTTCCCTGATGAGGAGTAGGGGGGCGGCTCCGAAGAGGAGGACTTGGTTTTCTGGATCCTCGTGAAAATCGGGGATCAAGTTTTTCGAGCGGTGCTTGACACCGGTGCAACACTTTCCATAGTGGCCCGGCGCCTGCTAAAGGCTTTCAAGAAAACTAAGACCGTGGCCATAAGAGTAGACGATGGGCGTACCATCCATTCCTTGGGGGGGGTCGATGTCAGGGTTGGTACAATACAGTACGTGTAACGTATTGTATCGTTCCGATACAGTACTGTAATGTAATGTATTGTATCTCAAATGTTTCTGGCAAAGTACTATTTGCTCACAGAAGTTATGTTCCTTTACTTTGCAGCTATTCTCTTTTAGTTTACACCCTGCAATTGCTTGTGATAAGCATGACTTGTCTTTCCTAGAACAATCCCATTCCTCTCAAACAGACCGCATGCATAGCTCAGGCTGCTTTTTCCAAAACTGCAAAGCAATTTTAGAACACTCTCCTCCAACAAGTTTGAAAAACCTGCAAAATGTCTCTTAACCTAGGGGAAAATTCTGCATTGGTTTTAAAAACCTGCCGTGTGGCGTGCTTGTGCTTGTACTTGTGAATGAGTGGTGTGCTTGTGTGGAATGCGAGTGCACATGTAGTTAGTGAGGCGCAAAACTGGTGATTGAAGTTCCACCTCAAAACTCCAAACCAAATTTTCCCAATAAACAAATATACACAAAAAACAACGCCTTATAGGGACAGGGTCAACCCTGGCAAACTTCCCACAAAGAAAACAGTTACACACTTGTGTTTTCTGAAAACCAGTAAGTATCCGTGCCGGACCTCGCTCACCTCCGGCAAGTTCATCAACACCCCTTGGAGGGGTACAATTAACGTCTCAAATGGGAAAAGAAAAGCAAGCTTGCACCTCAGCAGGTCAGTACAAAGCCCTGTTCAAATCTTCAGGGCTGGCTGAGGCACTGGCGTGAGAGCCACGATTTCAGATTCAAACATTTACAGTGCATCTTGGTGAGCAGCACGCGCGAACACTCAAATGACACCCTAAGAACGCAGCGACACTCAAATGACACCGGCGCCTGCTAAAAACGTTCAAGAAAACGAAGACAGTGGCCATAAGAGTAGGGGATGGGCGTACCATCCATTCTTTGGGGGGACTCGATGTGACTATATGCCTGGGCGACGACACCGTGACCCAACACTGCAGAGTGCTGGACACCGACGCCTTTGACATCGTCATTGGTACAGACTTCCTACGAAGAAACCCCCAGGTAAAAATGCTGTCTCTCCAGTGTCCCTATTCTCTGCACTGCGACTTTGGCAGTGGGCTGTTCTCCGTACCTTTGGAGCTGTCAGGACAAAAAGAGTCTGGGCTGCGCTACGCATCCAAGACTAACTATCGTACTGAAAACTACCAATTGGCCCGTCACATTCTTGAAAATGGACTGGCCCCCCTTCAGGTAAACCTGGATGAGATCCAGGTGGAATTGTTTGCGAGCCAACAACAGCACATCATGCAGTTGTACTGCTCGAAACAATTGAACAATGCTTTCCGTTTCTTCTGGAAAGCAATGGGCCTAGCGTATGCTAACCCTCCCTTCTCCCTGCTCGCGAAGGTTCTAACCAAAATCGCTTTTGAGGGAGGAAGGGTTGTCATGTGCAGCCCTGAATGCAGCTGCTCTGGTGAACATGCTTACTAGATTCGGGCCACGCGAGGCAGGCGACGGTGAAATGCAGCAGGGAGCGACAGGAAGGCTACAGGGTGGCGACAGGAAGACGACAGGGTGGCGACAGGAAGACGACAGGAAAGCGGCAGGAAAGCGGCAGGAAAGCGACAGGAAGCGACAGGCGGGCGACAGGAAGGCGACAGGAGAGCCTCGACAGGAGGGCGACAGGAGGGCGACAGGGCGGCGACAGGGTGGCGACAGGGAGACGACAGGGAAGCGACAGGAAACAAGACATAGCGACAGGATAAGCGACAGGAAAGCGACAGGAAGACGACAGGAGGGCAACAGGGCTAGCGGCGACAGGGAAGCGACAGGGAAGCGACAGGAGAAAGCGACAGGAGAGCAACAGGAGAGCGACAGGAGAGCGGCAGGGTATTTTTTTGCGACAGGAAGGCGACAGGAAGGCGACAGGAAGGCGACAGGAGAGCGACAGGCTTGTGGGGGACAACAAGTGAGACAAAATAGTACATGGTTTTTTATATAGGTGGATATATGTAAAGAAAATGAGAACCAATGTTTTAGATTTATTGGGATTGTTATGAAGATGTCATTTCATTGTTACATGGATAAACTTTTACCATTTGGTGAATTTTAATCTTTTATGGAATCACTACATTCAGCAGGTAGATTTCACCTGAAACTGAAAGCCAAATGATAAAGATAAAGATAAGTTTCAACTGCAAACTGTCCCGATCATGACTGGTCCCGACATCCCGAAAAAAAGAACTCGTCCCGACAGCAAGAACTCATGAGAACTCACTATAAACAATAAACAGAAAATGTGGCAAGAAGAGGACAAAAATAACACAGTCAGAAACAAATAAGAGCAAGAAAGAAAAGGTCCTTGTGTGTGTACAACTTAGCTGCTCGATCAGTGTGCCGCAGTGATAGCCGACCCATTTCTATCCCCAAGATCAGGACCTATTTTTCCTCACAGGTTTCCTTGCACTGATCTATCGCCTATCCGAGGATTCCGGAGGAGCCCGGCAACAACGCGTTCACGACCCCAGGAACAGGCAACGTCTCTGCCCTGTTTCCCAGGTCTCTCTCTGAGCTCTCCCGCACAGCACAGCACAGCACCATTCAGCACCGCACGGGACAGCACAGCACAACTCAGCACCGCACGGCACAGCACAGCACAATGCAGCACCGCACGGCACAGCACAGCACAACTCTGCACCGCACGGCACAGCACAGCACAATTTAGCACCGCACGGCACGACACAGCACCAATCAGCACCGCACCGCACAGCAGCACAATTTAGCACCGCACGGCACAGCACAGCACCATTTAGCACAGTACAGCACCATTCAGCACCGCACGGCACAGCTCAGCACCATTCAGCACCGCACGGCACAGCAGCACAATTTAGCACCGCAGGGCACAGCACAGCACCATTTAGCACAGTACAGCACCATTCAGCACCGCACGGCACAGCTCAGCACCATTCAGCACCGCACGGCACAGCACAGCACCAATCAGCACCGCACGGCACAGCGCAGCACAACTCAGCACTGCACGGCACAGCACAGCACAATTTAGCACCGCACGGCACAGCACAGCACAACTCAGCACCGCACCGCACAGCACAGCACAATTGAGCACCGCACGGCACAGCACAGCACCAATCAGCACCGCACGGCACAGCAGCACAATTTAGCACCGCACAGCACAGCACAGCACCACTTAGCACAGTACAGCACCATTCAGCACCGCACGGCACAGCTCAGCACCATTCAGCACCACACGGCACAGCAAAGCACCAACCAGCACCGCACGGCACAGCGCAGCACAACTCAGCACCGCATGGCACAGCACAGCACAATTTAGCACCGCACGGCACAGCACAGCACAACTGTGCACACCAGCGAGGGCACACGCGGCAAGGAGCAGACCGCTCGCCTGTTGGACAGTAACCGACCCTGCTACACGCAACCTGTTACTTTGCAGGCACTGACCAACCCTTCGATCCTCATTGTCTTTTGGTCACTGAGAGTGGCAGAACATGGAGCCTGTGCAGTGCAGTGCCGTACCAGCTGCGTGTGGTGACGGCCATGCTGGCTGCAATGGCCATGATAGTTTCGGGTGACTTGGGGTAGGAATGACAAGTCATCTAAATTGTGGTGTGCAATGCTTTTACCAACTCATTTTCAGAGAAACATACTAATGTCCGACGTCCCACCACAAGAGGTTCCAGTGAACCGAGCGTATGCAGAAAGCGAGGTAGAGTACCTGCTGGCTTTATGCACGCGCTTGGGCCTGGGTCAATGGGCAGCTCTGGCCAACAATGCCGCCCCATGGCGCACGCGAGCTGCCTTGGGCTCAATTATTGTGAACAGCGAGCACGGCAGCTGGTTTGGGACGGAGCGCGGCAAGAGGATTTGGGCAAAGTATTGCGGGATGAATACGGCCGATTGGCTGGCTGCTGTCAAGGACCTACGGAAAGAGGTGTTGAAAAAGTACACGAAGTACGACACCCCGGCTTGGAACATCAAGTTTTCGTCCTATTTCTTGGACGTGGCCGAGATGTCTGCAAAGGACCTTGATGAGGCTCAGCGAGCGCGGGCACGTAGCTCCAGTGCACCACCTCCTGGGCCTTTGCATGGTACCGAGGCAACGGCCCGACGAAACCGAGAAGGGACGGTTGCAACCCTCCTACGCAGGGAGTTGGCGGCACCGAACGCGCACGAGGATGGCAATAACCTGACCACCAATGCCTACCGCAACAAAGTGTGCAACAATCCTTGGAGGGTGTGCAACTCGCGAGTGCCGGTTGACTGCTCCAAGAATTTGTGTGCCACTTGTTGCCGTGGGCTTGGGGTGGCCCTGTTGGTAGTCTCCAACGCGCTGGGTGTTGGTCATGCAATCCCAGAGTGCTTGAGCAATCCAATGGTATGCCATTCCGTTGGCAGTGCACGGCGACCTGGGCACATCCCGACTCCTTCGCATTCTTGGACGAGTACGTGTTGGCGTCGATGGCAGACTTTTCTGCTTGACGACGAGGAGCAGTTACGCAAGTGGCGGGGACATTATTTGGGTACGGAGGACCGTAACATCGTGGAGCAGTTGGGTTTGACCGAGGATACGGAGAATGCTACCGATGCCCTTCGTCCACGTGATCACATCGCAGCTACGGCTTCACAACAAGCCACCAATGCTGCTCGTCCTCGCCCGGCCGAGAATGGTGCGGATCGTAATGTTCGGCAACGCATTGAGATCGCACCTACGGCTGCAGTTGGAGCCACCAACGCCCCTCTCCCACCGGTTCGTCAACCTGTTGGGATTCCGACTCCTTCTGCTGCATCAGCAATCTCCATCGACGATGCCACTGATGATGGTATATTCTTTGAACGGCTACTGCCCCTTCCTTCCCAACATACTGCAGCTCAAACAGCACAGCCCCGCCCCAGCCAGACCACAACATGCTGGAGCCCACCCTACACCTGCACAAGTTGTGCCGACGGCACCTCAAAATGTTGCAGCTGCCATTCCACCAGTCCTGCCAGCAGCACCTCAACGTGCTCCAGTTGCATCTGCACACGTCCCTCAAGAGGCACAGCGGCCCGATGGCGGGGTACCTGAGTGGTGCATTGATACACCACCACAACAGTTTATTTGTGAACTATGTTTCGAGTTGTTTACGGGCGACCATAGTCCCGTGATGCTAGGTTGTGGCAATGGGCATACATGCTGCCGGCAATGTGAGGGGCGTCTCCCTTTGGAGGCTGTTAACCTTTGCCCGGTCCCAGAGTGCAATACGGCTTTGCCTGCAGCACCAATGGATTTGGAAATGAATCCTGTAGTACTGCAGGCTTGGCGTTGTATCCGGTGCCAGCATTTGGTAGAAGGCGAGATTGTACCACAGCGAATGAAGCGTTGTCCCACGTGCCGGGAGCCGCTGCATCATCCGTCGTTTCGGAATATGTTTGCCGCCCAATCGGTCGCGGCATGGCTCGCCGAGCAAAGACGGAAATTTTCAATCACCGTTGCCTTTGTGGCCCTCGCCGCAGGTAGTGTTTGTTCGTTTCCGCCGCCACAGGGGCAAACCTTGCCCCTCCCTGCGGACGAAGCTGTTGTTGAGGGGCAGGCGCAAACCATGCGTGCTGCTGCAGCTGCCGCCGCGGAGGCCCGTTTGGGGTTTCAATCGACGGTCAGTGAAAGCGAAGGTGGTGGTGGCAGTGGTGACCCTGCTTCATTGTCCCAGGAGCTCAACACCCAACAATTGTTGGCCCATGAACCGAGGTCTGAGCCGTTGCCGACGGCTCATTGTGAACGGATTGGCAATAGGCCACCGACTGAGTTTGTGCCAGGTCAGGTTGTTCATGTAAAGTTCAACGTTGGTTGGTAAGAAGGTGTTGTGCAAGAGAGGATCGGAAACGGTCCCTTCAAGGTGTTGTTTGCTGATGGCACATCTCTGAGCACCACGCGAATTCGTACGGGGCACTCTTCGGATGCTCATTAAGCGCTTCTTAGGTGAAAAGCGTTATTATAATGGACTTGGAATGCTCTTATTCCTCATCTTTTGCACTAATGTGACACCCGTTTTGCCGATATATGTTGTAATATCGCAAGTCAAGTATCATTGTGGCATGAAGCCATATTGCCCGGTTGCGATCTCGGCATCTTTAGCAAGCTTTCCGACGGTATTTTGCCACGACACGTTTTCTGTTGCTATGTGGTTCTTCATCGAACTGCTGTGCTTCCAAGCAACCATTCATTTTCCATGTTTTCACTGTGTGAATGCAAAGGGGAGGGATGGAGGAATCCATGTTGATGTGTGATGCGAGCACGAACCGGCACATTTGCTATCGTCAATGAGCACAATGCAGCAATGATGCAAAGTGGATGGGTTGGAGTCCAAAGACAATGTTCATAAGAGGAAAGGTTTTTGGAACAGTATCAACGCATGAGATCCTACGTTCTGTCACAAATCTCTCTAGGGTTTGCTCAGAACACCAATGTTGAACATATCCGCCACGGGGTACTGCATCTCATTTTTACGATTCGCAGCGGCCACCATCGGAATCCACTTGGATCAACTTATAATTTTTATAACATTGTTACGGGATGGCCAAGCGCAGGGAAGGTATGCATTTTGGCCTCACTAGATTAGTTTTTGAGCTCCTTCGCGTCGCGGCATAAATTCACTGTTGTTCGCATGTTGTTACATCAACCACGAAATTTGTAGGGTTGCGTCTAAGTTGGACATTACACGTCGGGCCGTTCGCTCCGCCATCAAGGCCATGTTTGACCGCTTGGACACAACCAATTTTGTTTGCCGCGCCATTTGCGCGGCGCTGGGAATATGCAGACGGCGAACACCGATTGATGCGAAACATCTCCGCAATAGTGGACAAAACTCATGTGTTCATCGCCAAACCGCAATGATCGGGTTCTACGGCGGCTTCTTTGGTTCAATAAGGGAGAAAAGAAGGGTCATGCCATTATTTTCAACGTTTTTATCAATCCGGGCCGTGAAGTCATCGCTTGTTCGTGGTGGTATCCTCCTAAAGTATCGGACACCTGCGAATCGTCGCGTTTAAAGGTGAGGGCCATCCACCTTTGCATCAAATTGCCTATTTTTGTCTGTTTTAGGCCTACGACGCAGACATTACGAGAGATATGGATGCTGCTCTTCCGTGGGTGTGGGATGGGCCTCGCCCTGATATGCGCCTTGGTGACCTTCATTATCGGACATGTCCCAACATGGTTACTCGGCTGCCGAGGCCACGACCGGAGCCCGTTGTGCGCCCAGCCGGACGAGGTAGAGGCGGAGGTCGAGGTGGTGGTGGTAGAGGTCAAGCTCAGCGTGGTGGTGGCCGGGGCAATGGTCGAAGACGGCCTGGGCAACATGCACAACAAGTGGTAGCGGAAGTTTATGTTCGCCGGTTCAATCGAATGGTGTCCAAGGTATTTATGCTAGTACGCAAAAGCCCAAAGCCAAATAAATGTATGTTTGATTCGTGTAGTACGTTGCTCTTTCATCATTGCACCTCAGGAGCGCATTGCTATTGAAAACGCATTCTCCAACATCAAGAAGTTTGGCCTTTTTCATCGAGTTAAGAGCCGAGGTGGATCGTACGAATATAATGAGTTGACCTACTTCTTCTTGGCGGCGTGTGTACTACATAATTGTGAGATTCAGTTTGATTTGCAAAATGGTTGCGAGCCTACAGCTGAGCGGCCATGCAAATGTGCATAGTAGATCATCAAGAGTGTTAGGAATTTAGGATTGCCAAACAATGCAAATGTTTGAACCATCGATCTACGATTTGCATCGTTGCTTTGCACACGTTTGGGGAGGTTTGCTAAGGTGAGATCTCACAATTTGGCATGAACAAAGAACATTTTTAGTACTATCGAACTGCCTGTTTGAGGTATCTATGGCTTTCCATCGATAGGGTAACACATTGGGCGACAGGGAGGCGACAGGAAGGCGACAGGCAAGCGACAGGCAAGCGACAGGCAAGCGACAGGAGAGCGACAGGTTACCACGTTGGGCGACAGGGAGGCGACAGGGAGACGACATGGAGGCGACAGGGAGGCGGCAGGAAGACGACAGGCAAGCGACAGGCAAGCGACAGGCAAGCGACAGGAGAGCGACAGGTTACCACGTTGGGCGACAGGGAGGCGACAGGGAGGCGACAGGGAGGCGACAGGGAAGCGGCAGGAAGACGACAGGCAGGCGATAGGAGGGCGACAGGGAGGCAACAGGAAATAGCGACAGGAGAGCGACAGGAGGGAACGACAGGAGAGCGACAGGAGAGCGACAGGAAGGCGCCAGGCGAAAAGTAGCATGGCGACAGGAAACGACAGGAAGCGACAGGCAGCGACAGGATAGCGACAGGAGGGCGGCAGGAAAGCGACAGGGAAGCGACAGGAGAGCAACAGGAGAGCGACAGGACAGCGACAGGGAAGCGACAGGCAAGCGACAGGGGAGCGACAGGGGGCTGAAAGTGCCAAAACAGCGACAGGGAGGCGACAGGGAGGCGACAGGATGGCGACAGGAGGGCGAGGTGGCCCGAATCTACTGGCGCCGTATGCTAGATCGAATGACCGTGGGAAGAGTGCAACTCCCCGCCGGCCCCATCTATGTGCCTGAGGACTCAGACACAGCTATGCAGGCCCCTGAGTGGGCCAGTTTCCTGTCCATCGTTGATGGATCTCTCAATCCTGTACCCCTGTGTGACCTAGACCAGGTGCTACTGAAAGAGGTCATGGCCGAAAATCGTGGCCTGACCCTTTCTCATCTCAAAAATCAATCGCCTGAGCACCTATCTGCCACACTTACAGGTGGTGAGTCTCCCGATGGCTATCTGGAACCTGCAGCTGTAAAGAAGCATGCTGACGACCAACTGTCTGAGATCGCCAGCACTATTCCTCCTGTTGATCCCAGCTGTGTTGACCTAAAACACATTGCCTTCCTAGCTGAGCTGTTGCTGGAGGAGGTAGATCTAGAGTCAACCTCTGAGCCCGCTTCCCCTGTTGGGAAGCCAGTACTACACATGCAGCCTATGCACACAGGTGAACCCGTAGCCCGGATTGCTGATGCTCTGGCGCGGCCTGCTTCTAATAACATGCCATTGTCTGAGCATGACACTGGGGAACTCTGGCGGCTCTTGTACCTGAAGGCCGAAGGTATTGAGCGCCAAGAGCGGCTGCAATACCTCAGACAGACCTGGAAATCCTCCATCTGGTCTGAGGAGGACGATGATTCCTATACGCTGCCTGATCCTGAGATACCGCTAGTGTTTTCTCTGCACTATGAACAGCAATGTTCCCCTGAATGGGACGATGGTTCTGTGCCTGCCAAAACTGCTGATGGGCAGAAAAAGAAAGATTATGGAAAGAGCAACCTCCATGCTGAGGAGTATTTCCTGCAGAAACTTGAGAGTCTTAACCTTGACCCCCGACTGAAGAAACTGCTGATAACCTATGAGGAGGTATTCGGCGCCTTGCCGCCCCCCCTCTCTTGTAGAAAATTGGTCCAGATGGACCTGAAGCTGAAAGCTGAATTTGAAAAGACGCGACTGAGGCGTCGTCCCTATCCCGCTCCACAGGAACAGGTTGAAGAAATCGAGCGCCAGATCCAGGAATGTATTGATACTGGCCTCGCTGAAGAATATAAGAAAGCCGACCACCCCCATCACTGCAGTCCCTGTTTCCTGGTTGCTAAACCAGGGTCCACTGCCCTACGACTGGTTGTTGACTATGGTGAGGTCAACAAGAAAACCAAGAACCACTCAGGGAGTATTCCCAACAGCGAAAATACCCTGGAGCGTATTGCCAAATGCAGGTACAAGACCAAAATGGACAAACGCTCTGGTTTCTGGCAGGTGGACCTAACCGCCGCAGCTCGGGAGCTGCTCGCTTTTATAACCCCTAAGGGTCGTGTCTTTAAGTGGAAGGTCATGCCTTTCGGGGTGGCTAATGCCCCAGCGCTCTTCCAGGAGCTAATGAACAAAATTTTGTACATACTGAGGCGCAGGCCTCTAGTACAGGAGTTGATTTCTCGGGGTGCAGAAATGGAGGCCCACATCGACGACGTGAGTTTGGGTACTAATACCCAAGAGGATTATGTCCTTCTCCTCCGTGAATTTTTCATTGTTTGTCAAGAAAACCATCTCCGAATCAAACTCGAAAAATGTGAGTTTTTGAAAGAGGAGATCGAATATTTGGGTTTCGACGTGGGGTATGGTTGGTGGAAACCAGCCGCGTCTAAGATGCAGCCCCTACAGGACATGCAGATTCGCGATGACCCTAAGAAGAGTCTACACGACGTGAGCAGTTTTGTGGGTGCCTGTAATTTCTATTGGCGTCACATCCACAATTTTACTTACTCCTCTGCCCCCCTCACTGACCTAATCAAGAAAACAACTCCCTGGAGGTGGACCGCAAGAGAGGAAGAGTGTTTCCAGGAGTTGAAGAAGAAAATTGCCTCCTCCAACTGCCTGGGAGTACCCCGCCCTAAGGGCGAGATAGTCCTGATCACTGATGCCAGTGATGTAGGGGGGGGGTTGGTACGATCTACCAATGGCACGAGCTTAACCCCGCTGAACTAACCCAGCGGCCTTATCGTACTAGTGGACTGAACCGTGATGGTTCGTTGAAACATGACTATCCTACCAGTGAGTGGCGGCTGGTGCCACTGGGACACTGGAATTGGAAATGGAACCAAGCGCGTTCCATTTACAGCACCTATGACCAGGAACTCCTGGCCGGTATGTTGGTGCTTTCGTCACAATCCTGACTCCTGGGATCTAACCCTATTGTCTGGCTGTGTGACCAGGAACCTGTACAGTCTTTTCAGAAGGGCCCACCACCAGAGAAAGCAAAGCTAAAGGGGTGGTGGACTTACCTGAGCCAGTTCAGGCTGACAGTGCATCATATCCCCGGTATAAAAAATGAACTGTCTGACTATATATCGCGCAAAAACTTCGATGCGCTTATAGGTGATAGCTCTGAGGCGCTCGCCAGAGAGGCTTTCCAGCGTATGGATGTCCAGCTTGACCTCTCCATGCGCACTGCTGGAATCCTGGAGGGTCGGAGTCTAACCGACTATCACTCAGAGTATAAAGAAATTCTCCAAACCCTCAGCACTGGTCTCGAACCCCGTGTCATTGACAGGCATCAGTGGTATAAAACAATCAGTACCTCTTCTACGAGGACCGAATTGTTGTGCCTGAGGCACGACTGGATGGGTGCCTACAGTGGTCCCATCTCAGTTCTGGTCACACTGGCCCTAATCGCTCAGTGGACTTCTTCCGTGAGTGTTTCTACTCTAGTCTAACCCTGACTGAACTGAGGTCGCGTATGCAGACCATTGTGGATGCTTGGGGCTGTCATGCCAGCAAGCAGAGCGACAGTAGGGATAGGGGCCTGATTTCCAGCTTACCCATATCCTATTGTGCTAACTCCCTTCTGGTGACCTGGCCAAACGAGATCCGGAGACCGGGGGTAAGGCTGCATCCTAAGGCCTGCGCTGCTTTGGGACTCAAGGCGGAGCGTGCGACACCCAGGCGCCTCGGAACCCTAGTACCAAGAACGTGCATGCATGCCTTGGGAACGGGATACGCCAGGAAGTCTGGTGAACCTCTAGGGTTCCGCCCAAAAGAGGGGACGTGCGCAAGCACGGGGGCACACTCTCCTGGCGAGACAAGCACGTCACGCCGGCGGTTATCAGCCCTCCCGGTGTTGCCCGGGGCCGCTTTGTTGGGGGCCAACAGTCAGGTCTAGCGGGATGTAAGCCGCCTCCCCTCTTCACGCGCAGAACCTCTTCCTGTTCGTCACAGGGGCGACGCCGGGGGGAACCATGGGGCGCCTCTCCACGACCTAGTGCACCTACCTACCTACCTACCTCTCTTCTGTACGTGGATTTCATCCACGGCCTACCACGCTTCGGCGGCTATGATAGTTGCCTAGTGGTCACCTGTGGCCTATCTCGCTTCACCCGTGTGTTCCCTTGCAATAACAAAATCACAGGTGAGCAGACTGTGAAAGCTTTGGTCGAACAATGGTTCGAACCCTATGGAGCACCTAAGCAGGTGCACTCTGATGAGGATGTACGCATCCGCAGTGACACTGGGTGGTACAAACGAGTGCTAAATGCCCTCGGCCTGGAGGTAACCACAGTCGTGCCCTATACCCGGACGTGTAACCCTCTCTGTGAGAGACAGAACCGTGTGGTGGAGCAAAACTTAAGAATCCTGATGAAACAGGAGCGTACCAAGGACTGGGTACGCCTAGTGCCCTGGGCAGTGCTGACCATGAACTCACAGCGGAGCTCCTCTACGGGTTTCACCCCCCACGAACTGTTCCATGGAGGACGACCTGCATGGTTCTTCAAAACCCCCTTTCCTGAGGACTTCAAGAGCCCTGCCGGAGATTGGCTGGAACACAAGCAGTCCCTCGCTAACCAGGCTGGGACTAACCTGAGACACAATCGTGACCGTGAACTGAGCCAACGGAACCGCCTACGGCGACCTGCCAGCTTCAAGGTTGGTGACCTTGTTTTGATTCACCATTCACGCCTACCCTCCTGGCCACGTAACTGCCTACAGGACCCTTTTTTTGGACCCTATCGTATGGTCAGGATAGATGGATCCAGGATCCATGTCAGGTGCAGTCCACTTCTAGGTGGTGAACTGCTGTGTTCACCTAAACAATTGAGGCACTATCACTCCCCTGAAGATTTGTCTTGGGATGAGTGGCGCCTCAGCGACAGTGAGGTCGAGCGTATAGACCTAGTGAACGCTGCCAGTCCAGAGGAGGCACACAAACTTGAAGAGATGACTGCCGATGAGATGACAGTCGATGGTTACTACGTGGTTGCAGGTATTGCTCGCCACGAGTATAAGCAGGGCTGGAAATTTCTAACCCTGTGGGATGGCTATGGGTTATCTGAGGCAGCCTGGGAACCTATGTCAGCCTTCATACAACCAGATGGGAGTATCAACCCCATCTTCCGCTCCTACCTCGTTGAGAACAACGAGGGGCAGCTACTAACCCGTGCTGAGACTATGTCCCAGCGTAAAAAGCGAAACTAATTTCCCTGTGTCAGTCTACTGACTGTGTTCTAACCTCACAGGTGCAGTGAGCACTCTTGTGCAGACGTGCTTCTGTAGGGGTGTAAGAGCAGTTGTCACAGTTGCCCCGCATTGCATCGTAGGACAGGACCGTTAGCCCCCCCTGACAACCACTCCCTGACCCAAGGCCATTGGTTTTTCACAGACTACTGCTTACTGAGCACTGCACTGACCCTGTCTGTGCCCTGCAGACCCATGCCTATGGTTTCCAGCGTGGACCAGGTAGCCGCTTATCAGGTTTGCAGCCACCCAGCGAGTGTATGCCTTGTTGACCATGTGTTGTATGGGGACTGCCCTGATGTAATGACCTTGGGGAGCCAACGAAGAACGGTGGCTTACTACACCAGGGGGGAATGACAAACAAGGTGTTATGAGGCAAGGTGTGTCTTCCCTCCTTGGGGACAAGCGAGCCCACAGTTAGGACCTCTGACTGGTCCAGACCCATGGGGTTCTACCCTTCCTTACTAGGTTTACGGTACCCCTAAGTGTACTACGTATGTCTGTGTGTGTCTCACTTCTCTCCCGGTCGTGGCTCCCAACTCAGTGGGCTTCGCTGATGTCGGACCGAAGGTCGTAGTCAGTTACTAGTACCACTCCTATGGCGCCCAATTTCTGTGCTGGCGCCTATCCTTGGGGGAAGACGGCAAAAGCCCTACCTACTAGAGGGGAGGGGTGGCCAAGTGTGCTAAGGGCATATAAAACGCCCATTTTTGCTAAAGGCCAAAAGCTAACGCACTCCCCTGCCCACGTGAAAAAGCACGCGGGACAGGAGACACCACTACACTACACTCACTAACGCCAGCACCGGCCTTCGAAGGCAGGGTGAGCACTCATCACCTGCACTCAACTCCTGCCAGGCCTGCTGATCCTAACACCTACACACGCTACTTGGTGTTGCTGTCAATGAGGTCTCGGGTCCTATTGACCCTCCTGTGAGAAAGCAAGAGAACACAGCGCTACTAAGCGGCTGTGGCCTAACAGGGATGCCACTACGCGTTTCCCTGTCAGGGCTTGGAGGGAGGGAGTGCTCATCGTGCGTGCACAGCGTGGATGGCGATGAAGTCGTACTGCATTCGCCACTCCTGGTTGAGTTGCAGTTTGTTGTTTGTGATCCGCGCAGCATAGTTTAGCACTGCCCAAGTGGGACTGCACCAATCACCCTAACCTTCCCAGATGAAGAGCAAAGGCGGATGCAGGAGCGTTTGCAGCGGAGGAACCAAGACAGACTCCACGTGTTATACGCTTCTCAGTCTGCCCTATAATACGCTGTCTACAAACGCCCCTATCAAGCAAGCAAGCTTAAGAAGCTCCGCCTGTTCTCTTATAGAACGTGGGGTGGAGCCCCTGGGTAACCTAAGCAAGGTTTACCGTGCGCACTTCGGCTGGCCTACCCTTTGATGTGTCAGACACATGCACAGGTACGCACAATCTTGCCATTTCCGGTTGTTCTTACCTAATTTAACCCAACATAACCAATCACAAGCGTGACTCAACCAGGAGGTGAGCTCCTCCTGGGGTTACCTACCTTACTCACCACGCATCATGTGAATGCCGAGGAAAACACAAGCGCAGAACAACCCTACGCGCTTAAACAAACCTACGGCGAATTTTGAACCACCCTAAGCGGTTAATGCACCGTGTGTCATGCACGCTTCCCTTGTCTTGTTATCTGCAGAAGGAGGAGAGAAAGTGGCGCACTGCACAGCGCAAAACAAGCCTAAGCGTTTTAAGCAACCCTACTTTAGCGCTACGGCAACACAAACACGAGCAAGCACTTTCTTTTCCTACCTGTGAAGAGAGAATAAGGGTGAACTGGGGTACAGGGAAAGTCCCACAACGTGTGAATGCCTCAATTAGGCACATGCATCGCGAGCACAGCGCATATTCTAACCCTACGTGCGCGCTGCGCGCTCCATTCGCATCGCATACCTTTCATTCCTGTTTTGACCTGTGCAGAGCAAGAGAGAGGAGTACCCGAACCCCCAACAAATACAGCGTTGACAACGCTAACGTTTTAACGAAGCAACCAACACGAGCGCAATGCATGCGTGTGAGATGACACTGGCATACCTGAGAGGTGGGTTGTCCACCTGCTCTGTGGTGTGGGTTGAGTTTGAATACTTTTCCCTAAAGTTTATAAACATTTTGATGCAACTGTGCAAAAATTTCCTTTAGAACTTTAAAAACTACGACTCATACCTTCTTTTTCAAAAGCCTTTTACGCTTGCGCAACCTTGTTTTTGAAGTCTGTTTCCGTTGCGCTTGTCTGCGACTTTGAGTTTTGGTGTAAAAATGACGACTTCTCGCGTGCTTTCGTCAATTTTTAGCGATTTGACTTCTTAAATCGCTACACCTTTCGCTAAAACGCAGGAACCACTCCCTGTTGGTTACATTTTCTATTTTTTTCAGCTCCTGGAGATTTGTGTCCTCCATTGGGAGTATTGCTCCGCCCTGGCCCTTGGTCAGGATGTTTACTAAAAAGCTGTTTATGCAGCGATGGCCGTCCGCATTAGAGCGTTCGACTGTACCCTAGTGGGCAAGCATATGTGCTCTAGGGAGCAGTACTGGGTTAAAACCCCACTACCTCCAATTTTTTACCGAAGGTTTTCGTCGCACGCTGGCGACTTTTGAGGAATACTCCATCGAAGGAACATCATTCACGGTACATTACACTGTTTTTTGAGGATACCTACAGTGTGATAGGCTTAGTAAGAAAACGTCACTACCATGTCTTTCTTGGAGGGCTTGATCCAGGCCAGGCCCCCTTAAAACCCTTTTGTTGATGCTAAGACAAACTTAAGTGTTTTTATCTCTCTTTTGTAGCCTAAAGTACACTTTCTCAAAGTAACTAGGGTTGTGACCCTAGCCCCCCCATGAAGTTCACCCCTACCACTCAACTGAGCGGAGGTACCTTCCTTCATGGAGGACATACCAAAATAATTCAGGCATTTCATGCTTGTTGGCCTTGGAGGTTAAGCCTAGTGGTCTCCCACCCCAAGACCCCTATACTCAATTGTTTCTACCACTTATTGTGGTCCTACTTTGTAACTGTTTCTGAATTCAGTTGCTTGGCCAAGTCATTTTCTGTGTGGTCCTGACATCTATGCCTCTCAATCCTAACCAGCACCATTTCACCCAAAAGAGTGCACATGAAGTGCCTAATGCAACCTCTGAGGCTAGAGTCTGACCAATTTTCATATAAAATCTTTTGTATTATCCATTTGTGATTGAATCTATGTGCATGAACCTGCTTTGTCTATCTGCAGCCCTTCTGTGTTACACTGGATTCCAAAACCAATCATTGATTCGATCCACATCCTGTCCCTGCTCTACTTGCTGCTTTGTTTGGGGTTTTATACTACAAAACCTGCAGGACTACATCAAAATATCTAGGGCATAATTCAAGGACATCTTTCCGGTAGCAGAGACCGTCCCTTGTGACCTTTTGAACCGACCCTGAGAAGAAGTGCAGAACAAAAGCTCAACAACAAGTTCATCATGTCCACGCCAAGCGTCAGGACCTGGCCTATCCGAACTGTCCAAGTACAAATGGGCAGCATGGCCCACCCAATCAGTGAACCAACTCACCGAGCTCCACATCATCTCAGCGGCGCATCTGGGTCCCAAGGAGATCCAGCACGCAGAAGGGCGGAAGAGAATAAAGGCCTTACCACCGAGGCCTTAGCAGCACACGGTGGAGACAGCTACAGTCACCTCCACAGATGTGTAGCTGCCTCAATATCCAGATAAAATTGTCCAGCTTCATCCTCAACTGCCATTGAAGGACCTGAGGAGTATGAGGAGCTGAAGCAGAAGATGGATGAGTACATCCTACATCAGGAGTACTACAAATCCATCCGTGGGGAAGATGGAGAGAAGCCACTGGCTGTACATGGATCCATACCACGTACAGACCTAGGGTCCTACGCGCACTCAGGTCCTCCGTCCACTGCATCCCTGCCAAGACGAACAAGACCTGAGTATCCAAGACCATGTTATCCAACCCCAAGGGCTCCCGAAGTGGGCCCAACAGGAGTCGAAGAACAACATCATCCAAGGCCAACCTACGGAGCCCTGGATCACACGGCCGAGCTGTTGGCCAAACTCCTGTCTGGATCAGAAGATCCAGATGTGACGGCCCTATCAGAGGCCATTAAGGCAAAGCTGGGTATTGCTGAACCCTTACCCAAGCCTGAGTTGCCCTCTCTCTCTCCAGGGCTGAGTACCCTGGCCGAAGATCTCAAGAGATCAAGGGTCTCAAGGCTGTTGCCTAAGGTCACCTGCCCCAGCCCCTTTCACCCCCGTGCCAGGACAGTGCCTATGGCTGATCTACAGGACGTGCCTGTCACAGAGAGTGAGAGAAGAGGACTGTCAGCCCTGGCCCCTCTTGCCGGCGTGTCGCCTACAGGCCTAACTCCGGGGGGTGGGAAGACGGGCAGACCAATTGCCCAGGCGAACATCCAGCTGGAACTGCCGGAGTTCGACCCCAAAAATCTGCCTGAATGGGCAGAAGAATTTGCAGAGTTCCTTTTGTTGACTGGCCAATCCCATGTGGATGTGGCCACCAAATGTTCACTGCTAAAACGCTCATGCAAAAAGAAATTTTTGCAAAAACAGGTCAAACAGATTGTGAAAACCTGTTCTACTTGGGCAGAGGTACTCCTGAGGTTGGAGAAAACATTCCCAGTCTATGAGACTGACCTCGGGCGTACGCACACAGATCGAGGAGCTACCTATGCTCCCGGAGTTTCCATCCGCTGCGCGAATTTCTGAGTATGTGTGCGACTTGGAGTACTTATTTTCGAGGATGAACGTGGGCTCCTACGGAGCCACTGAGCCCCACCTGTGGCTCATGAGTAAGATCCCCCAGCGTACGTGGGATGATTGTTGCTCCACCTCTGAGAGGAAGAGCAGCACCCACTCTTACGATACACTGGTGGATCTCTTGATTGAGCTAAGAAGCATTTGGGACGAGGTGGTACCCCTACCCCCGAACGTGGCGAAGGGAAGGGGCATAAAAATCCCACTAACACCAACAAGGGAGGTGGTAAAGGGAGGGGCAACCTACGTGCCATGAACGAGGTTCCAACTGATGCAGGCACACCCCCCCTGTTTTACTGCCGACCTGTCAATGACAAGGGGGGACCTTGTCATGCCTCTGACTGCGATCTCCGCAGTGGCTGTATGCTGCAGATGAAACCTCAGCAGCATACTAAAGAAGGGAAAACTGTGACCCATCAGGACCACTTCAGGTGTACCATCACCTGTGGTTACTGTGGCAAACGTCGTCACTATGGAGACGAATGCCACATCAAGAAACGCGAGAGTGACAAACTCAAGCGTAAGGAGGCGGAGCGCCAGAAGACCCAGACGCCCGCCAGAAATCCCCCGAATGGGGATAAAGGTAAAGGAGGTGGCAAGGGGGGTGGCAAAACTGGACCCCCTAACCCCCAGAGGCGCTCATCAGCGCCTGTTGCTACACCCACTCCTGCTGCTACACCCGCTCCTGCCGCAGGTGTCCCCCAGAAGCGCCCCCAAGGGGATAATGCTACCCCTGAGGGGAATAATTCTAAGAAGAGGCGCTTGGCCTGGATGGCCAAGTCCCTCATGGCTGCAGGGGTGGATGTGAAATTCCCTGATGAGGAATAGGGGGGCGGCTCCGAAGAGGAGGACTTGGTTTTCTGGATCCTCGTGAAAATCGGGGATCAGGTTTTTCGAGTGGTGCTTGATACCGGTGCAACACTTTCCATAGTAGCCCGGCGCCTGCTTAAAACTTTCAGGAAAACTAAGACTGTGGCCATAAGAGTAGGGGATGGGCGTACCATCCACTCCTTGGGGGGGGTCGATGTGACCATATGTCTGGGCGACGAAACCGTGACCCAACACTGCAGAGTGTTGGACACTGACGCCTTTGACATCGTCATTGGCACCGACTTTCTAAGAAGGAACCCCCAGGTAAAAATGCTGTCACTACAGCGTCCTTACTCTTTGCACTGCGACTTTGGCAGTGGGCTATACTCCGTTCCTTTGGAGCTGTCAGGACTAAAAGAGTCTGGGCTGCGCTACGCAGCCAAGACGAACTATCGTACTGAAAACTACCAGCTGGCCCGTCACGTTCTTGAAAATGGACTGGCGGCCCTACAGGTAAACCTGGATCAGATCCAGGTGGAATTGTTTGCGAGCCAACAACAGCACATCATGCAGTTGTACTGCTCGAAACAACTGAACAATGCTTTCCGTTTCTTCTGGAAAGCAATGGGCCTAGCGTATGCTAACCCTCCCTTCTCCCTGCTCGCGAAGGTTCTAACCAAAATCGCTTATGAGGGAGGAAGGGTTGTTATGTGCACCCCTGACTGGGGTTGCTCTGGTGAACATGCTTACTGGCGCCGTATGCTAGATCGAATGACCGTGGGAAGAGTGCAACTCCCCGACGGCCCCATCTATGTGCCTGAGGACTCAGACACAGCTATGCAGGCCCCTGAGTGGGCCAGTGTCCTGTCCATTATCGATGGATCTCTCAATCCTGTACCCCTGTGTGACCTGGACCAGGTGCTACTAAAAGAGGTCATGGCCGAAAATCGTGACCTGACCCTTTATGATCTCAAAAATCGATCTCCTGAGCACTTATCTGCCACACTTACAGGATGTGAGTCTCCTGATGACTATCTGGAACCTGCAGCTGTAAAAGGGGATGCTGACGACCAACTGTCTGAGATCGCCAGCACTATTCCCTCTGTTGATCCCAGCTGTGTTGACCTAAAACATAGTGCTTTCCTGGCCGAGCTGTTGCTAGAGGAGGTAGATCTAGAGTCAACCTCTGAACCCGCTTCCTCTGTTGGGAAACCAGTGCTACACATGCAGCCTGTGCACACAGGTGAGCCCGTGGCCCGGAGTGCTGATGCTCTGGCACGGCCTGCTGCTAATAACATGCCATTGTCTGAGCATGACACTCAAGAGCTCCGACGGCTGTTGTACCTGAAGGCCGAAGGTATTGAGCGCCAAGAGCGTCTGCATTACCTCAGACAGACCTGGAAATCCTCCATCTGGTCTGAGGAAGACGATGAGTCCTATACGCTGCCTGATCCTGAGATACCTCTGGTGTATTCTCTACACTATGGGCAGCAATGTACCCCTGAGTGGGACGATGGTACTGTGCCTGCCGAAACTGCTGATCGGCATAAAAAGAAAGAACATGGAAAAAGCAACCTCCATGCTGAGGAGGATTTCCTTCAGAAACTCGAGAGTCTTAACCTTGACCCCCGCCTTAAGAAACTGCTCGTAACCTATGAGGAGGTGTTCGGCGCCTTGCCGCCTCCCCTTTCTTGTAAAAAACTGGTCCAGATGGACCTGAAATTGAAACCAGAATTCGAAAAGACGCGAGTGAGGCGTCGTCCTTATCCCGCTCCACAGGAACAGGTTGAAGAAATCGAGCGCCAGATCCAAGAATGCATTGATGCTGGCCTCGTTGAAGAGTATAAACATGGGGACTATCCCCATCACTGCAGCCCCTGTTTCCTTGTTGCTAAACCAGGGTCGACTGGTCTACGTCTTGTTGTAGACTATGGTGAGGTCAACAAGAAAACCCAGAACCACTCAGGGAGTATTCCTAACATGGAAAACACCCTGGAGCGTATTGCCAAATGCAGGTATAAGACCAAAATAAACAAACAAACGCTCTGGTTTCTGGCAGGTGGACCTAACCGCCGCAGCTCAGGAGCTGTTGGCCTTTATAACCCCTAAAGGTCGTGTTTTCAAATGGAAGGTTATGCCTTTCGGGGTGGCTAATGCCCCAGCGCTCTTCCAGGAGCTTGTGAACAAAATTTTGTACATACTGAGGCGCAGGCCTCTAGTACAAGAGTTGATCGACGACGTGAGTTTGGGTACTAATACCAAAGAGGACCACGTCCTTCTCCTCCGTGAATTTTTCATTGTCTGCCAAGAAAACCATCTCCGAATTAAACTCGGAAAATGTGAGTTTATGAAAGAGGAGATGGAGTATTTGGGTTTCGACGTGGGGTATGGCTGGTGGAAACCAGCCACGTCTAAGATGCAGCCCCTACAGGACATGCAGATTCGCGATGACCCTAAGAAGGGTCTACACGATGTGAGGAGTTTTGTGGGCGCCTGTAATTTCTATCGGCGTCACATCCACAATTATACTTACTCCTCTGCACCCCTCACTGACCTGATCAAGAAAGCTACTCCCTGGAGATGGACCTCCAGAGAGAAAGAGTGTTTCCAGGAGTTGAAAAAGAAGATTGCCTCCTCCAACTGCCTGGGAGTGCCCCGCCCTGAGGGCGAGATAGTCCTGATCACTGATGCCAGTGATGTAGGGGGGGGAGGTACGATCTACCAATGGCAGGAGGTTAACCCCGCTGAACTAACCCACTGCCATTATCGTACTACTGGACTGAACCGTGATGGTTCGTTGAAACATGACTATCCTACCAGTGAGTGGCGACTGGTGCCACTGGGACACTGGAATTGGAAATGGAACCAAGCGCGTTCCAACTACAGCACCTATGACCAGGAACTCCTGGCCGGTATGTTGGTGCTATCGTCACAATCCCGACTCCTGGGATCTAACCCTATTGTCTGGGTGGGTGACCAGGAGCCTGTGAAGTCTTTTCAGAAGGGCCCAGCACCTGAAAAAGCAAAGCTAAAACGGTGGTGGACTTATCTGAGCCAGTTCAGGCTGACAGTGCATCATATCCCCGGTATAAAAAATGAACTGTCTGACTATATATCGCGCAACAACTTCGATGCGCTTATTGGTGAGAGCTCTGAGGCGCTCGCCAAAGAGGCTTTCCAGCGTATGGATGTCCAGCTTGACCTGTCCATGCGCACTGCTGGAATCCTGGAGGGTCGGAGTCTAACCGACTATCAGTCAGAGTATGAAGAAATTCTCCAAACCCTCAGCACTGGTCTCGAACCCCGTGTCATTGACGGGCACCAGTGGTATAAAAACAATCAGTACCTCTTCTACGAGGACCGAGTTGTGGTGCCTGAGGCACGACTGGATGGGTGCCTACAGTGGTCCCATCTCAGTTCTGGTCACACTGGCGCTAATCGCTCAGTGGACTTCTTCCGTGAGTGTTTCTACTCTAGTCTAACCCTGACTGAACTGAGGTCGCGTATGCAGACCATTGTGGATGCTTGTGGCTGTCATGCCAGCAAGCAGAGCGACAGTAGGGATAGGGGACTGATTTTCAGCTTACCCATACCCTATTGTGCTAACTCTCTTCTCTACGTGGATTACATTCACGGCCTACCACGCTTTGGCGGCTATGATAGTTGCCTCGTGGTCACCTGTGGTCTATCTCGCTTCACCCGTGTGTTCCCTTGCAATAAGAAAATCACAGGTGAGCAGACTGTGAAAATGGTGGTCGAACAATGGTTCGAACCCTATGGAGCACCTAAGCAGGTGCACTCTGATGAGGATGTACGCATCCGCAGTGACACTGGGTGGTACAAACGAGTGCTAAATGCCCTCAACGTGGAGGTAACCACAGGTGTGCCCTATACCCACACGTCTAACCCTCTCTGTGAGAGACAGAACCGTGTGGTGGAGCAAAACTTAAGGATCCTGATGAAACAGGAGCGCAACAAGGACTGGGTACGCCTAGTGCCCTGGGCAGTACTGTCCATGAACTCACAGCGGAGCTCTTCTACGGGTTTCACCCCCCACGAACTGTTCCATGGAGGACGACCTGCTTGGTTCTTCAAAACCCCCTTTCCTGAGGACTTCAAGAGCCCTGTGGGAGATTGGCTGGAACACAAGCAGTCTCTGGCTAACCAGGCTGGTACTAACCTGAGGCACATTCGTGACCGTGAACAGAGCCGACGGAACCGCTTACGGCGACCTGCCAGCTTCAAGGTTGGTGACCTTGTTTTGGTACACCATTCACGCCTACCCTCCTGGCCACGTAACTGCCTACAGGACCCTTACTTTGGACCCTATCGTATCATCAGAATAGATGGATCCAGGATCCATGTCAGGTGCAGTCCACGTCTAGGTGGTGAACTGCTGTGTGCACCTAAGAAATTGAGGCACTATCACTCCCCTGACGACTTGTCTTGGGATGAGTGGCGCCTCAGCGACAGTGAGATTGAAGGTATAGACCTAGAGAACGCTGCCAGTCGAGAGGAGGCAGACAAACTCGAAGAGATGACTGCCGATGAGATGGCAGTCGATGGTTACTACGTGGTTGCAGGTATTGCTCGCCACGAGTATAAACAGGGCTGGAAATTCCTTACCCTGTGGAATGGCTATGGGTTGTCTGAGGCGACCTGGGAACCTATGTCAGCCTTCATACAACCAGATGGGAGTATCAACCCCATCTTCTGCACTTACCTCGTTGAGAACAACGAGGGGCAGCTCCTAACCCGTGCTGAGACTATGTCCCTGCGTAAGAAGCGAAACTAATTACCCTGTGTCAGTCTACTGACAGGTGCAGTGAGCACTCTTCTGCAGACGTGCCTGTGTATGGCTGTAAGAGCAGTTGTCACAGTTGCCCCGCATTGCATCGCAGGACAGGACCGTTAGCCCCCCGTGACAACCACTCCCTGGCCGAAGGCCAATGGTTTTTCACAGACTACTGCATACTGAGCACTGCACTGACCCTGTCTGTGCCCTGCAGACCCATGCCTATGGTTTCCAGCGTGAGCCAGGTGGCCGCTTATCTTGATTGCAGCCACCCAGCGAGTGTGTGCCTTGTTGACCATGTGTTGCATGGGTACTGCCCTAATGTGATGACCTTGGTGAGCCAACGAAGAACGGTGGCTTCCTACACCAGGGGGGAATGACAAGCAAGGTGTGTCTTCCCTCCTTGGGGACAAGCGAGCCCACAGTTAGGACCCCTGACTGGTCCAGACCCATGGGGTTCTACCCTTCCTTACAGGGTTTACCATACCCCTAAGTGTGCTACGTATGTCTGTATGTGTCTCACTTCTCTCCCCAGCGTGGCTCCCGGAGACCGGGCTTCGCTGACGTCGGACCGAAGGTCCTAATCAGGTACTATTACCACTCCTATGGCGCCCAATTTCTGTGCTGGCGCCTATCCTTGGGGTGAGACGGCAAAAGCCCTACCTACTAAGAGGGGAGGGGTTTCTGAAGTGTGCTAAGGGCATACAAAACGCCCATTTTTGCTACAGGCCAAAAGCTAACGCACTCCCCTGCCCACGAGGAAAAAAACGCGGGACAGGAGACACCACTACACTACACTCACTAACGCCAGCACCGGCCTTCGAAGGCAGGGCGAGCACTCATCACTTGCACTCACCTCCTGCCAGGCCTGCTGACCCTAGCCCCTACACACGCTACTGGGTGCTGCTGTCGAAGTTCACTCAGGCCCTAATGGCCCTCCTGTGAAGAAGACAAGAGAACACAGCGCTCCTAAGCAGCTGTGGCCTAACAGGGGACGCCACAACGCGTTTCCCCTGCTAGGGCTTGGAGGGAAGGGGTGCTCTCGTTGCGTGCACAGCGCAGATGTCGTTGAGGTCAAACTGCCCTCGCCAGTCCTTGCTGAGGCACAGTGATTTGATGTGTGATCAGCGCCCCTGTTTGCTGGGGCAGAAAAAGGGATAGCCGCCGAAGGCAGCTGCTGCGTGCACCAATCACCCTTAACCTCTCCCACCTGTACAACAGAGGCAAATGAAGGGGCGTTTGCGGCGGAGGAACCAAGCCACACTCCCCGTATTATACGGTTCTCAGTGTGACCTATAATACACTGTCTGCAAACACGCTGAAGATTCAGCTACCCCTGTCAAGCAAGCAAGCTTTAAGAAACCCCTCGGGTTCTCTTAAAGAACGTACCGAGGAGCCTCTGGGTAACCTAAACAAGGTTTACCGTGCGCAATTTGCGTGGCCTACCCTTTAATGCATCATGTGCACGCAGGGAAGGGAGGCTGAACCACTGACTCAACCAGGAGGTGAGCTCCTCTTGGGCTAACCTACCTTACTCACCATGCATCGTGTGAATGCCGAATTGAAACGAACACAAAACAAACCTAAGCGTTTTAAGCAACTCAACTTTAACGCCACGGCCGCACACAAACAAACGCTTTCTGTACTTACCTGTGAAGAAGAAAACAAAGGTGAATTTCGGATACAGGTAAAGCGTCACAGCGTGTGGATGCCTCGATTAGGCACATGCATCGCGAGCACAGTGCATATTCTAACCCTACTTGCGCGCTGCGCGCTCCGTTCGCATCACATACCTTTCATTCCTGCTTTTACCTGTGCAGAGCACGAGAGAAGAACACCCGACCCCCCAACGAGCACAGCGTTGACAACCCTAACGTTTTGACGAAACAACCAACACGAACGCAATGCGTGAGTGTGAGGTGACACTGACATACCTGAGAGATGGGTTGTCGACCTGCTCTGTGGTGTGAGCTGAATCTGAATACTTGACTCTGAAGTTTATAAAAATTTTGATGCAACTGTGCAAAAATTTTCTTTAAAACTTTGAAAACTACGGCTCATACCTTCTTTTCCAAAAGCCGTTTACGCTTGCGCAACCCTTTTCTTGGAGTCCGCTTCCTTTGCGCTTGTCTGCGACTTTAAGTTATGTGTAAAAATGACGATTTCCGGCGTGGTTTCGTCGATTTTTAACGATTTCACTTGCTAAATCGCAACCCCTTCCGCTAAACCGCAGGAATCACTCCCTGCTGGTTACATTTTCTATTTTTTCCAGCTCCTGGGATTTGTGTCCTCCATTGCGAGTATTGCTCCGCCCTGGCCCTTGGTTAGGACGTATACCAAAACGCTGTTTATACAGCGATAGCCGTCCGCATTAGAGCGTTTGTCTGTACCCTAGTGGGCAAGCACATGTGCTCTAGGGAGGTAGTCCTGAGTTCAATTCCCACTGCCCGCAAACTTTTTCCAAAAGTTTTCGTCGCACGCCGGCCACTTTTGAGGAATGCCCCTTCGAAGAGACATCATTCACGGTACATTACACTGTTTTTCAAGGGTACCTACAGTGTGATAGGCTTCTATGAAGTGATGAGGATGTTTTTGGTAAGTTTAATGCATTTTCTGAGGTAATTTTGGGAATATTTGAGCCTTTTTCCTTGGTCCTACTAGCTTCATGAACTAGTACTCCAGGGGGGAGTAAGAAAAAGTCACTACCATGTCTTTCTTGGAGGGCTTGATCCAGGCCAAGCCCCCCTTAAAACCCTTTTGTTGATGCTAAGACAAACTTAAGTGTTTTTATCTCTCTTTTGTAGCCTAAAGTACACTTTCTCAAAGTAACTAGGGTTGTGACCCTAGCCCCCCCATGAAGTTCACCCCTACCACTCAACTGAGCGGAGGTACCTTCCTTCATGGAGGACATACCAAAATAAATCAGGCATTTCATGCTTGTTGGCCTTGGAGGTTAAGCCTAGTGGTCTCCCACCCCAAGACCCCTATATTCAATTGTTTCTACCACTTATTGTGGTCCTACTTTGTAACTGTTTCTGAATTCAGTTGCTTGGCCAAGTCATTTTCTGTGTGGTCCTGACATCTATGCCTCTCAGTCCTAACCAGCACCATTTCACCCAAAAGAATGCACATGAAGTGCCTAATGCAACCTCTGAGGCTAGAGTCCGACCAATTTTCATATAAAATCTTTTGTATTATCCATTTGTGATTGAATCTATGTGCATAAACCTGCTTTGTCTATCTGCAGCCCTTCTGTGTTACACTGGATTCCAAAACCAATCATTGATTCGATCCACATCCTGTCCTTGCTCTACTTGCTGCTTTGTTTGGGGTTTTATACTACAAAACCTGCAGGACTACATCAAAATATCTAGGGCATAATTCAAGGACATGTTTCTGGCTTCTATGAACTGATGAGGATGTTTTTGGTAAGTTGAATGCATTTCCTGAGGTAATTTTGGAACATTTGAGCCTTTTTCCTTGGCCCTACTAGCTTAGCTAACTAGTACTCCAGGGGGGAGTAAGAAAAAGTCACTGCCATGTCTTTCTTAGAGGGCTTGATCCAGGCCAAGCCCCCCTTAAAACCCTTTTGTTGATGCTAAGACTAACTTAAGTATTTTTATCTCTCTTTTGAAGCCTAACGTACACTTTCTCAAAGTAACTAGGGTTGTAACCCTAGCTGCCCATGAAGTTCACCCCTACCACTCAACTGAGCGGAGGTATCTTCCTTCATGGGGGATATACCGAAAAAAATAGGCATTTCATGCTTTAGGCCTTGGAGGTTAAGCCTAGTGGTCTCCCACCCCAAGACCCCTATACTCAATTGTTTCTACCGCTTATTGAGGTTCTACTTTGTAACTGTTTCTGAATTCAGTTGCTTGGCCAAGTCATATTCTGTGTCTGGCCTGACACCTATGCCTCACTGTCCTAACCAGCACCATTACACCCAAAGGAGTGCACATGAAGTGCTTGATGCTATCTTGGAGGCTAGAGTCAGTCCAGTTTTCATGTAAAGTCTTTTGTATTATCCAATTGTGATTGAATCTTTGTGCTTATACCTGCTGTGTCTATCTGGAGCCCTTCTCTGTTACACTGGATTTCAAATTACTCATTGATTCGATCCACATCCTGTTCTTGCTCTACTTGCTCCTTTGGTTTTGGAGTTTCACCATCAAAAACCTGCAGGATTTCATCAAAATCTATAGGGCACTAATCAAGGACATCTTTCTTCGCCAGGTGTCTTACATCGAGCACGTGCAAGGAATCCCGCACCTGGCTCGGCCATCTAGTGGTGGGGGTTCGGGGGGGGGACATCCCTCTAGTGGGGGGGCGCCAGCAACTGTTGCTGCGCGCCCCACACCCCCGACTCGCCCTCCCGGGGGGCCCTCTGGTCCCTCCCTGGCAGGGGGGGCTGCTGTGGGGGGCGGTTGTGGGTCATCTCCTCCTTGTGGAGGGGGGGGGGGTCCATCTTTTCGACCATCTGGAAGCCCCACTCCTACACAGGGGAAGGACGACCTACAGCACACCTGTGGCTGTCCCCGGTGTGTGGTGCACTATGAAACGTGCATCCCATCTCTGATGGCACAGGTGAAGGACCTGCGAGCTCAGAATCTAGAGTTGCAGCGACCCCATCAGGAACGTTTTCAGGCAGTAGCCCCTACCGCGGGCAAAAGTCAGTCCTACGGGGACCGGATGACCCAAATCTTGTCTACATTGGCTAAATTTGACGCGGCGGTTCAGGGCTACCGACGGGATTCTAAGGTGGTGGAGGCTAGCGTGGCAGATGATCTTAAGATGTCCAAAGGCATCACGGCTAAGTGCTTTAGCGCAGTGGAGTCGCGCGCTACACGTTACGCCGCCGTTGCATCTAGGATCGATGCGTGGGACCACTGGTACCCCACGCCTGCGGAACCCGTTACCGTGGTCCTGCCCCCGCCATCGGCGCCTCCACCCGTTTCTGGTCCTGAACCTGCGGCGCCTACGGCGCCCATGGGCGCGCCATCGGGTTCATCTGGTGGTGGGTGTGTCCTTCCTTTCTCTGTCCACCCATCCTACGATTGCATCTACCATCCGAACGCTTGTCCGGATTCTGGGTGGCAGAGGGGAGGGGGAAAACACCACGAACAACCCACCCCCAAGAACCTACTTCGTGGAGGGGAATCGCCGAAAAAGAAGAAGGAACCTGCTATTCCCGAGTGGAGGGCGACGCCTATGGGCGAAGAACACCCCACAGAGCCTACGGCCCCGTGGGCCAATGAGGAGGAGAACACCTCTTCGTTGGGAAACATTAATCCCCTCACGAAAAATGTTTTCACTTCCCCTGGGAAACCTTCGTACACGCCCTCTCATCCTACGGACACATGTACAGTCTCTCCAGTGAAAGTTGCACCAAGTGCAAGTGGAGGTGCATCTCCAACCATAGCTCCCCCTGCTTACCACCCGTACCAAATGCCTATGGTGCAAAAAAGTTACACCAAAGCGGTGGAGGATAGTGATATGCCTAAACCGCAATTTAATGGGCAGCTAGATAGCTACGACGAGTGGGTGGAGAAGCTTCAACAATGGTTGGGGGGCTGTGATCCTATATACCGAAAGGCCAACGAGGCAAAAATGATTTTGAGTACCTTGCCTTCATGGCTAAAGTCGATCATCAACGCCCGGGGTGCCGAGGCCACCCACCACACACGCACAGCCCCCACCCTCAAAGAGTTGTGGGACTTTTTGGAACAACGTTTCCAAGAGTATGACCCCTCAAGGGCCGATGAAAGGTGGCGAGCCCTCACCCCCAGGGTGGTTAAAGGGCAAGTGACCCTCATCGACGTTGAAGATTTCTATGCTCGTTGGCAACATTTGTTGCCTTTGAGCAATGAGACTCGTCCCCACGTGATCCGGGAGCAGCTCCTAAGCAAGCTCCCGTGGATCAAGGAGAAGGTCGTCAAGCGGGACGCCAAGAGTAGCCCAGACAGCTATGTGGTGGATTTCAGTGGCCTTGACCCTTCGCCGGGTCGCGCCCCATTCGAAAAATAACTCAAGAAATATAGCGCTCAACGTTGCACTACAGTTCCTGAGATTGTTTGATTTTCTGGGCCGGGGCTGATAGTTGATTGCAAAGACCCGTCTCTACAGGAGTGGATCTTGCAACTCAACAATACACCTCACACACGCGGCTACACTATGAAAGTGGAGCAACGTAGGCCTCGGTTGTACCCTTCGGAAATCTACGCCCTTGCCCATAAAAGCGTATCAGAGAGGGAAGCTCTCGAACGCCTCAATAAAGGAGACAAGACGACGGTGACGTACACTCATCGCCCTTCTCACAATAGAACCGCGAAGAATGCGGTTAATGCGGAGGCTACGGCGAACCCTAACAGCTCCGAACCCGCTGACACCTCCGTCAACGCCCTGGGTCACCCTAAACCTCCGGCGAAGAAACCCGTCGACCCCGGGCCTAAGCCGCCACCTACCTTTTGGGTTCGGTGTTCCAAACATTGGAAAACACGTAAACAAACGGAGATGGACATGTCTTGGATTGATTGGGGTGCCACCAATACCACCCTTTGGACGTGTAAGCCTAATTCTCCGTGCAATGACACTCATTGGAACGTTGCAGATAAGTCTAAAGGTGGTTAGCCTAAGGGTGGCGATAAGGGTGGCGGTGGTGATAAGGGTGGTGGTGGTTATAAGAGTGGCGGCGGCAAGGGCAATAAAGGAGGCAAAGGAGCGCCGAACGGGCGCAGACGTTGGTAGGAGTGCCCAGAGGCGCCTCCGTGTTTTGGTGGATTTTGGGTGCCAAGCGGTCGCTTTGGTCAACCCCAATGTTTTTGGAGACCAACTCTCCGAAAAATATGAATCCCCCCAACGGAGGCGCCCACTCCAAGCAGATAATGAGACGCCTTTGCCGGGGGGGGGACGAGCAAATAGACGTCAAAATTCAATTTACGGGGGTTGTGGATGGTAGTGTTTCACTTCCTCATGTTGCCCAGTATGGCGTGTCCCCGTACCTTGTCCCGAGTTTAGCTTGGGATATGGTTTTGGGGCACCCATGTGGTTACGAACATTGTGTGTGCCATTTTGTCCATTTCAAATGTTTGTACTCTCACCATCCAGTGCACCCCCGTTTTTGGATCGAGGACTTCCATGAAGCTCCAAGAACCGGAAAACAATTTTTGCTTAAACCCATTCATGGTAAGGTGTCACGTCAGTCCGTGTGGGGCCTAACCGTTCCAGTCATTGGGGCGGTCACTCCTACGCACCCTGCCCCGGCCATTGTGGTTACGTTCCCTGGTGGCGAACCGCCTAACCGTGTTGAGGCCGAGAAGCACATATCCTATGCCTTGACCACTTCCTCCGTGGCCCCCGTACAGGATCGGGCTTGTGCTTTGGAGCTCGTTGAATTTGCTCCCGAAGCCCTTGCCCGTGATGTTCTATCTACGCGGCGTGATGAGTCCATGTGGACCCAGTCTGACTACGGCCTCACGCCATATTGGGCCGCGCGTGTCAAAAAACAATTTGGCCAAAACTTTGACGTGGATGCCTTCAATAGGGCCCCGGGTATGGCCCAGGCTACCCGTTGGGTTTCGTCGCTTGAAGATTTCTTTTCCACTCCCGCGGACCCCTCCAAATTGTATTGGATGTGCCCTCCCTATCATTGGTTTTCAGATTGTGTTCCGAAAATTCGGCAA
This sequence comes from Eutreptiella sp. 'Long Island Sound 2002', assembly GCA_964036045.1. Taxonomy (NCBI): domain Eukaryota; phylum Euglenozoa; class Euglenophyceae; order Eutreptiales; family Eutreptiaceae; genus Eutreptiella; species Eutreptiella sp. 'Long Island Sound 2002'. Next base: position 150,302,650 of record OZ038381.1, on the reverse strand, counting down.
GAAAAACCACGAGCCATCGTCGTAGGGCCAAAGTGGACACATAGGGAGTGGTGGAAGCCCCTTATGGAAATTACTTTGCAAGGGTACCACCTTGCTGGGCCGGAGACTAAAGCCTGTCTCTATCAAAATGACCGCCTCACGCCCCTTCCTCAACGGGGTTGGTCCGCGGTGGTGCTATACGTGGACGCTGGCATTGCGGAGGAAAGTTTGGAGGCCACTAAATGTCATGTGGCCTCCGTTTTGGCACCGGCCGTCTCCAACCCCAACACGGATGGCGAGCCGGGCATGACCTCGGAGGAAGAGTCGGAGGATGAAAGGGTGCCTAACCATTTGGTTTCGGTGCGCACCCTCACGTATCAGGCGACCCATAAAAAACTCCTCGCACCCGTTACTTTTGATCCTACCCCCGAAGATTTGGAGGCACAAGAATGCGTGCGTTCACGCATTGCGAAAATTGAACGAGAGTTATTGGGTGGGAGGGCCACTACCGTTAAGCGTTACCGAAAAACTAAAGGCGCCACACGATGTTGGCGGCTTCTCGTGTAGGTGGCATTGTCACCAACCAGGAGCCTATTGTGTCTCCGGAGGTGGATCTCATGAGGAGCCGCATCCTCGTGGACTATGAGCGGGTTTTTTTTATCGGGGAGGTTCGTCTCCGTCCGGGCCAGGAACACCCTAAGGTCCGTGGTACGGAGCGGTTGGGGTTTGCTAAACTTGACCTATACCCGATCCCCTAACCCAAGTCCGTGAAGCCTATATGGTTGGTGGGGAGCGTGCCGCGGCGGGGCAAGAAATAGTGGAGGACGTTTTGGCTCGTGGCTGGATTGAGCCGTGCCCTGCCTCCGAATGGGCGTCCAACGGTTTCGTTGTGCCCAGGAAAGAGAAAGGAAAATGGCGCCTCGTGATGGACTACCACCAACTTGATGAGGCTACCTTGCCCGACGCACAGCCCCTCCCCCTCATTGAAAACGTGTTGGAAAATCAATCCAAACACAAGATTTTCACTATTGTGGACTTGAGTAAAGGGTTTCATCAAATTCCCCTTCACCCTGAGTCTCGGGCTAAGACCGCCATGAATCTGGCAGGCAAGCGATACCAATGGCGTGTTATGCCTATGGGTATCAAGAATGGGCCCGCTATTTTTCAACGGGTCATGGACCATTTTTTGCAGGGTTTGGATTGTGCCGACGTATATATTGATGATATTATTATTGCTTCCTCCGGTTGACGGAGGAGGAGCTTTTGGCTAACCACGACCGCGACGTGCGTGCCGTGTTGGATAGGCTACGAAAAGAGGAGTTGGTTGCTTCGGTTAGCAAAACCGATTTCTTTTTTCGTTCGGTTGTATTTTGTGACCATGTGTTGGAAAATGGCACACGTTGGCCGGCGCCAGGGAAAACGTTGGCGCTTGAGCGTTGGGACAAACCGTATAATGTTTGGGAGCTCCGGGGGTTCTTGGGGCTCGCCAACTATTTTTCGGGCTATGTCCAAAACTACGCCTCCATAGCTACTCCTTTGATTGAGATGTTGAAGAATTTGCCTAAGCATAAGAATGGCAAAAAGATAGGCCTAACATGGAATGCTTCGGCTAACGAGGCCCCTTTGAAGCTGAAGCGTGCTATTACGGATATTGTTCCCCTCCAACTAGCTGATTGGGATAAGGACTTTGTCCTCCCCCCGGACGCTAGTAATTTGGCGGTGGGGGCGGCCCTACAGCAAGAAGGTCCCAATGGTGACCCACGCCCCCTTGCCTTTTTCTCCTGCAAATTGTCAGGCAGCCAATTGAGTTGGAGCCCTTGGGAGAAAGAATGCTACGCCATAGTGGCGGCGCTTTAAAAATGGCATGGTTGGGTGGGGAACAAGCGCGTAAAACCGTGGGGGGTCCCTCTCCACGCCAAGCACGTTGGCACGAGTTGTTCTCTAAATTCGACCTCCATGTTGTTTACACTCCGGGGCCAGTGAACCCCGTGGGTGATTTCCTGTCCCGTTGGGCTAACCCTGCTAACCCGGCGTTGGGTGATGTGTCCATACATGGGACGGCCCAAGCGGCCAGGGATGTGCGGGACATGATGGCGGCCGAGAAGGAGGAACTTCTCGCCCGCCCTCTTGTATTTAGGGCGGTTGTGGCGCCCGTTGTTACTAGGTCTAACGCGGCGCCTCGGGCTCAAGGGGCACCCGCGTGTGATCCACCTCCTCTGGCTTCGCCTCCAGTGGGGGGGGGGGGAGAAGCAAAAGAGAAAGCTTTGGAGACTGGATTGAATCGTCAAGATAAAAAAATCTTGGAAGTCCCACAAGAAGGCAACTCCTATACATGGAGAGGAATGTTCCAATGGTTTTGAGATAAACTGGGCTAAACACTACCCAAATTGTCAACGCTACAAAACAATGTGGCACGATGGCTTGAATGGGAGCTTCCAAGATGGAGTGAGGTTCGTGGATAACAAGCTCGTCCGTAATGGACGGTGGTGTGTTCCTACGCCGCTAGTGCATCCTTTGGTGGCCGAATACCATGATGCACTTCACTTAACTACCTCCAGTGTGGAAAAACACTGGAAGGAAATTAACCATGGCGTGGAAGGTGAGGGGTTGTACAAAGCAGTGGAACTGAAATGTCAAATGTGTCCCTCATGTGCCATTCACACGCATGATACCAAGCGCAAGCAAGGGTACATGACCCCTATGCCTATACCTATGGAGCCCATGGACTCCATAGCGCTTGATGTGTTTCACTGCCCTTCCACCTCCTACGATGGAGAGGTGTATGACCGAATGCTCCTATGTGTATGCCGGCTTTCTGACTACCTCATCGCGATCCATATTCCTAAACCTCGTCATGAAGACAAGGATGAAAGGTTAACGGGGAGAAGAGCGGCCCATTTGGTAATGGAGCGCTGGGTGGATAGGTTCGCAGCCCCTCGTGAAATATGCTCCGATCGTGGGCCACAATTTATGAGCCAATATTTCCAAACCCTTTGTTCTAAGATTGGTGCCCGCTCGACTATGTGTCTCGTGGGTAGGCACCAAGGTAATGATAAGGCCGAAAATACTGGCAAGCAGCTAAGGCGTGCCGTTGCTAAAGCCCTTACCTTGAGGAAAGGCAATAATTGGGTAGAGGTTTTGCCCGCCGCTGTACAAGCGTGGCATGAGACTACAGGTCCTTCAGGTTATACACCTAACGAGATTGTGGTTGGTAAACACAACTGTATTAGGGGGCCACCTCTTGCTGAGCCTAAGGGGGTGGCCCAAGACGCCGCTCACTATTTCCAACGGCGTGAGGAGCTTATTGCTCTTGCACGGAGGGCTATGATTCAAGTGCAAGAGACAATGGCTCATAAGTATAATCAGAGTAGGAGGATGTCCCCCAATTTCCCAAAAGGGGACCGTGTATGGGTCCGTTGCCAACGCAAAAATCTTGGGTTAGGACTTGTCCCTATTGGAATGGGCCCTATGAGTTTGTGGCCAAGAAGGCGCACGACCTGTCTGTTATTCAGGTGGACCAAGGGAGGTTATTTGACGTCCACCTTGATTGTTTAATGAAAACGGTCAACTCCCCTCGATCCCCGGTGCCTCTACATTACACGGAGGAGGTTGCTAGAGTGCCCTCCCAGTGTGAGGAGGACACCTATAATGTCAAAAAAATATTAAGTCACCGTACGTACCACAAGAGACTTCTCTTCAAGGTGCGGTGGTAGGGTTATACCAAAGATTGGGATACCGAGGAACCCGTTGAAACTTTCTTACCGTCCTACAATAAAGTTTGGAGAGATTACTTGCAGAAACAGAATCTCACCCAAACCGTTGACATCCTTGCCCCCCTTGGTGGACCGCTCTCATGAGCGTGCCACGAAAAAAAAACCCTAACCAATATGGATATATTATTGTTTGGGTAAGGGAGGAGAGAGCGAGAAGTGGCGGGAGACAGGAAAGAAGATGTGCATGCACGGCGCGCTCCTCGGTTACAAAAGTCCCCACCAGAGCAGGGCGGTGGGTACCGCAGGTTTACCCCACCGTCTACCTCTCTCACCAATAAAGGCTTGAGAGTCCTTGAGGTGGGGTGGCGTGGCATATAGCCTGGGGCGGAAGTGGGACGTGTTCTTTCGGGGGTCTTAATGCCATTCAAACCCCTATCCTTGGGTCTTACTGGAGCACTCCTACCACCAGCAGGACAAAGTCCTGCCCACGATGACACCCCCCGTCAAGGGTGCTAACAACATGGCAAGCACTTCCCGAAGACTCTACCGGGTCGTGCGCATGGTGGTGCTTGCAAGGTTTCAGAGTGCCGCCCCGTACCGAAACCACAACCCCACGACCGTCCCTGACCCGTGACCCAAGCCAACGAGCTAAAACATTTGCGCAAAATGGCGAAGGCTTGAAGACTTCGTTGGGTCGGCGGGTACAACCCATTTTCCCTTTTTGTGTTGGGCGTGATGGTTTTCCACCGATTTGCCCTTGTCCACACGGGGGTAGGTATACAAGGTACGAAGTACTCGTGTGGCTCACATTACGTGGAAAAAATTTCGTGGCGTGCAAAATTGCCACTACATACGGTGAGGACTTAAGCATAGAGGGAGGGGTCGTCCTCTACAATACAAGTATTCTAATAGGAATTGCAAAGGGTGCCTTTGCCCCGTCACTCTATGAGTGGGTGGAGTCTTCAAAGGTGAAGGGTGGCGTTGCGGATTTGGGCCATCTCTGCCACCTGGGTATTTGTCCCTGGTCGCTATGCGTGCCCGGGTTGGGAGTGGGTACCCTCCATTGCCATTGCATGGGGCCGCATGCTGGCTGGGTGTGCTCTTCATGTCCTTGATGAGTTTCACGGGGGAATTGCTGCCTGCAACGAGAGGGAACACACAACATGATGAAAAGGGCGAGTGTGCACATGCATATGTTTATGAGAGAATATGTATGTCAATGTTTTCTCTAGAGTTCCCCACGAGTGGACTTGGATTTCCACAACACCCGAGGGGTCCTCTAACCCCACACCCAACCTAACGGGTTGGGATATGGGTGTGTCATTTTTCCTTATAGAGACCCGTGCGTGGACTCCGATTTCCAAAACATACACGAGTCTCTCTTTCGGAGACACACTAAAACCGGGTGTGCCCGTGGCCAATGGTAGCGTGTGTGTGCGCATGCCATTAATTTAGTTACGGGGTTATATGGTTGCCTATTACGTTGGTTATCACCCGCCCCCCGCACAAGCAAGACCTAGGTTGACACCTACCTTTGGGGTTTTGTAGCCGTGTACACCAGCCCAAGTTTACACACGGAGGTGTAAACATGAACCGTCATACACGCTGTAGAGGGGTTGGGGGAGTAAAACTCCTTCGGGGCGTGTCATCGTGCCCCCGGGGAGTAGGGTGGGCTGATACACCAGCAGGACCGTACGCGCGACCTCCCCAATTTACAACCTGGAGGTGACCCCCTGCGCTACGGCCCGCCGGTGACACAACCACCGACAAAGGTAACACGCAAGCTAACCTAAGTGTTTATACGCACGCCCCCAAGACACACACGAACACCAAGCAACAAGGTGGCATATCTATACATGTGTGCTATTGCGGATATGCTTACTGTTTGTTGTGTGTACGTGAGTAGTTTGTGGAAGCTCTTGCACGTGCCGTATGTGTGGGGTGCCCCCATCACGTGCCCCAAGGCCGCCACCACAGGACCCACACTCTGTGATGCCCTCCGGGCGAGTTTGTGCCCCCAGGACCTGCCAATGGGTGTGCGCGCACAAGTGTGTCTTGTGTTTGTCAGCGTGCATGGCTCTATTATGTGTATATGTGATGTGTATACGTAGTATGGCTCCCAGGTGAGAGGTTAGCAGTGAGGTCAGGTTATTATTATATGGTTATGAGGTTTGTCTATTTAAGTGTGTCTACTCACACCCTCATCCCATCGCCGTACCGCCTCCTTTACCCTCTACGTGATGCATCACGTGTGACACACATGCTACATTAAGCATCCACAAGGACACGGCCCTCCGCTGAGCCGTGCCCGTAACATGCAGCCACAACCGTGGCTGGTTTCTGGTGCTTCACGATCTATTTATGCATCCGTTCCATTCCAGTGACAATTCACAGGTTCATCTCTCTTGTGTGTCTGGTGAGTTTACTAGTGGGCCTTTGGCTAGGCCTTGTCTCGGTCTTTCACAAGCAAGTAATCAAGCAAGCTGACATCTTACAAGCAAGAGCTCACTCATTACTACAAGCGTTACGGGCAAGCACATCAAGAACATCAAGCACATCAAGCCCTCATAAACGGTCTATAGCACGTAGGTGCAAGGTGTGGGCATCACACCCGTATTTTAGTTTGTGCCTACGTGATCGCCGATCATTTACCCTGAGGCCATTGTGACCTCTTTCCTCTACTTCGTGAGCTACCGCGCGCACTGTGGGGCCATGGTGGCCGTGTTTATTAGTGGCCCTAAGTATGCACAAGACAGAGGCAGGCACAGGACAGTAATGCATCGCAAGGCAACAATATGACACAATCACAGTGTTCACTGTTCCAGGGTGTGAAAAAAGGGCTGTGTTGGCTGTAAGGACTGTTACCACGGTTGCCCCGCGTTGCACTGCTGGACAGGACCGTTAGCCCCCCGTGGTAACAGTCCCCTGGCCAAAGGCCATAAGTTTTTGTTGTGTCCCTTGTGAACGTTTCCCTGGCCTCTATCTCTACTATCCCCTGTGCTCCCTGCTGCAGGCACAGTCCTAAGTTACTGTCTGTGTCTCCCGTCCCTGTTGCTGGCTTTTCTTTGTAAAAAGTGAAATTTTTGCACTTTCACGTCGCACCGCTTCGCATGTATCATTACCTTCACTTTTGTTTAAAAGTGTGATTTCACTTTGCCTTTAGTTTTAATTCTTTAAAAATCTACCTGCCTTTACCTGCTGGACCCCACATGCCTTATGCAACACGCGGGGACCGGACTCTGCGCGCAACAGCTCGCAATTTCGCCTACTACTTGTTGCGGGATCTGCGGGATCCTGTTGATGGATTTCCGGATTTCGACGGTGGTTCGAGTCCCACCGATCGGAGCTACTTCAGCGGCCGTGCTGCCGGCTCCAAGATTGCCTGCGTAGGTTCGATTCCCTATGGGAGGGAATCCTGCGAACCTGCCATTTGCTGCTGTTGTGACTGCTACGTTCCTCTTGGGCATATACTTCCTGCCCGTGGCAGTCATTTTAAGCGGGCGGGTGAAGCAGGTCACAACCCTACCCTAGCATTTTACCCCTAAGGAGCATTATATGGCCCTATATATGGGATATATGCGGGATAGGGCATATCATATTCCATTTCCTTGTTAGGAACATAGGATGTGGGATAGATAAGGCAATCTTGGATGTTTAGTAGTTATATCAATTAGTGGATGATACGGTGGATTCCTCATATGTGCATATCAAGTATTTCATTGGCTATGTGTACCATATCTGTTTGCAGGATACTATTCAGTCAACACTATTGTTATGTCTTCTGTGCCAAGCAATGTTGCTGCCCATTCCACTGCGACTCCTCCTCCTGACCACCCGGTCTGGTCTCAGAACAATGGTTTGAACCCTATGGGGCACCTAAACAGGTGCACTCTGATGAAGATGTACGCATCCGCACTGACACTGGGTGGTACAAACGAGTGCTAAATGCCCTCAACGTGGAGGTAACCACAGGTGTGCCCTATACCCACACGTCTAACCCTCTTTGTGAGAGACAGAACCGTGTGGTGGAGCAAAACCTAAGAATCCTGATAAAACAGGAGCGTACCAAAGACTGGGTACGCCTAGTGCCCTGGGCAGTGCTGACCATGAACTCACAGTGGAGCTCTTCTACGGGTTTCACCCCCCACAAACTGTTCCATGGAGGACAACCTGCTTGGTTCTTCAAAACCCCCTTTCCTGAGGACTTCAAGAGGCCTGGGGGAGATTGGCTGGAACACAAGCAGTCTCTGGCTAACCAGGCTGGGACTAACCTGAGACTCATTCGTGACCGTGAACTGAGCTGGCGGAACCGCCTATGGCGACCTGCCAGCTTCAAGGTTGGTGACCTTGTTTTGGTACACCATTCACGCCTACCCTCCTGGCCACGTAACTGTCTACAGGACCCTTATTTTGGACCCTACCCTAGTGACCCCTTTTGCACACCTTTGAGCGTAGCGGTTGAACAGCGGTTGAACCCAGTTGAACAGCATGTTGCTGTTCAACCCCCCAGTTGAACTCGGTTGAACAAGGTTGAACAGTTCAACTGGCCTATCGCGCCAATCGGTGGCGCGTGCTCGCGCGATCATGCGTTCAACAGTGGTTAATTGGTAACTGTAGCCTGTCCCACAATTTTGGTTTTGAGCTGTTCCCTAAAACCCAGTTAAAACCTGGAACCTACTACCAATGGGCAGGTGGCGGTGTGGTGACCACATACATGAAAACTGGAGCCGGCACGTGGTGGCCAACACGTGGCGGTAAAGGGAATGCACATGGTGTGTAGTAGTTGCCACCTGCTCGCTTTTTACTATATACATGACGCATTGAATTGAAGAATGTTTAATTTCACCTTTGTGCAATATGGTAGTGTCACCAAAAATAACGTAACAATAAGAACAAATTAGAGCACCAAGAGATTCCCCATTGTGGTTTCTTACTTGTATGCAAGGATCCCTCTCATTTTACAATCAAAAATGCCAACGTCAAACTTGAAGCAATGTATTGCAGATCACTACACTGGATTACAATCGGATGAATTGATGAGTGATTTGGTCAACTTGTTCACCGCATCCAAGGGTGGTCGTACACTATGGGAACGCCTCAAGACTAGAATGGGTAGTGGGCGGCGTAGTCGACGCAATGACCGGAAGGTCATGGAAAGGGTGTTTACACCCAAGGATGCCGTCCGGTTGATCCTTGACTTGGAAATGCCGAAAAATAGGTGCTCTACATGTCCTACATGCATACCATGGTGCGTTGCATGTATGCAAGGAGTGTTCAACCGTATGCGAGATGCGTTCAAGTGTGCGGTTGAACACATATGAAACAAATGCGACTCATGTTTGTGCAACATAGAGTGCCTACCTAGGTTTCATCGAACTATCACGTATATGTATTTTCCACATGCAATTGTGGCCCCATTTACATGCTACCATCAAGTGTTTTTGCATGAAAACAACAAATTGAACATTTGTTAAAGTCATGTTCAACTGCCCGGTTGAACAAGTTGAACGATTTCAACCAACGCTCACGTTGTGCACCAACGTTCACGTTGTGCGCGTCACTTTGTTTGAATTAACATGCCTCAAATTTAGGTACAAGAATCTAATATCTTGGGCCAACCGGCGAACAAAAGCTGCCCAAGAAAAGTTGGATGTTCATTGGGTGCACCAATTTCCATCTTTCAAGCGTATGCACCGTGAATGGCAGCGATTGGGTAAGGCGCAAAAATTGGAAACCACTATTCACAATGGCAAAGTTGGTGTACGATGGGACTTACCGCATTTCTTTAATTATGTCGGGAAACACAAAAGGAGCTCATGGAGTCCATGGACTTTCCAATGATCGATGGCGAGCAATTATTCGTCATCATAATTAGAGGCGACGGGTTCCCATGTGGCTCACGCCCATGGGTGCAAATTGCGATTGGCTTTGCCAATCACATGGAAAAGGCCCGCACTCTTCAATATAATTGGACATTGGATGTCGCATTGACATCTGAACATGACGACGAAGCAATGTGTGTCTTATTTTGTGCCACGTTGCAACACATCCAAACTATCATTGATAGTGGATACATCCAAATGAATAATGTTTATTATCGTGCACAAATCATGTTGGGTGGAGACTCTCCATGGTTGCGTCTACTTTTAGGATTGTCGCCTTACTATGCCATTGGAAGCATCTACTCTTTTTCCACATGGTGTAGTAGGCGTGAACGATGGATGAACACTAAGGTGCGGCGCACAACGCACCTTGATGGAAAATTCCGCGCTTTGTACGATAAAGGTTTGGATTGCACTACGGCCAAAGGGTGCACTTCAAAACCAATGCTCCGCGTGGATGACCGCACACGGTTCATTGTGATGTGCATTTTGCACTTGGTGATCCGACTTGGCGACTACCTTACACACTTCATTCGCGCGTTTTGCAAACGTTTGCCGCCTCTTGTCCGTGCACGCGTGCAAACCGTGTTGATCGAATCTAAGACTAATATTAGTCTCAAAGGTAAGGCAAGCCCGGACGGTGAGGAGACATGGCGTCTCCTCGCTAACTGGACAATAATAGGTAAGACCATGAAGTTGCCTCCAAAGTATATATCTGTTGTACAAGAAATGGCAAACCTTTTGACGGCCATGCAATCATGGCGCTACGAGGCCGCAGCCCTTTCAAAGTGTAAACGTGTGGCACGTCGATTTCAGAAATCAATTTGTCCGCATAAGCGGTCACCTTACCTTTTGTGGCTTAGAACAGAGGCTACGGAGGTTCTGAAAAATATTTACCCATGGGGGGCGGGAATGTTTAGTGGGGATATAGTAGAATCACTAAACTATATATTAAAAGACCACTTCTTATGCTCAAGTGGGCGTGGCGGTGGCCCCGGTGGGCGTGTAGCTCGTGATAAGCGCATGCTAAAACAAGCGCACGAAAGGATCTTTCTGGCAAAAGAGCTACCGCGGTGGGAACGTACGAGTGCGGGTGGAGAATGATCAAACTCTAGGTGTGGGCTATGTGGTTTGTCGTTGGTGCTTCATACTTTATGCTCCGTGTTCCGTGTGCAACCGTGTTCAGCGGCACTTCAAGTTGTTCAACCGGTCGGTTGAGGTGTGCAAGCATGTTCAACCGCGCGAGTGTCTATTTTTCTTTGTTTTTAGGGGGGCGTCATGGAAGGACAATAAGCGTCGGCGCAACAAGCGATTGGGCTCGCACTCATGCAGTTCTTACAAGCCGCACAAGGGGTACAAGGACCGCAAGCACCACAAGGTGCCCAAGTGCCGCAATTGGGACCACCGCAATTGGCCGCGCCGCAATTGCCACACCCAAATGTAATTGCGCCGACCCAAAGTGGGCCTACGGGATCAACGGGGCCGATGGGCGGGGGTACAACAGGAGGAGCATCCTTGCCTTTGCCACCAGTGGTCCCAGCGTTGGATGCTTTGTTCCCAGCGAAGGAGGAGTTGACCCAATTTGGGGTGTGCCACGACTCATCGTCGTTGGCGGATGACTCCCCTCAATGGAGATGGCTCCGGGACATCACACCCCGGTTCATGTACCGGAGGAGTGTCGGGGTGTGGATGAAAAAAAACGCCCAGTATGACCTCCATGGCCACCGGAGCCACCCGTGGACAACGAAAGCACTCACAGCCCAGAATTGGGCCGAGTGGGAACTTTTGAGGATTGGTTTGAGCACGCGCCCCGGAATTGCCATGACGTTGTCGGAGACCGCCCTCCATGCCCTCTTTAGGGTATGGGAATCCTACGGGCTGGGGACTGCAGTGGCACCCCAATTGACCGGCCCTGGACCTGGGGTTCCCATGGTGACAGGCACTGGGATTGTTCATCCAATTTGACGTGAATTGTTGGTGCCATTGTTGTGTGATTGCGATTACGTGCGGCATTTCTCCTAACGCGCTCCAGTGTGTGTTCAACCGTGTTCGGCCATGTTCAACCGTGTTCAACCGCGCGGTTGAACACGCAGTTGAACATGGCCGAACGCGTATGGGCGGCAATATGAAAGTAGCAGAAAATCCATGGTTTTGTGGTTATAATTGATTTGGATAAGGCAGGTGCACACTGCAAAAACCCCTGAACACCATCCACGATAGAATGGAAGCCAAAGGACCACAATGAAGGTCAAAGCTTAGGGGAATGTGTCAAGTGGGGTGTTCAACCGCATGGTTGAACACCAAGGCGGCGTTGACGCTACTCTTGGACATGATAGAAAGGGAGTGGCAATGTGAGGGGTATGGCATGGAATAGTGCATTGGGCATTAGTATGCTGTTAAAAGCATGGTACATCGTCATGGATGGTTTGGAATGGCATGGTGATACGTCAAAAGTTTAATTTTTGGTAAAATTGCACTACGCGCGGTGGGGGTGTTCAACCGCTGTTCAGGGGTGGTTCAAGGGCCCAGGTGAAGTCAGTTGAACACCGGTTGAACATAGGACATGGCACCATGGTGTGCAAAAGGGGTCACTAGGGTATGGTATCATCAGGATAGATGGATCCAGGATCCATGTAAGGTGCAGTCCACGTCTAGGTGGTGAACTGCTGTGTGCACCTAAACAGTTGAGGCACTATCACTCCCCTGACGATTCATCCTGGGATGCATGGCGCCTCAGCGATGATGAGGTCGAGCGCATTGACCTAGAGAACGCTGCCAGCCCCGAGGAGGCAGACGAACTCGAAGAGATGACTGCCGATGAGATGAAGGTCGATGGTTACTACGTGGTTGCAGGTATTGCTCGCCACGAGTATAAACAGGGCTGGAAATTCCTAACCCTGTGGGATGGCTATGGGTTATCTCAGGCAACCTGGGAACCTCTGTCAGCCTTCATACAACCAGATGGGAGTATCAACCCCATCTTCCGCTCCTACGTCGTTGAGAACAACGAGGGGCAGCTACTAACCCATGCTGAGACTCTGTCCTAGCGTAAAAAGCGAAACTAATTTCCCTGTGTCAGTCTAGGTAGGTAGGTAGGTCTCTTTGGGAGCTCGGGATGCCTCCTTTGACAAAGCAGGAGGAAGGTCTTACCAAGGGGACGTCCTGTCCCTCCCACTGCCCTCTGTCAGGTGCCTATTGAGCCGCTCCCGCATGTGCTGGGGAAGGCATTGTCGCGGCCACCCGGTCCATGTGTCCCAGGTGGGAGGGTGTCCCCAGATTGTGTCCGTGGGTAGGGCCACATGCCCCCTCCTTTGGGCGGCAGCTCTTGGGGCTGCCCAGCCGTGTGGAGTATCTCTCACCACAAGCGGTATTGATCCCGCTTGTCTACGGTACGACCGCCTCACCCTTGTGGTTTGAGTTGCGGGGCCACTCTGCCTGGCAGGCGACCCCCTCCTGGACTGTGTACCGGCTCACCTGTCACCGGTTGCTTGCATGGCTCCGTGTGACGTTTGCCATGGTCCCCGATGCAGCCTGGGCGGCTGAGACCAGTGGCCTTGGAGTACCGCCACTGCCCCTGGCCCGGTGGGTCGGCTGGGTCGCCTCGGTGTGTCCTACCCGTGGGGTGTTGGTTCTTTCCTGTCCCTCGGCCGCCCTATGTGTGCGCGGTGTCCCGGGCCTCTTGGCTCCTGTTCACCGGTGTGCTCGCGCGGTTTGTTGTGTTGTGTCTGCGGTGTCCTGGGCCACCTGGCTCCTGTTCACCGATGCGCCCGCTCGGTGTGGTATGTTGCGTGTGCGGTGTCCCGGGCCCCTTGGCTCCCGTTCACCGGTGTGCCCGCTGGGTGTGTTGTGTTGCGTGCGCGGTCTCCCGGGCCACTTGGCTCCTGTTCACCGGTGTGCCTGCTCTGTCTTCTGTTTTGTTTGTGCGATGTCCTGGGCCACTTGGCTCCGGCTCCCCGGTGTGCCTGCTCGGCGCGCTGTTTTGTGTGTGCGGTGTCCTGGGCCTCTTTGCTCCTGTTCACCGGTTTGCCAGGCCGTGGTGTTCCGTCCCTTAGTTGTCCTCGGTGCACGCGCGTGTGCGGTGTCCTGGCCCTCGTGGTGCCCATTTACCGGTGTGCGCGCTGTGTGCGGTGCGCGTGTGCCATCGGTGGTTGTGTCCCTCTTCCTCCCCCCCTAATTTTCGTTTTTTTTTGAAATGGAAAAAAAAAGAAAAGACAGGGGCGTTCGTACACTGCAGGCACAGGCATGGGCAGCTGGTGCGGCGGTGCAATAGTGTTGCGTCCTCTGGCGTGTGTCGTCGGTGCTTTGGCGGCGGTCGCGCCCCAGGGGTGCGGCTCTCGCGTCCTGATGTACACGGGTATGGGTCAGCGTGGGTTTGGTTAGGTGTCTCTTTGCTTCTGGTGCTGGCTGGTTAGGCGGCTGTGTGGGCTGTGGGTGTGGGCTGTGGCAACGTTGTTCCCCCGGCGGGCCTGGTTAGGAGTCAAGGGTTAGCGGTTTCGGCGTGTGGCTCGGGTTTGATTTGTGTTGGGGCTTTGGCTCGGTTAGGCGGTTGTGACGGTAGCAGGCCTGGGTTCGGTGCCTTCGGGCGTAGTGGTGCCCGTTGTCGTGTGCGTTGGCGTCCTTCGGCTTCCGGTTTGTTTGGTGAACTCTGGGCGGGGCCTGGCATGGCGCCCTGCGGCGGTGGTTTGCTGGGTAACGGGGTTAGGTGGCGGCCCCGCTGGCCGGGGGGTCAGGCGCGTCGTGTTGTGTGGCGCGCAGGGCTCCCGGGGTGCTGTGGGTGCCGGTGGTGTTGGTGCGCCGATGCTTGTACGGTGATGAGGGGGTGTGTGTGTGCGGGGCTGGGCTCTGGGTGATGTCCCACAGGCGGATGCTGTCTCGCTTTGTCTCCTGGAGGGTCTCCCGCAGGCGCTTGAGGACATACGGGTGGTCCTGGGGCGCGGGGAGGTTGCGGGGGTGGACTCCCAGGGGGTGGAGCGCATCGGCCAGCATGGCTTCCCATGCGGCCTGCGGCATCCACCCCCACGCCGGCCGGAGGCGGCAGTTCTCCACCGACCCCTTGCAGGGCCGCTGGATCAGGCCCTCAAGGGAGGGCTCTGCCCGGACCCACTTTAGCAGCTCCCAGAGCTGCGTGTGGGTTCAGCGCTGCCACCACTGTCCCTGGGCGGGGCCGCGGACTTGGGCGGAGGAGTGGGCGTGGGTGGGAGTGACAGGGTCGTGCGGACTGGTGGCGGTGGCGGGCCTGGGGGATTCCTCGTAGTCCTGTTCCGCGGGGAGTGGGGGCGCCCGCAGATGTGGACTCGCGGGTGTGCGCGCACGGTCTCCGCCTCGGGGTTGGGTGGACTTGCAGCGGCGGCGGTAGCGGGGCATGCGCTGTATGTGGGCTGACATCGAGGGTTGGTAGGGGGCCGGGGACGCTGCTGGCGGATCGTGACGTCGTTCTGGCCCGGTCGGGGGCAGTCCCTGGGCCTGGGGTGCGGGCTTCAAGAGGTGGCGGGACGAGGTGCGTCGCGCTTTGGCCAAGGTGCGCTCCGCCATGGAGGTGGTGGCGGTGGCGCTGGTGTTGGTGGGGGGGCGCCGTGCTGGGCGCTGCTGCCTCCTGGCCTGGGATGGCTCGGGCTGAATGTCATAGAGGACGTCCTTGGGGGGTCGGGCTCGCGCTGCCGTCGTTGCGCCGGGCTTGGGCTTGGGCATGGGTTTGGCTGCGGGTTGCGGCCGCGGCGCGCCGACAGTTTTGGGCGGCTGCGTGGCGGCGGTCTTGGGTTTCGGCCGGGCTGCGGGCGCGGGCCTCGTCGGGGCGTGTGCCTTGGCGGCGGCGGGGTTGGTCGCGGTGGGGACGGGTTTGGGGGCCCGTTCGGGAGGTTTCCCCCGCGGTTTGGGGGGTGGCGTGCTGGATGAGGACGTGGTGGTGGTGGTGGTGGATGAGGTGGTTGTGGTGGTGGAGGTTGTGGAGTGGGAGGCGGAGCAGAGAGCCGTGGGGGACGGCGGAGGGCCCTGGGCTGCAAGGGGCGGGCGTAGGATGTTGGGTCCTGCGAGTAGTGAGAACGAGCATGTGGGGTCGGGCACCGGGCGTGTGCGCTCGCTTTCCCTGGTGACCTGTGCGTGCTGGTGCCGGTGTAGGTGCATGTGGCGGTGTGGTGGCGTTGTCTTGGCTGTGCGGGCACGTGGGTTATCCGGGGGGGTTAATATCTGCTCCAGGACGTGTGGGTGCATTTGCTGGAGGTAGTCGAGGGTGCGGAAGAAGCATCGCTGGATGCCGGGCATGTCCTCCTCCGTGAGGTGGGGGTAGTTTTTGTTGGGGATGTGGGGGCCCGGCCACAGCAGTGCCATGAGGCGGGCTGTCACCACGTATGGGCAGAGCTGTAGGGTGGTGGGGCGTCGGGGGGTGGGTCCCCTGCGGTTTGGGGGGGCCTCCCTCTGCTGGGGGCGCAGCGAGACCCTCCACAGCCACCGGTCCGTGGGGATCCCCCAGGTCCGCTCGGTCCACTTGGCAAGGCAATACATTCCCCTACCAAGGCCCTGTTTCCCGCTGCGGATGGAGAGCAGCGTGTCCAGGGACTTGCGTCCCCACGTGCCCCAGATGTGAGAGTCGTCCGGCTCGTCCCCCCTGGTGTACGTTTCGAGGCCTGGGTTGTGTGGGGGGGGGGGCGTAGTCGGTGGGGAGGAGGGAGTCGGTGCCGTGCACCATCCAGTGGCCAGTTGGTGCGTGGTAGTGGGTGGTGGAGAGGGTGTAGTGCAGATTGTACATGGGGGTCATGTACGTGGAGGGGGCTGGCTGCTGGTTGTCGGGGGTGGCGATGTCCCCCGGGATGTGGTGCCTGAAGTTGCTCAGGGAGGCCATCCGGGCTACCCATGTTTCCCGCTCCCACTCTTGGGTGCTGCTGGGGGTGGCGCTGGGTGACGGGTGGGCCATGTCGGTATCGCGGTAGCGGGTGCGGCCCTGGGTGTCCTCCCGCTCGGGCACGGGGTGTCCGACTAGGTTTCGCCCCCAGTCGATGGGGGGAACCCAGATTCGGTCCCCCGTGGGGGGCGGGCTCTCGCCGTCTGGGGTGGCGCGTGGGGGGCGGTCCTGTCGGGCGACGTGGAGGAAGGCGTCGAAGAGGAAGTCTCGGACGCCTTCCCCCAGGGGGGCCGCCTGGACCCGGGTGATTGCCCGGATGCGCTGAGTGTGTAACCGCTGCATAGTGGTTGATCTTTGTTGTAACTGCGAAGCCTGTAGCCTTGATGCCCCAGGGGTCGTAACGCCCGACACTGCCCCTGATATCTCTGAACCCACATAACCCTCTTCAGACCCATATCCAGCCTCTGGGAGCGACATGTGCGAAGCACTTGTAAGTCCAGTGAACTCCATGGTGGAATATGAATAGTCAGAAAACCCGGTCTACAAAAATGGAGCAGACATAGAATCTCAATGCGCATGCATCGCACATAATGACACAACGTGAAATCATTCGAAATAATTTAAATAAATCCGATTGGGAAATCACGAAAGACAAATGCGACTCGACGCGCGCTCACAGGCGACATCTGGCGGCGAACGGAAAACGTGAAATGAACCGGAAAATTTACTGCACTAATGTACATCTGAGAATCAATAAAATTTCTGATCACATCAGTGTATAATTGAGTGCTGTCACTGCTGCCGTTACACTCCCCCTCTGAAAACATACGCCAGTATGTCAGGCTGGGTCAAGTGAAGTAAACGAAACGGCGAAAGTGACCAAAAACCGACTAATTTAAGGCAAAATGTGTGAAATTGAGCTGAATTCAGCAAAATTGTGCTGAGATCTGTGCTTCGCGATGGCCATCGACTTGAATGAAACGCATAGGTACCTCAGGGCACACAGAAAAAGCTTCGTTCAAGCTCGAAAATCCGAAAATTGAAAGTCTGAGTGAAGAATGTACATGATGATCCATGATCCATGATTAATGATGAAATCAGGATCTGACATCCCACTGCCAGAAAACAGAAAACGAGCGTCGCCATGTCGTCGAGCGTCAAAAAAATAGGGTATCCCTTCATGGAGTCCAAGATATGCGAAAATGGCTGGAGTCATTTGTAGCCATGAGACCAGATGCCAGATTATGGTACAAAATGTGCTAGAATTGAGACCAAAATCAGCGAATCGCACACGGATTGAGGGTGGCGAAGTCTGCAGTAGGCCAATATAGGTCCAATTTCTTGTCGATAGACTCTGTGTAGTGTGGTGAACGGAAATCCAGTTCTCATTCATAGCCAATCCAGGTCAAATCCTCATGATGATGATGATCCCCATGATGGAAATCCAATCATTTAAAGTAATGATAGCCAAGAAAACCCAGTGAGTGATCACCACACTGTCAGTATTGTTCCCAGGGCCTCATGTTTAATCCAGTATGAGCCAGAATGGGTAAGTGACTCGTTATAGTCCCAGAATGTATAAGCATCCAATGCTTGGTACTGGGAATTTGCCAAAATTGAGCTGATTCTGAGGGGGATTCCAACACAATCCACAGATGAACAGCGAGTCGACACAAGTAAGAACACCATCGTCGTCACTTGGTCTATATAAGCCCTTTGACAGTGGTCAATTGGAAAACAAACCAACTGTCTCAATGTAAGAGCTGATGGAAATCACATTTTCAGCGGATCCGTCAAACACATGAAATGAATCAGACTCAGTCATGTGCCAGAATATCCGTAATGAGCACGAACTCGAACGAGTCCTTCCCAAGGCGAGTAGGGGGGTCCAGTCGACAGAAAAACACGAGAGTGTCGTCGTGGTTGAGGATAAAGGCCTTTCGGAACTTCCGATGGAAATCATCTACAATGAAGCACATGATTCACATGATGACCATGATGGGAATGATGGATGGAATGACCAGGATGACCCCAGAATGTCCCATCATCTGTTCATCGAACCACATAGACAATGCGTCAGGACTGTATTGTCCCCATGCCAAGGGTATATGTAGACCGTAAACCTCCTCGAAAGTTTCGGCGATTCAGATTCTGATCAGATCTTGTCTCGAATAGATTCTGCCACAATTGGAGCTTCTTCTTGTGCTTGTAAGTCTTCCTTGGTGACACAATCTTTGATCAGCGAGAGTTCCTTGTCAATCTCAGGGTGTTTCTTCAGGAACTTGATGAGAGTGTCCGTATACCCATGGATGAAGCTTGAAGCTGGCTCCCGTTTGTCTTCTTCTGGACCGAATCCTTTCCATCTGCACACAAAGTACCACTTGTCTCGAGCATTTTTCTTGTAATCAAGGATCTTCTCCAACTCGAAACTGCTTGTGACCATCTTCCTGTCGCTCAGGTACTTCGAAGTCCAATAGAGAGGCTTGAACCTTCCTTTGGGGCAGGGTACTTCGGCCTTCAAACGATCTCGATGTACTTCTTGATGCCTGCCCGGCTCAATCTGAATGATGAATGTAGTCTCACTTAGTTGACCACTGACTTGGAATGGGCCATCCCACAAAGGTAACAATTTGTTGTCGTCCTTCAGGGTCTCGTCTGACTTACGAAGCCAAACTTGCTGGCCTTTTTCGAACGGTTTTCCTTGCGTTCTTTAATTATTTTTGAAATTCAACCAGTCTGCTTGACTCTCCACTTTGGCTTGGATCCACTTGGACTCTAGATCCTTGATCCTCTCAAACCATTGCGAGGTGTCGTAGCACTGCCTTGGATGATACATCACTGGTCCTGGACCCATCTTCTCACGACCAAAAACCAGGTCATTCGGACTTAATCCAGTGTAATTCTTGGTACGATGGTATCTCCTCAAGACACAGTAAACTGTCTCCAACCAATTGTAGTCTTTTTCAGTCGCCAGGAATTTTCTCAGAATGCTGATAAGAATTCTTCCAGCGCGATAAGCAGGGAGAGCTCGATGGTCGTAGACTCGGGCACGAAGATGATGAACTCCCAATAGAGCACACATGTTCTCCCACCAAGTCCCAATGAACTCTTTTCCACTGTCCGTTAGGATTTCACTGGGAACATCCCAGTTACTCATCCACTGACTTGCAGTCCACTTGGCAGCCATTTCAGAGGTGAGATGCTTCGTGTTGCAAGGGGGGACCTGGATGTAGCCACTGTGGCGGTCATGAATTAACAAAACCCCATCGATAGGCTTCCTCGTGTAGAGACATTCCTCTTGGATTTGTCCCAACTCGAAGACATCCGCCGTCACCTTGTCGAACAACCTCTCAGGAATTGGTAATCCCTTCAGTAGTCCTTCTGCCTTTTGATTCTTGGGGATGATCGCCTGACATTGCTTGCATCCTTTGGCAACTCGTTCACAGGCACTCTTGAGATCCCGTGTGTACACTCTGTGTCGTAGCTCCTGCTCCAGAACACGAGAATGTGTGTGGGCTGTCTCATTCCGATGCCAATGTTTGACATATTGGTCAATCAGACAATCAGGAACACAAATCCGTCCTTGCCAAAAAAACTTGTCACCTTGGATTTTGAAATCAGACGTCTCTTCAGAGTCGTAAGGCTTGTCCCCTTTCAACTTGTGGTATACAGACCCAAAGAACCTGTCCTCCTTGTACATCTTTGTCCAATCCACATATAGGAAGGAAGTTTCCTTGTCCTTTTGTTGTGGAGGGAGCGTGGATTTTGCTTTGAATCTCGTCGTTGGAAACACATTCAGGAGTGGCAGCGACGCCTCAGAGTCAGAGTTAACTCCTGCAGTCTGATCTGCCTTGGTAATCTCCTTGCATCTGATCAAATCCACTTTCATCCGATTTTTAATCGAACATTGGAGACAATGTTTCTTGATCAGTGCTTGTTCCTCCTTGTGGAACTCGATCACTTCAGCTTTATCCGTCGCTGTCCCATGAAAACTCACTTCAGAGTAAGCCTCTGAGGCTGGGTAGGCCCAGCGACTCAGGGCGTCCGCCACTGTATTGTAGCGACCCGGAATGTAAGTCACATGGAGGTCAAATCTGCTGAGAGTTTCATGCCAACAGCCTCTCCTCCCAGCTGGTCCACCAGGGGTATCCACATGCTCTGTCCTCCAGCTCTCCAGTGACTTGTGGTCAGTCAGTACCTCAACACGATGGCCCGAGATCCAACCTTCATAGCGCCGTAAGGCACAAAGGATTGCGTAGGCTTCCTGTTCTCTTGGACTCCAATTTCGCTGTCTTGTAGTAAGCTTGCGAGACCAGAAAGCCAGAGGATGATGGTGACCTTCGTCATCGACTTGTTCGATCGTAGCACCAATGGCGTAGCGACTGGCGTCTGTACGAATATAAAAAGGTCTTCCATCTAACCACGGAGTCTTTAATGTAACCACATTTGCCAGTGCTTCCTTGAGACCAGTAAAAGCCTCTTCACATTCTGGCGTCCACTTGAGCTTGACTTGAGATCCCTTCTTTCCTTCTATTTTACCAACCTTGAGTAACTCTGTCAATGGACCAGAGAACTTGGCGTAGAGAGGAAGGAACTCGTGGTAGTAATTGCAGCAGCCTAAAAAGGCACGAAGCTGCGTGATGGTTTTAGGCCTTTCCCATAGCTGCAGGGCAGCCATTTTTCCTGGGGCTGGTCTTCTTGTCCCATCTTCCAAGACAGAGCCACAAAATTCCACACTCTGGAGGAACATCTTGCCCTTCTTGGGTCCACACACGAGCTTCTCTTGTCGAAGGACTTCGAGAACTTTTCGAACTTGTTCTTCGTGCAACTTCAGGCACTCATCAAAGTTGTTTCCCAACGGCGTGGCAATCAGAATGTCGTCAATGTAGATGCTGCAGAATTCTTGTAAATCCAGAGACTTGTGCTTCTGAAAAAAAATTGTCTCCATCATCTTCTGGAACATCGACGGCGCATTCTTCAGACCCATCGGCAGTACAGTCCACTGGACAGTGCCACAGGGCGTGCAAATTGCCGTCAAATGCCTATCCTCCTTTCGAAGGGGCATCTGATGAAAGCCATGGCGCAAATCCAACACAGTAAAGAGCTTGCCTTTGGCTCTCGCGGCGATCTCCTTCTCGATTAAAGGAGTAGGGTGCGCGTCTGGTACTGTGGCGGCATTCAGGGCTCTGTAATCCACCACTAGACGCCAAGCATCTATGCTGGATTGGTCAGCAGGTGGGGGTTTTGGCACAGTAAATGGTGCTGAACACCACTCAGAACTCATGCAGCCCTCCAACCAACCGAACTCATAGAGATTGCGCTCAATAATCTTTCGCGGGGGATCTGCTTTGGTGCCGTGTAGATAGAATGGACGTTGTTTGTGCACCTTTGAGCCTTCGATTATGTCAATCTTGGCTTCCCCATTTTCACATCCAATTGGGGGGTTTTTCCACAACTTCGGACTCAGCACGTCCTCTTGATAATCTTCGAACACTGCGTCCCTTCTTGCAGATATCTTTTCTCCGTCGACCTGATTCCCACATTTAATCACCGACATTATGTCCACCAATTTGCGAATTGTTGGTCGTGGTCTCATGTTCTTGGCCACTTCATTCCAAACTTCTTCGTCGCATTGTTGGCGGATGAAGCTCACCTGAGCTCGCTCCTCCGTGGGATCCCTCCAATGAAAGGGGTCCGGGAATGTCTTAAAGGGATGGTCGGACGAATTCAGCTTCATTCCTGTCAATTCACGCGAGATTCTTGGAGATTTGTCATCATTCTTGCCTGAAATCCTGACATTTTTGGCTTGATTCTTGTCTGATGGGGACGAATTGTAATGGATGGAGGCGTTCTCTTGAGGGACGCCGATCGTCCTTCCGTCCTTCCGCGACGATACGTCGGGAGTCCGCTCTCGATCGTCTTCATCCACCTCAATTTCGTCGATTCTTGAGGAATTTGAGATGACCTCTTCTGTTCCCATTTCACTGTCATCTTGCCAATAATCTCCCAGATTCCTGTCAACTAAGCACGCCAACGTGCTCCACGAACGCTGTGGCAAAGGCTTGCCATTGTCTTCGCAATACAGCTTCACTCCCTTGTGAGGTAGCTCGACAATGTCGATTGAAATGTCCATAATGTCCTTGAACCACTCTTGTCTTGGCCAATTGGGGACAATTAAAATCGCCTTTGCGCCGGATCGCTTCAGCTTCTGCACCACACGAGGGAAAACGTCGAAGGGTGGATTGATCCATAGAGGTTCAGACCAGTCCTCACTCCAGGCATCGTCGTAGAACTTCGGAAACCTTTTATTCTTCTTGTTTGCAAAGGCATCAACTTGAGGACGAAAATTGTGGTTCCTTTCGAAATAATCCACCAGAATGTCCCGCCATTTGTCGACCACACGATAGCAAACTGACTTCCACTTCTTGCAGTTCAATGATTCCACCTTTCCTTCGTCGAATTCTTCTTGATTCCTTGTCCATTCCTGCCCATCTTGCTGAAAATGTAGCTTATTTCGCTCCTTGAATTGGTGGATACTCTTGGTATATGGGTGCAGATAATACAGGTCAGACGGGTCGCTGGTCGACGGATCTTCGAGGAAGCATGTCCTGTGTCCCATGGGCGACACACGGTGAGCGTGAAGCCAAGGTTGACCCAAGAAAAAATCATACTTTATGCTGGCTTCATAGAATTTTCCAGCAAACTACTCCTCCGTGACCGTGTCTTCCACGCTCCACACAGATTGTTTCACCAATCTGACCGCCAATTCTGCTTCTCTGTCGCCACCGTCAAGGCGATGTCCGCTGACTCCCTCAAGCTGGACAGGGGTCGAGGACATCTTCGCCTCATCCTCCTGCAGAAAGCCTTTCCTCACCAGATTGACTTCTGAACCATTGTCAATCAGACATATGGCAAGTTTAACCCTACCATCTGTCGTTCTGACCTGGATCCAGCAGACAAACTGGCGCTGCTTGCCTCGCCGGACAGCGCTGAGGACCCAGGCAGGGTAAAGGAGGCCGGAGGAGCGCGCCAGCCGGTCCCAGCAGCGTCCATCCACCGCCCCAACTACCCTGATGGGTTTTGTCTCCTGCCACTGAACCCCAGTGTTGGGATTTGGGTCAAGTTGGCTTCCCTATTGTCATTCTTCTTCTTCGTTCGGCTGTACGTCCTGTACTTGTCCTTTGTCAACCCATTCTTCTCCTGCTTCGACGGCATTGACTCCTTTTCCACGTCCACGACCACCAAATGATTTTCCACCAGCACCTTTCTTACCTCCTTGGCCTTTGTTGTTGGAGGTGTTGGAATTGGGGATGGATTCGTTGGATCTGCCCTTGCCTCGACCTCCAGTATCCTTGTTGTTGCCGAAGGTCCTGTTCGCTGGCGTCTCCGCGTACAGGGGGTTGCCATTCACCTTGGAATCATCTTGATTTCCGGACTTTCCTTGGCCTTTGCCACCTTTTTCACCATTTTTTCCACCAGATTTTCCACTGGCATCGGTCCATCTTGAGCCACTTGGATCTCCGCCTTGCTGCGAGTAATCTTTTGGTGTCCAGTCTCTGTTCTTTCCTTTGGACTGCCCTTTACCCTTTCCCCTTCCATGCTGGTCAGCATCTCGTGCTCCATCCTGCTGGGGATTTTTGGGAGTATTTCCCTTTCCATCCATTTTGGGCTGAATTGTCTTGAGATCTGAGGGCGTCCACCTGTGATCTGCGGTCGTGTGAGTCGCCGCTCGACCTTCTTTTCCAAGGGCAATGCACACAGAGCATCCCTTCTCACCAACGGCGTTAACCTACCCTCTGAAGCCATGTGCATCCTGGGACTTCTGGCGCTCCAAGTTTGCATACTTTTCAAGTTGGTCCCAGATCTGCTCGACTCCATACGAGAAGATCCACGGTCGTACCTTCAAAACTGTTCCCTTATACTTCACTTTTCCATCCACCATGCTGCAGAAAAACTCCGACTGTTCAGAATCGTGGAAACCAACTCTCCATCTGCCCTCACGAATAGTGATGTCTTTCAATCCAGTAGCACTGATAGAGTGTAGCAACTCACGAACTGCCATTTTTCCCATAGTCTCCGGTAATCCTCGGACTTCAACCCAGTTGCCCAGGACTTTTTGGTCCGCCTGAGAGTCCCTGATCTTCTGCTTGGTCTCCGGCGTGAGCTTGCTCAGGAGGATCTTCCTCATCTCGCCTTCGGAAAGTCCTTCTCCCGAATTATCCGCCTCCTGCACCAAAAACTCCCAATCTTGCCTTGCTATTTGGATCTCTTCCAGAAATAATTTCTTGATCGCCCTGAAGTTCTCCAGACGGTTCCTGTAATGATCTTCAGGAAGTCGAGAGCCTTTCTTCTTGAGACTTCGATACAGCTCTTCATAAGTCAGGGGATCTCCTTGATTTTGTCTTTCCACATAGAGATTATATGTACTTTCTCTGAGCTTGCCAGTCAAACAGTCCATCAACCCGAGAATCCAGAGTTCCTTGTCCAGTTTCTCCGTCTGCAGCCAGACCATGAACTGCCTCTCCAAGGACGCCCAGTAATTTGGGTGCCCTGAGAACTTCGGCTGCTTCATTACTGACCCTCGAAGCCTCATGTGCAACGGATTCAGCAAGTGGTTCAGGTTGAAATTTGTGGCTGTGCCAACCGGATTGACGAACACTGGGTGGACTGCGGCGCCTCCCATTGCCTGTGCCTGCGCAATTGCGGCCGCCAGCAACGCCTGGTCCACAGTAGGCTGCACGAACGGCGTTGGTTGTGCTTGATGCAGCCTCATCTCCTTCAATTTCTTCTGCTTTTCTTTGATTTTGGCCTCGTTTTCTTTCTGCTGCCGGTCCTTCTTCTTCAAGGCCATTGATCGCTCCTTCACGGTGGTCCTTGCTTCTTCATCAATATCTCCGATAGTACCAACAGACAGTACAGACCTCTCCGACGAAGATTCTCCTCCTTCGGTACCCAGATTGAACCCAATAGGACTTGTAAATCCAGTAGGGGGGATACCAGAAATTCCAGTAAAAGCTGGATGGTGGCCAGTAAAAGCTGGGGGTGCCGGAGAATGTGGAACGCCGTAAGGCGTGGATGCAGGTGCAGCTGAGGAGGTAGGTGCTGGGTGGCTTGGCATTGTAGGCGCTGGTCCAGTGAGCCCAGTAGTGCTCAGATTTTGTACCAGATTTGTAAGCTTCTCCAGCTTCTGCTGCATCTCCTTCCACTTGCTGTCGTCATCCCTCTTTTTCTCCTTGGCGGCCTTCTTCAGCTCCTTCACCCTGTCTTCCAGCGACGAAATCTGCTGTCGACAGGAGCAGTCCTTGGCGCACTCACCACAGGAAGGGCATCTTGTACCTTTTCCTTTGCTTCTCACCTCGTCAACCCAAGTGTCAACACTGGAGGTGGAGCTGGGGAGTTTGGACAATTGCTTCCTGGAGAGGTGGGAATGTGTGGAATCACACCTCATTTTGTCGACCTCGTCGTCGTTCGGACCCCAGGCGCCCGACGGACCAGCGTGCTGACGCACATTCTGGCGTCTCTCCTCGGCGATGATGGCCATCTGCACCATCACGGCGGCCTGGTGGTCGAACTGGTCCATCAGCTCTTCCCAGTCCTCTTGCTCCTGCAATGTGGCGTCGAATCTCAACCGGCCGCTGTCCCTGAGGAACTGGCTCGACGCCCTGAACCAGTCCCTCAGGCGGCCACGGTAGCTCGCCTCCGCCAGCAGCCAATTCTGCCGGTGCAGGAATTCCTCATTCCAGATCTGCAGGAAGTGGTTTTCCCAGTAATCACCACTAATTCCAGTATCAGACTGCTCTCCTTCGCTGCTGCTGTCTTCCAGATCAGGCAAAGCGTGAGAGGAGGAACCAGATTCACTCGAGGAGGGAGATTCTCGACCGGGTTTAAGGTTGGGTGGGGCATTCATACAACAATCAGCACAGGTATGAACTCCAGGCCAATGCCTATGGCCACAGTAAGGGCACTCTGATGGTTGATCTTCGGTTCGCTGGGGAGATGCTACGAATAGATTCGGGCCACGCGAGGCAGGCGACGGTGAAATGCGGCAGGGAGCGACAGGAAGGCGACAGGGTGGCGGCAGGAAGACGACAGGGTGGCGACAAGAAGACGACAGGCCAGCGGCAGGAAAGCGGCAGGGAAGCGACAGGAAGCGACAGGCAGGCGACAGGAAGGCGACAGGGGAGGTGCGACAGGAGGGCGACAGGAGGGCGACAGGGCGGCGACAGGGTGGCGACAGGGAGACGACAGGGAAGCGACAGGAAACAGGACATAGCGACAGGATAAGCGACAGGAAAGCGACAGGAAGACGACAGGAGGGCAACAGGCCTAGCGGCGACAGGGAAGCGACAGGGAAGCGACAGGAGAAAGCGACAGGAGAGCGACAGGAGAGCGACAGGAGAGCGACAGGAGAGCGACAGGGTGTTTTTTTGCGACAGGAAGGCGACAGGAAGGCGACAGGAAGGCGACAGGGGTGCGACAGGAGAGCGACAGGCCTGTGGAAGATAACAAGTGGGACAAAATAGTACATGGATTTTTATACAGGTGGATATATGTAAAGAAAATGAGAACCAATGTTTTACATTTATTTGGATTCTTATGAAGATGTCATTTCATTGTTAGATGGATAAACTTTTAGCGTGTCGGTGAATTTTCATCTTTTATCGATTCATTCCGCAGGTAGATTTCGCCTGAAACTGAGAACTAAATGATAAAGATAAGTGTCAACTGCAAACCTTCCCGATCAGCAATGACCCCGACAGGTCCCGACAGCAAGAACTCGTCCCGACAGCAAGAACTTTTATTTATGCAAGCATTTCATTGAGTTAATCCAAAAATTGTTTCTGATTGCGTTTTTGTCCTCTTCTTTTCACATTTTCTGTTTATAGTTTCTGTTATGAACATGCTCTCCGTTATCTGAGACAAGGCCGCAAGAAGAAGAAACAAGAAAGAAAAGGTACTTGTGTGTGTGTGTGTGTGTGTGTGTACAACGCCCGCACAGCAGAGCGCAGCATCATTCAGCACCGTACGGCACAGCACAGCACAATTTCAGCACCGCACGGCACAGCACAGCACAACTCAGCACCCCACTAATCTTCAACCTGCAGCGACACGCTGAAGCAAATGACGGAGCAGTTTGAGAACACACAAACACAACTGGTTGATCAAGTCCAGGTAATTCACTTTGACAAAGTGCACTGCTTTTTCAGTTTGCCGCTTCCTCTCTTTCAAACAATGAACCACTATCTGAGACTATTATGAACAGTCTGTTGACGCAGTTTGACGATCTGAAGACTTTAACAGCTGATGCTGTCGACGCTGCTTGCGCAGAACTGAATGTATGTCGCAGAGGGTAGTAGCGTCGAGGGCTTACACGTGCTTCGCACTTGTGCATTTTCAGGATTTGCACAAGGAAAACGTTGAGAACGATTTGCAAGCAGGGAGGCGACAGGGAGGCGACAGGCAGGCGACAGGCAAGCGACAGGCAAGCAACAGGAGAGCGACAGGTTACCACATTGGGCAACAGGGAGGCGACAGGGAGGCGACAGGGAGGCGACAGGGAGGCGGCAGGAAGACGACAGACAAGCGACAAGAGGGCGACAGGGAGGCAACAGGAAATAGCGACAGGAGAGCAACGGGAGGGAACGACAGGAGAGCGACAGGAGAGCGACAGGAAGGCGCCAGGCAAAAATTGGCATGGCGACAGGAAACAACAGGAAGCGACAGGAAGCGACAGGATAGCGACAGGAGGGCGGCAGGAAAGCGACAGGGAAGCGACGGGGAAGCGACAAGGGAGCGACAGGGGAGCGACAGGAGAGCGAAAGGCAAGCAACAGGGGAGCGACAGGGGGCTAAAAGTGCCAAAACAGCGACAGTGAGGCGACAGGATGGCGACAGGAGAGCGAGGTGGCCCGAATCTAATGTAACCTCAGGGGGAACACGCAGTGACTCAGAACGAGTAATAGCCTCGCTAAAGTCCGACGATCTCAGAGTGTCCGTGGAGATTCCAGAAGCAGAGTCATGATTTCCTCTGCTACCATGTAACCGCTGCATAGTGGTTGATCTTTGTTGTAACTGCGAAGCCTGTAGCCTTGATGCCCCAGGGGTCGTAACGCCCGACACTGCCCCTGATATCTCCGAACCCACATAACCCTCTTCAGACCCATATCCAGCCTCTGGGAGCGACATATGCGAAGCACTTGTAAGTCCAGTGAACTCCATGGTGGAATATGAATAGTCAGAAAACCCGGTCTACAAAAATGGAGCAGACATAGAATCTCAATGCGCATTCATCGCACATAATGACACAACGTGAAATCATTCGAAATAATTTAAATAAATCCGATTGGGAAATCACGAAACACAAATGCGACTCGACGCGCGCTCACAGGCGACATCTGGCGGCGAACGGAAAACATGAAATGAACCGGAAAATTTACTGCACTAATGTACATCTGAGAATCATTGAAATTCTGATCACATCAGTGTATGATTGAGTGCTGTCACTGCTGCCGTTACAGAGTGGTGCCGGAGGTGTGGAGGCGCAGCACCTCTTGGTCCCCGAGTCCCTGGAGGTGCTGCTGTACCGCTGCGGGGTTGTGCAGGGCGTAGGGTTCGGCCGTTGCGGCGGCTGGTGGTGCGGGGTGTGATGGGGGGGGGGGCGTGGGCTGGGGGGGGTGGTCGTCGTTGTCGCGTGTGGGTTCCTGTGATGGGATTCCTTGTGGCGGTCGCGGGAGGGGGGACTCGCGGTGGTGTGTGTCGGCGGAAGCATCAACATCAATCAGTTGGTGGAGGCTGCCGCGTGTTGCGTCTGTGGCCTCATCCCGGGGGGGGCGGGGGGGGGGGTGGTGTGGGGGTGGCACTGTTGGTGGTGGGGGGGGCGGGGCTGGGTGTTGTGCTGGCTGTGGGTCTGGGAGTCCCTGTGGGTTGTGTGGGTGTTGCGTGTGTGCGCCGTGCGGTTCTTGCAGCCCCTGGCTGGTTGTAGTGCCGAGGTGTGGGTGGGAGGCGGCCGCATGGGCGTCCGGGTGGGGCTGTGGTCCGTATGTAATGGGTGGCTGCTGGTGGATGGTGCTCGCTGGTATGGGGTGTGGGTGGGGGGGCTGCTGGTGGTGGTGGGGCCTTCCTACTAGCCCTGGTGTTCTTGGTGTACGTGCGCGGCTCCCCGCGGATCCATGGGGGTGTACCGTGGCTCATGTGTCGTGGGCTCGTGTAGTGGGGCTGGCGGGTGGTGCTGGACCGCGTGGTGGTGGTGTTGAGGGTGTGCTGGTTGTGTGTGGTACCCCGGCGTTGGTGGGTGTGGTGGTAGGGGGTGGTGGGGGTGGTATACGTGATGGTGTGGCGCGGTGATGTGTGCCTTGTGGGTTGGGCGGTTCGTGGGGCCCGGCTGTGCTGGGGCGTGGTGGCGATGCAGTTGGTGAGAGTCGCCGTAGTATTGGGGCATCAGGGGGTAGGGGTTTGGGGGGGACGGGGGCGTGGTGGTGGTGCTGGTGTTGCCATGTCCCCTCGCTCTGCGCGTATGGTGGTCCTGGCATGGTGTGGACGTGTGTGGGCGGTGGTTGCTGGCTGGGCTGCAAGGTTAGGATGCTGCGGTACGGTGGTGATGGTGGGTGCTGGTGGGTACAGTGCTGTTGGTGTGCCCCGGGGGTCTGGGCGTGGGGTGGTCCGGTGTGGCTGGACCGGGGCCCCTGGTTGGGGTGTCGCGCCCTGCTGGCAGGTGCGCTGGCGGGCCCCGTGACCTGTTTTGGTCTTCTTGGCCTGGTGGGTCCCGAGGGCGGGTGAACCCCCTTGTCCCCGTGTGGGCGACGGGGAGCGGGCGTGCCAGCGGTGTGCCTCTCGGAGGCGCGTCTCGAGGCCTCTGACGTAGGCGCGCTGGTCCGTGAGGCCCATTCACGTGGCGGTGGCCTCGTGGGGGGCGGCCAGGTGGGCGTCCCGAAAGGACGCCCAGCCCTCCAGGGGCTTCAGCTGCGTAGGGTGGGGGTGGTGTGCCGGGTAGAGGAGTGCGCTGAGTGGGTAAGGTGTTCCTTTCCGTCGGCCGAGGGCGGTGTTGAACCGGCGGCAGGTGATTCGGAGGTAGGCTGCTATCTCCTCTGGTGCCGTGTCCGCCCACGCTTCTGGCGTCAGGGCTGCTGCTTGGGGGGCCGGGAGTTGTGGGTCTGGGAGGTGTAGGTCATGGTGGTGGAGGTATAGGGCGAGGAGGACGTGGCGGGCCGCCACGTTCAAGCCGCCCCCGCTGTGGCGTAGGGGTGGGCTGTGGGGGGGCGGGGGTGTGCTGCCCGTGGCCCCCCCTATGGTCCATGTGTGGTTCGCTGCGTCCGCCACGTAGTACCCTCCCAGGTGGTCCCGGAGGGTGTCGGTGAGCGGCCCGAAGAAGCTGGGGTGGCTGGCGGGGGGGGATGCGCCTGGGGCCGCGGGCCGCTCGCGGTGGTGGGGGTTGAGGTCCCTGCAGTGGGGGCAGTGGGTGAGGCGGTGCGCGGCTCCCGGGCAGACCCAGTGGTCTGGGTTGCAGGCCAGGGCCGTCTGTGGTAGCCGGTGGCGTACGCAGAGGGGACATGCGGTGGCTGGCGGTTGGTGGTACCTGTGGACGGACGGTGGCATGGGGGGATGGGGGCTGGCGGCGCGCGCATGCTGGTGGGCGTGTGTGCGGTGCCCGTGGTGCCCGTGTGTGCCGTGCCAGTTTTGTGCTCGGTGGATGGTGTGTAGGCGTGGTGGGGGTCCCGTGTTGGTATGTCATGGGGTAGGTTCTCATGGTTGGTAGAACAGGAGTTTGAGGAGGTGGGCTTGGTCTGTTGGGGGCAGGGTTGCTGCATGCCACAGGTATTTGTGGGTGCGGTATGTGAGCTGCTCCGCTGTCCCGGCAACGGCCGTCCGTTGCATGCGCCGCCGTGGCCTAGGGATCCTCCGCGTGGGTGCGTAGCAACGTGTAGACGGCAGTGGGGACGAGTCCCGTGCAGACCGCCTCGAGTACCTCCGTCTTCTTGAGGACGGTGGTGAGTTGCTCGGTCGCCGGGGACTGCATCAGCCATCTGGCGTGCTGTACGATGGTGCGGGTTGGGTTCCAGTCTGTGAGGGTGTCCAGTCCTCTGTACAGGGGGCACACCTTGAAGTGGTCCCAGGTTTCTTCTTCCGCGTGGCCACAGATGCATTTGGGGTATCCTGCGAAAATGTGGATCGAGCGGCGCGCATACCATCGCTGGTATCGGGTGAGGAGGGGAAGCTGTTCGAGCCACTGCGACCTCTGCTCCTGACCATCGGGTCTGGTTTCAGAACAATGGTTTGAACCCTATGGGGCACCTAAACAGGTGCACTCTGATGAAGATGTACGCATCCGCACTGACACTGGGTGGTACAAACGAGTGCTAAATGCCCTCAACGTGGAGGTAACCACAGGTGTGCCCTATACCCACACGTCTAACCCTCTTTGTGAGAGACAGAACCGTGTGGTGGAGCAAAACCTAAGAATCCTGATGAAACAGGAGCGTACCAAAGACTGGGTACGCCTAGTGCCCTGGGCAGTGGTGACCATGAACTCACAGCGGAGCTCTTCTACGGGTTTCACCCCCCACAAACTGTTCCATGGAGGACAACCTGCTTGGTTCTTCAAAACCCCCTTTCCTGAGGACTTCAAGAGCCCTGTGGGAGATTGGCTGGAACTCAAGCACTCTATGGCTCACCAGGCTGGGACTAACCTGAGACACATTCGTGACCGTGAACTGAGCCGGCAGAGCCGCTACGGCGACCTGCCAGCTTCAAGGTTGGTGACCTTGTTTTGGTTCACGGAGAACAAGGAGTACGACGGCGCCGTAACAGGCGAAGGTGATAAAAAAAAAAGCCGCACAAGTATGTTGCATGTCATGCATGAATAACACACACAAGCAACAACAACGCCGGCGGCCGCCGAAAAACAAGTATGTTATATGCCACGCCATGCATATCGCCATAGCGCATAACACCATGCATCACGCCGTAACAAACACAATACACAAGGAAGGAAGTTACATGCCATGCAACGCCAAAATGCGCCGCCACGAAAAGCGCAACAAAAACCGCACCGGCAAGGAAAACCAACAAGAGGTGACACCGAATGAATGCCTATGCCCACCTTCGCACACATAGGGAATGAAAGGTATGCCCGTACGTGCATGCCCGTATCTCCGCAAGGTCATCACCGCCGCGGACGAGCAAAATGGTATGAAGGGGCACAACAGGGGAACACAAAACCAACAAAGGAGAGAAGAACGCACGAAGGAGGCCACACGCGACCGAGGGGAAGCACAACACACACAAAAGCACACAAACAAAAAGTAAACATACACAACATGCACACGCGGCTTGTTGGATCCAAGTATGTTACATGCCATGCTATGCTACGCAACGAACACGAGATAAGAACGGCAACCGCGCCAACAAAAGTAAAAGGTGACCACGAGGTGTAACCAAGACGTGCCCACCCCCCGCCCGCACGCCCGCTTACGTAGGAGGCGAAAGGGAGCGAAAGGGGACAAAAGGTATGCAGCCGCATGCAAACAAATAGTAGGCAAGGGGGGAGCCACACACCGCCACCAAGAGCGCAAGTATGTTACCATGTCGTGCCACGCCGCCAACCGCCCGGGCCGCGCCACCAACCGAGACGGGAAAAAAAAATGGCCTTCGGCCAGGGAGTGGTTGTCACGGGGGGCTAACGGTCCTGACCTGCGGTGCAATGCGGGGCAACCGTGACAACTGCTCTTACAGCACAACCACCCTTTTTGTTGCGCTGATTAGAACATACACACTTATGCATAGCGTCCTGTGCCGGATTCCAACATACACACGTTGCCACGCTTCCTTCTGCATGCACCCACCTTCCCTTCTCCTCAGAGGTCCAAAGGAGAAGTGTGTGCTCGTGTTTGCGTCGTTTGTGCGTTAAAGCAGGGTTGTCTGAGACGCTTAGGCTTGTTTTGCATCGTGCCGTCGTCTCTCATTCGCCATTCCCTAAATGTCACGCCGCGCACACGAAAAGGTCAACGGGAAGCAACGAGCGCCCGGCCCGCGCCATACACACGTAGGCAAAGCAAGAGGACTAGGACACACTAAGATTGCGGGGAAAAAAACAAATATGTTGCATGTGACGCCGCGCACGCGGGACGGACAACGAACAAAGGTGGCGGCCAAAGAGTTGTGTGGAGCCAAGTCGAGAGCAAGTAGGATATAAACCTACGCCAAACGACGCACGAAAAAAAACGCCGTAACAAGCACAACACGGTAGGAAACAGGAGTGAGGAGCACACGAACGAAGCATAAATAGGTAACATACCACACCGCCGCGGGAGTAGAGACCGACCGAGGATGGCACTGTCGACGTGCCATGTCGCGACAAAACCCCCGCCGCCGCACGCCCGTTTGCATCCTTTCTCTTCGCAGGTTCAAAGGAGAAGGCCCAACGAGAGAGAACGACGAGCCGGCAAGGAAAAAGACCGAGACACGCACCAAAGCGGAGGCAGGGAAAAAGTGCACGCCAGGGAGAAGGGTAGAGGAAAGGGTAAAGAGCAACGAAGCCACGACAGGAACAAGGGGTAGCCAGCGGCCGAGCAAGAGGCGCGCACAGGGAAGGGGGCACGGCAGGCACACGGCGAGCACAACACCACACCGAGAGACCGGAGAGGGGAGCACCAGAGGGACAAGAGAAGAGCGGCACCGCGCACCACGACACGCACGGCACAGACACCACACACACCGCACACACCCAACGAGCCCCGACAGCCCGCCCAGTGGGCGGGCAGTCGGGGGAGGGACAGCGCCTGACCTCAGACGCCCCTCACAATGGTGGGGCCAGTGCTGGGTCCCCACGCCCGCACCGACCGCACCCGGGACACACGGGTCGCAGAACCCAGGCTGCCCGCTCCAGAGGACGGGCGGCCGGGGGAGGGACAGCGCCTGACACCAGGCGCCCCTCACAACGGTGGCAGGCCACCCCCCCCGGGGACGGCCCCCCACCACCCCCGCGGCACGCAGCCCCCACAGGGCATGCAGGCAAAGGGGACAGTGTTGGGCCCCCACACCCACACACCCGCGCCCACAGCACGTGGGTGGCGGACCCCAACAGCCCGCCGAGTGGGCGGGCAGTCGGGGGAGGGACAGCGCCTGTCCCCAGACGCCCCTCAGAATGGTGGAAGGCACCCCCCCCGGGAACGCCCTTCCGCCACCCGCACAGCGAGCAACGCCGGCCCGCAAGGGCGCCCGCTGTGGGCCTGGTGCTGGGTCCCCACGCCCGCACGAGCCGCACCCGGGACACACGGGTCGCGGAAACCTGGCTGCCCGCACCAGAGGACGGGCGGCCGGGGGAGGGACAGCGCCTGACACCAGGCGCCCCTCACAACGGTGGCAGGCCGTCCCCCCCGGGGACGGCCCTTCACCACCCCCGCGGCATGCAGCCCCCACAGGGCATGCAGGCCGCGGGGACGGTGTTGAGCTCCCAGAACCACACACCCGCGCCGACAGCACGTGGGTGGCGGACCCCAACAGCCCGCCCAGTGGGCAGGCAGTCGGAGGAGGGACGGCGCCTGGCCTCAGACGCTCCCCACCATGGTGGAAGGCACCCCCCCCGGGGACGCCCTCTCGCCACCCCCACAGCGAGCAACGCCGGCCCGCAAGGGCGCACGCTGTGGGGCCGGTGCTGGGTCCCCACGCCCGCACCGACCGCACCCAGGACACACGGGTCGCGGAACCCTGGCTGCCCGCTCCAAGAAACGGGCGGCCAGGGGAG
Organism: Eutreptiella sp. 'Long Island Sound 2002'; assembly: GCA_964036045.1. NCBI lineage: Eukaryota > Euglenozoa > Euglenophyceae > Eutreptiales > Eutreptiaceae > Eutreptiella > Eutreptiella sp. 'Long Island Sound 2002'. Next base: position 150,267,503 of record OZ038381.1, on the reverse strand, counting down.
GCACAGCGCCTGACACCAGGCGCCCCTCACAACGGTGGCAGGCCACCCCCCCCGGGGACGGCCCCCCACCACCCCCGCGGCATGCAGCCCCCACAGGGCATACAGGCCAAGGGGACAGTGTTGGGCCCCCACACCCACACGGCCTCGCCCACAGCACGTGGGTGGCGGACCCCAACAGCCCGCCCAGTGGGCGGCCAGTCGGGGGAGGGACAGCGCCTGACCTCAGACGCCACTCACAATGGTGGAAGGCACCGCCCCCGGGGACGCCCTTCCGCCGGCCCTACAGCGAGCAACGCCGGCCCCCAAGGACGCATGCTGTGGGGCCGGTGCTGGGTCCCCACGCCCCCACCGAAAGCATCCGGGACACACGGGTGGCGGAACCCTGGCTTCCCGCTCCAGAGGACGGGCGGCCGGGGGAGGGACAGCGCCTGACACCAGGCGCCCCTCACAACGGTGGCAGGCCACCCCCCCCGGGGACGGCCCCCCACCACCCCCGCGGCATGCAGGCCAAGGGGACAGTGTTGGGCCTCCACACCCACACACCCGCGCCCACAGCACGTGGGTGGCGGACCCCAACAGCCCGCCCAGTGGGCGGGCAGTCGGGGGAGGGACAGCGCCTGGCCTCAGACGCCCCCCACAATGGTGGAAGGCACCCCCCCCGGGGACGCCCTTCCGCCACACCCACAGCGAGCAACGCCGGCCCGCAAGGGCGCACGCTGTGGGGCCGGTGCTGGGTCCCCACGCCCGCGTCCACCGCATCCGGGACACACGGGTCGCGGAACCCTGGCTGCCCGCTCCAGAGGACGGGCGGCCGGGGGAGGAACAGCGCCTGACACCAGGGCGCCCCTCACAACAATGGCAGGCCATCCCCCCTGGGGACGGCCCCCCACCACCCCCGCGGCACGCGGCCCCCACAGGGCATGCAGGCCAAGGGGACAGTGTTGGGCCCCCACACCCACACACCCGCACCCACAGAACGTGGGTGGCTGACCCCAACAGCCCGCCCAGTGGGCGGGCAGTCAGGGGAGGGACAGCGCCTGGCCTCAGACGCCCCTCACAATGGTGGAAGGCCCCCCCCCCGGGGACGCCCTCCCGCCACCCCCACAGCGAGCAACGCCGGCCCGCAAGGGCGCATGCTGTGGGCCTGGTGCTGGGTCCCCACGCCCGCACCAGCCGCACCTGAGACACGGGTCGCGGAACCCTGGCTGCCCGCTCCAGAGGACGGGCGGCCGGGGGAGGGACAGGGCCTAACACCGGGCGCCCCTCACAACGGTGGCAGACCACCCCCCCCGGGGACGCCCTTCCGCCAGCCCCGCGGCATGCAGCCCCCACAGGGCATGCAGGCCAAAGGGACAGTGTTGGGCCCCCACAGCCACACACCCGCGCCCACAGCACGTGGGTGGCGGACCCCAACAGCCCGCCCCAGTGGGCGGGCAGTCGGGGGAGGGACAGCGCCTGGCCTCAGACGCCCCTCACAATGATGGAAGGCACCCCCCCCGGGGACCCCCTTCCGCCACCCCCACAGCGAGCAACGCCGGCCTGCAAGGGCGCACGCTGCAGGGCCGGTGCTGGGTCCCCATGCCCGCACCGACCGCACCCGGGACACCGGGTCGCGGAACCCTGGCTGCCCACTCCAGAGGGCGGGCGGCCGGGGGAGGGGCAGCGCGTCACACCAGGAGCCCCTCACAACGGTGGCAGGCGACCCGCCGGGGGACGCCCTTCCGCCACCCCCACAGCGAGCAACGCCGGCCCGCAAAGGCGCACGCTGTGGGACCGGTGCTGGGTCCCCATGCCCGCACCGACCGCACCCGGGACACACGGGTCGCTGAACCCTGGCCGCCCACTTCAAAGGACGGGCGGCCGGGGGAGGCACAGCGCCTGACACCAGGCGCCCCTCACAACGGTGGCAGGCCACCCCCCAGGGGACAGCCCCCCACCAACCCCGCGGCATGCAGCCCCCACAGGGCATGCAGGCCAAGGGGACAGTGTTGGGCCCCCACACCCACACACCGGCGCCCACAGCACGTGGGTGGCGGACCCCAACAGCCCGCCCAATAGGCGGGCAGTCGGGGGAGGGACAGCGCCTGACCTCAGACGCCCCTCACACAATGGTGGAAGGCGCCCCCCCCGGGGACGCCCTTCCGCCACCCCCACAGCGAGCAAGGCCGGCCCGCAAGGGCGCACGCTGTGGGGCCGGTGCTGGGTCCCCACGCCCGCGCCGACCGCACCCGGGACACACGGGTCGCGGAACCCCGGCTACCCGCTCCAGCGGACGGGCGGCCGGGGAAGGGACAGCGCCTAACACCAGACGCCCCTCGCAATGATGGAAGGCACCCCCCCCGGGGACGCCCTTCCGCCACCCCTACAACAAGCAACGCACCAACGCACCAACGCACCAGCCACGGGACATCCGCACCCCACCCCCTGCTCTTACGCACAGCGACACAACAATGGCGGAACCCGCGGCCCCACGCAAAACACGCCCCCGATCTCCGACGCTGGACGCAGCACACGAGGTCATCAGGGCGCTGGGACTCAGAGACGGCGAAGGAGACCTTCCACAAGGGGACGCGGGCACGGACTCCGACCTGGAGGCAGTACCGGAGCCCCCCACGGGAGGCGCGCCCGCGGAACCTGCGCCGCCGGCGGGCAGCGTGCCCACACTCTGCCCCGCGTGGAAACGGGGCCACTGCACCGGCGAAGGCTGGTGCCCCAAACAGCACCCTCAACCCGGCCCCGATGATGGAGCGCTGCCCGAGGCGAGACCCGCGGCCGCATGCGCCGCCCTACGCTACGGGGTCGCACAGGGCTGGATCCTGGATGAGACCGCACGCGGCAGCGTGAATATCCAGGAGGCCGTTGACCGAGTCACCCACACCGGACAGGCGGCAGTGGCCTTGCACACCCGGGGCCGCCACGGCGGACCCGCAGAGGGGATCATTGTGGAACCCTTGGGAATGGTGCTGGTCCTGGCGGCGAACATGGTCCGAGGGGTGCTCCACGCATCCTGTGTGTGGCGGGCGTGCGCACAGTGGACCATCCAGGTGTACACCTCCCCACGGGTGTGGCCCTTCACCACGTGGGCGGTTCTCGCCGTCATGTGGCACCTGGCACCGGAGGAAGCCCCCACAGGGACCGCGGAGGAAATCGCCCGGGACCTCCACACCTGGCCGGCCGACCAGGATTACCCCTGGCGCAGGCCCCGGGGCGGCCTCCCAGTGGCACCCGCGGCAGAGGGGCTCAGCCTCGCGGCAACCCTCCAACGGCACCCCGACAAGTGAGCACGCCACTTCCTGTAGAGGGCAAATTCCCGGCCACCCCGCCAGACTCCGAGTGGCGATGGGACGCAGGGGAGGTGCAACCGCTGCCGGGCCCCTGGGTCCTCCCGTTGTGGTATTTGCCCATGGGCACCCTGGCCCACGCCACTCAAGCCGTCAAGGGGGCTTTCCCGCAGCCGCTCCTCCTCGGCATGGCCCTGCTCCGCAGCCTGCAGGCGGGGGCCGCCTGGTTACGGTGGAAGGAAGGAGGCGGGCGCTCGAGCCCGTATTTCCCCCTGGTCCAGGGCCAGGCGCTGCTCCACGCCGAGGGCATGGAGACCGTGGAATGGGGGGCGATCGTGCCCGGCACGGCGTGCAGGTGGATCACAGCGGCCGCCCCACAGCCCATGCGATCGCCGCCGGGGTGCACCGCCTCCTACGGATGGTCCCCTCTTTGGCCCCCCAACACGCCTTTACGAGGGACGTGGGGAAGGCCATACTGTGCCACACCAGGGTGTGGCTAACGAACCCGGGTGCACGGTACCCGCCGGGGCCGGTGCTCGAACAGCTCACGGCCCCCACACCCGGGGTCCGCCACGCCCTGCACGGGCGTCGGCTCTCACGGAGCAGCTCAACAACGAGGTGCTGGACCTGGCGCTGGAGCCGCTGCGGGTGCTTTACCCGCAGACCCACATCCCACCCGCGGGCACGTCCAACCGCCTAGGCCGCCTGGGGTTGCAGCGCCGCGTTGAGGCCGCGCACCCAGGAGGCGTGGTGGAACAGTGGCTAACGCTCCGCAACCCGTCCGCCGCGGAAGGCCACTGGTACCTACACCAACTCCTCTTCCTACCACGGGCGGCCCCGGAACACCGCCGGCAAAACCCGTACCACACGCACCCGGAGCGCCGAGGCGCGCAGGGCTTCCCGCAGCCAGTCCCGCCCGCCCTCTTGCCGGGGCAGGGCCCGGAGGCGCTGCAGCAGTGCCCCCCGCTGGACAACGCCACCACGGTACAACAAAGGGGACGCGACGGCGCGGATGGTGCCGAACTGGACGTCACGAACTGCGGAGCGGTGGCCTGGATGGCAGCCTGCAGGCACCTCGCCAGAGATACCACGGGGCTCCGGCAGTACAGACCAACTGACCGCACGGCGCTGGCGTCCGCGGTCGCGGCCGTCACCATGGGTCCCGTGGCGGCGTGGCCGGCGCAACTGCTGCCCCACGTCCCCTGCCACGACACGCAGCCTCGCCGGCCAGCCGCAACGCACGCGCCGACGGCACCCCTCACGGCGGAGCAGCTATACGTCGTCGCGGCGGCGTTGCTAGCGGACGGCGGGGAGAGCTTCGTCCACCACCACAGCCCGGCGCAGATTGCGGGAAGCATACAAGGGCCGCAGCGCGATGCACCAGACCCGTGGCATGCCACACGCCGCGGGCGCACCCGCGTCTGGGATGCGGGCGATGGCACACCCCCACCCAGGCCTCAGCAGGGGGAGGCACTGGTGCTGCAGACGGCAGGCTACCAGGCCATCCTGCACGGCCACGCCGGAGGGTACCGGTCGCACGTCCTGGCCGGAGGCCGCTGGACTGTCTGGCACAGCACCGGCAGGCAAGGGGCATTCCCGCCCCTGCCCCATGTCGACTGGCAGCAGGGGCCCACCCAGGCCTACTATATGTCGGCGGACCCCTGGCCGCTGGCAGTCCTGCTACACACCGTCAGCGCCCCCAACAAGAGGCAGGAACCAGGGTGGGTCAACCCCCCCGCACTGTTGTGGAGCCCCGACCAGGAGGAGCATCTACGGGCCGCGTGGCAGGGAGACGCCATCAGGGCCACGGACGTCCCGGACCTCAACGCGGGCCATTCACGCAGACCCGCCCGGCGGCTACCCTGGCGGTGGCCCAACGGGGACAGCAGAACCCGCAGTGGGTGGTCTGCATGTTCAGCCCGGCGGAAGCGAACATCGTCGTCTGCAACCCCGAGCGCCTGCCGGGGCCCGAAGCCGTGGTCCGCGTGGCAGACTGCACCTGCATGATCGTCAAGGCGCTACGGGAGGGCGAGCACCACGCCCTCCTGCTCCAGGTCAGGCTGAAGGACAACGCCCGGGCGGCGAGGCCGGGGTTGTGGCCGGCAGCGGCGCACCCCGCCGACCTAGAGCTCCAGCTGGCGGTCCCGACCACAGTGTACCACTGGCTACAAGCCTTCCACGACCTGCGATGTAGGGGCAAACCCGTCCGCAAAATCGGCTCCACGCACTGGCAAACGTGGTTGCAAGCAGACGCGCAGCGCAATGCCATCCGGGGTCTCGGGCCCGCGCCCGCGACACCAGCCCTCGATGCGGCGGCCCCGGGCAGCACACTGGCGCCCCACACGGTGCCACTGGCCAACCTGCCCTTCGAACCAGCGGCGGAGGGCGCCATCCGGAAGTCGGTGCCGCTCCTCCCGGCGCGAGGGGCCACGGAGCCGACGAAATGCCCCCTGTGTGCAGACAAGTACTACACAAGCGGGGCAATGCTGGAACACCTGGCGTGGCATGCGGTGCACGCTGCAGCCCCGGCGGACGACAAGGAGGCGGCCTCCAACATCCTGCAAGGGAGAGGTCGGAGGTCCCCATGGCACGCCCCGTACGCCCGGCACCCCCCACCCCAGGCAGCCGACCACGCAGACGGCGATGAGGAGGCACCCAGGGCGGCCCCGGGGACCGGCGGTGCGGCCCAACGAGGGTCCATGTCCATCCCCGTGGGGCTGGCCCCCCTGGCTCCCCTGGCTCCCCCGGCCCCCCAGGCCCCCCTGTGGGCCCCGCTGGGAACGGGCTCAGCGGATGCGGCGCACCAGGACGCCCTGGCTGCGCCGGCGAACCTAGCGGCGATGCCGATGCGGGACAGCTGACTCCAGGAGGACACGGCGGGCGACGCCCTGTGGCTCTGTAAGTGCGGCTAACCCCCATCTGCTCAGATTTTAGCAGATCTGCCCCAGATTGGCTACATTTTGGTCATTTTCTCTGCTTCGGCGGAATCGCCGCCTCGCAGCTCAGTCTCAGGATCAGACCTATATATTTCTGATATGCCGGATCTGATTCCGCGGTCCATTCATCGTAAATCCGTCGCGTTCCGATCATTTACCTGGAATCGCCAATTGCCGCTGATGCGCGCCCGAAGCCAAATCAGCCAAATATTTTTTCACAATCGGATTTATATAAATCTTTTCAGACAGATATGGACACTCAGATGTACTTAGGATAATCCGCATCAATTTTCTTCATAGACTGGGATTTTCTGCCGGATAACAATCAGCATGGATCTTGCTTCCGTTGTTGCTGCTCTCGCCTCCGTTGGTGTCCGTGTATCCGGTTCTACCCCCAACAGCAGCGTTCAGCTGGACTCCTCGCGTGCCTGCCCCACTGGTCTTGCCGGCCCCGAGCCCTCCGGCACCTTCCACGACCCAGGACAGCACTTTCATGGTAGCAGAGGCTACCTGAATGTTGCTTCACAGCCCTTCAGTCCACAGCCCGCTCCCCAGTACGGCCCCGTAGACCCCGCCGCTTCTGGAGAAGTAACGATTACGCTGCCATGGTGCTGCGCGAACGAGGCCTTGAGAGGAATGCCTTGCGCAAGCCCAAGCTGCCCAAGAAGGGCGCACATCAGCAGCTGTGGAGACCCAAATTACCAGAATCCCAGTGGAAACTGGCCATCGAGCAGCTGGAATCCGCCGGCCTATGACGATGGCAACGCTCCAGTAGACCTTACGGAGCTGGCAGGTACCAACATTCCTTACCAATGTCCAACATTTGAGACCACGGACGCCGATCTGAACGACATTGAGATGGGTGGTCCAGGTGAGGTACCTAGCTATAATCGACCAGCCTCTTGGGCACAATGGGACGACCATTTGTCCCTAGAAGTGACCCGTAACCTTGAGAGCCTTGAGGCCCTTTGTCTCTTAGCCACGTCTAAGCTGATCGGACAAGAAAGAATCGCCTCTGATTTTTTAATGGAATATTTTTTCCTCCTTCAGGACGAAATAAATACCAGGATGTGGTGGCGTTCTCAAGAAGATGACTCTTTTGCCATTTTTTTGCAGATCTGGAAGGCAAGCCCCTTCCCGAAGGAGAAGGGCACGGCACCTGTTCCCGGGCCCTCCGCCCCTCATCCCCCTGTTTCCATCCGCGACGATCTAGCCGCCGCGGTTGAGGAAGGAATTTTAGAGGCGGCCAGGCAGGCAAGCCTGGAAATCAGGGCTGAAGGAGCTCCCCAAGTGGACTCCTGGCTGCGGACCACCGAGATCAGCGGTCCGACAGCCTGCTCAGGCCCTTCAGGACACGGTATGTACTGTCCTGCCGACTGCTCCTGCAGATTCCAGCGAGATGCTGAGCTCCAAACGCTCAAAGATCAAATGCACCTCATCATTGAAACGCTGGGAATAAAAAGTCTTTTCAAGACGCACATGCGGTCTGAGGGCGCATCATCGGTGGAACAAGCAACAGAACCATCGGAGGAGGCGACAGAAATTTTTTCAATTGCTCCTTCGGTGGACTCCAGGACCACCGATGCAAGGATCAGCAGGACCAAGCTAAAGGAAAGGGTTAAAATCTCTCGATCTGAGAGTAGGACGGCGAAGGCTAGGACAGAGGCTCAGAATGCCAAGCGAACTGCCTCCCGTACTGCCCCTCCTGCTGCTGATTCCAATGCCTTAGCCCAGCTGTTGCTCGCCCAGACCCTCGCCGGAGCTGGTGTGGCGAATGATGCCGCCAAGGTGTCTGCCATTACGGCCGGTGTTGGGCTGGATTCGCTTCTTAATCCTACTTCATTGCGACTTCGTCAGGTTGCCAAGCAACCGAAGTATAATGGGAACCCCCGACGTTGGCCTCAGTTCCAACGGGAATTTAAACTGTGGGTTAAGACTCAAAAACTCCAAGATGATCAGTTCCTGATGGCCCTCTTGGATTGCCTTGAGGGAGCGCCGGCCAACACTTGGCTCAGGACCTGGAGTGATCGTGAGGATACAAGTTCCCCCCTTACCTTTGATGAGGTGTGGGAACAGTTGGAGGTACGTGGATCCCGGCTGCCAGAGGACCATTACCACCAAATGTTGAAGAATTTTCCTTCATTCTCGCGATTAATCTTGCACGAAGTGCAAGATAAAAAACAGCGCTTCTGGAATTTCGTGGAAGAATCTGAACATTCAGGCGAAACATTTTCTAGTGCCGAGCTGAAAAATCTGAATTTTGACAAGATCCCCTCAGAAACTGCCGCCACCCTTCGGAACAAACAGTCCGAAGAAAAGGTCTAGACCTGGTGGGCGGAGGTGGAAGGCTTCGATGCCTCTGCCAACAGGTTCTCCGTCAGGGAGGCACTTCAAAAGTGCTCCCCCACGTCCTTCTCCAAGGTGAAATTCACTGAGGAGACGTGGAAAATCAAGTTTAATGAACACGAGGATCGGGACTTGTTTGTCCAAGTCCTCAACAGGGGAGTAAGCTTCCATGGCCATCGCCTGAAGGCCAAGAACTGGGTGTTTTCGTTCACCCCGAAGGAACTCTGGGAGGAGGTTGAGCGGCTCGCCGACGCCGCCAATCAGAATTTCCATGAGGGTCTTGGGGGAAACAAGAATACCCAGCAAAACACCCAAAATGGGGCCCAAAAGGGCAACAAAAAGGTGAATGACACCCGGAATGTTCAGGATCACTGTAGCATCTGCCTTCTTTTAGGTTCTACGAACCGAGGTAAGACGCATTCCAGTGGTAATCACCGATGGTCTCCTTACGATCACAAGGTGATTGGTGAAAATATCAGTAATTCGCAGAATTCAGACAGGAATGACAGACAGGTGCATGGTGGAAAGGCTGGAAAAGGGAATCCGACCCCCTCCGGTGGAAACAAAAATCCTGGAGGCCCTGGCGGTTCCGAAGGCACAGGAAATCGGACTCCATCCGGCTCCGGTGGGCAGCCGAACGGCCAGAAAAATCCCAATAGCAACGCCGGAGGCGGAAATCGAAATCCAGGCCAAACCCCTCAATCCGGTACAAACAAGGGAAATGCTCCAGGATTCCAGGGTAAAGGTAAGGGAAATCCTTCGGGAACCCCTTCCTCTGGTAAGGGCAGAGGGCGTGGCGACGGTGGAGGTCCATCATCCGGCGGCCGTGGCCGTGGACGTGGAAAGGGCAACCATCGTGTGGATCAGGTCTCAGGTGCAGATCAGGTGTCCGATGCGGATCGAGATTACGTTGAAAATGCCTTGAATCCAGCAGATGATCCGTTCCAAGATGAGTGGGTCGACGAATCAGGGTGTGTCCACAATGTTAACGCAGCTACTGGAGGTCAGAACGCCTAGGGGAGCCACGAAAATCGCCCCTCCCTAGGCGATTTCAGGCATGATCCCCAGATTCCTTCGCGACCATTACTTGATGTAGGGTCGCTTGTCTCCTCTCCCCTGGATCCGGCAGCGGATCCTTCTGTTGGAGTGGACGAGGTTGGTGTACAGTCCAAGCACAGGGCCTGTCAGTTTGTCACAAAGCTGTGGGTCTCTGACCGCAAGGGCAATTTCCACCTCGCCACTTGTTTGTGTGACAATGGATCAGAGGTAAATCTCCAATCCAACTCCTTTTTGCCTGACGACTGCTTGTTTGATTCGCCTCATCCTGTTACCCTCGAGGGAGTTTCTGGACATTCTCTCGCAGGTGGGCAACGCGGTTGTTATATATCAACTCATTTGGTCGCTCAAGACCTTTAGGAAGAAGGCAATGTGGAGGAAGTTGTCCTTAAGGATGACTACTTCTATCGTGCCGACATAAAGTATGACCTTTACTTCGGCCATCCTTGGCTTAGCAAGAACAGGGTGGCGCCCGTAGGTCATCGGCGTTGTTTTTTGCTGGAGTCAGGTCCCTTGGAGCGTCCTGAATTTCGTTTTTTGCACGCAGGGTTTAAAAGTGCAGAAGAATTTTTGAAGCGAAAGGTTACACCAAAGTTTGGCGAAGATGTCACCATTGCAGAGGTGAATGGGAGTGCCGATTACTCCCGAGAGTTAGAATGTCTTCGTAGGGACTCCCAGCCACGACGTCCTTCGCGCTGGCACTCTTCATCCTACAGAGTTGTCGACAAATGGCGCGATACAATTTGTGAATATTTTTATGAACACCATTCCTTTTGGCCACAGTATGATGCCTTTGCTAACCGCGAGAACAAGCGCTTTGACAAGCATTTTCGCGACGCTTGGACCCATAAATGGGACAAGAAGTTATGGATTAATCCTCCGTTTCACTTAATCCAGCAGGTCATCCACAAAATCAAGCAAGATAAAACCCAGGCGATTTTAGTTGTGCCCTTGTGGGACGACAAGCCTTGGTTTCAGGAATTACAAGACATTTGTGTAGATTACATCGAACTTCCCAGGAAGATTAAGCTGTATGCCAGGGACGACACAGGTCCCCTGCCACAGCGGTCCTGGAGTTCGCTTGCATTCCTGGTGGATGGAAAGCTTTCTGACTCTGATTCTGCTGATTCTGGTACTGATTCCTGTGTTGGGTCTGAATCTGAGGTTGAGCGTGGTACTGATGATGAATCTATTTTTTCTGATTTTTGTCCGTCAGATGCCCAAGGTGATCCAACGTCAAATGGATCCGCCTCGTCTCCCTCTTCCCCAATACGATCTACATCCAAAAGAATCTTCAGTGCACGGGCGAAGAAAAATTTTAAATCGCGCCGCAAATTCAGAGTTTTTTATGAAAAACCCCGTGTGGAAGCTTTCATAGATCCTTTCGAGGAGCTGGATCACGAAGAGAATCTCTGGAATGTCGACACTCGACCCACCTATCTTCAAGAGGCAGTTGATACGGACCTTTTTAGGGACATCCGTAAGAAGATTCATCCTGCCAAGGCCGAAGAAGTCGCCCAAGTTTTTTCGACAGTAATTCCTGGCGATCAGGTGGACACTGAGTTGTGTTCCAAGACAAGAGAAAAGATTTTTGAGGAACGGAAGGACACAACCCTTTCCGGGAAGTTGATCAAAGACCCCCCTGTCCGTGGGCAGTTCGGTGAAGCCTTCATCGAGCTTCGTGAAGGTTACAAGGCGAAGAAACAGCGTCCTTATGAGAACCATGGACACAAACATGAGATACTCAGAAACAAAATCGAGAGAAATCTCAGGGAATTTGGTTGGCTTGAGGGTTGTATGACCAGCGAATGGTGCTGTGCACCCTTCACAGTCCCGAAGCCGCCGCCTGCAGACCAGAACACTATTGATGGTTGGCGAATGGTTGTTGATTTTCGCAACCTCAACGCCGAAACCAAGGCGGATTCACACCCCCTGCCCCTCATTGAGGAGGAAATCGCCAAGAGGGCAAGAGGTCGTTTGTTTTCTGTGCTGGATCTCCGTCACGGCTTTCACCAAATGCCGTTGAGGAAGGACAGCCGACCTCTCACCTGTATGTGCACGCCATGTGGCCCAGTCCAGTGGACGGTCATGCCCATGGGCCTGAAGAACGCCCCTTCGTTTTTTCAAAGAATGATGGAGGATGTACTTTTTACAGCTCATCCTGAGCTTCGTGCCTTCGTGAGTGTGTACATAGATGACATAATCATCGCGACAGAGGGGGAGGGACTGACCGAAGCCGAGCTGGTGGCCCTACATGAAAAGCAGCTGAACCAGGTTTTGGACATTCTTGATGCCAATCAGCTGATTTGTGGGCCAAAGAAGGGAAAACTATTTTTAAAATCAGTCGAATTTTGTGGTTCTCTCCTTGAGAATGGCACCCGACGACCCAGTCCAGGGAAGCTTGTCGCTATTCAGAAGTGGAAGCGCCCTGAGACGATCACGGAACTGAGAGGATTCCTGGGTTGTTGCAATTTTTACCACACTTTTGTGCCGAATTATGCCAAATTTGCTGCCCCGCTCACTGAATTATTGAAGGTAGGGAGAGATGCGGGCAAGGCAGGTTCAAAGGTTCGTGTCAAGTGGACTGACGAGTGCGAGGAGGCCTTCCATCACTTGAAGGCGGCCCTCTGCGAAGTCGCCACGTTGCATGTGCCGAAATTCGACCGACCCTTCTACATAAGAACCGACGCTTCTAGGTACGCGATCGGAGCTGTCCTTGAACAGGTTGATGAAGCCACAGGTGATCATTACCCTCTTGCATTTTGGTCTCGGAAGCTAGCCCCACGCCAAATGCAATGGTCGCCGCGTGAGCAAGAAACCTACGCCATAATCTGTGCTTTGAAAAAGTACCAATCGTGGGTCGGCACCAATCGAGTCGAGGTCCTGACGGATCATCGATCTCTGGAGTATTGGGCCACCGAACACATTGATACTGTCGCGAGCCCAGCTGGTCGACGGGCCAGATGGCATGAATTTCTCAGTCTGTTTGACCTCCATGTGTCGTATTTGCCTGGTAAACACAACACGGTAGCGGATGCTCTGAGCCGATGGGCTTACCCCGCTTCAGAGGGGCTGCAAAGTACCAACATCCATGGTACGGAGCAGGACCGCCATGTCATAATCGAATGGGATCAGGAAGAAAAAAAGCTCATTCGACGTGCATGCATGCAATGCGCTGTTAAACAGCACGCATTACCGTGCCATGACATCACGGCCATCTCAGATCCGGCGCATGCTCATGAAATCATAACCAAATCACTGAAAGTCGTGGAAAAAGTCACCGATCCCTCCTCAGGGAGTGTGAAACGGTTTGACTATACCCGACGTGTAAGTGGATTTCGGTTGATTCAGGGCATTAAGCGTCGAGATCCGGCCAAAACTCCACCCCTGCCGAAAGATTCCCTGATCATCCGTGACTGGACGTCCGATTATCTGCATGATTCCATGTATAAAGAGGTCTTTGAGAATCTCAAATCCAAAGATGCTCACAAGGATGGAATTTTTGCTGAATATTCGTTGGATGGGGGGAAGCTGTGGATGGAGGGTAAATTGTGCGTACCAGACGCCCTGGCCCCCCGAGTGTTAAACTGGTGGCACAAATGGGAGTCCCCCCACGCACATGGCCGTCGATTATGGTCGATGATTAAACATAGGTTGTTCGGCTCAAGGCTATATACTCATTGCATGAAAGTAGCCGCCGGATGTGCCCAATGTGCTGTCTCGACGCCCCCCAGCGCGAAGAAGCACGGCCATCTGAGGCCACATCCTATTCCGGAGCGCCTCTTTAACAGAGTCACCAGTGATTTCTTCTATCTCGGTGAACTCGATGACGAAGAGTGCCATTGGACCAATAAAAAGGTCAATGGTGTGCTCCTTATTCAGTGCCGTCATTCTGGCTACATTCAGGTGTTGCCTTGCAACACCGAGTCAATGACTGGCAAGGCTGCCGCCAAATGGTGCGCGCAGACCTGGATGGGAGGTTGGGACGTCCCATCCGAGGTGGTTACGGACTCAGGCAAAGAGTACACCTCCGAATGGTGGAAGGAGTTATGTGCTCGCCTTGGAATCCGCCACCTCAGGTGTGAGATCCACTCACATCGAGCGCTGCCTGGCGAAAGAGCCAGCCGCTCGGTTATAAATATGCTTCGTAAGGAGCTCGCCAGTGAGAAGGACTTCCATTGGCTTGAAGTTCTCTTCGCAATGCTTCGCCGTTACCACAACACGCCTTTGTACCATGGCCTTTCTCCAAATGAAATTGTCTTTGGACGAAAGAAGTGTTGGTGGAACATGCCGTTGAATAATCCTCGCCCTTGTAAAGATGCTTCGTTGTTTTTGGACGACGTCCAACGAGCAGATAAAACTGTCTCGAAATTAATCGATAAGCATCAAGCTGACTGGCTTTGGGTCCAGAATCAAGGCCGAAAAAACCCCCACAATTTTGAAGTCGATGATCGAGTTTGGCTTCGAAAATCCGAAACCACCCTGGACGGAGATGATAAGCTTCTTCCCTTGTGGGAGGGGCCATTCGCTGTTACAGCGCGTCTAGGTGAGAACAGGTGGAGGATTCGTGTGGATGTCAGCAGGGAAATTGACGTTTCGGGCGATCGCCTCAAGAGAGAGATCCCCTCCCCCAAGGATCGGGTTAAACCCCTTTTTTGGACTTCGAAATTTTTGTCCGATCGGGTCATCGAAGGGGGGAAGTACGAACTCAAAAGGATTTTAGAAGCAAGACGTGACGGAAAGGGCGAATGGGAATTTCTATGTGAGTGGAGGGGCTTTGATTCCAGTCACAACAACTGGGAACCAGCCCATTCTTTTGTCCATGGGTACACCAAGGGGTTCAGCGACTTCCTCAAGAAGCACCCCGAAATTGGCGTACTCCTGACAGACTGTCTGTCGAAACCAGACAGACAAGTGGAGAGCGACGGAAAAAGACCTGTGGTGAATCGAGATCCAGCCTTTTACGGCCCTCAGCAGCCACATTCCAGGGCTGATCCGTCGATCCCCCCTCCTGCGGTCAGGCCAGCCCAGGAACCAAATGAGGACCAAGCTTCGAGTTCGGCCGCTGATCTACAGCGCCCAAGCCGTACCAGGGCCCCACCAGACAGGTTGGTGGTCACATGTATTCGTGCTTGGCCGAATTGAGGGAGATCCGTCGTGACTTGAGTCGCCGACGCCATAATCTGGATAACAGTCGTCTAGTCCAGGGCGTCATGGCACTCGTCGCTAGGGCTCAAGGGTGTAGGTTCGAAACCCTTGCATGTCCAACTCCTACAAAAGCTCCAGCCTCGCCCCGTCGACCACTTATTTCAATGTGAGTGTTCTGACGACTTGAATAAACCACATTCTGCTCAATCCACTGTTCATTCTTCCTGATTACAACATGATGTGGAGAACTGCGAATGTTGGATAATTTGACGTCAATCAACTTTTCTTTGGTCTCCGTTCGGCAGACAAGGCGTAGATACGCTGCCGAAAGCCACGGAGTGTGCTGCCGTGTCCAGAAAAAACCAAACTCAGGCTTAATTCAGGCAGATTCGGGGTAATCTTGTCTCTGTTGGTCTGTGCATCTTTGGAAATTGGCTACTCGTGCAGATGGAAGCAAATGTACATTGTAAAAACGCCGGCCGGCGACATTCACCCCTACAGGTACCCCCTGTAGTTCTGGCTGCACCAGTTGCAACGCCAGGAACTCAGATCTTACCTTCATTTGCCGTGATGCTGAAGTCAAAGTCCAGATTCAGATCCAGATTCCTTGAATTTACCTTGAATTCCTCAGGTTTGTCCATCATTCTGCCACTGTTGCACGAAACCCAGACGTCAATTGTTCAGACAACCTTCAGATAGGAGCTCTAGGGACTTCTAACAGCAACCTCTGAAGTCCGTAAGCTTCGTTGTATTTTTGGCACACGCCAATGTGAGCTCAATCCGACCTGAAACTGTCGTAAATGGTAAATCCAAGTGTCTTGTGGGACTCAATCGAAAGATTGGCCTTGTCCAAGTCGATTGACACCGCCGCCACTGTAAATAAAGGACCATTCGGTGTCTCTCAGTTATATACTGTCAGTAAAGCGCCTTCAGCGAACCTTCGGCGCGTTACATGCCAAGGATCCAGGGCCAGCATGTCCCATCATGATGCATCATCACATGATCCACATTTTCATGGAATCTGTTGGATGCTCGCGAACCAACGTGCCGGAAAGCACAATTGAGCTGAATAAACGACAATATATATTAACTCTAGTCTAAACGAAAGTGTTAGTAGTTTCAGTTCTAGACATTCCGCTTCATTTCACCTTCATCTTAGGGAATTTCCTCATTTTAGGACATTTTAGGTTGATTTCCTTGTCATCTCCTCTCATTCCTCGAAGATCTGTGTACAGATAAGTGAACAGAAAAACATCCCTACCATCTGTGGTTCACTTAGGAGTTGCAGACTACATTTGTATTTATTTTCCCGCTCTGTGACTGCTTCATCTCCTTCATCTCTGCTCAAATTGATTCCCAATTTTGCTGAATCTTGTGATCATCCACCAGATGCGCCAAATCTGAAGCACATGCTGCACTTTTCAGAACGAGAAAAGCGGGAGTAACACGATGTAGAGTACGTGGAGGACACCGTAGCGTGCCCGCGACAGCAAAACTGTGCCAGAGCGCCGAGATGTCACTCCATTTCTTGATTCCCCCACTCAATCCACCAATAATCTACCTCATTCTCAACCAGTGCATGGTTTGGTATCGATTCTCCATACGTTTACATGCTTTTTAGCCCTTAACCTAATGTTTTACTGCACGGAGGACTGTTTGTCACTCCTCATTCTGTCTCATTTCAGGTTCATTCATCCTGATTCAGTGCCAATTCAGCCCAAATCATTTCAGATCAAGCAGATTTCGCCCCATCGAGGCTACATTTCTATTTTTTTCTGGGACTTACCCGCACTACGTTCTTTGTTGACGTAGCGACACACCCCAGTGTGTTTTTGGAGGGGGAGTGTAAGTGCGGCTAACCCCCATCTGCTCAGATTTTAGCAGATCTGCCCCAGATTGGCTACATTTTGGTCATTTTCTCTGCTTCGGCGGAATCGCCGCCTCGCAGCTCAGTCTCAGGATCAGACCTATATATTTCTGATATGCCGGATCTGATTCCGCGGTCCATTCATCGTAAATCCGTCGCGTTCCGATCATTTACCTGGAATCGCCAATTGCCGCTGATGCGCGCCCGAAGCCAAATCAGCCAAATATTTTTTCACAATCGGAATTATATAAATCTTTTCAGACAGATATGGACACTCAGATGTACTTAGGATAATCCGCATCAATTTTCTTCATAGACTGGGATTTTCTGCCGGATAACAATCAGCATGGATCTTGCTTCCGTTGTTGCTGCTCTCGCCTCCGTTGGTGTCTGTGTATCCGGTTCTACCCCCAACAGCAGCGTTCAGGTCGACTCCTCGCGTGCCTGCCCCACTGGTCTTGCCGGCCCCGAGCCCTCCGGCACCTTCCACGACCCAGGGCAGCACTTTCAGGCTTCTTTCATGGAACCTGCGCAACGGCCTCGTGCCGCCAGACCGGTCCCTCCGGGACACTCTCCGGCGGCGCCGGGGGCCGGCGGCCTGTACGGACAAGGAGCACCTCATCACCGGCATGCTACCCCAGGAGGGGGGCTTTGCCATCATGCTCCAGGAAACAGGGATCCCAACCCGGGCGCAGGAGATGCACGTGGCCGCGGCGCTCCGGCACAAGGGGTACACCGCCTTCTTCAGCAGCCGGCTGGCGGAGACGGGAGCCACTTCCACGTCGAGAGGGGGGGGCCTCCTCACCGCGGTCAGCAGCAAGTATGTGGCGGAGCACGAGGTGCTCAGCTTCACGGAAATTGTCCCCGGGAAGGCCGCGGCCCTGGAGATCCGCACGAACAGGGGAGGCCTCACCCTCATCAACATCCACGGGCCGCAAGCAGGCTGCTCCCGGTGGGCGGGACGGGCGGCGTTCTGGGCCGACATACAAATGTATGGCACGGCACGCAGCCTCTGTGGGAGGCACTCGGTGGTCATTGCCGGCGACACCAACATCTGCATGGATGCCACCACCAACCCGGCCACGGAGCACTTCCGAGCGGGCTGGGAGGCCTGCGGTTTCCGGAGGGCCGCGGCAGGCAGCGAGGAGGACATGACCCCCACGCTCCACCCGTCCCGGCACAGGGTGGACACCTTCCTGGTCAACGAGCCCCTCCTGCCGTGGTCCCTGCGGGAAAGTGTCTGGGCTCGCGGCATGGCACACCCCCAGGTGGTCGGCTCGGACCACCTCCCGGTCCGCCTGGCACTGCCGGGCCTCCTCAGCGCAGCGGGGCGCGCGGCGATGCCCACCCCCTACAGCCACACGGAGGGCCGCCTCCTCCCGTACGACGCCGAGGCCGCGCCCGTCCAACACTGCCTGTGGGCGGCGGTCAACGCCACGCAGGATGAACCCTCCCTGGCGCCCTGGCTGGGTCCCGCAGAGCAGCACGACTACGGGTCCATGCCCGCCGCCGCGGTGGGTAAGGTGTTGGAACACCTCCACGCGACGCATGACGCCATGGCGCGTGTGGTGGGACGCCGGCAGCCGTCCCCGGCGGGGACGGACTCGGCGGAGGGGGACCTCCCGGAGAGCAGAGAGCAGCTCCAGGCGGCGGTGCTCCGCTATGATACCCTGGCAGCGCGCGCGCCGGCAGCGTACCAGGCGGACGCGGCACGGCATGGCATCCGATCGGAGGCGGCGCTCCGGCTCACGGAGGAGCTGCGGGGTGTGTCGCCCAGGTTCCGCCCGACCACACAGGGCCAGCTACAGGAGGAGCTGGAGAGGCAAGCAGCCGCCCTCGAGGAGGACATTCGACCAGCTCGGCGCACTCCTGGCGGCAGACGGCAACCGCGCCATCAAGGACTTCTGGCGCCGCCACGCCTCCGACATCGCCCAGCGATGAAAAGCCGTGCGGGGAGCCATAGAGGTAGAGGCCCCGGGCCCGTCAGCCCTCTGGAACGTGCGGGTCCCCAACACCCAAACGCTCCTCACGGAGGCCCACGACATGATGTTTGCAGTTCGCGCCTTCTGGCGAGAACTGTATGACAAATGCCCGGTGGACCTCCCAGGCTTCCGAGCAGTCCTCGGCTGCCATGTCCCCCGGGTCCCTGAAGGGGCCTTGACACAGGTCCAGCAGTACTCCATGCAGGACCTGAAGTCCGCCCTGGACAAGGCCGATGGCAAGGCCCCAGGTCCCAACCACGTGGAGGCCCGTTCCATCAAGGCCCTCCCGGCACCCGTCCAGTGGCTCTTGGTCCACTGCTACCGGGCCATTCTCCGCGGCGCCCCGCCGCCGATGCACTGGAGGGACGCGCACATCTGGCTCAGCCCCAAGGTACCGGGCTCTGCCAGGCTTGACGACTACAGGCCCATAGCGCTGGGCCAGCTGGACATGAAGCTGCTCACGGGCCCCCTCACCCAGCGCATCACGGAAGTGCTCACACGGCACGGAGTGGTCAGCGATTGGCAGCAAGGGGCCCTCCCTGGCTCCAACACAGGCCCCTCACTGTTCATGGCGCAGCGGCAGCTCCAGCGGGGAAGGCCCAACTACGTCTTCTCCTTCGACGCCCGCAAGGCCTTCGACACCGCCCCGCACGGCGCCCTCCAACTCATCCTACGCCACCTCTCCGTGCCGCCAGACGTCATCGACCTCCTGCTCTTCCTCCACACGTGCGCCAGGCTGCGCATCGTCACCGCACACGGGCTAACGCAGCCCGTCTACATGCTGCGGGGCGTCCGGCAGGGCAACCCCGAGAGCCCCCTGCTGTACGCGCTCCTCCTGGAGCCCCTGCTCAGGGCACAGGGGCACCGCCTGCGCCCGCCGGGAGGGGCCGAGCACGGCCTCATCCAGCCCTACATCGACGACCTGCTGGTGGTGGCCCACACGCTGCAGCACTTCGTCGAGGGCGTGGAGTCGGTGGCCGCGTACCTGGGGATGATGGGCATGGAGCTCAACCCCTGCAAGTGCGCCATTGCCACCACGGAGGGGTTCCCGGGCCTGCAGCTGCGCCTCTGTCCCCACCTGGAAAACCCGTGGCACTGGGTACCAGCGGCGGACTCCGTCCCCTACCTGGGACTCCAGCTGCACCCGGACGGGGAGTTCTCCCTGCAGCGCAAGCACCGGCTACACCTGGCGGCGGTGCACCACTGGTGCCTCAACACCCTCGCGCCACCGAAAGTGGTGCAGGACGTCATCCTGGCGATCCTCGGGGGGGTGACGCAGTACGTCGCCCCCTTCATCGCCGACGACTCCGACACTGCACGCCACCTGGACCACATCACGGTCCAGGTCGCGAAGAACAGGGCGCGGTACGCCTTTGACGCCTCACGGGACAGCCTGCAGAATGACCAGACCCTGGGGCTCACACGGGTGCCAACGCGGTGCCAGCAGGCAGCGGTGGCCCTCGTGGGTACACTCGTCCACCACCGCTCAACCTCCGTGCGCGCCGAGGTCACCAAGATGTTCTGGGAAATAGCCGGCGCGCGCGGAATATGTCCCGAGTTGCACTACCCCGTCCCGGAGTTCCCAACTCTAGCGGGGGGCGACGGGGTCCACCGCATACCCAGGGCCCTGGCCGCCCTCGGAGTGGGGCTGTACAACCCCATCACGTGCCCCGGGGCGGCCCATGTCCAACTACAGTCCCCGCCGGGCAACATCGTCACGCTGCGCACTGCTAAGCTGCGGCATCGCGACAGGTGCCGCCTGACGGTGCCGCACACAACGCCGTGGCATGGGCACCACGGGCCACGCCACCCTCTCCCCGACAACGACGACCCGTGGCCGACGGCGGTGTGGGAATGCCTCAAGCAAGGCGCCGATGAACACCTCCACTATTGCCGCCGTGAGCAGGAGCCCACCAACCACCCCGGGTGGCGCGACGCCTTGGTCCACCTCCTCCACCCCACCGGCAAGCGAGACCCCCGCCTTAGACTCGTCCGGCCCACGAGGGCTAAGCAGGACGCCCACACCGGCCCACGGGTGACCCCGGACGGCCTGCACCTCCACGTCGGGGGCTACCGCC
Source organism: Eutreptiella sp. 'Long Island Sound 2002' (assembly GCA_964036045.1). Lineage (NCBI taxonomy): Eukaryota > Euglenozoa > Euglenophyceae > Eutreptiales > Eutreptiaceae > Eutreptiella > Eutreptiella sp. 'Long Island Sound 2002'. The sequence continues at coordinate 150,246,809 of OZ038381.1, read as the reverse complement.
GCCGGGGCGGCCTATCCCCCCCCACGCGGGGGGCGGCGTACCACCCGCCGGCAGCCCTCATGTACATCCTCCGCGACGTACTCGCGGAAAGCGAGCTGCAAGAGCCTAACGCGGACGTGGCATGGCCCGAGCCCCTGTGTCCCCGGCCCCACGCGCCGACGCCGTTGTGGTTGGTGACCACGGACGACCAATGCACCCAAGCGACAGGGCAAGCGCAGCTCCGGGCCGAGTGGGTTATAATGCAGGTGGGCACAGGCCAGCCGAAACCCCGTGGGCTCCCCCGTGGCACCGCCCTGCTGGTAGCTACGGGGGTGCCGCACGACCCACACATGGCAGTGCACGCGCTGGAGGACCAGCCGGAGGACACGGGGCACCTGGTGGTGCACCAGCGCGGAGGCCCGGCGTGGCTCAAGGAACATGTGACGGCACTTCAGTCCAGGGCAAGCACGATCGCCGGAGCGGAGATCCGGCTGCACGACCACCCGGCGATCAGCCCCGGCGACACCAGGGCGCTGAGCGTGGACCAACTGACCCCCAGCCACCCCGACGTCCGGTGGCACTCCGCCGACCTCAACGCGGGGTGGCTCAGCCCCACCGGGTACTACTGGATCCCGGAGGCCTGGAGCCACACCTCTTCCGACGCGTCCGGGGGCGGACCCTGCAAACACGCCACCAGCGTCGCTCACGCCGCCGACCTCACTCGCACGTGGGCGGTGGCCATCTCGGGCACGCTGCCCGACGGGGAGAGGGGGGGCCGCCTCCCTCCCCCTACAATACGGTGCCCACCGACCATGGATCCACACGGTGGACGCGGAAGTCATCCTCCACCTCCTGCGGCACGCAGATCGCGAGCGGACCACGGGGGTCCCCGCGGGCGAAGCGCAGGTGGTCAACCAGATGCCCCTGCGGTTGCTCCCGGACAGCCTGTGCGCGCGAGGGCAACACGCCGGGCACCCGTTCTGGTACGTTCGAGCCACCTCGCACCACAGTGACGCCCTACTGCACAAGGCGGACTGGGCGGCATCCCAGGACACCGTCCTACAAAACACGCCCCCGGACCCTGGCCACGCCCAACTCATTGTTGCCGGCCGTGACGGCCATCTCGATCTACGGCCCCCCACGATGCGGGTGGTCGGCGAGGTCGCGCAGCGGGCGCAGACGGACCATGCGCTGACGCACCGGGGACACACACCTTTTGGCGCGGCCCACGCCACAGTCTATGTCCACGCCCGGGACCTAACCGCGACGGCCACCAACCACCGGGCGCTGCGGGCCCGAGATGGCCACACGCCGGTGCAGCGCAGGCTCCGCGTCCGTAAGGAGCGGCTCTCCGGCGTCGCCGTCGTCCCACAACCGTGCCTCCTATGCGGCGGCCCGGAGGAGACCCCGGTGCACATGCGCGTGGGGTGCGCCCACTCACAGCTCCTCTGGCCCCACTACCGCCAAGCGGTACACGAGGCGGCCTGCCACCTCCCACCCGGAGACAAAGCCCTGTGGGTGGCCTCGTGGCGCTCCGCAGGCGCCACGTGGACGGAAGTCTTCTGCTCCGGACTGGTGCCCGAGGACGCAGAGGCGCAGCTCCGTGCCATAGCCCGCTACGACCCGCCGGGAGGGACCTCTGTGGACAATTTCCTCCACCACATGCTCTGGCTGGGAGACTTCGCATGGGAGCTTCGCAACCACCGGCTGGAGCAACTCCTCCGCGAGCCCTAAAGCGCGGCGGCCCGGGCACACCAATGGCTCACTGCGGCGGAGGGCGACCACCCTCCCCCTCCCCCGCGCCCTGACAAGGACTTCGTAGCCTCCCTCCGTGTCGTGAATGGCACTCTGGAGTGCCCGCCCCAAGAGGGCCCCCACCCGTACCAGGACCTGCCGGGGGGGTTCTCGAAGCACCTACAAGACGCCCTCTTCCCACCGTGTATCATTGGGCGCGGATCCATGACCGCGTGGGAGGCGCGCATCGTGGGTGAGGAATGGGCGCGCGAGTGGAGCCGGTGGTGCGCCACCACGCGCGCCCCAGAGACCCCTGCGCAACGATACGCCGCCATCCCGCTCGAGGGATGGGGGCCGGACACCCGGCCGAGACCCATCGTGATCCGCGGGGCGGGGCCTGACCACCCGTGGGACGCGGCGATGGGGGAATGGCCGCAAGCGGCCCCGGGGCCGCAAACGGGATGGACTGGGGACGTGTCCTCACTCGTCAGGACACCTGTCCCTCCCTAATCGTCCTTCACGCTGCCAACGTACTCCGGGCTACGTAGATACGCACATGGGGACACGCCGCGGCCACCGTCCGGTGGAACCCCCAAGAGGACGGGGCCGCCCAGCTCGCCCTGGCGCACTTCAAAGCTGGGGGGCCGGTATACGACGACGCCCTGTCCCGGCTGGGCGACATCCAGGGGCCCTTGCTCCTCATGCTCCCCACCGACATTGCAGCCGCGCTGCGCCAGGAGCTGGAGGGCTGCGAAGGGCTGCGAGTGGGATGGGAGGCAGTCGCGGACGGCACCCTGCTGGCCCTCCTCCACCGAGACACTGCGAACGAGTGCCGATGGGATGCGCTGACGCCCCACCTCACCGGGCGCCACGTGTACATGGCAACCCCCCCCCAAGGGGCACCCCCGCCCGGCGTGGGACGACCTCATCGCCGCCTTCCACGACCACGAGATTTTCCCCTGACGACACTTGGCGGGATTTCCAGCGGAAGACGCTTGGCAGGGACTACCGGCGCCGCGTCCGTGCCCGCCTCCTGGAGATCCGGGACCCCCTCCGACAGAGGTGGGACGACCTCTGGCTCCGCCATCTCGACCCTTGGTCGCCGCGCTCCCACTTCCCACACACCTGCCGGCTCTGCAGGGAATGTGACACGGTGTCCTCCGCAGCGTCGACAGGCGCCAACAGGTGCGCGCGGTGCGCCCAGGTGGCAGCGTGCCCCTGGCCCGAAGCTCCCGCAGGCCCGCGCAGGCGCACAGAGGAGGAGGCCCTGCACCGGCGCATCCAGGGGGCACAGACCCCCTCACACGAACGCGCGAGCCCCGCGGGTGCTGCCCTTCTGTGGATCCACGTGCACCTGCGGGACCCCACATCTGTTGCGCACCTGTCGCACGTGTTCGCGCCCTGACCCCCACCCGCCGCCGCCCTTTGCAGAGCCCGCAGTACCATGCCACGCCAACGGGGGGATGGGCCGGGCACACCAGGGCTCGCCGCAAAGCGGAGGAGGCGGCCGTCCGGGGCCTGGTGACGGACGCGGTGGCGGAGGCGCACGAGGCGCACGCTACCGCACGGCGTGACCTGACGGGCAGTGCGAGGGCTTTCCTCAACGAGACCGCCCTCCCGGCCGTCCGCGCCCTGAACGGAGCGGGGGCCCCTACGCTGCTCCCGGCGATGCACCAGATCTTGAACGGCGTCCAGCCGGGGCTCATCAGCCCGGAGGCGGCCCTCTACGGGCACTGGATGGAGTGGCGCGAGTCCAACCGGTCGGGCCGGCCCCTGTCCATGGGGGATACCCTGCGGCTGACGGGAGCGGGATCCGCCATGTCCCTCCGCAGCAGCGCCCCAGCCCTGCTGCACGCCCTCAGGACGCGCTACCCCGGGGACGCGGCCCCGTACCTGCACCAGGCGCGGGCCACGTACCCGGGGGGAGTGTCCGAGCTGGATGCGGCGCTCCACCTTCTACACCCAGCGGACGAGGACCTGAAGGTGGGCGAGATCATGGTGTTCATGGAAGGCGCGGACGAGGCGTCCGCCCGCCCCCAGCCAACCAACCCGGTGTACGGCAGCACCAGGCCTACCCCCCCGTACGCCGTCGTATGCGAGGCGTTCCCCAGGGAGCCCACTTGGTGCCCCGCCATCCCGCCGGCGACGCACGCGCCCCGCGGCTGGGGTAACCCAGACCTGTCCCCCCCCCTCTCCAGAACCAGGGGTGCCCACCACAGGAAGCAGGTCCTCTGGCAAGAGTGCCCTGGCAGCCCCCTGCTCCTCCTCGTCGTCGCGACCCGCGGGGACCCCGAACGGGTCCTGGGGATCACCCCCACCAACCTCTACGGGGCAGCACCCGTACTCCACCCCCCCCTCCCGGCGCCCGCGGCGCGGGACGGAGTACACACCTTCCTGCGAACACAGGAGGTCACCGCCGTTGCGGGAGTCCACCTAGTGCGGCTCCCCCCGACACCACACAACGACCCCCGGGGGCCCAGGGACCTGGGCCCCGCCCCAGACTGGGAGCTGTGGCGCGACGCGTGGGCCGCGTTGCACCCCCGCCTCCCCTCCGAATGCTGATGGATGGCCGCCGGCCCCCGGCCGTGCGGGGCTGACGCCACAGCCGGCCCCCCAGCCACTCCCCACCTCCCCCCCGCAGAGCACCGCACGGCACTGCCCACGGCACGGCACTGATGCACCAGGAGGTAGTGGGAAGGGCGCGCCTGCCAACACGCATGCCTAACAGGATAACAGTGATGGCAGACTCCGATGGCTCCCCCCAGCGGGGCGACCGCTACCACCGCGGGTCCCGCTCCAGCTCCCCCAGCTCCCCGGAGTGGACGGGGGAGACCCTTGCGGAGCGCGAGGAGCGGAGGCTGGCGGAGGCGGCGGTGCTGGTCGGGCCGCCACCGCCGGCCCAGGAGCCTGAGCCAGCCGAGGTGACCGCCCCCCTCGCCCAAGCAGCAAGCCCTGCCGCCCCGCCCCGGGAGGGGGCCCCGGACGCGCAGGAAGCGGAGACCGCAGCCCCAGCGAGCAACGCCGCGGCCCCGACCGCGGCCCCCGGCACGCCGCCAACACGGGGGCTGGCCCCGGCGCAGGAACCGGGCGCATCGCCGAGGGCTGCCGCAGCGGCAGAGGAGAGCGAGGAGGGCGCGGGAAAGGTTGCAACCGCGGCCCCGGCGGGCCTCGCCAACGCCTCGGCCGGCCACGCCGCGACCCCCAGCACGCCGCGAAAGCAGGGGACGGACCCCGCACGGGCCACGGGCGCCTCGCCGGCGGCCGCTGCAGCAGCAGCAGTGGGCAGGGAGAGCACAAAGTACTGCGCCCACGCAAACCCCATCCACACCCACACCAGCCCCCCCAAGCAGTTCCCCCCCAAGCCCTTCCCCCCCGGGCGGGCGCGGCACGTCCGCCTCCCGGCGCCCGAGCGCTCGCCGCCGGGCGTCACGCTGCCGCAGCTGCAAAGACAGCGGGACGCCCGGCGCGTGATCCAGGAAGGAGGGGAGGGCGCGCAGGCAGAGCTGCATGCCCGCCACGGGAGCGCGGAGCGGGGGGCAGGAGGCGACAGGGGAAGTGCCCAGGAGCGCGCGCAAGGAGCAGGCCAGGGCACGCGCGGCAGGGAGCAAGGGCGCAGCAGCGGGGGGGGGCAGAGCGCAGGCAGCGGACGGCGCGACTCAGGGCAGGGGGCCGGGAAGGGACCAGGGCACGGGAAGGGCGCACAGGGGCGCGGGCAGGGAGCCCAGGTGCAGGGAGCGGGGCGAGGGGCGGTGGGCGAGCGGGCGGGCCAGGGCGTGGGGGACGGGGGGCGGGACCCGCGGCACGGGCAGGGAGCCGGAAAGGGGCCCAAGGGCAAGGGCAAGGGCGCCGCAGCCCCAAGGGACAGACAGGACGGGGCATGGGAGCCCGGGGGGGAGGGCGGGCCGAAGGGAGGGGGGCGGGGAGCAGGGCGCCCCCGCAGCCGGATGTGCAGCCAGTGAGGTGCATCCACCCCGGCATCCAACAGATGCCGGCGCACCACACCCACCACCACCACCACCACCACCACCACCTCTACAACATGGACCCTGACGCTGGCGAGCTTGTCCCCCCCAAACCCCCATGACCCCAGCACCAGCCAGCCCCCCCTGCGCCGAGGGCGGAGCCGGCGCGGATGGCCTCGGCGGAGGGGGCACGGGGCGCGGGCATCGGAGCCGCAGGCACAGGGGCAGCGGGGTGAGCCGGCGCGAGGGGCAGAGGGGGCCCGGCCCTGGGACCGGGACTGGGGCACGGTCCCGGGCCCTCTGGGGGAGGAGGCCCTCCCCCTGGTGGGGGAGGTGTACGGGTGGTTGTGCTGGGCCAACCAGGGGACCACCAGGTGGTTGAGGAACCGGCCCTTTGATGCCGTGCTCCTCCGGAGAGACGGAGGAAACCGAGAGGTACCCCCGGGGGGGTGGGCAGCCCCGGAGGACCATTAGAGGGTCCTCAGGTCAGTGATGCGAGCGGTGTGGCCCGACAGGGAGCCGACGTGGCCGGCCTTCCTGGAAGGGGGAGCGGTGCTCCGCATCACGGATGCGGACGCCAACAACTGGCTCCCCCGGGCCTTGCGCAGCGCCCTCGCCCACTGGCGCTACCGCCGGCGCAACCTGCCGCCGCCGGAGCCCCAGCCCCCACACAAGCGGCGGCGCAGGTGACGGCCCAGACGGCGGACGCGAGAAAGTGGGGGGGGGAGCTGGGCCCCCCGACCCACGCCCCCCCCACGCTACGGCGTGACGCAGGAGCGCGCCACCTCCCGCGGGAGGGAGGGCAGAGACAACGAGCGCGGGGGGGAACCTGCTGCCCCGCAGCCCGCTAACCGCTGACCGCTAACCCTCACGGCCGCCCCCGGCCGGCCAGCGCCCCGCGACGACGGCCGGGGGGATGAGGGGCCCCAGCGAGGGCCTGCACCAGGGTCCGGCTCTAGGTAGAGGGGGGCGGGGGAAGGGTGCGACCCCCCAGTCGATGGCTGGCCCCCGGGGCCGGGACCGCCGTGCCGCCCCCCCCCCGGCCGTCAGGAGGCGGCGCCAGGGGACTAGAGGCCCCCCCCGCTCCCCCCCCCCTCCCACTCAGGCCCAAGAGCGGACGGAGGCAGATCGAAGAAATGGCGGCCCTACACCCCCCCCGAAGAGGCCGCTGCGGCCGGGGTGCGGGGGCACACGGCCGAGGCAGGCGCCCACACGCCCTGCCCGCCCCCGGCCGACGGCGGACCGGCGGCGCCCAGGACGGCGCAAACGGAGCGGCCTTATCAGAGGCCGGCCCAGGGAAGACGGGGGCGCGAACCAGGGCGGGGGCGTTCCCCCCCCCTCCTCCCCCCCCCCCCCCCGCCGCACTGACCCGTCGGCGGCCGACCGGACCGCGCCCGACGCCCGCGTCCGCCCGGCAACCCCCACGGCGCGAGTATACCCCGGGGGGGCACGCCGGGGACAACGGAAGGCAGGCCGACGCCCGACGGGGCGGGGGGGCGGGGGGGCGCCCCCCCCATCCCCCCCCCCCGCACCCCCCCCAAGCTTGGGAGCCACAGGAGCGGCCCCCCGCCCCCCCGGAGCCCAGGGGACGCCCCCCCCCCCCCAGAAGGGACCGCGACGTGGGGGGGGGGGGGGGGGGGGATGCGGCTGGACCTGCTCCCGCGGGGGTCGCGGCTGCAGGGCGAGCCCACACCAGCGTGCCGGAGCAACGCGCGCACCAGAACATTATGGGGGCCGCGCCCCACATGACCCTCCCGTGACCACAGCCCACTCAGGGAGGGCAGAGGGGGGGTTCAGGTCTGCAGGGGCCCCCGGGGGAGCGGTCCACGGGCCGCCCCTCACCCCTCCCCAGCCCGGGGCGGCACCGCGACCCCGACCGCACGCGCACGCCGGAGGGGAGTGCGCCGACGACGCGAGGGGGGCCAGGATGGAGTACCGCAGACCGCCACCCAGAAGGGGGGCAGGAAGGCCGCGGCGCGACCCCCCCCCACCCCCCCCACCGGCCCGCAGGCCGCGGGGGCCCCGGCCCCCACCCCCCGGGGCAGGGGGGGTTGGTCCCCCCCCCCGCCCGAGAGAGGAGCCGGAGCGCGACCTGCCACCCCGCCCCAGCCGCCGGCTCCCACAGGGGCCGCGGAGAACGAGCGAGCCCGCGCCAACGCGCCAGGACGCCGCACAGATGGTGCCCAGAGAAGGCGGGCGAGCACGAACCGGCGTGGTATGGGGGGCCACGCCCCCCATGGACAGAAGGACGCCAGTGACACCCGCATTGTTGCCTGCCCAGGGAAGGCAGAGGGACGGAACGAGGCAGATCGACCCACCGCCCTACAGGCCCCCCCCCGGCCGCACAAACGGGGGTCCGGCGCACGCCCCCCCCCCCCAGCCCGCCCCCCGGCACACGAACGCCACAGACCCGCCCCGCAGCGCGGCCCCCGCAGGGCGTGCAGGCCGAGAGGACAGAGAAGGGCCCCCAAACCCGCACGCCCGCGCCCACAACACGTGGATAGCGGACCCCAACAGCCCGCCCAGTGGATGGGCAGTCGGGGGAGGGGGAGCGCCTGACCCCAGACGCCCGTCGCAACAGTAGAAAGCACCCCCCCCGGGGGGCGCCCTACCGCCACCCCCCCAACCTCAAGCCAAGTAGGGAGGAACCGGGACCGGACCGCCCCCCCCCAAGCACGCCAGACGGAGCAAGGGACCGGGGCAGGACACGCGGAGGGGCATGGACCACGTGGAACGGCCCTACCAGCGCCCAGTGCCGGGACCGCGCGAGGTGCGCACGCCACACCACCCAGGAGGGGGGAGAGCGGACGCCGCGGGAGCGCGAGCGCACGCACAAGTAACGCGCACGCGGGGACTACCAGAAGGGCAACCGGACCGAGCGCGCGGAACGCACAGACCGCGTGGAATGGCGTACAAGCAAGCGAGGGTAAGGGACACCCGGACGGGACGGCCCGCCACACGCAGCGCGGAACACGCGGGGCGGGAAGGGGGAAACGAGAGAGACACAACACCAGGTACCGGCCCGAACCCCCCGAACCGGCCGCGAGCGCCGCGCACACACAGACGGGGCACTGCACCCGCCAGGGCAGTAGTGGCGCACAGCGCCACGCCCCAACCCCTAGGCTAGGCAGCCTCCGCGCCAGCCCAAGGGGGTCCCACTGGCGACAAGCCAGTAGCACGGGCCCGGCAGCGCCGGTGCTCCGGGCGACCACGCATTAGGGGGGCGACACAGTGGGTAAGCGCCCGCAGCCACGGCTGCGAATTGATGCACTGACCGGGGAGTGGCGAAACGGGGAAGCCGAGGAAGGACGGGGCTCCAAGCCCTGTGAACTCGGGGGACTCCGCCACCAGGCAGGAGGTGCGTCTTGGAGGGCCCCCCACTAGGACCTGGTGGGGAGGATATCACCTGGCCCAACCAGGTGGCCCCCCGGGGCCGAAAGGCGTCTAGTACCCGCAAGATCAAACCTCAAACCTCAAACATTCTCCTTCTCCTTCTCTTTGCCTTCAGGTCCTCCCACGGATATACTACTGAAAGCAACTCTCAAGCCATCCAGAGACCTCAAACCTGTTTTGGTTCACCATTCACGCCTACCCTCCTGGCCAGGTAACTGTCTACAGGACCCTTATTTTGCACCCTATGGTATCATCAGGATAGATGGATCCAGGATCCATGTCAGGTGCAGTCCACGTCTAGGTGGTGAACTGCTGTGTGCACCTAAACAGTTGAGGCACTATCACTCCCCGGACGATTTGTCCTGGGATGAGTGGCGCCTCAGCGACAGTGAGGTCGAGCGTATTGACCTAGAGAACGCTGCCAGCCCAGAGGAGGCAGACGAACTCGAAGAGATGACTGCCAATGAGATGAAAGTCGATGGTTACTACGTGGTTGCAGGTATTGCTCGCCACGAGTATAAACAGGGCTGGAAATTCCTAACCCTGTGGGATGGCTATGGGTTATCTGAGGCAACCTGGGAACCTATGTCAGCCTTCATACAACCAGATGGGAGTATCAACCCCATCTTCCGCTCCTACGTTGTTGAGAACAACGAGGGGCAGCTACTAACCCGTGCTGAGACTCTGTCCTAGCGTACAAAGAAAAACAATTTCCCGGTGTCAGTCTACTGACTGTGTTCTAACCTTACAGGTGCAGTGAGCACTCTTGTGCAGACGTGCCTGTGTGTGTGTGTAAGAGCAGTTGTCACAGTTGCCCCGCAGTGCATGGCAGGACAGGACCGTCAGCCCCCCGTGACAACCACTCCCTGACCCAAGGCCATTGGTTTTTCACAGACCACTGCTTACTGAGCACTGCACTAACCCTGTCTGTGCCCTGCAGTCCCATGCCTATGGTTTCCAGTGTGGACCAGGTGCCCGCTTATCAGGTTTGCAGCCACCCAGCGAGTGTATGCCTTGTTGCCCATGTGTTGCATGGGGACTGCCCTGATGTAATGACCTTGGGGAGCCAACAAAGAACGGTGGCTTACTACACCAGGGGGGAATGACAAGCAAGGTGTTATGAGGCAAGGTGTGTCTTCCCGCCTTGGGGACAAGCGAGCCCACAGTTAGGACCCCTGACTGGTGCAGATCCATGGGCTTCTACCCTTCCTTACTGGGTTTACCATACACCAAAGTGTGCTACGTATGTCTGTGTGTGTCTCACTTCTCTCCCCGGCGTGGCTCCCGGAGACCTGGCTTCGCTGACGTCGGACCGAAGCTCCTAATCAGGTACTATGACCACTCCTATGGCGCCCAATTTCTGTGGTGGCGCCTATCCTTGGGGGAAGACGGCAAAAGCCCTACCTAGTAGAGAGGAGGGGTGGCCAAGTGTGCTAAGGGCATACAAAACGCCCATTTTGGCTAAAGGCCAAAAGCTAACGCACTCCCCTGCCCACGGGCAAAAGCACGCGGGACAGGAGACTCCACTACACTACACTCACTAACGCCAGCACCGGCCTTCGAAGGCAGGGTGAGCACTCATCACTTGCACTCAACTCCTGCCAGGCCTGCTGACCCTAACACCTACACACGCTACTTGGAGGTGCTGTCAAAGATGTCACGCATCCTATTGACCCCCCTGTGAGAAAGCAAGAGAACACAGCGCTACTAAGCGGCTGTGGCCTAACAGGGACGCCACTACGTGTTTCCCTGTCAGGGCTTGCAGGGAAGGAGTGCTCAGTGTGCGTGCACAGCGTGGATGTCGGTGAAGTCGGACTGCACTCACCACTCTTGGCTGAGTTGCAATTATTTGTTTGTGTGATCTGCGCAGCATATTTTAGTGCTGCTCAAAGAGACTGCACCAATCGCCCTTACCTTCCCACCTGTAAAGCAAAGGCAGATGGGCTGGGTTTGCGGCTGAGGAACCAAGACTACCTGCACGTACTATACGCTTCTCAGGTAGCCCTATAATACCCTGTCCTCAAACCCAGGTGCAAGCAAGCAAGCTTAAGGAATTCCACCCGTTCTCTTATAGAACGTGGGGTGGAGTCCCTGGGTAGCCTAAACAAGAGTTGTACCGTGCGCATTTCGCATGGCCTACCCTTTAATGCGTCATATGCATGCACAGGTATGCACTGGTCTTCGAATTCCTCTTACCTAATCTTACCCAACATAACCAATCACAGCGTGACTCAACCAGGAGCTGAGCCCCTCCTGGGCTTACCTACCTTACTCACCACGTATCATGTGAATGTCGAGGAAAACACGAGCGCAAAACAACCGTACGCGCTTAAACAAACCTACGGCGAACTATAAACCACCCTAAGCGATTGATGCACTGTGTGTCATGCATGCTTTCCTTGTCCTGTTTCCTGCAAAAAGAGGAGAGAGGGAGGCGCACTGCACAGTGCAAAACAAGCCTAAGCGTTTTAAGCAACCCTATTTTAGCGCTACGGCAACACGAACACGAGCAAGCACTTTCTTTTCTTACCTGTGAAGAGAGAACAAGGGTGAATTGGGGCACAGGGAAAGCGACACAGCATGTCCATGCCTGAATTAGGCACATGCATCGCGAGCAAAGTGCATACTCTAACCCTACGTGCGCGCTGCGCGCTCCATACGCATTGCATACCTTTCTTTTCTGTTTTGACCTGTGCAGAGCAGAGGAGAGGAGCACCCGAACCCCAAACAAACACAGCGGTGACTACCCTAACGTTTTAACGAAGCAACCGACACGAACGCAATGCATGCGTGTGAAATGACACTGACATACCTGAGAGGTGGGTTGTCCACCTGCTCTGTGGTGTGGGTTGATTTTTGATACTTTTCCCTAAAGTTTGTAAAAATTTTCAATGCAACTGTGCCAAAATTTCCCCTAGAACTTTAAAAACTACGGCTCATACCTTCTTTTTTGAGAGCCGTTTACGCTTGCGCAACCCTTTTTCTGGAGGCCTCTTCTGTTGCGCTTGTCTGCAACTTTATGTTTTCGTGTAAAAATGACGATTACTCGCGTTGTTTCGTCAATTTTTAGAGATTTGACTTCTGAAATCGCTACAGCTTTCGCTAAACCACAGGATTCACTCCCTGTTGGTTACATTTTCTATTTTTTTCAGCTCCTGGAGATTTGTGTCCTCCATTGGGAGTATTGCTCCGCCCTGGCCCTTGGTCAGGACGTTTACTGAATTGCTGTTTATGCAGCGATGGCCGTCCGCATTAGAGCGTTGGACTGTACCCTAGGGGGCAAGCATATGTGCTTTCGGGAGGGAGTACTGGGTTCAAACCCCACTACCCCCAAATTTGTGCAAAACGTTTTCGTCGCACGGTGGCGACTTTTGAGGAATGCCCCATCGAAGAGACATCATTCACGGTACATTACACTGTTTTTCAAGGGTACCTACAGTGTGATAGGCTTCTATGAACTGATGAGAATCTTTTTGATAGGTTTAATGCAACTTCTGAGGTAATTTTGGGAATATTTGAGCATTTTTACTAGGTCCTACTAGCTTGATCAACTAGTACTCCAGGGGGGAGTAAGAAAAGGTCACTGCCATGTCTCTCTTGGAGGGCTTGATCCAGGCCAAGCCCCCCTTAAAACCCTTCTGTTGATGCTAAGACTAACTTCAGTATTTTTATCACTCTTTTGAAGCTTGAAGTACACTTTCTCAAAGTAACTAGGGTTATAACCCTAGCCCCCCATGAAGTTCACCCCTACCACTCAACTGAGCAGAGGTATCTTCTTTCATGGAGGATATACCCAAATGAAATAGGCATTTCATGCCTTAGGCCTTGGATGTTAAGCCTAGTGGTCTCCCACCCCAAGACCCCTATACTCAATTGTTTCTACCACTTATTGTGGTTCTACTTTTGAACTGTGTCTGAATTCAGTTGCTTGGCCAAGTCATAATCTGTGTCTGGCCTAACTCCTATGCCCCACATTCCTAACCAGCACCATTTCACCCAAAAGAGTGCACATGAAATGCTTGATGCTAGCTTGGAGGGTAGAGTCAGACCAGTTTTCACATAAAATCTTTTGTTTTATCCATTTGTGATTGAATCTTTGTATTTATACCTGCTTTGCCTATCTGCAGCCCTTCTGTGTTACACTGGATTTCAAACTATTCATTGATTCGATCCACATCCTGTTCTTGCTCTACTTGCTGCTTTGATGTTGGGATTTCCACGTCAAAAACTTGCAGGATTTCATCAAAATATCTAGGGCACTAATCAAGGACATCTTTCTATATCCCTCGGAGTCTGACGGAGCACTGAACATCCAGCGGACAGGGCTCGGCGTCATTTCCATTGCCGATTCCCCATCCTGCTTGGACGGTTTTGGCGAACCACGTTTTTGTTAGCGCCGGGCCTTTAGGCCACTGCTGCAGCTCTTGACCTCCTCGTCCGATTTTTCCTCGGGTACACGGAGATGACATCGTTTTCGACATGTTCCTTCACAAAAGGTGACGATGTCCTCCATGTCAGTACCCATTCTTCTTTTCCAATATCTTGTTTCTTCTCGGAATTCAACTGACAATTCCCCGATGGTATTGTTGATGGTTACCCGGGGTCCACTTTGGCAAGGCTGATGAGGCCCCAAGCTTCCTAGGTGGTATTAGGCGGCAGGTAAACCTCTGCTACCATAATGATGGTCGGTAGGACTGGCCCCTGCCATTGGGCGTGCTCTAGCGCCTATTCCCGATTTCTTCGGCTTCTTCTCCGTTGCTCCCATTGTTGTTGATCTCACCAATGCCTCCACAATTTACCACATCAAAATCAAAAATCCAAATTCCAAAAGTATCCCGCAAGTGCACCCCTTGGCAACCCTTGGCAATAAATCAAATCACGTGGTCCACCTATTCCAATGGCCTTGAGTTGAGGACGCAGACACTTGAGTTCATCAGTACATGAACGTCAAGGAGAGCGGAACCAAACATGACAATGGCGGGCAAAGGTAAACAGAAGTAGAAGTGAACATGAAGCCCTGGAATAAGATATGCGGTTATCAAAGACGGTTTTGCATCCCTACTCCAGCAATCGATATTATATACCATGCACACTCGAACTATGTGCTCCATTATGGACGTGTGACGCCATGCAAGCACGACCTCGATACAACCGCTTAAGAAAACAAATTGGTTCACAGAAGATCATGAATGACACAATCACATCAATACGGTCGATTAAGTGCATGGCAAATAGAAAGAAAATCATATAAATCACAATGGCATCATTGGCCTCCTCGCGAAGCTTGGGCACACGTGGCCCATCCTCACCCTTACCCACAAGACAGTAAAGTGGAGTAAACAACATGGGTTCCAGACAGAAGAAGAGTTCCTCCCGTCCATCAACCATGACAAGTAGGTAGGTAGGTATCTTTGGGAGCTCAGGTTCCCTCATTTGACAATGCAGGAAGAAGGTCGTACCAAGGGGATGTCCTGTCCCTCCCACAGCCCTAGTTCAGGTGCCCCTTAAGCCGCTCCCGCTGGTGCTTCCGAAGTGAAGCCGGTTCGGACCCCCGTGGCCATCTTCGGGTCACTTGGGGTGTGTATCTATGTGCCGGCAAGCCGCCATTGGCTGATATCATACTCTCCCATCCACCTGACCTAAGCCGATGTGATAATGTGATAGGTTTGGCCATTCCGGCTATGAGCGGCCATATTCAGTACTGAGGCGCCGCCAGCTGAGATTTATATATCAGAATATCAGGAATCAACAGGGTTTTATTATCCTAATGTTTCCGTAATTTTTCAGCCTTTCGTTCTGATGGTCAATGTATCGGCGACTGTCAGTTGGCTCGCGATTTTGCGTTAACCGATCGGTTAACTGTTATTTCCAGATATTTTGGCGGAAACCCCGATGAAGGGTCAGATTTCATCAGAAAAGGGTTCGTTGCTTCCGCAATTTTCTAAATATGCACTCGAAATTTTATTCCGAATTTTTCGCGATGTCGAAATCGGATTTTCGACTTCGACATCGCCGCACTTGATTTGGTCTTCTTCGAGTGGTCATACTCTTTTCCCTATGCCCGAATCAGGTTTCCCTTATACTTGCCACCCGTTTCACTTGGAGATATAAGGGAAACAAAAGTGAATCGTGGGACCACTTTGAAGGGCCATATCTACGCTCGAGTGTGAGGAAAGAGAATAAGGAAGGTTTGGTTGCAAGCGCCTTAGTCTCAACTTAATTTAGGATGCATCAAACTCCTTTGGTGTGTACACATGCCCGGTATAGCAAGGGATAATGGTCAAGAGGGTATAAAGTGATATGTTACTCTTGGACCGTGCAACTGAACATTTTATTGCGACTTTCGAGTGTACCGCATGAGTGTTGGGGTTGCATAGCAACTTTTCTTGGGTTCCTACGTATTTTTAACGTGAAGTTATGTCCATGGGGGGACATGGCATATCATGGTGGGAGCCACATTTTGAGGGTATGTGTTATATGCATGGTATATGTTTGATATGCTCACGCCCATGTTATATATCTTCGTGTGGCCGAAGAGATGGGGAGCCATACGTGACAAGGGCTTTGCCCATGTCCCAATTGTGGAATTCAAAGCGCTAGACTAAGTCTACCGCGTATGTATTGCTCATGGTATGTTTAGCAAAGAGATCCATGAGTGCACTCCCATTTTCATGGGGCATGTAGATATGAGTGGCGAAGGTATCTCCATGCGCCCGATTGAGGATCCAAGTGGGGGAATTGTTCGCAAATGGTTCCAATCATTTGTGTATTGAACCATGAGCGGATATCATGGGTGAGCATAGAGATATACTATCATGACAACTTTGTATTTGGACATATCTTCATGTTTTTGACCTCCTTTTATGCTCATTTTTGTGTTTTATGTGCTCAACTGGTCGGCTAACGGTAAAGTGCCTAGAGATCCGTGAACTATGGTATGTTGATTATATGTTGGCATATGCTTCGGTGTTGCACCTCACCATATGCCGGATCAGGTGGTCACCTTGGCTTGGCACACGAGGCCTCACAAAATTACGTCTCAAATTCATGAGCTGACTTGTGAAGCATGCCATGTACATAACCGGAGAGGTTTCGGAGCCAACGATGGGATATTCTTGGGCATGGACCTTTGGTCTATATAACCTTTGTATATTACTTTCCGGTTTGACACATGCATGGAGCATATGAACATTTGCCGTATGCATTTTTGAGTATATAATTGAATATTGGGCACTATGGTGTGATTTGCCTGATTTTGCCATGTTGTGAGGTCATCTTCATGGGGCAGTTCTCCAAGCCCATTTGACTCCAAGTCCAACCAAGGTTATGTCAGGGTAGGGCATGGTCCTGAGTGCAACTCTAGGCCATGACACGCCACCTCCCCCATTGGGCTAGGATTTAGAGGCTTGGGAGTGAACACATTTTTGGGGTTTATGTAGTGACCTTTGACACATGGCATTCAGCCATCTCAGTTGACCGGGTTCAGGGCAATATGTTGGTGAGTCAAGAGAAGGTCTTGAGTCCAGGGAATGAGGAGTTTCTGGCTGTGAATGTGTATGTTTACCTCTTTCCCCAACTCTGCTTTATTTGTGTTCATATGCCAATTTCAGGGCTTTCCTCTTTGGTGCAATTCTTGTACATGCCCGCCACCGTGAGACAACCGGTGTGCTGAACGGAAGCCCGCAGCCTGATTTGGATTGTGAATTGGGTTATTGCTGTATTTGTGGGATCTGGTTGCTGTTTCAGGGTTGAAGGAGGATTTCATTTCTAAGTTTTTGGAACTTGGACCCTTTGGAATTGGAGGAATGCAATCACTGATCCGGAGTAAATCAGCAGGGGTTACAGGCGGAAGGGGCATAGCGGGGGCCGGTCCTGGTAGGGACCTTCATTATGGTAGCAGAGGTGTACCTGCTGCCCCTACCTACCGCCGACCCGGGGACTTGGGCCCTTATGAGCCCTGCCCAAGTACGCCCCGGGTGCGTATTGTGGACTCGGTGGAGACCACGCCGGAGATTGGAGCCGTAGAAGAGCGGAGACTTTCAAGAGCATGGCGATCTCCGGAAGTTGAAGCCCGAAGAGAAGTACGACATTCGGGAAGCGGAGGACGTGACATGGAGGATCTGGTCTCCATGTGTGAGCGTCGCTGCCGAAAGGCATGCAACCTCCGCTCCGCCGCGGAGGACTCTGACGAGGCCCGCCATTCAGGCAGCAGTGGGGGACGGGCCCGGCGCTACCGGAAGCGCGGGTCACCCAAGTCCGCGGCAAGGGACGCCGGGGCTATGGACACGGACCCCAGCCCGGTCAGGCTGTGGGAATCCGAGGGGCACTCCGAGGGCTTTCGGACAGCCTACGAGCCACCTTCGGAGTCGGAGATGTCCGCGTCGATCGCCAGGGCGCATACGGCCCCCGAGCCCGCCCTGAAGCACGACGCCGAGGGCTTGGAGAGGCCAGCCAGGGCCCGGACGGCACCTGTGCCCCAGCACACGGGACCAGAGACGGACGCCATAGGCGATACGCCCATGGGCGACGAGTCTGAGGTGCCGGGAACCGCGGGATGCGCCGATTCAGGCGGAAAGCAGGCTGAGTGCCACTGCGAGCACGTGTCCTTCCTCATGGGCAAGTACCCAAAGATGGGGATGGACGCCATCGTGCATCGCCTAGACCGCCTGGACAACGCGAAGGGCGGTCTAGAGGAGGACGTCGCCGGGATCCTGGATGACCAGTCGGCCGCGGAGAAAGACATGGAGGAGCTGCGAGCGGAACGGGACCGGTACCGGGAGAATCTGGAGCTGGCCCTGGAGAAGCAGCAGCGATTGGTGGACAGCCTCCTCCACCTGGTGGAGGACATGTCGGGACGCCTGAAAAGGCTAGAGGAGCTACCGCCCCTCGCCTCGGGTCCGGAGCTCCCGGCAAAGCCGGCCGCGGCAGAGCTGGTGGAGCGGGTTAAGACCCTCAGGAGCGCCATGGATAAACCCATGGGCGTCCCTGCAGAGGCACCCTACGCGCCTCCGCGTGTTGACCCGGGTGCGCTGCCCTTTGTTCCCATGTTCAGCGAATCCACAATGCTCGGGGAACAAACGGCGCCGGCTGGGTCCATGCGGGAAGGGCACGCAACCACGGACCCGAGGAGCCTGACGGTACAGATGTCCCATGCCGCCCAGAATGCACCGATCACGACGAATATGGTGGTTTATGCGGAAGAGGAGATCCAGAGCCAGACCATGCAGGGGCGAACCATGGGAAGCGCCGACGGACATGGTCGAGGTCATCCAGGCGGAAACCTGTGGGCGAAGGACCCCAATACGGGGATATGGACGGCCGATGGAGCAAATCCTTCCCGCATTCCAAACCCCATGGGTTCAGGCCCAACTGGACCGCAC
This sequence comes from Eutreptiella sp. 'Long Island Sound 2002', assembly GCA_964036045.1. Classification (NCBI taxonomy): domain Eukaryota; phylum Euglenozoa; class Euglenophyceae; order Eutreptiales; family Eutreptiaceae; genus Eutreptiella; species Eutreptiella sp. 'Long Island Sound 2002'. The sequence goes on along the minus strand of OZ038381.1, from coordinate 150,228,361 downwards.
TCCATGGAGGAGAGGGATGTACGGGGAGTGTACTCACACCCCCCGGCCACAGGTGGTATCCGTCTCGGTGGAGTGGTGGCTGGAGACGTCGGAGACGCCATCAGGATTGATGACCTCAGGGGAATCAAAATCCCCTACTACGATGGCAACTCCTCCAACCTGGATGACTTCATCCTGGATTGGGAGGACTTAGCCGAGGAGGTCGTCGGTGAGATGCGGGGAGCGCCGCGGGATAAGTGGGTATGCCGGACATTCCCACACCGGCTGGCGCAGGACCTGAAGGAGGAGCTGCGGGATCAGATCCGGGAAGGACTGATCAGGACGGAGCAGGCCTGCCTCCAGTGGTTGGAGGATCAGGAGCGGGTGGACGCTCCGAACCAGAAGCTGGAGGACTTGTGGTACATCCCGCTGCCGCTGGACCGCGGTGAGTTGCGGGTCCGGGAGTGGAACCGGTATCTGCGGAAGTACCGCAGATGCCTCAAGCTGGTGGAAGACTGGAACGAGGCCAGTGAGATCCGCCACTTGCTGAAGGACGTCCTCCCCGGCAACTGGAAGAGGAGAGTGGAGGACGAGGAGAAGAAGCGGGCCAAGAAGCGGGTGGCAGTGAGGATCATGGCGGCGGAGGATACCCATGCGGGTATCATGGAGTTCTTCAGGAGGAACCTGGGCGAGCCCAACCGGATGTTGGGTCTGAAGAACGCCGTGTACGTGGAGGTGTTTGGAGACTCCATGGGGCAAAGGTTGCTGCGCCTCTACAACGTGGAGTGGAGGCGCAGGGAGCCGCTGAGGATGCAGGTGATCTTCGCCCGCATGAGCCTGGACGAGATCGTGAAGTACATCACGGTGGAGTTGAAGCTCAATGCGAAGAACGAGGCCCACGTGCAGGATCAACATGGTCATGGACAACGAGGCCACCGAGAAGACCGCCATCATCGGGAGATCCAGGAGGACACGGCCAACTCCGCGGAGGATGGTAGTGGAAGTGGCCAAGACCACTGGTCCCGGGAGGATCACGAGGAGGCCCATTTCTTCGCGTTTGTGGCGCACAACGTGAGGAACAATGGGCAGGATCGGTCCAGATGGAGCCGGGTGGGACCAAGGGGCAAAGAGCCAAGGAGGATCGGGAACCCACCGCTCTCGTTCCGAGAGTACAGGTCTCAGCACGACGGGTGCTGGGTCTGTTATGGCAAGGGAAACAACCATGCACACGACCACCGTCAGTGCAAGGTGTATGAGGCGGACAAGAAGGTCTACTTCGCCACCCACCCCGAGAAGAAGCCCAAACAGCAGCGAATTTCCGATTGGAAGGCGAAGGGCGGAGACGGGGGAAAAGGCCAAGGCAAAGGCCAAGGGAAAGGCGGAGGAAGAGGCTATGGTGGTGGACCTGGCCAAGATCGACGAGTGAGGTCGATCGAGGAGGTTGCTGAGGACATGTTGAGGACGTTGGAGGAACTCAAAGCCCAGCAACGTGGTGGACAAAGTCCTGGCGGATCGCAGCCGGAAGGGGCTGCGGGAAGTCAAGTCTAGAGAAGCCCCCACGAGAGTGGGAACTCGGAGGTCTCTCCTCCGAAAATCAGTGGAATCCCAGAGAAAGCGAAGGCACATCGGGTGCCGAAGAAGGCTCCAGAAGAGCCAAAACCACTGAGTTTCGCCACTCCCAACCCCTGGAGCGCCCTGCCAAGGGAAGTTTATGTGGGCAAGGGACCTGGCAAGAAGGAAGGAGCGACCACGGAGAGCCCCGTGGACGGGCAAGACCAACCCAAGATCTACACCATCCGTGATCATACCCTCGAAGTCCTGATGCACCCGGACGTGCTAGAGTTGCATGCCGTGAGAGTCATCCATACACCGCATGGCGACGAGCGGCAGTTGCACTTGAAGGTGCGTGTATGGTGCGGACAAGAGGAATTGGTGGTGGATGTTCTGGTGGATACGGGTGCCCAGGTGAGCCTGGTCCGGAGAGGGTTGTTCAAGGAGGAATCCCTGCAGCCCAGCCGTAGACCGGTGCGCCTAAAGGTGGCCAATGGAGAGATCATGGGTGGTGGTACCCATGAGGCCACTATCAGTATGGAATTCTGGGAGCATGAGCACTTGGACCGCCCTGATCTGGCAAAGAGAAGCACTCTATCCGGGAACTTCTATGTGGCCGACATTACAGATCAGGATATGATCATGGGGTATGACTTCATGGTGGCAAACGCCATTGGAGCCCTTCCCCATCGCGCAACACTGGTTCGGGAGGATGATGAATGTCTCACATGGCTGTCCACGGATTATGCATGCGGATCATCCCAATGGAATGCTGAGGAAGAGGATCGGATCGTCCAAGCGGTGCAAGCTGTGGGTGCCAAGTCCAGAGGAGACCGTGGAGTTCAGCTCACGGAGTATGGAATAGCGCCGCAGGTGTATACCAGGATGATCCAGACGCTGGGAGCCGAAGCGCCCGAGACGGACGTCTTTGCTTCCCGGGATGCCCCACTTCTGAGGAAGTGTAGGCGGCACTGGCATCGAGGAGACTCAGCCTGGCACCGGCATTGGGGTTTGAAGGAGTGGGGACCCATGTATTGGCATGGCTCCCTGGACAATACCAGACGTACGGTGGAGAAGATCATCGCGGATAGGGCGAAGGGGATCCTGGTCATAACCGGCATAGGATCCACCCCATGTCCGCTGGAGGGTCTCAAGTCGACGCTGGACTCCATCACCCTGAACGAGATGTCATTCGGGCCAGAGGAGGAGTTGTTCATCGACGCCAAGGGTGTATCAATGCCCTCCCCGGGTCAAGCGTGGGATACCAAGGCTTTCCTGGTGGATGGGGCGCAAGCCCAGCCCACGGGTGATGAAGCATTCATCTGTAGGGTGGAGGCGGTGCCCATGAAGGTCATGTTTGAGCCCAAGGAGGGGACGGATCAGCCAATTGATGGTATTGACGTCCTGTCCCACGCCGAGATCGACGACGTCGTCAACTACATGCGGATGGGGATGCACGACCGTGTGGCAGCCAAGAAGAGGCGGGCCATGGTCACATCTCCGCATTCTTGGGACGACAAGATGTTGGTAACCGGCAAGTACGAGAAGGATGAGTTCGTGGCGAGGGTCATGGATCACATCGCGGACCAATACGATGGTCCGGTTGGGTCGGACCCACCAACGTGGGGTTTTCCAAGAGTAGGAACCGGTAGCGACGAGCACCAGCCCGAGGCCGCAAATTTTCGAAGATTATCGGTGAAAAGCATGCCCCACGACGATGAAGACGGCATATCGGACGAGGAGAAGTCGGAATCGGACCCAGAAGAGGCCTATACCGCAGTGCGGTCGGTTGTATCCATACCGAAGCAAGCGGCTGAAGAGGCCCAGGAGAACCCGAAGGTCGCCGAGCTGAAGGAGAGGCTGATCAATGCCTATCCGCGGCTATTCAGTGGCGTCGCCAACAAGAACCCTCCAGATCGTGGGAGATTTGGTACAGCGAAAATCAAGCTGAAGCCGAACCTGAAGATCTATCGTCATCGGGAGTACCAACTTCAGGGCGATCGGGCCGAGGCCATGAAGAAGCTGTTGGCCGAGTTCATTGAGCGGGGATGGATCGAACCCTCCGACAGTGAGTGGGCCAGCCCAGCCTTCATCGTGCCCAAGAAGGAGAAGGGCGAGTGGAGGATGGTGGTTGATTAAAGAGGTTTGAACGAGCAGACCTAGCACGACTCATACTCGCTTCCCCTGATCGACTCCATCCTCCAAAAACAACAGAAAAAGCGGATTTTCACGGTGTTGGTTCTGAAACACGGTTATCACCAGATGCCGCTGCACCCAGACTCCAGGCCCTGCACGGCGATGTTGACGCCGCTGGGGCCCATGCAGTGGAAAGTGGTGCCTATGGGCGCCAACAATGGCAACGCCGCTTTCCAGCGCATGATGGAGGACCTACTCGGTCCTGTCCGGCACTGTGCCGATCCCTTCGTGGATGACATCATCATCGGGTCCGGCACGGAGAACATGACTGAGGACGAGCTCATCAACGCGCATGAGAAGGATCTGCGCCGAGTGCTCAGCGAGTTGGACAAGCACAACATGGTGTGCAAGCCCACCAAAGACTCACTCTTCGTGAAGGAAGTGGAGTTCACGGGTCACGTGGCTGGTCACGGGCAACGCCGTCCCATGCCTGGGAAGCTGGCGTCCCTGCACCACTGGGAGAAGCCCCAGACCATCAGCGAACTCCGGTCCTTCATGGGGTTCTGCAATTACTATTCGGGCTATGTCCGGATGTATGCAGAACTCTCGGGGCCGCTGCACAAGATGCTGCAGGTGGGGAAGTTCGATGGCCGGAAGGGGAGCAAGAAGAAGCTTGCCTGGACCCCTGAGGCTGAAGATGCGTTCAACCGCCTGAAGGAGCGACTCCTGGGGCAGTTGGGGCTGTTCCTGGTGGACCCGGACAAGGGATTCGTGCTGCGGACAGACGCCTCGGACTATGCCGTCGGGGCAGTCCTCGAGCAAGTCCGGGACGACGGGACTCATGTTCCCGTGGCGTTTTGGAGCAGAATCCTGGCCGAGGGCCAACGCCGAACATGGACCGCGAGGGAGAAGGAGACATACGCCATTGTATGTGCGCTCAGGAAGTGGTCTGGCCACATCGGACTGCAGCCGGTGGTGGTTTGCACAGACCACCAGTCCCTACAGAGCTGGCACAAGGAGCATGTCAACACCCCCTCGGGACCAGCTGCTAGGAGGGCCCGATGGCACGAGACGTTCGCCAAGTTCGACCTCAGCGTCGTGTACGTCCCGGGGAAGGACAACACTGTGGCAGATTGCCTCAGTCGCTGGGCCTACCCCGCGGGCAAGGCTTGGATGGACATATCCAGCCATGGCGACGCCGAGGAGAACGAGGAGGCCAAGCGCATCATCGAGATGGAGAAGGCCATGGAGCAAGAGGGGGTCAAGTGCTTTGTGGTGATGGCAAATCGTACGGACCTGGCCAAGTTCCGGGGTGCCCGCGTCCAAGCTATTCGAGAGGAAATCCTCGAGCAATGGATGGTGGCCCCTGTAAAGCTAGTCAGGTCGGTGCTCACAGAGGACTGGTCGGATGACTACGCGGCATCCGAGCACTGGAGCAAGTACTGGAATGCCGTGAGCGCCCCGTCGGACGACGAATGGCCCGAGGGCTTGACCGAGGATGGGGACAAGTTGTTCCTCAAGGACAAGCTGCTGGTGCCCGAGAACCGAGTGGACGAGCTCATTGACCATTGGCACAACGCCCAGCTCATGCATCCTGGCCGAGACAAGATGCAGCAGGACCTGGAGTGGCGTTTCAAGTTCCCTCCGGGGTACTACGCCATCCTGGATAGGTACTGCAGCGACTGTGCCGTGTGTCGGGCCACGAAGAGCCCTAACCACTCCACAGCGGGCAACCCGGTGTATACGGCTATACCGGAGGCCCCTATGCGGTCCGTGGCCATGGATGTATTCGCCATGCCTGAGGTCACCGTGGAAGGAGAGACCTATGACTGTGTCATCCTGGCGGTGAACAGGCACAGTGGGTATATCGTGGCGGTCCCTGGCAAGAAGTCCAAGAAGAAGGACAAGAAGGACAAGCATGGAGTGGGGCTGCAGGCCAAGACCTTCGCTAATGCCATGATCAGGCATTGGCTGACGATTTTTGATGTCCCGGCTGTCATCTGCAGCGATTGGGGCAGTCAATTCGTGGGGACGTGGTTCAAGACGATGTGCAAGCACATGGGAACTCGGCACGCCAAGACCGTGGCATACCACAGCCGGTCGAATGGCTGGGCTGAGGTGGCCGGGCGGCAGATGTTGGAGAAGTTCCGCCAGCTGCACATCGACGAACCGGGCCGGAATTGGTACAATTCGCTGTGGAGGGTACTCCAAGCGTATCACGACCTTCCGGGGCCCACTGGACTGTCGCCCCATTGCATCCTGTTCCTACGGGATCGAGTGTCACGCACTCTCCCGTGGTTGAATCATGGCAAAGTGGCCCGAGATGCGAACGCCATGATGGCTGAGGCGGACGACACGGCGGCCAAGGTGTGCAAGGCACTACAGGACGAGCATGATAAGAGGGCCAAGTACTTCAAGCAGGGAAAAGTCCAGAAGGATGCTCTCCAAGACACCGTGTGGGTGGAGCGGCACCACAAGGATGTCCTGTCCAGGCATCGGCAGGCATCTTGGTATGTGCAGGGGGTAATCGTTCGGAAGGTCGGGCAGGATGTGTATGCGGTTCGTGTCGGGGATAACAAGATCCTGGACCGCGACCATACCCAGCTTCGTCCCCGAGCACCAGACCCCAGCGGACGTCTCGTCACCTTCGAGTTCACGGCCGGCGATGTGGACTCGGACGATGAGGGTGAGGACGACGACTTCACCGCTGAGAAGATCCTGGCGGACAAGCCGGACCCGGGGACGCCTGGGGGTAGGCTTTATAAAGTCCGTTGGAAGGGATTCGCCGCATCCAGGAATTCGTGGGAGCCTCCGAGCAGTTTTGTGCCGAGGTACACCACGGTCTGGATGGACTACTTGAAGAAAAAGAATATTTCTTTGGATGTCAAGGACGTGTTGGTCCATTTGGTTGCTGCTGTAGCACCGTAATGGATCCCCCTTGGCATTTTGTTTGTTTCTGTGATTGAGGAGACGGGTGAGGGCGTTCATCCGGGGATTTTTCGGCCTTGATTGGCCATATACCCCCTTCACTCGATCTCCACATATATATTTCATTGTGGTATACTTATTTAGGTCGACCGACGACGTTTTTCTATCTTTGATCCCCTTGGTCCATGTTGTAGATCAAGAGGAGACCGGATATGGCGTAGGGCACCGATTATCAGTGTCCTCACCCCTCCCTTGGGGCGTGGGGGGCGCCTACCACGTGTGTGGGGCCTCCATGTGTCCTTGGGACATGGGGTGGGGGGGTTGGAGCCCATTGGGGTGCTCCCATCCTCTCTTCAATGACTTCCGAGCGGTAACAACGCTCTGAGAAGGGGGGTGAAGCCGGTTCGGAGCCCCGTGGCCATCTTGGGGTCACTTGGGGTGTGTATCTATGTGCCAGCAAGCCGCCATTGGCTGATATCATACTCTCCCATCCACCTGACCTAACCCGATGTGATAGTGTGATAGGTTTGGCCATTCGGGCTATGAGCGGCCATATTCAGTACCGAGGCGCCGCCAGCTGAGATTTATATATCAGAATATCAGGAATCAACAGGGTTTTATTATCATAATGTTTCCGTAATTTTTCAGCCTTTCGTTCTGATGGTCAATGTATCGGCGACTGTCAGTTGGCTCGCGATTTTGCGTTAACCGATTGGTTAACTGTTATTTCCAGATATTTTGGCGGAAACCCCGATGAAGGGTCAGATTTCATCAGAAAAGGGTTCGTTGCTTCCGCAATTTTCTAAATATGCACTCGAAATTTTATTCCGAATTTTTAGCGATGTCGAAATCGGATTTTCGACTTCGACATCGCCGCACTTGATTTGGTCTTCTTCGAGTGGTCATACTCTTTTCCCTATGCCCGAATCAGGTTTCCCTTATACTTGCCACCCACTTGACTTGGAGATATAAGGGAAACAAAAGTGAATCGTGGGACCACTTTGAAGGGCCATATCTACGCGCGAGTGTGAGGAAAGAGAATAAGGAAGGTTGGGTTGCAAGCGCCTTAGTCTCAACTTAATTTAGGAAGCATCAAACGCCTTTGATGTGTACACATGCCCGGTATAGCAAGGGATAATGGTCAAGAGGGTATAAAGTGATATAAAATTCTTGGACCGTGCCGAACATTTTATTGCGACTTTCCAGTGTACCGCATGAGTGTTGGGGATGCATAGCAACTTTCCTTGGGTTCCTACGTATTTTTAACGTGAAGTTATGTCCATGGAGGGACATGGCATATCATGGTGGGAGCCACATTTTGAGGGTATGTGTTATATGCATGGTATATGTTTGATATGCTCACGCCCATGTTATATATCTTCGTGTGGCCGAAGAGATGGGGAGCCATACGTGACAAGGGCTTTGCCCATGTCCCAATTGTGGAATTCAAAGCGCTAGACTAAGTCTACCGCGTATGTATTGCTCATGGTATGTTTAGCAAAGAGATCCATGAGTGCACTCCCATTTTCATGGGGCATGTAGATATGAGTGGCGAAGGTATCTCCATGCGCCCGATTGAGGATCCAAGTGGGGGAATTGTTCGCAAATGGTTCCAATCATTTGTGTATTGAACCATGAGCGGATATCATGGGTGAGCATAGAGATATACTATCATGACAACTTTGTCTTTGGACATATTTTCATGTTTTTGACCTCCTTTTATGCTCATTTTTGTGTTTTATGTGCTCAACTGGTTGGCTAACAGTAAAGTGCCTAGAGATCCGTGAACTATGGTATGTTGATTATATGTTGGCATATGCTTCGGTGTTGCACCTCACCATATGCCGGATCACGTGGTCACTTTGGCTTGGCACACGAGGCCTCACAAAATTAGGTCTCAAATTCATGAGCTGACTTGTGAAGCATGCCATGTACATAACCGGAGAGGTTTCGGAGCCAACGATGGGATATTCTTGGGCATGGACCTTTGGTCTATATAACCTTTGTATATTACTCTCCGGTTTGACACATGCATGGAGCATATGAGCGTTTGCCGTATGCATTTTTGAGTATATAATTGAATATTGGGCACTATGGTGTGATTTGCCTGATTTTGCCATGTTGTGAGGTCATCTTCATGGGGCAGTTCTCCAAGCCCATTCGACTCCAAGTCCAACCAAGGTTATGTCAGGGTAGGGCATGGTCCTGAGTGCCACTCTAGGCCATGACACGCCACCTCCCCTATTGGGCTAGGATTTAGAGGCTTGGGAGTGAACACATTTTCGGGGTTTATGTAGTGACCTTTGACACATGGCATTCAGCCATCTCAGTTGACCGGGTTCAGGGCAATATGTTGGTGAGTCAAGAGAAGGTCTTGAGTCCAGGGAATGAGGAGTTTATGGCTGTGAATGTGTATGTTTACCTCTTTCCCCAACTCTGCTTTATTTGTGTTCATATGCCAATTTCAGGGCTTTCCTCTTTGGTGCAATTCTTGTACATGCCCGCCACCGTGAGACAACCGGTGTGCTGAACGGAAGCCCGCAGCCTGATTTGGATTGTGAATTGGGTTATTGCTGTATTTGTGGGATCTGGTTGCTGTTTCAGGGTTGAAGGAGGATTTTATTTCTATATTTCTGGACTTTGGACCCTTTGGAATTGGAGGAATGCAATCACTGATCCGGAGTAAATCAGCAGGGGTTACAGGCGGAAGGGGCATAGCGGGGGCCGGTCCTGGTAGGGACCTTCATTAGAAGGCAGTGTCGCGCCCGGCCAGTCCAGGTGTCCCGGCAGGGAGGGTATCCGCACATGTGTCCATGGATAGGGCGACATGCCCCGTCCTTTCGGTGGCACCTCTGAGGGGCTGCCCAGCTGTAAGTACGGCAGCCACATACATAACTTGTCCACCCTCGTGAGTCACCAATATGCACAATTGAGGAACGTGCAAAGCGGATCAGCAAACATGAGCTCGGAAAGTGACCACAAGGCAACGGTAAACACTACCTGACGCCTGGCATGTGTGACATATATATCGTCATGATGGCAATGCCTTGGGACTTCACACCGGACGCCGGCTGCCCGTCACTCAGCAATATCATACATAATGGCCAGCAAGTGAATAAGCTTGGCGGATTTACTTGCTCCTTGCAAACATGACATCAAGAAGGGCCACCCCACCAAACCTCACATGTTTAGTGTATGCTACATACCAATTGCTGGGCTCCCTACGGTTAGAGTGTCGCCAACCAAAGAAATGAGTACAAAAGCCAACACACAACATATGTCTCATGCCCTCACGTCCTTAGACATGCCACTCGGTCCCATCACTTGGTGCCTAATTGCTTCGGACCCGAAGGCATAAGCAAACACGATGGTCAAGTGCATTACAAACAATCCACACATGGACACGTTGCATCAATATTGCCTATTTGCATATTCGTGTGACAACGAACCGATTGAACACATGCTACTTGGAAAGAGATTGGGTAAGAAGATTGGGATCCCAATGCCCCGGGTCACACGTAGAGACCTAGACCAGGCCCGAAGAGTAAGTGCACAAAGAGGGGTATCCCGGGTCCAATGAGAGCACATCCATGTGGGATTGTCCCATCCCAAAGAGAAGTAGTCCTGCCTCCAAGAGAGATGGTCCCGCCCCAATCCAGGCTTTGAGAGAGATTGCCCCGCCCAAATCCATACCCAAAGATAGAACCTAACCAATCCATGGCCCAGGAGGGACAACCTAACCAATTGACGACCCAGGAGGAAGAATCTAACCAAACCATGGCCCAGGAGGGAGAACCTCACCAAAATCGGATCCCGAGAGCACGCATATGGAGAGAGAGTTTCGCCTAGCCATAACCCAGGAGAGCATTCATGCACTTGGAGTGAGAATCCACAACCATGACCGAGGATTGTCCCTGTATCCAATTGCCAAATGATTTGAACTGCTTGCTGCCAAGAGAAGGATAGTGGATCACCAACCAGGTTTTGACCAATGACATGAATTCACTGAAGGTTCACGACGTAAGACGGCAAATGAGACTTTTGCAACCATGGCATAAGTGCAATTCTGCACCTTTAGCCTGTTCACCCACTGCACGTGCACGCAACATGCTCAACACACCCGATCACCAAAGATTGACCCTCTTTCATTCCATGGAAGATCAAGGTGTCACGACACATGCAAAGCAAACAAATGATAAGCCAAGGAATGAAGACTTGCTTTGCCTTGCGGAGGAACGACCGACTTACTTTTTTCCGGCCCGTTGCACCTACCTCGGTCACCCCCACTTCACCTCCTCTTCCACTAGGGCTCCTCCAGCTTCAAGGGACTTGCGATCCACCATACACGTAAGCGTGGCAAAAGTCGAAGCAAATGCGCCCATTAACGTGTACCAACTGCCTCAAGCGGGACAGCCGGTGTGTGCGTAGGCACCACACCACGGTTTAGCCAGATGCAGAGGGATGGTCTACAGAGTCTACAGTGGTACCATGATAGTAACTGTGTACCGGTATACAGGTATACAGCTGTACAGGGTCTACAGATAGTCTACAGAGGTCTACAGGTCGGTATACAGATCTACAGGTCTACAGGAAGTCTACAGAAGGTATACAGCCTGAATTTCGACGTGGGCATTGTTGAGTGTTGTATCTTTCTGAGGATACATCAATTTGCCAGTATTGTGAGGCATGCCCAATATTCAACAGCGCTTTTGGGGTCTCCCGACTCATCATGCATAGATGTGTTGGTCCGCGGCGAGAAAAAAAAAACTCGTCCCCTGTCTCAGTTGTACAGTTGTGGACGTAAGCCTTTGTTGAAGCTGTGGCACCACAAAACATCATGAGTGGTTTTAATTTTCGGGGCATGACCTCATTTATTTTTGCCTCGTTTTTCAAGCAGCTTCCTTGTGTCCTCTCGGAAAAAAATTGAACCCTCCCGCTCATGCAGCCCTTCGAATTCGCTCAATTGAAGTAGTGGCAAGAACACACCATGGGTAATGAGACCACCAGTGCAGTGCGCCACAAAAGAATTCAATAAAGTCACCAAAAATGATCGATGGAACCGCCGCCTTGGGGGACTGACCTGATTGAAGCAGCCACTCGCAGACATGGTAATGCCAAGCCGAAACCAAAGACTAGACAAAAAAAAATTTGACACGCAATTGCTTGGAAATATGACCACCGATGCACCCAGCCACAGGACTAGCGGGATACCATTTCACACCCACATTTGGGCCAGAGGAATCTTTGTCGGAAATTCTGCTTACAAATTGAACCAGCAGCCCAGGAATTACCTGCCCTCGTTTTGCCCACTTCCAACTAGGAAATTCATTATCAAAACTGGCCTACTTTGACCTGAACACTATTTGCACTAAACACTATTTGCACTAAATTAAACACTATTTTGTTTTCGACTTTTCAAATCCATCCAGGTCATGGAGAAATGGCACGAAGATCAAAGACACAACAATCTGAATTTCTTGCTCAGGCCTGCAAGGCTCACAAAAATAGTTGAATACGTGCATGAGTCACAAATATGTCTAACAGAAGTAGCCTCATGTGGCATTTCCATGCAAATGCGTGCATATATGCATATGTATAGGCACATGTATATGTATTTGTTTGTGTGTGTGTTTCGGAGGGCCATGAGTTTGAACACGTGCCCACTTCAGTTCGAGAATTAGGTCTGCTTGCTCTTACCTTTTAGTTTACACTTATCGGTTCAAGCGTACACTCTTCCACTCCTCCAGTATACAACAGGTCGTCAAAGGGAGGGCGCACCTCAATGTGGCGCTGCTGTAATCAGCTTATCGAGTTATCAAGCTGACAAATGTCTGCGACGCGGTCATAGGGCGCTTTTGCTGGCGTTGGAAGGGCTGCGGGCCTAGGCCGAGTCAGGCATGGCCAGAGGGGTGCTGAATTTAACAGAAGAGTTGGTAAGGTTGCCGCGATAGGAAGGGGCCGACATTGCAATGGCACCCGCAGCACGCGCGAAGACTCAAATGACACTAGCAGCACGCACCAACACTCAAAGAATACTCACAGCACGGGCCAACACTCGAATGACACCCACAGCACGCGCAAACACTCAAATGACACTGACAGCAAACGCCGACACTCAAATGACACCCACAGCACGGGTGAAGACTAAAATGACACTCAGAGCACGCGCGAACACTCAGATGACACTCACAGCACGCGCCGACACTCAAATGACACTGACAGCACGCGCCAACACTCAAATGACGCTGACAGCACGCGCAAACACTCAAATGACACTGACAGCACACGCCGACACTCAAATGACACCCACAGCACGCGCGAACACTCAAATAACACTCACAGCACGCGTCGACACTCAAATGACGCTGACAGCACGCGCAAAAACTCAAATGACACTCACAGCACACCCAGACACTGAAATGACACTGACAGCACACGCCCACACTCAAATGACACCCAAAGCACGCGCCGTGACTCAGATGACACTGACAGCACCTTCTTCCTCTTGTGCTCCTTCTTTGTCTTCTTCGTCTTCACTCCTCAGTTTTCTTCTCTTCTGCAGCTTCCCATCTTCTTCTGTCTTCTTCTTAACGTCTCTTTCAACCCCTTTTTTGATGCATGGGGGTTTCCCCCTGGCGAGCATTACTCAAAGCGGCCTAACCACGGGCAAGAGCGTTCATGACGAGCCGAAGTCCAAAGCAAGAGAACGTATGTACACAAATAGTATAAGTACCTGTTCTTGCTGAGACCTGGGCACAGACCAGGTTCATCTGGGTGCAGTGCACTGCCCTGAATGGCACCAGTGGCCAGAAAATAAATTAAGCTCTGCTGCGGGGGACCAGAGTAATGTGCTGAAAAAAGAAAAAATTAAGAATAAGTGCAAGGAACCCTAAGCACTGATACCGTGGGGGGCGCCGCAGCTTACTCGCCACTGGCAGCCCGGCCAAAAAGGCGTCTGGCAAAGGGAATCATGCAAAAAGAGAAGCAAAAGGAGGACAGAGACTGGCTGCATGGGGCGCGGGTACCAAGGGCAGGGCCATAGGCCGAGCTCTGGACTCATTCACGCACTGCACCAGGGCGTGGGTGCGCCGAGGTGTTTGTGTGTGTCCCATGCGGGACACAGGGGGGGGGGTCATGGTTGCCGAAAACTGCAGTGGGGGGGGGGGATGCAGTTGACAGAGAAGAGGTGAATGACGGAGAGAAGCAAAAGGAGGACAGAGACTGGCTGCATGGGGCGCGGGTACCTAGGGCAGGGCCTTAGGCCGAGCTCTGGACTCATTCACGCACTGCTCCAGGGCGTGGGTGCGCCGAGGTGTGTGTGTGTGCCCCATGCGAGGCACAGGGGGGGGGGGGCATGGTTGCCGAAAACTGCAGTGGGGGGGGGGGGCTGCAGTTGACAGAGAAGAGGTGAATGACGGACAGCGGGTAAAAAAAGTAATGAAAAAAAAAACTGGGGGAGGAAGACACCTTTCCCGGAAATTCAGTGCGGGGCGGAGACCTCCCGGTCGCTAGTGGAGCTTAATCTCCTTTCACGCTGAAGTGTTGGGGAACTGTGACCCGTGGAGTGAAGGTGAAGTGAGGTGGAGAGTGTCTGTCTTAGTGACTGTGCGGCAGGTAGCACCAGAGCGTTTTTTGTTTGGATGTTTGTTGATGGGGGCAGGTGATTTAATTTTTGGGAAAGAGAGTTGAGTGGGGTGGTGTGCTGATGTGCTGTAGATGGAGACTGAGTTTTTCCAGGGGTTGTCAGTGGTGTCTGGCTGCACAGTCTGCAGGTCTGGTATGGGGCTGTTTCTGAGCCACTGTTGAACGTCTTGCAGTGTTGTTTTGAGGCGTTGCCGTCGTTTTTTCATGGCAGAGTAGAGGTGATTTCTGTGTTGAGTGTAGGTGAGTGCAGGTGGGGCTGAACGGAGAAGGTTACTGAGAGAGTTAGGAATCAGTGTACCGATGAAGTTGCGGCGGTCACCCAGTGTTGCGGTGGTCCACCAATCAGAAATGAGGTCGTTGAAAGGGTCAGGCCAGGCGTTGATGATGGCTTGGCGTAGCCGTGCAGTGGCTGTGCATTCAGCTACCACTGTTATTGGGTCCAGAGGGTGTTTCTGGAGACATTTGGGGCAGGGGTATTTATTAAGGATGTAGTGTGGTTGGTAACCAGTGCAACTGTACAGACCATTAACCCATTTGAAGAAGAAACGGGAAAACCAGGAGGTATGAGAGTAAAAATCTCTGCTCATGGAGAGGTGTATGTTATTGTGAGAGTGTGCAGGGAGTAAGTGTTTGACAGATTTAAGGGATACCTTACCTGGGAGTGGTGTGCACTGGTGATAAATGAAGTAAGTGGAATTCGGTTGGTGTGATCCTGGGGGGTAGTTGATGTTATTGGAGGCCCATTTAGAGATGGCGTCAGAGTAGTCATTGCCGGGAGAGTCAGCGTGACCTTTAATCCAAGTAAAAAATGATATGAAGAGGTGATGAGTGGAGGAACGTCCAGATGTGGGAGTACCAGAGGCAGAAAGGGTTGCTACTGGCAGTGAAGGGGTTAAATTTTGTCTGCTGGATGAGTTGTAGAGTGCTGCAGACACTCAAATTGTCTATGGCGAAAATTATGGGTTGGGGTAATGTGGGGAGAGAGCGCAGGAGTGCGGTGAGGATGATGGCAACTATCTCTGCCGGGTATGAGCCTTTGATGGGGGATGTGTTGCAGATGGTAATGGGAGGTGCGGTATTGAATGTGGCCGCAGAACCTGAAGGTCTGTCATTTTTTTGGTCATCAGAACCAACCGTGTAGCATACAGTGGCTGTAGGACAGGTGAGAAGAGCCTGTCTGAGGTCGTGGCAACCCCAGGATTGGAGGTGGTGCAGTTTTGGTGGGGGTATATTGTGCACCATAGTGAATTGGAGAAATGAAGGGCTAAAATGAGAACTGCTGAAGGCATAGGGAAAGGAGGTAGTGTCCGGAGGATTAGGAGGATTGGTAGGGATAGCTATGGCTTTGGGATTGTTATTGGTGTTGGTGGGGAGGCGGAATCTGTTGTTGTTAGTGATCTGGACAGTCATGTCGGGGAAAGTCGCTGTGGTTTTCTTTGAGTTGGGGTGATCCAGAGTGCCTAAGTGCCAGATTGTGGTCCTTTTGAGATGCTGAGTGTTCTGAGTGGTAGAGTAGGTGGGTGGATCAGTGGCAGACTGGTAATAGGTGAAGGCTATTTCTGTTGGGGTGTGAGCAGGGAGTTGGTTAAGCAGGCAGGGGTTGATGTTTGGGATGTTGTGACAGTGGTAGCCTAGAAATTTGGCGGAGGAGGCAGTCATGTGTTGAAGCAGGTTGGGTTCGTAGGAGTCAGTGAGCAGGGTGTTGATGATTGTTTAATTGGCGGTTTGGGGGCCATGGCGAAAGGAGTAACGTAGGGTGTGGTTGATAGTTTGTAGGTGTGTTGTGATAGAGACTTTGGTAATAATGAGGCCAAAGGAAGCATTAGAGGAGTATTCAGTTTTGTTAGGGGTGCAATAAGAGAGTTTGCCAGACTTGGAGATGTGAGTCCATATGAGAGCGTCTAGTTTGTCGAGTTTATCTTGAGGAAGGGAGTTGTAGATAAGGCGGTAGGTGAGCGTAGGAATGAGTTGGTTGTTGGAGAGTTTGATGATTTCGTTGTGAGTGAGGGGAAGAGTGGAGAGGTTGGTAAAGAAGGAATTGATGGTGTTCACCTGGAGTTGATACCTTTGGGTATTTTGCCTTTGGTTGAAGAAGTAAGTGCCAAGGTATTTGCAAAAACGTCGGGGGTTACCACTGTTATCCAAAGTGCTGCAGTGAGTGGAACAGGAGATGCGGATCGTTACGTGGGGAGTCTTGTTGAGTGCGTGAAGTTCGGATTTGGTGGCGTTGAAAGAGAGGCCGTATAGGGGCCCTTCGGTGAACAGGAAGTGAAGCATTTTGTGCAGGGTGTGGGGTGATTTAGTTTGGAGCGCGATGTCATCAATGAAGGAGAATAGGGCGTGAAATTCTTGTGCGGGGAGAAGAGTTTTAATGTGGAGAATGATGGGATCGACAAAGGGGTTGAAGAGAATGGGTGACATGGGGCATCCTTGTCGGAGTCCCCGAATGCAGTGTGCAGCAAAGAGAGCAAAACCGTTGACTATGGGGTAGTCATACGGGGCGGCGTAAAGGTTTTTAATGAGGTTGATTAGGTAGGTAGGTATGTTGTAATTGGAGAGAATTTTCCAGAGAGCATTGTGGGGGACGGAGTTGAAAGCCTTGTTTAGGTCGAGGTAGAGGTGGTAGATGTCGGGGTGGAGAGAGAGATTGGCGATCATGGAGAAGATGTGGTCAGTGGTGCGCCGGTTGGGTAAACCTCCGTATTCTGTGTTGTTAGTGAGTTTGTATGTGGTGGAGTAGTAAGTAAGGGTGGAGGCTCCATAAGAAGCAAGTATTTTGTAAATAGAGTTAGGGAGAGCGATGGGACGGTAGTTTGTGGGTAAGTGTGGGTCTCCTTTTTTATAGAGGAGAAATATTTTGGCTTTGAGCCAGTGAAAGGGGATATTGGTGGTAGCGAGAGTAGAGCACAAGTTGTAGATGAAGGTTTGTATGTTATGGGGAACCACAGAGAAGAGGTAGAGAGAGGTGTCATCAAAACTAGGGGCGGTGTACGGTTTGGCGTTGGTAAGTAAGTGGTCGAAAAAATGTCTAGTGAATTTGAAATGTGGGACGTTGTTTGGGAGTTTGGCGGAGTTGGTCATCATCTTGTCAATGAAGGAAGTGTCGATGTCGAAGGAGGGTGGTCCTCCGAGGGAATGGAGGGATTCGCCCATGGATTGGCACATAGCATTGGGATCCGAAGTGAGGTTACCATTTGTGTCATAAAGGGATAGGAGGGGAGTGGTGCGTGGGTGTAAGATGTTGTTGATGGTTTTGGTTATCCGTTTGCTGTGAATGAGTGAGTAGTGTAGTTTCTTGTGGTTCTGTGATTGTTTTTTGATGTTCCAATCGTTCAGGAGAGATTGGAGTGTAGTGAGAGATTGTTTGTTGAGTCCTTTTTGGGTGTTAAGTTTGAGTGCTTGTTCATTGAATTTTTTTTCAATTTCCGTAGGTTTGTGAGCGTGAGCTTGGAGAGTGACTCGCTTGTAAGCGGTGACAAGTTGGAAAAAGATAAAGTCAGTGATAGGCACTATGTCATTAAGAGAGAGGTCGCTCAGAGTTGAGTTGTAGTTGGAGACCCAGCTATCTAGTGGTTGGAGGATGGAAGTTAAGTGCGATTTTTCATTCTTGTTCAGGGGACGATAGTGGATTGGGGATTGTGGGATGTGGTAGATGTTGAGGAGATTGTTGGGGATGGCTATGGTTGTAGATACAGGCCTATGGTCGGTAGTTGAGTTGTTGCTGTGGATGTAAGTGTTGAATGGTTTAAAATTGGGGTGGAAGGCTGGGGAGGTGAGGATGAGGTCGATGCGTGTTTATGAGTAGAGTCGTGGGTTTGCGGGTCTGGTCCAATGTTTAGCTTCCGAATGATCTTTGCAGTATAGATCGATGAGGGTGGGAGTCGTGGAATGGGAGGGAGGGTGTACTTGGTTATGTAGCCAGGGCCAGTGTTTGGGATGCTTAACGTTATCAGTGTCAAGGAGGGGTTGAAGGTAGGTGTTAAAGTCGCCCAAGAGGACGTGGTGTGGTTGGTCGTGTTGAAGTTTGGAGACTGTCTGTTGGATACGAGTTCTTAGGCGTGCTAGGTAAGATTTGTAGATATTGATAATACGGACTGTGGGGTAACCAGGAATGGTGACGTCTATAGCAAGGACACAACCGTGTACCCGGTCGTGTTTGATGGTGGTGGTGTAGGGAGAAAGAGAGGAGTGGATGATGATGGCGGTGCCATTAGTATGATCGTTTGTGATGTTGGTGTAGATGTGGGTGTTGAGGGGGTGAGAGAGATTGGATGCATGTGGTATTTCTTGTAGACAAAGGATGTCGGTTTGATTTTGCATGTGGTGTAGGATAATTGCCTCAAGTTTGTCGATGGTTTTTGCCGTGTTATGGGTGGTGCGAGTTAGTTGTGTTTTAGAATGGATGAGTGATTTACTTGGGTCGGGGGTGGTGTCGTGTGAGTTGTGGTGAGTGTTGTGAAACCTGGGGGGTTGGGGAAAGTTTCGGGGAAGAGGAAGATCAGGTGATGGCGTCATCTTGATGTTTCATGCCACCGGCAACCATGACACCGGTTTTCTTCCCTAATTAACAAAGAGGCACAAACATAAATAATCCGGAGGTTCCCAAGTCTCTTGTAAGCGGGCACGTGGAGAGAGGGTCCGAATTCATGGCGAATCGTCACCTTTATAATACTCTTCCATTCCCATGATCGAATCGGCGGCTCCAATAAGAATTCAAACAAATTCATCAAAAGTCCATATTGGTTGATTGATTTCCGACTTCGACTTGAGAGCTCGCACGGAATGGTAGCATGGAGAAGGATAATAAAAACAAGGGCGGAGAGTCACATGAGAGGAGGCTTTGCGGGTAAGTGGATCCTACTATTGGCTGATTAAATTTGCTTTTCCGAGCCAAATTCTTTAGCCGCCAGGAGGGTGAGTTCCCATTGGGACAAAGCATGGTTTGCGGCGTGTTTGTTTTTTTCCGCTTTGAGGATGTTGGTTTTTTTGATGATGTTCAGTTCACCGGAGATGAACTTGATTCCTTGTATGGTTTCATTGTGGACAAGGATGCTGGAGCCGAGGTTATCAAAAAGAGCCTCGTAGTATTGGTGCCTTTTTGCACTTGGGTTGTTGTCCAAGGGATGAATGGCTGAGAAAGACCCAAAGAGGGAGATTGCTCTCGTAATTTCTCGAAAGCTCACAGGGCGTGGTGCCTTTACAACCGCCGACTTGTTTGCCGTCGGCACATACACGGGGGGCGAGCGAGGCGCGAGGTGCGTGTCGGATCGCACCGCGTATGAGTTGTCGGTGTTAAATAATATAAGACCGGCTTTCTTACACTTGTCATTCAGCCAATCCAGCTTAGAGGTTCTCGACTCTGAAGCACTTGGGATGGCGGGCAAATCGATGTGGATTAATATAGAATATTTTGTTCTTATGATAGCATGCAAAAGCAAAGAATCCATTTTTTCAAGTGATGCAACTCGATTGAGAAGTTCGGTAGGTTCCACGCGTGTGTCCGACTTCTTGGCCGAGACCATGAAAGAACTTTCATGTGTGGACACCCGAAATGGGAAGCTCATGATAAGGGAACGTTTCAAGAGGGTGATTGTCTTGCAAAGTCTTGGCAATTTGAGGGGCCATGTTGGTGGTTGTTTCAATATCGAAGCGGACAAAATCCTTGCCTACAGGGGAGCCCCTTTTTTTGATTTCTCCCCTACAGTGTGCGCAATTTTGTGAGGTGATGGAGGTGGTGCCTTGCAATTCTGGTTTGATTATTTTGTTAAAGAATTGAAAAGCCTCCTCTTCATCCAAAACTTGGAGATCTTTTGAAACGTCGACGCGCACATAGTCGATGGAGTCTTCCTCGTGACTTTTGTTGGCATGTGGCAAAACAAAGGATTCGGCTTGAAGGAGGTTGTGACCCTTCAAGTGTTTGGAGTGCGGTGAAAAAGGCAGGGGGCGGAATTGAAACTCTTTGAAATTGTCAAGAGACAAAAGCATATATCCTTCAGGATGGGGAGCGGAGCAAACATTAAATTCCTTAGAGTCACCTTTGGCAATCATGTTCAAGGGTACGAAATTTTGGGAGATGGTGAGGTCGGCTAAGAAGCGTCTTGATTTGGCGAATGTTTGCGAATAGTCCCAATTTCCATTAGTTGCCTCACATACCCTTGGCTCGGAAACCAGTAGGATCAAAGTTCCTTTCACACGGATTTTTTCATGAGCAAGGGAAGCCATGGCAAGGAGGAGCATGCTGACATGGGAGGTGGTGGTGTGCACGGGGTCTTTTTCCCAATCCCAATTGAGTGTGGGTGTGAAGATGAATGTTTTCGTTTTCGATTGATTAAGCACCGCCATGATGTTCAAAGTTGACATGTCTTGAGGAGTTACCACTTTGGAATTTGCAATGGCAAGTCGATGTTCTTCGGTGGTTTCCGCGTACTCATAGATGGGGTTGAAGTAGTGTTGGATGTCGGAGCCTCCAAAATGAATTTCGTGTGGTTGTTTGGCAGATTGGTGTTGGATATCCTCTACCGGCAAGGAGGTGATGAGTTCCGAGTAGACTTGGGAGCCTTGGGATTGGAAATCATAGACTTTGGGGAGCTCGTTTTGATCCAATGCTTTTTTGAGAGCCGTTGGCGTGTCCGTATTGTTGTTGGGGTCGAAAAAATTGGGCTCATGGTTTCGCATGTCCTCCAAAGGAATGATGTTGAAAGCTTTTCTCCTTTTGTCGGCGATTTTGTCGATCCCATCCAATCCAGTCCAATCCAATTGTTTGACGGTGGTATCGGTTCCATGTTCGTAGAATTTTTTGGTTGTCGGCGTCGTTTGATGCGAGGATTTGGTGGCGGAGTTGGCTTTTTGAGGAGTTGTTTTCGGAGTAGTCTTATTTGGAGTGTGAGGCTTTGCTTGCGTTCTTTGATTGTTTACCCGTTGATTGCGATTGG
This sequence comes from Eutreptiella sp. 'Long Island Sound 2002', assembly GCA_964036045.1. Classification (NCBI taxonomy): domain Eukaryota; phylum Euglenozoa; class Euglenophyceae; order Eutreptiales; family Eutreptiaceae; genus Eutreptiella; species Eutreptiella sp. 'Long Island Sound 2002'. Next base: position 150,207,191 of record OZ038381.1, on the reverse strand, counting down.
AATCCCGAGATTTCTGGTTGGCTTTTTCAAAATGAGCGACTCGATTTGCCACTTGGGATCCGATCTCTCCTTCTGATTTGGGGCCATCCGTCAATTTCTTGTTGATCACTCGGAGATGCGGGGCTCACTGGATGCGGAATTTGATTTCGAGCAGATTGGTGCCTGGTGAATGCGGCGAATTTGCAGGAATCAGAAAAAGTAATAGAAAATTTATTTGTAGTCCGCAAACTTGAAATTAGGATTTTCCACGGCGAATCTTTTTCATTTTCTTTGCCTCTTCCGCTCCTTTTTCTGTTCCTTCACCTTCTATCTCTCTACATATTCTTCTCTCCTGTTCTTCTTTTTTTTCTTCTTCACTTGCTTCTTGTGTCGCCCTGCACACGCAGAACAGACACAAAAATTTGACCACTAATCTTTACCAAACGAAATTCAAATCAAATTCACTGCAAATTCTATAAAATTCCTTAATTTTGCGCTTGGCAATGTTTGTTTGCCAGGTAGTTGCTCAGCGACTACCGCGGCTGGCGCCAGATGCTATGTCAGTCAATGTAGAATGTATGGCTCCATGTGCTAAGGAATGTGGGTAGGTGTGTAGGGGTACATACCACTCATCTGCAAAAAAGCATTGTTCCCTCCATGAAAATTTACGTTGCACACTGTATGCTCATATAAACACATATTGCGTGACATACATATGTGATATGCCCATCATTCTTTTCATCCATCCATGAATAAACACATATGTCCAATCATGGGTGCTTGCAATGCATATCATGTTTGAGACTGGGATTCATGGTCTACAGGTCTACAGGCCTACAGCCAAATGTCTACAGACGCATTCTACATATCCGTATACCTACCGTATACAGCTAGTATACAGAGGTAAACAGGTATACAGGTCTACAGGTCTACAGGTATACAGTCTCCGTATACCACAAGTATACAGTCAGGAAGCCGTATACGGTATACAGTCTACAGGGTATACAGAGTATACAGTTGGTATACAGTTACCATCATGGTACCAGGTATACAGTGGTATACAGGTCTACAGCCATCCGTCTGCCCAGATAATAATTCCGGGCCTTCTATCATCCACTGGAGCTGCCCTAACCTCCAATTTGCATCGATTTCCGCAACAGGATAGAACCTAACACTATTAGCACCCGTTTGGAAGGATTTTCAATCGATGGGCCCACATTGAGGAACAGAGAGGACGCGCATGCCACCAGGAACACGAGAAGAACGCGTGCACACAAAGCAGGCCTGGTCAGAACCAGAAATGTATAATTCTCCATCGTGTGAATTCTAAATAATATCAATTCGGAATTCCCCTGAATTTATACCTGAAACCGCTGAAATCGCAGAAATCAGTGAAGTGTAGGATAGAGTGCAGCCAAATGGGATCTGAACTGGCTTCAAACAGTATGAAAAAAAGTGCGACGTAGGATCTAACTTTAGCAACCACCTCCGGCCCAAGCTCACCCACCATGTTATGTTATGTTATGTTATATTATCATATATTATGTTATGTAAAACCATGTAGAAGAGACATGTGTAAGGTGTGTTGCTTTGACAAATGTATGCATAATCATCTGATTGATTCAACCACCCAGGAGCTGCAAGAACTCTGCCAGAACATTTTCTCTCAACTTCTGTTTGTTCTACAAAGTGGCGACCTGATGACCGTCGGCATTGCTCTACTGTGATTGAAGCCGGTCTAGATGGACAGTCTTCCCGGCTTCAGTTTCCCCATTTTGGCACCCCACATTTGTGTAGATATACAGTAGGCAGTCATGACAGAACAGTCCCAACAGCAGCGCGCACACCAATTGACAAGCAGGAGCGTGGAGTGCGTGATGAAAACATGTATGGCATACATTAGAGCAGAAAGCATTATGTGATACAGAAAATTCAGTTTTATAAATGTATGCATGCACTTGTTACATTTGTTGCCTTGCCGGCAATATCTCGTTTTTTGTGTTTTGTTGTATATACATAAGATGGGAACATGATTGCTACACACCCTGCGAGGGTCCTCCAACTTTTCGTGACTTTTTTTATCATCCAGAGACTTCAACGGTGAAGAGGTCGTGGTGAATCAAATGGAACTTAGGGTATTTTGCCGTGCTGCCAAGGGTGTGCAGGACTTTGAGATTTGGGAGATAAGTATACTATGATAAAAACGTTTGGGGACACCTACGTTGGGGTAAAGGCAACAGAAGTCAACCGCCGCCGGAGAGTGTAAAGGTTAGGGAGACCCCTTCTGTTACACCGAATTGTATCTGGCGTTTGCTTACCTTGCCGACTGACACCGCAGCAGCGAGATCACCTTGATTTTGGTGGATGCCGCGTTGGTGGTCACGCAGCCAGGACGCATCAACTGAAGATTTCGTTGGACAGGATGTGGCAAGATGTGTGACAGCACCATGTTGGAAACTGCAGAAGACTTGATGGATCTGCCAAGGTCAGGATATCAGAGACTTTGGCTGCGTGGCGACTCGCCCAAGACTCGCGTACGGAGATTAGTGATTTGCTGGAGGGAGCCGAAACTGGTCATAAGGAGTTTCACGCTCGCCGGAATGAGTTTCTGGTTGTTTGCATGACTTGGAAAACAACATCAAGAGTTGCAACGCGTCAGGAGGCATTTCTACTCCCCGGAAAGAGTTTCAAACTCGCCCGAGGAGTTTCACACTCGCCAGAAGGAGTGCAAAACTCGCAACACTTGGGGATCCATGCATGCAGAGAAACAGCACAAACAGAAGACAGGCCTGCAAACCAATGGCCTCCTCGTGCCAGTACTAGTGGAGAACCTAGGGTCTTGGGGGACGTCATGCAGGGAAAGCACGCGCACTGTGGACTGCAACCAGCAAGGGACGAGAAGGTTTAGATTTGGAGTCCTGTAGACCGACACAATAGTCATCATCCGGGGATTCTGATCTGCATCTAAAAAATTGATTTTTGAACCAGTGCATTCATGGGCCCTGAGTTTCTTTGTATAATTTCATATTGCCGTCCTTGCATTCAGGCCTGTTTTTGTTTTATATTTTACACTGTTCACCTCCTGCTTTTATTGTAAATCAATGTGCCTGGTTTGGGTGCCCTGCAGTCATGTGCGCCACTGTGCTCCCCAGCATATGAAAATCGCTCGGTACAGATTCTTGCACGTGTGTCAGCCCAGCTCTCCTCACTGCAGGCAAATCGTGGGATTGTTCACTTTTTTTTGTCGCAATTTTGCTTCGTCCCTCCTCCCTGTGTTCAAGCACGGCAATCGTGGACTGTATACACCTCCTCTCCTTTGCGGTGCCATGACAAGTGCCGGCGTGGGGGATGGGAAGCCCATAGCACAGCTACTTGAATCGTCAGATGAACAAGGGTTCATAATGGGTAATATTGTATGTGTAGGGTTAGACATTGCACACTGAAGGACCATTATGCACCAGCGCAGGCACTTGGATTGCAGGTTACAGCACATGAGGCGCCGGCAAGCGCAGAGCACAGCACCCCACACTATACACGCACTGCCACGGCTAGAGAGCGCCAGATGTACTTCATGTGTGCATTTATGGGACAGAGCCAAAAGTGTTCCTTTCTTAGGCGGCTCAAGTTGCATGGTAAAAATCACACCAAATGTACCCAATCTGGCCCATGCAAAACAATAGGTTTTTACAGGCTCTGTTTTTTGAAAAGAGAATATTAGTCCAAAGAAAGTATCTTTCTTACAATCTGTGCCCTTCTGTGCCTTTTTTCGAACAGCCAAAAACAAAAAGAAACTTATAATTTCAGTGGACAATGATGTCCTTTTAGCGGAAATTAACCAATAAATGCATTTTGCGTTCCCTTTGTTTGTGGGCTGAACATGGTCTGCAGAACAAATGATTGCAACATCAATTTGTGTTCTTCATGTTAATTGGATAGCTGGAAAAAGCAATTATTGATCGAATTCTGTGCCTGAGGCCTCGCGCAATCAAGACCAAAGAACATTAAAAGAGAAGCATGGAGGATTGAATATCAGTGCAAAGCATATGCAACATGCATTTCAAGGGCTGTCCCATGTGCGAGGCCTGGCGCACAACTTAATAAACCCCAAACCTCAACCAATTCATTTTCCTTGAGAAAGACGGCTTCAGGGTCAAGTGGTCTTGCCACCCGCCCCACGGTTGATTTTTGCTTTGCACTGCCCGAAGAAAGAATTATAGGTTGTGACTTTCAAGTTCTGGGACTGCATTGCAGTCCTCATGGGCGAGGCCTCGCGCAAAAAAGTGCCCAGAAAAAATAATTTTTGTACTATTCTAATGGCATCTCATGGGATAGCACTCATACACAAACTTCACTGAAGCAACGAGTACCTAAAGTGTCATTGAGTCATTGAAATTTCCCAGAAGCCAGCACCCCCGGAAGCGGAAAATCTATTCTTGGGCTTGGTCAGCCCCTGCGCGTGGCAGACTGCCTCCCCCAGGGCAAATTCTTTCGCCAGGTATGGGACGTCATCTTGATAAGGGGTGTGATTTGCAGGACATTGCATTTTACTCCCACAAAATAAATTTTTTTGGCCCAGAAACAGGCTCAAAAAATACCACGCATGGCAAGTTTGCATTTTCTTTGCACAATTTACTTTGATTCATAGTCAACAGCGGGAGGATCAATTTATCTTCAGCCAAAGCTACAAGGGTGGTCCCTGTGCAGCCCCGCGTCATCTGTTCAGTGGAGAGGCTTCATGTGCCACCAGTGATATTGCTTGACGTTCCCCAGAGTTTTCGGCAGGTGTCGATCCTCAGCAATGCTGAAGGATGCACTCTGTGCAACAGGTCCAACGCATCTGCTCATTCTGTTAGGAAGGCAAGAACATTAGAAATAATTTCTTGAATCATCAATTAGATTTGCAAGGCTTGTTTACAGCGCTGAATGTACGCCCGCATCAACATATGGTACAATGTGATCAAGTCAAGGGTGCCTGTAATGTCACTCCAGTGTAGGTGCCTGCTTGATTCATAAATTCTACCATCATCAGCTGGCTTTGGAGGGGCAATGGACTGCTCTATGCGCGAGGCCTCGCGCAAGGAACATTCCACTGCCCCAAAAGAAGCATTTTTTGGACCCATCGGGACCAAAAAAAGGGCACATATTCCTTACATAAGAGTCTTTTTGGTGTGTCAGAAATGGCGTGATTTTTTTGCAAGCCAAAAAAAGGTTTTTATGCTGTTTTTTTGAGGCCCTGTATTTCAGGCACTTTCTCTAGCTTTATGCCATGCAACTTGAGCCGCCTAAGCCTTTCTCACTTGCGTGTACATTTATGCATGCACCAGGACCGAGGCCGACAATGCACAGCGTGGCACGCCATGCAGTCACTGCCAGCTGCAGGGAGCAATCCGCACGTGTACTGTGTGTGTGGGCTCGGAGACAGGGCACTGGCATGTAGTGGGTAGGAAAATTTCTGTAGGTCATGTTTTCATGGTCCTAGTAATGGTGCATGCGTATTTCGGAGCGCCCTCAGTATGTTTGTGTTGTCAACAGCAAACCCCTGATTGCGTTCTAGAAGGGATGTGAAGCCGGTCTAGATGGACAGTCTTCCTGGCTTCAGTCCGCCTACTCTGGCACCCCACATTTGTGTAGATATAAAGTATGCAGTCATGACAGAAAAGTCGCCAAAGCAGCGCCCACAGCAACTGACAAGTGCGAACGCAGAGTACCAGATAAAGACATGTGTAGGATACACTAGAGTAGAAAGCTTTTGTGATACAGAAAATTGCGTTTCATTAATATGCGAATCCATGTGTTACATTTGTTGCCTTGCCGGCGATATCTCATTTTTTTGTGTTTTGTTGTATATGCAAAAGATGTATATATGATTGCTGCAGACCCAACAAGGATCCTACGACTTTTGGTGACCTCCTTTATCATCCGGAGACTCAGACCATGAAGACTTCGTAATGAATCAAATGGAATTTTGGTCTTTCGCCCTGCTGCCAAGAGTGTCTGATACTGCGCAATTTTGGAGAGTGTTACTAAAAAAACACGTTTGGCGACACCTACGTTGGAGTCATGCCCAAAGAAGTAGACCGCCATCGGAGAGTGTAAAGCAAACAAAGACCCAGGCTCCATTTGATTCACCACGAACTCTTCACCGTTGAAGTCTCAGGATGACAAACGAAGTCAGCAAAAGTCGTACAGTGGAGGCAATAATTTCATATGCTTTTAATTTAGGCACCTTGCCATTTTTGCACGTTTCGGCACCAAAATTCAAGACCAATAGCTCTCAAAGTGCCAGTTTTGGCATTGAAATTGCATACCAGGCCTCTTTTCCGACAGAAGGCTCTTAGCCCAGCTTCAACGAAACAAAAGATTTTCCGAATTTGTTACGAAAGCTTTTCTATGGTTTTCCCTTTTTTTTTACCTAAAACTGTCTACTTCTCACAACTATTTGCAATGTTTCCTTCCTTGCCAAACGTTTTCAACTTTTGTTGCTTGGCAAAATGTTTTGCACTCTTCTTCCCTGTCACCTGCCAAGATTTTTTAAAATTCAGCACATTTGGCATTACAATGCAAGAACCCTTATTCTTTTTGTGTAAAAGGCAAAACTTTTTTTTCAATTTGTCCTTTTTATCTGCCTCTGCAGCCACCTGTGAACCCTTGCACACTTGCACAGAGACTAACTGCAGTACTGCATTCTTTTTTGAAACAGAGAAATCTAGTCGGCATGCAAGAAAAAAACACAGTCCTGCACGGGATGAGACCATGCAATGCAGCCTGAGTCCTTCCCCTGTCCCAACTCTTCACATTGGTTGCAGTCCATCAGAACACTACACTGAGTGCACTGAGTGTCCCAACGCCGTGCCACTTGGCAGGACCTTCAGGTCCGCTGGGCTGTTTGCGGTGGTGCCACAGTCTCAGAAAAGCAGCTCGAATGGTAAGGACCACATGGCGGGAAAAAAAGGTACACAATATTAATTACAAAAGCAGCGGTCTTATGACTCGCAGTACCTTACGTCGATGTACGCCGAAACCTATGCAAAGGGGTCACTGTCAGAGTCGTCGGAATCTTGCAGTAGGGCATTGCGTTGCGCAGTGCTCACCTCACGATCAGCTGCTGGTCTTGCACGCCTCTCGCTCCTTGACGGCAAGTCCACAGGTGCCCTCTACGTTGCTGCAGGTGCTGCAGGGGGTTCAGGTGCAGCAGGGGCCTCTAGTTCCGGTTTATGATCACTTGCTTCATCAGCTGGTTCAATGATATGCTGATTGAAGGGAATGGCAGGAGCATCTTGTTGAGGGGGTCTAAGCACAATCACACGCGGCATTTCCGGCATGGCATCCACTGAGTTAGCCATGGGGACCTCTCACAGTACCATTTCCCAGGACCTCACTATCTGTTGCGATGTTCTTGTTTTTGTTTTGCACCATGCGCTGACCCGCTGGGAAGGCAGGCTTTTCACTATTGTCTTGGACATGTCAAGTGGTGTTCTGCTGGGCATCTCTTCGTTGGGAATTCTCATGCTGTGTCTCACCATCCTGTTGCGCAGCAACAACCTGACAAATCTCCTCATGGAAGGATTGATCAGCTGGCCTGGTGGATTCGAGATGTGCTAGCGTCTCTTTCTTCTAAAAAAAATGTACTGCGAAGGGTGGTCCGGGCTTTGAAGCAGATTCCCTTTGATGGGAGTGAGGGCTTCTTGGCTGTGGGAGGCAACCCAGTCCATGATGATGATCACTGGCGAGTCTTCTCGTAGGTGATGTCGCTCACGGATGCAGTTTGCCTTGTCGGCCAACGTCTTCAAGAGAGGCTGAAAAGTTGCTCCACTGTGGACCTTTATTCGCTGTGGTCTTGGTACACTGCATCATACAGTAGGCAACCTGATGGAAAGTCAGCGTGTGACCCTGCTGTTTTCCCTCTCGTAATGATCTGCATGCAGATAACCTCACCACTTCGGCTGACGCAGGTTGTTGCTGTCAACCGCCTCTTGTCACTACTCATCCTCGCTCAAACTTGCTTGGAATGGTCGGTCAAGAGCATCCTCTTTTCTCTGGGACAGTACTCAGGGGAGTCTCATCCAAAGTTGATTGCAAACACGGTGGGATACCCTCATTGACGTTACTGCCACTGATTCCATGTTCACCACATCGTCCTTCGCAAAATCTGTTTGAACCGCCATCACCAATGGTTGATCAGCTCCAGCTTATCTGATGGCAGTCGTTCTGTGGTGAAGGCTTTACATGACAGGATGCACACACCAGTGGAGGAGGCGCTAGATGCAGGCAGGGAGCGGCTGATGCACGCACTGAGCGCTACCCAAAATGACCACGAATGTGTGAGGCGACGTGGAGCGACAGTGAACGAGCGGGCGCATCAGTTACGAAGGTGCCGCGACATGGAGAACAAGCGGGCACCGCAACACTACAGCAAGGGGCTTTTCAAAGTTAACCTCAGGTTTGTGATGCCGTGTCGCGCGCGGAGGCTCAGCAGCCAAGCAGGGGACGGACTAGGGATCACAAAAGCCAGACAGAACTCTTGAACAACAGTTTCTGCCCGTCGCTGCATAGGAAGACCACCCACAGTGGATGTTGTCCATCACAGTTCATGTCGCGTCCCATTTTGTTGCTGGTGTGTCGCACTGTACCAAACCGCTTCGCATGCCGCTACACATACCCTTAGGGTTCTGCTGTCCACTCCAACGCCTTGCTGTATCAAGATAGTCATGTGCTTCACCACATCGAAGGCTATCCACCCCACGTTTATTAAACTCCGTTTGATTCCTGGTTCCCGGTACTGTCGGCACAAGGGTACTGGTTTTGCACCTAAGATTTTGGCCCGAAATGGGTCTGAGATTTTGGTGTCTAGGATTAAAGTGGTCTGAGATTGTTGCCCCCCCTGTAGGACCCTTGCAGGGAGTGCAGCAATCATATTCACATCTTTTGTACATAAAACCAAACACAAACAATGAGATATCGCCGTCAAGCAAAAAAATGTAAAACATGCAGTCATGTATTCAGAAAACTGAAGTTTCTGTGTCGGAAAAGCTTTTGGGTCTAGTGTAAGCTACGCATGTTTTTATCAGGCACCCTACGCTCGCGCTTGTAAATTTGTGTGCGCGCCGCTTTGGCAAATGTTCCGTCCTGACTGCATACTATACATCTCAACAAATGTGAGGTGCCAGAATAGGCAAACGCAAGCCGAGAAGACTGTCCATCTAGAACGGCTTCCACCGTAACTTCGTCATCTATGGTCCATGCCGCAGTGAGTGCGCATGCTAGGAAATTTCATTTGGTGGTCATGTGTTGCATTCTTTAGCACCGAATATTATTTTGCCGCAACCAATCTACTTGGAGCTGGTTGGACTACTGAGTTACTAGATCAAGGCACTGCTTGTTTTTCAGGGCCGCATTGTCCAATTCTTTTTCCATAAGTTAATGATGATTTAGCATGTTTTCAATTGCATTTTTTCTATGCTCAGCTGTGCTACAAACCCCTCCAACCCTAATCAGACGACAAATTATGACACTTTCTGAGTGTCTATTTTTTTTCGATTGACCCTCAGAATTCTTTTCATGGATCCACCAATAGTCCAGGCTATTCGGTGATTTGCAAAATTCCTGGGCTGTTCAAGTTCTGGGCCGATTCTCGATTCCCTTCAAATTTACCGTCATTTCCTTTGGAATTACCGTCATTTCCGCTACTCCTATATTCAACAAACTCCGTGTTTATCGTCATTTCCTACGCTTTGGCATCCCATTCCTGAACTTTGAGCATTCACCGTTCACCGCACGACATGTCGTTCTTTGGTCTTGGTTCAGAAAGCAAAGTACCAACCATTCCGCCGCCGTCCCCTTTTCCAATCCCAAAAGGCCTCACCTATGGTGCCGCTCAACTCTTGGCTACGCCAAAAGCATCCTGGGAAAATGACTACGTCAAATTCGGCACTTACGAAGAAGGTACTCGCATGTTTGACTCAAAACTCTTCATTGCACACTCCAACATACGCCAATTCCTCTACAATAGACATCCGTTTGACCGAGATCTAAGGGGCACCGACTTCACCAACGCCTTCATCAACATAGACATCAACAAACAAACTCAACACACCTACCTATCGCCCGCCCACAACTTGTTCATGCACAAAGATGAGTACATGCCTAAGGTTGCGTTCTACCTTGCACCTCCCATGGACAAAACGGGTCCCAAACAACCACCTATGAAACGCAGCCGGGACACTGAAGACCCTCCACCACGCAAAACACGTAGTGACACCTACGCCCCTAAACCAGTGGCACCCCCCCAACCCCCAGGCGCTGACAGTTCCAACCGACGGATTACAGATTTCTTCCGAGCTCCAGCCCCCCCCCCGCCTCCGGCCGAGCCGCCCCCATCAGTGAGTTCAACACCAGAGTCTTTTTCACCCCCCCCCCATCACTTGCCCTACCCCCCCTCAGCATTCGGTTTATTCTCGGCCAAACACAGAGTGAACCCCGTCCTCACTTCTCAGTACTTCTGATTTGTTCCAACACTTGAGTAAGCTTCGGCTGATTTCGTCCAAGTCTCACATCTCACCACGTCTCACACCACAACGCCTCCATCCCTCCCCTCGATCCTGATCTCAATCTGTCAATCCGCCAGTTCTATGTGCAACTAACCAAGCACCCACACGGGCGCGTGCCAAGGCAACCTAGTTCTCTACAACCCTACCCATCCATGACAGGGCGAGCTCCAAGGTTCGTCCATGGCTACAACCCTCACATAGTGCTAGGGAGAGCCAAGCACATTTGTTTACACACATCACTCTGATTGAGGGCTGTGTCCCTGTCCGGACATTAAAGTGGCTGTACAATTCAAAAAAAAAGACGACAAATTTTGCTCATCAACAACAACAGCAGATCTCGTCACTGTGGCACACACGGTATGGAATGCGGGGCATATGCACGTAAAGCGCTCCCAAGATTGGTCGCGGCTCAGTTGGGCCAGTGCGCAATTTCGGCAAATGGCAATCAATTCCTGAATCGACCGTCTCTAGCTAAACGAGTGAGGCAGGTGTGTTGTGCTGTGCTGCGGTTCGACTTGCCGCACCCAAAGCGTGTTGAGATCCGAGAGCCGAGAAGACTGTCCATCTAGAACGGCTTCCAACGTAACTTCGTCATCCATGGTCCATGCCGCAGTGAGTGCGCATGCTAGGGAATTTCATTTGGTGGTCATGTGTTGCATTCTTTAGCACCGAATATTATTTTGCCGCAACCAATCTACTTGGAGCTGGTTGGACTACTGAGTTACTAGATCAAGGCACTGCTTGTTTTTCAGGGCCGCATTGTCCAATTCTTTTTCCATAAGTTAATGATGATTTAGCATGTTTTCAATTGCATTTTTTCCATGCTCAGCTGTGCTACAAACCCCTCCAACCCTAATCAGACGACAAATTATGACACTTTCTGAGTGTCTATTTTTTTTCGATTGACCCTCAGAATTCTTTTCATGGATCCACCAATAGTCCAGGCTATTCGGTGATTTGCAAAATTCCTGGGCTGTTCAAGTTCTGGGCCGATTCTCGATTCCCTTCAAATTTACCGTCATTTCCTTTGGAATTACCGTCATTTCCTCTACTCCTATATTGGACAAACTCCGTGTTTATCGTCATTTCCTACGCTTTGGCATCCCATTCCTGAACTTTGAGCATTCACCGTTCACCGCACGACATGTCGTTCTTTGGTCTTGGTTCAGAAAGCAAAGTGCCAACCATTCCGCCGCCGTCCCCTTTTCCAATCCCAAAAGGCGTCACCTATGGTGCCGCTCAACTCTTGGCTACGCCAAAAGCATCCTGGGAAAATGACTACGTCAAATTCGGCACTTACGAAGAAGGTACTCGCATTGACGCGTTCCCGTGGGGGGCCGGCCACGGGACGCTGCGGTGACACGCACAGGTGAGCAGGCAGGCAATGCACTACGCTCACAAGGGCATCAATACGCTCGTGTCATGTGACAAAGCGTTTCAGGATCCTTGCCACTCTGCAACAAGGGAACGAAAGTATGTACAGCAACACATCAGGATATGTACACTTGGGGTTCAGACTGGACTAAGGTAAGGGCATCACAGGACAATAGACACTCTATCCTAACTTGTATCCCAATCCCAGGTCCGACCCTCTCAGTGGCTGGTGGGGGCGGGGGCTCAAACACAACCCATGCCCTGCTCAGTCCGGACCCTGAAACCCTGCCAATGGGGGAGGTGTCCCGCCTAGCCACAGGCGAGTTCCTGGTAACCAAGGAGCTCCGAGGCCAGCCGACAGTGGCTCCCTATGCTCCCTCAACGGCAGGTCCCAACTCCACTCTGAGCCAGAGATATGGCCCCGCCATTATCCCTCAGGAGTTGGTAGCTGAAAATGGGCTGTTTCAGCCCAAACTGATATTAGCTTCAAAATCTCCAAAATTGACCCCTCGTCCGGACCCGCCAGAGGTAGGGACGAGGCAACTGACCCTATGCCTTTCGAGTACGAACTCCCTGGAGCCCTCACCCAACCTGGTTCCCTCTGAGGTCCCGGCATCAGGGCAACACGGATGAGTCAAGTGGGGTCATGATGCCAAAATCACCAAAATTGGCGTCATTCCCACGCGTGGCTCGCCCGGCCAAGGTGAGGCCAATGGCTCACAGGGTAGGAGGCAGGACCTAGGACTTATATCTGAGTGTACAACTTGAATTTAGGTCCGGGCTCCCTATGGGCTTAGAGAAATGGGGCCTCCAATTGACCACACGGGAGGGGGAAATTGGGGTCCCAAAATTGGGTCATTTTGGCTGCTTGAAATGAGCCAAAATTCGGTGTGCTCCCAATGGTATATCTCCACGCCGGCTTGGAGATCGGATCCGCCATTCCATACGCGATCCACCGGGAGTCCAACGGAGACTCCCATGCCCTTGGCTCTCAAAGATCTCCATGCCACTTGGCGTGGTGACGATCCCAATTGGGTCCACAAATGCCAAAATGGCAAAATTGCCCACACTCACTTTGGGCTAGCGCCTTAACGAAGGTTGCTCCGCTTCGCCCACGTGGTGTGTGAACCATGGGGACCATTATGCATAACACCCATGTCATATATGGTCCATTGGTCCATGCGTCCGGCGTGCACGGGTGGGCTCAACATAGTGCACGGCGGGCAGCAAAAGTGGAAAATTGCTCAAAATGACCAAAAATGCGCACACTCATGGTTAGGGCAAATGAGGCACATGCCCGACTCGGACCGGAGTGTGCCATAGGATTCGTATCAAGTCATATGTGTCCAACATATCTTTTGGGCGTCGCCCAACTCCTCCGGTATTGGGAATGGCAGGGTCGCCAAGTGAGCCCATGATTTGGGATAGTCCCAAATCGCCAACATGGCGGCCACGGTATGCCAAGCCTAAGAGGAGTTATTCACCGGATCCAAGATATGTTGGGCACCGAAGTATGTACCCTCATAACATACTTGGGTCATGATGTCAATTGAGCGCAACGTTGAGATACACGGTCGCCACTTGAGATCATGACGGGCCAAAAACGGCAAAATTGGCACAAAGACACACAAAAGTGCATTGAAAGGTGCACAATTATATTACAATATCTTCGGCTAGGATCGTGCAATCAACTCATCCTTCTAAACACAATGACTTGACACTAATGACCTTCGATTCCACATATGTGCTCCACTTGGGGCGCTTTGAAAGGTTACGAGCGCCGCTTCCCAAGTGGGCACATGAAAATATGGAAAATTGCAAAACACACACCTTGCTCCCAACGCATCGCTTCGGGATCGCCACACAAGCTTCCCTTCACGAAGGTTAGGCTTGCAATTGATCGTAGGGAGTATGGAGAAGGGGCTTGCACAATATGAGGTCCATTGGCGGGCTTGGCTTGGAGCGATGGACCCGCCAAATGGGCACGCAACACAACACAAGGCACATACTCCATATTGCCCAAAAAGGTAGCTCCCCCCGCGATATGTCATGCCCCTCCAAGGGCATAACTTTGTGTCAATCGCTCATAGGAACTCAAGGAGAGTTCCTATGCAACACCAACACTTGCGCGCTACACTCGAAAGTTATCTTAACGCACGCAATGTCATGGCCAAAGAGTTATAACGCAAACTCTACCCTCTTGACCATGATCTATTACACTAGCGCGCACGTGTGGAAACGCAAGGCATATAATGCTTCCTAAATTACGTCGGGAGTATTGTGAATACATCCCACGTTTCCTTATTGTCATTCCTCGCAAGCGGCACGAGATATGACCCTTACAAGTGGCCTCACGAATCAACTCCGTTTTGCCCATATCTCTGAGTCAAATGGAGGGCAAGGTAAAAGGAAAGTTGATTCGTGCATAGGGAAGCACGTAGGTCCACTCGAAAGAGGTCAAGTCAAGTGCGGGGATGTCGAAGTCGAAAATCCGATTTCGACATCCTGAAAAATTCGGATTAAGGTTGCGAGTGTAAGATGTTAAAATTGCGGAAGCGTCCATGCAGTTCCTGAAGGCTTTGGAGCCTTCGTGACGGATTGCGTTAAAATTTCCATTATAAACAGTTAAACTGGCGGTTACGGTAAAGTCGCGATCCAACCGCCAGCAGTCAAAACAGTGAATATCAGAACGGAAGCGTAAAACTTGACGGAAACAATATGAAAATAAAACCCTGTTGATTCCTGATGTTCTGATATACAAATCTCCGCTGGCGGTGCATCGGTTGCCGATGCGGGGCTTTACGGCACGGAACACGCTCCCGCCGGGCTCGCACCGGGCGTCAAAGAGCGCCTTCCGTACATGGGGTTAGTGGACCGGAGACCGGTCTTCCCTTCCGTACATGGGGTTAGTGGACCGGAGGCCGGTTGTATGCCCTACCCTAGCCATGGGGTTCTGGGTACTCCGTACATGGGGTTAGTGGACCGGAGGCCGGTTGTATGCCCTACCCTAGCCATGGGGTTCTGGGTACCGCTTCACCCCCCTCCTTAGAGCAAACCCTGGGGGGGGCTCGATAACACCCAAGCATGGCAGCGGGTACCCAGGACCATCCCCTGAAGGGGGGGGGTGTCACATCCTCACTTCAGGCCGATTCTGGGTTAGGCTGCCCATTCCAACGCATAGTGAAACAGGTATGATGCTGTAGATGTTAGTAATAAGAGGTACAGTATCAAGTATCAAGTCCCGGGTCCTGGCGGCGATTGTTCGGCATCCAAAGGACCCGTTAACCCATACCAGGCGCACCGGGTGCCGGCTGCTACGGTCACCACCACAGTGGTAGTGGCATACACGGCCAACATAGGCGACACACGACGACCGAGGTGGTCCCACAGGTCGAGAGCGACCACAAAGATCCATCAGGCTACCCCAAGCTTCCCAAGGCCCGCCGACTGGGGAGAGTCCCCACGGGTCCTTCCTCCGGCGCACCATGTCCATATCCATACGACGCGAGTCCAGAGTGCCATAGTTGAACTCCTTAAGAACCCCAGATCTTAAGGGAGCTCCTCCTTAAGGGATCGGGCATCAAGGCCGTCTTTTCCCTCGCCCTACTGCCACGAAGGCCATACATGAGGGAGTCCTCATGCAGTGTGGGCGGAGGCGTCGACTCCTCAAACCACCAGTTTCCCAGGCAGACTGACCGGGGTCAGGAGCACCGGAGGCCGCCATCCGAATGCAAGTGCGTCTGCGAATCGGTAGGCTCACACTGGGACTGATAGTGGCGGACCGCTGGGAGTGTAGTCAGGCAACTGGGCTTCCCGCCTGGCGCCATCAGGATCTCCACACAACACAGCGAATAAGGCAACACGGTATCACAGGCACTCAAACAGAAGAATATGTAATGCGGTACTGGTCCAGGCTGGACCATATGTATGAACATGTAAACGGCGACTCAGGGCGCCCCTGTAATCCGATTCGCATTCCCACAAGGGGGAAAAGACAGTCCATCCGTCGGTGATGGGCTGACAATCGCAACATACAATGCACATATCCTGTGGAAGAAAGACAAGCAATAAGCGAGGTAAATAGGCGTGTAAACACACTCTGGACAGAGTGCCAAACCACGCCACGGTCAGGATAAGGCAAATGCAGGAGGGTGGGCAGGAAAACGCCTGAGTTCAGGCCATATATAGTCTGCAGACACACGTCGACTGGTCTGGATTCCGCAAGTGCCATGGAACCGGACCACACACTCAAAATCGCAATGCCGATGACAGCAGCATCCGTTGCGCAACGTCGTATGGGCTTCAAGGCCCCAAGAGCTCAGAAAAATGAAGGTCAGTCGCCCTACCTGGTTTCCCAAGGATTCAGCAGGGGGGGTGAGTGACGAATAGAAGAAGAGAGGGGCCATCCTCCTCTGGATACAGCAGTGGGGGGTATATGGCCACTCTGATGGCAGGTCACCGGAAGATGAGAGAGAGCAAGCAAGTGAGGGACAATCCGTCGGCCTCACAAGCGCTCCAAAAGCATCAGGGGAGAGCTCAGGGCGCTGATCAGGCACCCCTGGCTGCAATCGCCCGGGTGAGTGCTGCCAAGTCCGAAACGTGGATCTTGGTCTTGTGCTTGCGGATGTACTCCATGAAGGGAGTATTGACCCGCGGCACGAACGAGGAGACGGGTTCCCAGGTGTCGTGGGACGGCCCATAGCCTCGCCAACGAACCTTGAACTCCAGACCTCTGGGTGCCGAGGCCTTCGGACGCTGAGCCAGGATCTTCTCGACTGTATAGTCGTCCTGCTCCGCATAGTCGTCGTCCGAATGAGCCTCATGTGCGGCATAGCTCAGGGACACGTGCTGGCCACGGACGTCGGGTTCCCGCACACGGAGTTGACTCTCGTGGCGCTCCCGGAACTGTCCGTGACCCACCTTGATGCGGTAGGTGTCGTCACCAATCGTGCGCACCACCTCGCCGGGTGTGAACCAGGTTTTGGTGCGGTGGGTGCCCATGGGGCGGGGTCTGATCACCCACACCGGGTCTCCCACCCTGAACTTCTGCGCTGTCGAGCTCGGGGCGGACTTCTGACGCTCAGCATGCTCCTTCTCGAGCTGCTGGCGGATGTCCCGCGCCGTTTGCTCTTGCCGCGCGAAGAATTCCTTGGCATCCATAGCCATGCCATCACCAGATAAGGGAAGTCCCCTACCCAGGGGGTCCCTGCCGAACAGAATCTGGTGAGGGGACAAACCACCCGGTGTGGGGGTGTCATGGTGGGCCTTCAGAGCAGGCCACATCTCCTCAAACCAGTTCCGACGTGGATTGGTGATGTGGATCTTGCGCAGCTTCTCGAACAGCTGCCGTCCAGCCACTTCAGCACGGCCGTTAGACCGGCTGAGATAGGCGACGCTCTTGGCATGACGTATTCCCATGAGGGAACACATAGCCTTGAACCAGCCACCAGTAAACTGGGGCCCTCGGTCACTGCAAATGGTGCGGGGGATGTCAAAGACGGTCAGCCAATGATGAATCATCATGACTGCCACTTCCTTGGCAAGCAACCCCTTTTTGCGTGCCGGAACGGCTACAACGTAGCCGCTGGGGCGGTCCACACAGAGAACCACACAGTCAAAGGTCTCCTTGCCAATGTGCACTTCGGGCATGGAGAAGACGTCCATGGCCACGCTCTCCATGGGCTGGTCAGGCACCGGGGTCCATTGGGGTTCCCCCTTGACGTTCCGGTTATCGGGATTGCAGGCCTGACAGACCGAACAACCCTTCCTGACCTTCTTGATGGCGGTGGAGAGAACGATATGGTCGATCTCGAACCGACGCTGCATGTCAAGAGCCTGCTTCTTGACCCCTGGGTGCAGCATGTGGTGGTGCCAAGCTTCACAAAGCTCGAGCACCCGGGACTCCGGTACTAGCAGCTTACCATTCCGGTAGAGCTTGCCATCTTCCTCGGTCAGCCCCTTTGGCCACTTCTGCCCGTCGTCAGGGTCGGTCACAGCCCTATACTCGGCCGCAAAGGCCTCAGACTTAGATAGTCGTCGGTCCAGTCGTCCTGGAGGCAAGACTCCGGGAAGAGGTGCTTGTCGGACTCAGCTCCCTGAGGGGCGAGTACCCTGACCGCTCTGCTCACCCTCGACGCGAGGGGGGCATCCGCAGCCATGACGACGAAGCATTTAGCACCCTCCTCCTCCATCAGGCGCTCCATTTCGATGATCCTCTTGGCTTCAGCGGTCTCAGCCTCATCGCCATGGGCAGAGATATCCTGCATGCCCTTGCTGGCGGGATAGGCCCACCTACTGAGACAGTCCGCCACGGTGTTATCCTTTCCAGGAATATACACAACCGTGAGGTCGAACTTGGCCAAGGTCTCATGCCATCTTGCCCGTCGGGAGGCGGGACCTGAGGGGGTGTCCACGTGCTCCTTGTGCCACGACTGCAGACTCTGATGGTCGGTGCAGACGGTGACGGGATGGAGGGCTATGTACCCAGCCCATTTCCTGAGAGCCATGACGATGGCATACGCCTCCTTTTCACGGGGCGTCCACGTCCGTCTCTTGCCTTCCGCCAGGACTCGGCTCCAGAAGGCCACGGGCACGTGCCTCCCGTCGTCAAGCACTTGCTCCAACACAGCGCCAATGGCGTAGTCGGAAGCGTCGGTGCGCAGGACGAACCCTCGGTCGGGATCCACGAGGTGCAGACCCACTGCGGATAGCAGCGCCTGCTTCATCCCCTCAAAGGCACGGTCGGACTCAGCTGTCCAGACCAGAGCCTTCTTGGACCCCTTCTTGGTCTCCTCTCGGTTGCCCTTGAGCATGGTCGTCATGGGGGCTGCATACTCGGCATACATTTTGATATACCCCGAGTAGTAGTTGCAGAACCCCAGATACGCCCTTAGCTCAGAGACCGTCTTGGGCTTTTCCCAGTGCTCAATCGCAGCCACCTTGCCAGGTATGGGCTTTCGCTGCCCGTTCCCAACTACGTGGCCAGCGAAGACCACCTCGCCTACCGCAATGGTGGCCTTGTCACTGCTGCCCGTGAGTTTGTGCCGAACCAGAAGGTCCAGCACTCGAGTGACGTCCCTCTAGTGTGCCTCCAGGAGCTCCTCGTAGCTCATACTGGGGTCCCCGGACGCGATGATCACGTCGTCCACGAAGGGGTCCGCACAGTCGCGCACTGGCTCAAGCAGGTTCTCCAGCATCCGCTGAAAAGCCGCATTGCCGTTGGTAACGCCCATGGCCATCACCTTCCACTGGAGAGGTCCAAGTGGGGTGCTCATGGCTGTGCAGGCACGGGACTCCTCGGCGAGAGGCATCTGATGATAACCATGTTTCAGGTCAATCACCGTGAAGATCCTCTGCCGGTGTTGCTTTTGCAGCATGTCCTCAATGAGGGGCAGCGTATAGCTGTCGTGCTGCGTTTGGGCGTTCAGGCCGCGGTAGTCGACCACGAGCCGCCATTCACCAGCAACCTTCTTGGGGACGACGAAGCAGGGAGAGGCCCACTCGGAGTGGCACGGCTCAAGCCAGCCTCTCTGGATGAAGTCACGGAGGATCTTCTCCATGGCCTCTTTCCTCTCGCCTCTCAGCACAAACTCCCGGTGCCGATACACACGGGGGTCCTGCTTCAGTCGTATCTTGGCCTCGCCATACGGTCCACGAACCGGTGGGGGGAACACAGGCTTACCGCTGAAGAAGGTATCCCCATACTTCTGCTTCAGCCTGGCCCTCAATGCCTGAATCTTGGGGCAACGGTCGGACTCCGCCTTGGCCTTTCCGGGCACTTGAACCACGGAGCTTACTTGAGGGGTAGCTACTCCGCTCGCTTTCGGCTCAGGTGGTCTCCCCAGGTGGCCCAAAGGGCCATCTCTGGTCTTGCCTCGGAACAGATCGCCGTAGGTGGGTGGGTTACCCCCGATTGGCTCGTCCTGGCCGGATAGGTGATCCAGCACCCTCTGCACGAAGGTGTTCCCGTCATAGGAACCAGAGACGATCGAGTCCACTTCCCACCAGGCTTTGTCCTGGCCCTTGCCCTCACGCTGGTTTCCCCAGTTGTGAAAGGGCTGATCCATATACCCCTGAACCAGATCCCACTCCTCTTCAGTGAGGGGCTCTTCCGATTCCGATTCTTCGATGTCAACAGGGGGAACCGCAAAGCATTGCCTCCAAGGCTCCGCTATGATGCGGTTGACACACACGAAGTCCGTGGTGTCGGCCTGATCAAGGCCCCCATCCACATAGTGGAATTCCGTTGGCCATCTCTGGGGTGGCATGGGCTGTCCCTTAGCGTCCTGATAGACACTCTCTCCAGCCGGTAGGACGACCTTGTTCAAGGTCATGTTGGTCAATGAGGCTACCCAATGTCGGGTACTTTCCTCCTCGGTGCATCCCATAGGAACAACCAGCACTGCCTAGGAGCGGTCCTTGCGAAAGTTCGCTATCGCTCTTGGAATGTCCCAACGGGGGCAATGGATCCACATCAATCCCTGATGCGGACCCCAGTGCTTCTTCCACGCGGAGTCCTGTGCGCTCCAGTACTTCTCACACACCCGAAGATGGGCGGAGGTTCCTGAAGAGAACGCATCCAGGGCCAGATCCGAAGCTCCCAAGTCCGCGACAACTCGGCTCGCCACTTCCGGCCTTACGCCGTACTCCTGGTTTGCAGGACCAGTTGGCTCAGTGTCCAGCGCGGCCACTTCGAGCTGATTGCGTTCGGGGTGGATCCATTGGCATTCCACATGGTGCTCAGGTGACGAAAGCCACGAGAGTTGGTCGTCCTGGTACAGGGTCATGGAGGCCTGGGCCGGGAGAACGCCGGAGTCCGTCTCCATCATGAAGTCGTACCCAACGATCATGTCCCAGTCCATCTCGGCCTCGTAGAAGCGACCGTGCAGGAGGATTTCCTTGCCGAGGTCTGGGCGGCTCAGCTCACGATGGTTCACGAACTGCAGCCCGATGGCCGCTTCCTTCGTGCCTCCCACCATGTACTGGCCGTTCGCCACCTTCAGCCTGACAGGCTTCCGACTGTCGGTCAGACACTCTGGTGGAAGTAGGCCAGCCTTGACCAAGCTGACTTGAGCTCCCGTGTCGACCAACACGTCGAAAACCTTTTCCACTTCCCCGCATAGGGCACGGACCTTAAGATGCAACTGCCGCTCGCGACCGACACGGCGCACGGCGTGCAAACTCAGGATCTCCGGCCGTTCCAGAAGCTCCACAAGCGACTGGTGCAGGTCGCGGACAATGGGCTCAGGCTGCCCATCTGCAGCATCCAGCTGCGGTCCGGGTGATCCTCCGATACTCTCGGATAGATCCTGTAGTACATCAAACACATTCTTGGTCGCGAAGGACGGACGGGTGCAAGGGTTCGTGCCTTCACTTGCCCTCACCCCGCCTCCGCGACTGGGCGCCGGACCGGGCCTTCCGCCCGCGGCAGTCCCCTTGTGCTTATCGACTCCCGACTGGGATGGTTCGGCGCTTCCCACGTCACCATCCTGCGACCGCCCTAGCTGGGGCCCTTGGCTGCAGGGGCTCCGCTAGGGGGCGTCGGTTGTGGAAGAGGGGGTGTTCTCCTCGGCCTCAACGTCGTTGACGCCCTTCTTCCTCCTCTCACTACGAGTAGGCTTCTTGTCCTTGTCCTTGTTCTGGTTGTTCTGGTTGTTCTCCTTGTTCTTGTTGTCCGACCTGGGGACCCAGTTCCGCTTGATCTCCTGGATCTCCTTGGCCAACTCGGTCCCCACCGACGACATCAGCTTGGCCAGCTCGTCCTTGTCGACCTCCATTTTGGCTTCCCGGATACCCGCGGGCGCACGCTTCTTCGACCCGTGCGCCTTCTTGTAAGCCTCCGTGTCGGCCTTGTGGACGGGGCATGTTCGGTGGTCATGGTTGAAGCCTCGCTACCTCCCATAACACACGAAACAGCCCCGAGGGTGAGCTCGTATGAACTCCCCAAAGGACAGCGGAGGGTCGCCAATGCGGCGAGGGTCCCTCTTCTCCTGCTTCCTCCAACCCTGCTGCAGGGGCTTGCAGTTTCCCGGTTTGCTCCCCGCCCTCAGGTTCCTGGCCACGAAGGCACAAACGGCCACTTCGGCGGGCTCATCGTCGTTGTCATCGTCGACGAGAGTCTCATCGCCGCCGGCTCCCGCTGGGTCCATGGCATCTTCCCCGCCAGGTCCCTCGCCAACGTAGTTGACGTCGCGGTCGCCGGGCCTCAACCCGCGGGTGTGGGGGAGGTTTCCGTACTCCTTGAGTACTTCCTCGCCAACCCACTCCAGGATCTCGTCGCAGCTCATCGGCGCCGGGATGGGCTGCAGACGGATGGTCTGGCCGCTCAACTCACAATCGTCAAGGCGCCACATCGCGGTCTTCTCGCGATCGCCCGAGACGGTGATGAGAAGAGCGTTCCGCAGGGAGTGCCGTTTGACATCCCGGGCCACGTTCTTCTTCGCCCAAGCCACCACGTTCGTATGATACTCCTTGGGGAGCATCATCTTGACCGTGTGGTTGGACTTGGCCCTCTTGGATTCCTCCTTGGTGACCCTTTTGATCCATGCTTCCGGCAGCATGGAGAGCAGGCGAGCCTGCTCGTCACCCTCGTTCCAATCCTCCACGTTGCGGCGGAAGAGGGTGTATTTCCCTCGGAAGTCTCGCCAATCTCGTAGGCGGATCTCCCGTCCATCATGCTCAAGCTTGATGGACTTCCAGCGCTTGGCAGCCACCGGCGGAGCGTCCACCCGCTCCTGCTCGTTGAGCCACTTCTTGGCTTCCTTGAGGGTCTTGATTCTCCCCTCCTTGGTCGCCACGAAGTATAGCTCTCCGAGCACTTCCGGCAGGCGGTACCTGAACCGTTTGAAGACATATCTCTCCGCATCCGCGGGAGGCAGGTCTTCAGTGACGGTCAGCCCCCAATCGTCCAGCTTCTCCAAGAAGCGGTCGAGGTTGAGGGGGTTGCCATCGTACATGGGGGGCTTGATGTCCTTCAAGTCTTCCCAAACGGCGGCATCCGCGGCCTTAGAGACCATGAATGCCGGCCGCGAGGTCGACCGAGGTTCCCATCGGCCTCGCCCACGGACTCCCACGGCCGCCACGTCCATCTCCTCCATGGAATCCCTATGGCTACGCCGTGGTTCCTCCACGTACGCTGAACCAAAATGTTCACGCCGTACTCTTTCCATGTACGCATCCTCATCACGGCGCCGGCGGCTGAGTTCAGCGGCCTCCCGTCGTACACCACGCGGCGGGCTGATGTCGAACTCCTCCAGGTCCAGATCCAGGTCCTCACCTTCACCGACATCCCATTCCACGTCTCCTCTGGGGACCTCATCCCTGAGTCCACCATAACGTCCACCAGCGATGGGGATTGGCTCCGGGGCTGGTGCGGGGCGTCGGGGGCGTACCGGTGTCCGCGGTGGAGCACGGCGGTTGCGGTACTCCGTGCTGGGCCACTCATCACGCCAATCCTCACTGCCACTGCAGGGCGGCACGCGCTCGTTGCGGCGGCCCGCGCTGTGGTGAGAGGGGGCGGTGAGAGAGGGGGCACTGGCGCTGGGGCGACTCCTGGGGGCTCCGCCGGGGGCGTGGGGTCTGCCTGGACCTGGTCCGGGTCCCCAGCCGTCGTCCGACGAGCCAGACTCCAGGGGTGGGTGGTCGCTGCCGACGCTCCCACGGGCTTCCAGCGCGTCCAGCCTCTCCTGCAGGCCGCTGACGACGTTGGTCAGCGACTTGGTCTCGGCCCTGGCGATGTCCAGCTCCTTCTGCGCGCGCACGGCGACCCTGGAGATGCGAGCCATCTCGCCCTTGCCCGTGTCTACCTGCAGCTCGAGCAACTGGACTCTCCTGCGGAGGTATACAATCCACCGCCAGGTGGTATTCGGGTCGCCGTTGCCTGGTGGGTCGTCGGGGTCCCCAGGGGGTCCTCCAGGAGGGCCTCCGCCGGGTCCGCCCGGTCCAGGGGGTCCTCCCCCGCCCGGTGGTCCGCCTCCAGGGGGTCCACTTGGTGGGCGTCCTCCAGGGGGTCCTGATGGTCCTCCGCCAGGGGGTCCCGGTGGGTCTCCGCCGGGTCGCCTCGGTGGCTCCGAGGATGGGCGCTTCCTCGTGATGCCGAAGTCCATGTCGTCATCCTTGTCCATGTCGCCCCACCCGGGCGTCTCGGTCACAGAAGACTCCCAGCTCCGGTAGGGAGGAGGGAGATCCTCATCCTCACCTTCCGGTTCCATGGGGACGTCTCCGCCTCCTCCGCCCGTCCAAGCCACCACTTGGCGATGTCGACGGCCTCGTTCATCCCCGTCACTGGCGGTGAAGAAGGGGTCACTGTCGTGGGGGTGTCCACCCGTTGGCCTCCGCGGCCTCTCGGGGGTCTTCCCCTTGCCCTTCCTCCGTCGATGGGCGTCGGTGCCACTGCTCCCACTGCTGCCCGTGTCCGCCTCATCCAGCGTCATCCTGGAGGAGGCGTCCCCTTCGAAAAGCTTTCGAAGGGTCTCCACTCGTGATCCTCCCGGGGGAGTCTCGCGGCGGAGTTTCGCCTCTGCCTCCTCCATTGCAGCGGCGGTGGCTGCGGCAGCTCGCGCTTCGGCTTCCTCCCGAGCACGAGCCGCCTCGGCTTCCCGGGCCTGCTGCAGCCGCGCCTTCTGCGCTTCCAACGCTGCCAGCTCCGCCTCCGTCTTGGCCTTCTCCTCAGCGACCTTCCGTCGCGCGGCCTCCATGGCTTCCTTCTTGGCGGCGTCCTCCTGGGCCTTAGCCGTTGCTTCGGCGTGGGCCCTTTCCTCCGCCTCCTTCTCTGCCCTCCCTTGGGCAAGCGCCTCTTCCAGCGCCTTCACCTCGGCCTCCTTGCAGGCAATCGCCTCCTGCGTCCGGCGGGCTTCCTCGTCGGTTGCCCTGATCCGGGCAGCCACTGCCTCATGGGCGGCCGCAGCCGTGAGACCAGCCGCGATGGCTGCCACTTTCGAGGCGTGGTAGTCCATGCCTCTGCCCCACTCTGTGGCCTCCTCATGGGCGATGCCGACGGCGCCCTCCACGGCAGCGTTCCGCTGCGTGGCCCGTTGCCGGGCAACCCGAAGGTTGCAGGGCACCCTACAGACGCGCTCACAGGCGCGCGCCACGTCCCTTTGGGCGGGAGCGGCGCTGCTGCTGGAGCTGGCCTGGTCGGCCGGCATCCTCCCGCGGTGGGCCGAGTCCACGTCGCTGCTGGGGCCTGCTGGGGCCTGCTGGGGCCTCAGGAGCAGCCGACGGGGCTTGGCCTGGGTCTGCTTGGCGACTTTCATGAAGCCACCAAGGGTGGCGTGGCCGGGGTGATGACCACCATTGGCCCGTTGGGGACTGGGGGCTGGGGTTCCGCCCTTGGCGCCTTGGGCGGCTTCGGCGGCCAGGGACTCCTGGTACTCCCGCCACTTCCGCTCCCGCTTCCTGTCCCCGGCGGACCGCCTCTCCTTCCCCGGAGACGCGCTGCTGCTGCCCTGCAGCCTGCGCTCGCTCCCCGGTTCCAGGAAGCTCTTCTCGATCATGTCCCACAGGGAGACATTGATCGAGGCCCCCGACGGGTACTCGTTGGGGGTCTCGTCCTCCTCGATCCCGTCGGGGCGCAGCCCTTCGCCGGGCCTGTCCGGCCGGGTCCACGTCCTCCAGCGCTTGCGGCGGAAGCGCCACTCGTAGCCTTCCGCCCGCAGCCACTCCTCCACTGCCCGCAGGCGGTCCTCCCCCATGTCCTCGCGGAGCTCGAAGCTCCCGGGCATGCCGCCTTCACACTGGGGGTGGCTGTGGCGGTAGTGCTGGTCCCAAACCAACCCACGCAGCAGGCGTGCCGCATGGGGGTGGGGCCGCGGCCACAACCTACCCGCTTCCTGCCAGTTTACCATGGCAGCGGGGGCGTAGTTGGTCTTGAGGTCCTTGGTATGCACTCGTTCAACTCAACGAACTGGTGGTGGTTGTTGAGGCTGGTGCTGCAGCACTGGATTGGAAGTGCGGCTGGTGCTGGTCAGCCGGTGGTTGTGGAGGTGGTTGACGCGGCCTTGCTGGTCGGCCGATGGGACTCCGGGTCGGCCGATGGGGCTGATGCAGGAGTCCTGGTCTGTGCACCTCTTTCACGGTCGCTGCGCGGTCAGGGCGATGCTCTGGACGGCGCTGCGGGCTCCGTGACGAACTCGGCGCTGTCGCCCGGCGGCGCTGCGAGCCGCTGCGCTGCGCTGCGAGCTGCTGCGCTGCGCTGCGAGCTGCGAGCTGCGAGCTGCTGCGACGCGCTGCTCGGGGTTGGTGGCCCCGAGTGGCACGCGAGGGCTGGGTAACCCCGCGGCGGTGAAACGCTTTTGACGCGTTCCCGTGGGGGGCCGGCCACGGGACGCTGCGGTGACACGCACAGGTGAGCAGGCAGGCAATGCACTACGCTCACAAGGGCATCAATACGCTCGTGTCATGTGACAAAGCGTTTCAGGATCCTTGCCACTCTGCAACAAGGGAACGAAAGTATGTACAGCAACACATCAGGATATGTACACATGGGGTTAAGACTGGACTAAGGTAAGGGCATCACAGGACAATAGACACTCTATCCTAACTTGTATCCCAATCCCAGGTCCGACCCTCTCAGTGGCTGGTGGGGGCGGGGGCTCAAACACAACCCATGCCCTGCTCAGTCCGGACCCTGAAACCCTGCCAATGGGGGAGGTGTCCCGCCTAGCCACAGGCGAGTTCCTGGTAACCAAGGGGCTCCAAGGCCAACCGACAGTGGCTCCCTATGCTCCCTCAACGGCAGGTCCCAACTCCACTCTGAGCCAGAGATATGGCCCCGCCATTATCCCTCAGGAGTTGGTAGCTGAAAATGGGCTGTTTCAGCCCAAACTGATATTAGCTTCAAAATCTCCAAAATTGACCCCTCGTCCGGACCCGCCAGAGGTAGGGACGAGGCAACTGATCCTATGCCTTTCGAGTACGAACTCCCTGGAGCCCTCACCCAACCTGGTTCCCTCTGAGGTCCCGGCATCAGGGCAACACGGATGAGTCAAGTGGGGTCATGATGCCAAAATCACCAAAATTGGCGTCATTCCCACGCGTGGCTCGCCCGGCCAAGGTGAGGCCAATGGCTCACAGGGTAGGAGGCAGGACCTAGGACTTATATCTGAGTGTACAACTTGGATTTAGGTCCGGGCTCCCTATGGGCTTAGAGAAATGGGGACTCCAATTGACCACACGGAAGGGAGAAATTGGGGTCCCAAAATTGGGTCATTTTGGCTGCTTGAAATGAGCCAAAATTCGGTGTGCTCCCAATGGTATATCTCCACGCCGGCTTGGAGATCGGATCCGCCATTCCATACGCGATCCACCGGGAGTCCAACGGAGACTCCCATGCCCTTGGCTCTCAAAGATCTCCATGCCACTTGGCGTGGTGACGATCCCAATTGGGTCCACAAATGCCAAAATGGCAAAATTGCCCACACTCACTTTGGGCTAGCGCCTTAACGAAGGTTGCTCCGCTTCACCCACGTGGTGTGTGAACCATGGGGACCATTATGCATAACACCCATGTCATATATGGTCCATTGGTCCATGCGTCCGGCGTGCACGGGTGGGCTCAACATAGTGCACGGCGGGCAGCAAAAGTGGAAAATTGCTCAAAATGGCCAAAAATGCGCACACTCATGGTTAGGGCAAATGAGGCACATGCCCGACTCGGACCGGAGTGTGCCATAGGATTGGTATCAAGTCATATGTGTCCAACATATCTTTTGGGCGTCGCCCAACTCCTCCGGTATTGGGAATGGCAGGGTCGCCAAGTGAGCCCATGATTTGGGATAGTCCGAAATTGCCAACATGGCGGCCACGGTATGCCAAGCCTAAGTGGAGTTATTCGCCGGGTCCAAGATATGTTGGGCACCGAAGTATGTACCCTCATAACATACTTGGGTCATGATGTCAATTGAGCGCAACGTTGAGATACACGGTCGCCACTTGACATCATGACGGGCCAAAAACGGCAAAATTGGCACAAAGACACACAAAAGTGCATTGAAAGGTGCACAATTATATTACAATATCTTCGGCTAGGATCGTGCAATCAACTCATCCTTCTAAACACAATGACTTGACACTAATGACCTTCGATTCCACATATGTGCTCCACTTGGGGCGCTTTGAAAGGTTACGAGCACCGCTTTTCAGGTGGGCACATGAAAATATGGAAAATTGCAAAACACACACCTTGCTCCCAACGCATCGCTTCGGGATCGCCACACAAGCTTCCCTTCACGAAGGTTAGGCTTGCAATTGATCGTAGGGAGTATGGAGAAGGGGCTTGCACAATATGAGGTCCATTGGCGGGCTTGGCTTGGAGCGATGGACCCGCCAAATGGGCACGCAACACAACACAAGGCACATACTCCATATTGCCCAAAAAGGTAGCTCCCCCCACGATATGTCATGCCCCTCCAAGGGCATAACTTTGTGTCAATCGCTCATAGGAACTCAAGGAGAGTTCCTATGCAACACCAACACTTGCGCGCTACACTCGAAAGTTATCTTAACGCACGCAATGTCATGGCCAAAGAGTTATAACGCAAACTCTACCCTCTTGACCATGATCTATTACACTAGCGCGCACGTGTGGAAACGCAAGGCATATAATGCTTCCTAAATTACGTCGGGAGTATTGTGAATACATCCCACGTTTCCTTATTGTCATTCCTCGCAAGCGGCACGAGATATGACCCTTACAAGTGGCCTCACGAATCAACTTTGTTTTGCCCATATCTCTGAGTCAAATGGAGGGCAAGGTAAAAGGAAAGTTGATTCGTGCATAGGGAAGCACGTAGGTCCACTCGAAAGAGGTCAAGTCAAGTGCGGGGATGTCGAAGTCGAAAATCCGATTTCGACATCCTGAAAAATTCGGATTAAGGTTGCGAGTGTAAGATGTGAAAATTGCGGAAGCGTCCATGCAGTTCCTGAAGGCTTTGGAGCCTTCGTGACGGATTGCGTTAAAATTTCCATTATAAACAGTTAAACTGGCGGTTACGGTAAAGTCGCGATCCAACCGCCAGCAGTCAAAACAGTGAATATCAGAACGGAAGCGTAAAACTTGACGGAAACAATATGAAAATAAAACCCTGTTGATTCCTGATGTTCTGATATACAAATCTCCGCTGGCGGTGCATCGGTTGCCGATGCGGGGCTTTACGGCACGGAACACGCTCCCGCCGGGCTCGCACCGGGCGTCAACGGGCGCCTTCCGTACATGGGGTTAGTGGACCGGAGACCGGTCTTCCCTTCCGTACATGGGGTTAGTGGACCGGAGGCCGGTTGTATGCCCTACCCTAGCCATGGGGTTCTGGGTACTCCGTACATGGGGTTAGTGGACCGGAGGCCGGTTGTATGCCCTACCCTAGCCATGGGATGAAAAACCTCAAGCAGCCTCCCTTGCATCTACGGCTCTCCCCCAAGACAAATGGCCTCTTCCGAAAGACCCAGTCCGCATGCCAAGTGACCCATGCTTAGTTGAAGTTGCCGCGCCGATGACGGAATCTCTTCATTCGGTCAAAATTGTTATGGGCTTGCTAGGGCCCTTTCTCTCAATTGACAAGGTGATCACGTCATCTAATGTTGCCACTCTATACCAACTCAAATATCAAAAGATGGACTCGGCTCTACTGGCACATGGCTTCAGCCACCGGGGAATATCTGCACGTTGCCTCGAACCGGACCATGTCTCTCGGGAAAAAATCCTCAAACCGCACACTGACGAAAAACACCCCAACGACCTCATCGCCATTTTCCAATGTGGAGGAACCCTCGGTGCCGGGGCCTTTGTCACCCAACTCATGGAACTCCAAGAAAACACCTGCCAGACTCAGTCCAACCCCCCTGCTCAAAAAAACCACGCACCCACAAAAGCAAAATGCCCATGCGTCCCAAACAACCACCTATGAAACGCAGCCGGGACACTGAAGACCCTCCACCACGCAAAACACGTAGTGACACCTACGCCCCTAAACCAGTGGCACCCCCCCAACCCCCAGGCGCTGACAGTTCCAACCGAAGGATTACAGATTTCTTCCGAGCTCCAGCCCCCCCCCCCGCCTCCGGCCGAGCCGCCCCCATCAGTGAGTTCAACACCAGAGTCTTTTTCACCCCCCCCCATCGCTTGCCCTACCCCCCCTCAGCATTCGGTTTATTCTCGGCCAAACACAGAGTGAACCCCATCCTCACTTCTCAGTACTTCTGATTTGTTCCAACACTTGAGTAAGCTTCGGCTGATTTCGTCCAAGTCTCACATATCACGACGTCTCACACCACAACGCCTCCATCCCTCCCCTCGATCCTGATCTCAATCTGTCAATCCGCCAGTTCTATGTGCAACTAACCAAGCACCCACACGGGCGCGTGCCAAGGCAACCTAGTTCTCTACAACCCTACCCATCCATGACAGGGCGAGTTCCAAGGTTCGTCCATGGCTACAACCCTCACATAGTGCTAGGGAGAGCCAAGCACATTTGTTTATACACATCACTCTGATTGAGGGCTGTGTCCCTGTCCGGACATTAAAGTGGCTGTACAATTCAAAAAAAAAGACGACAAATTTTGCTCATCAACAACAACAGCAGATCTCGTCACTGTGGCACACACGGTATGGAATGCGGCGCATATGCACGTAAAGCGCTCCCAAGATTGGTCGCGGCTCAGTTGGGCCAGTGCGCAATTTCGGCAAATGGCAACCAATTCTTGAATCGACCGTCCCTAGCTAAACGAGTGAGGCAGGTGAGTTGTGCTGTGCTGCGGCTCGACTTGCCGCACCCAAAGCGTGTTGAGATCGATTTTGCATTGCTTCACAACCACGACGCCCTCATGAAAGCCGTCAAAGGCATGGCAAAAGTGTTGGCAGGTGTGGATTAAACGTCGTTTTTTTGCGAATTAAGATTTTTTGACATTCTTCAAGTAAGATTCCGTAGTTTTAGTGCTTCCTTTCAGTATTTACTTTCAAGAAAACGAAATTGTGGGTGAGCACAGACAGGTAGACCGCGAGACACCCAAAAAAACAAGCGCAGATTGAAAAAAAACCGTACACGGATGAGCATGAGCAAAAGATTGCTATTGACAACTTTGGCAAGGAGAGGATTGCCGCTTTGAAGCAATACCAACAGCAGCTTGTGGCCCCCGGGGACAACAAACCACAAGTCACTGCCGTTCTGCAAAAATATTCATGTCTTCGCTAATTCGTCTTTTTCAATTGCCTTGTTGGTAAACAAGGATTCTTTGAGAAGAAGTGCAACGAACGACAGTAGTGGGATAAAAGCCGCAGAACAAAAATGTAGGAAAATGGAAGACCCAATGCCCCCCCCTGTACCCCTAAAGTTTTTGTTATCTTTTTCCAGCCTCAGTGCCTTTCACCATACATTCTCCATTTTCATTGATTTTCCTACAATTTTCTCCATTTCGGTCCAATTTTTCCAGGTGCTACGCACATTATGGTATGTTGCTATGCTTTTCACAATCCACCAAGTGCAAGGATTTTTGAAGTGTGCATATAGAACGAGTTGCATTAAAAGAAATCAAATTTTCCTTGCATGGCGGGAAACCTGTTCTGGGTGAGTCAAATATTGTTTTGAAGGGATTTAACTATTTGAAGATACTAACCGTCCGAACAGAGAAGTGGTCTAAAGGAGTTCAAAAAATGTTTACCAAACGACAGCGAGGGATTGAAACTCCATTTGAAGACTAGTTGCAAGTATTTGAAGTAATAAAAAGTTATTTACATCGAGTATAAAAGCTAGTACAAAAAATGGTATCCCTACACGACAGTTCAATGAAGACGTCAAAGATTTCCAAAATGGAATGTCAGCAAAGTTGCATATGAAATGAAAGCCGAAAAATTGAAAAAATGTAAATATACAAAACAATTCTGGGGATATTAGATGGTGCGTCTAGTAGAACTATAGGGTGCGTCTAACATTATGTCATATTGTTGCGACACATGTATTACGTCTTTTCGAACTAGGGTTCGGAACCGGTTTTACCAATGAATCGGAAAAACCGGTTATTGGCAACAATCGGGGATTATTTTCAAAACAAGTAGCACAACCGGTTATTTTGAAAACAGATGTAAGCCAATTAATCGGAATGGTTCTAAATTTCTCCTGTTCTTTTCGGTAGTACATTTTGTTGAATTTTATCACGAAACAGAGGCTTTGGTAGCAATAAGCGCTGGCCGATGGTAAATTACAACTAGCGCCGTAGTTTTGATCAATGTGCTCCGAGTTGTATGGGCTCTCTTTTGCCGATGGCAAGATTTTGGTTAGTAAAGGGCAGTTAATGGGAAACACCGGTTATTTTGAAAACTATTAATTGGCCAAAACAGGTTATTTTTGTGAAAATACTCGTCTGAAACCAGCTATTTTTAGGACTAGCAGGTTCCAAACCTTATTTCGAGCAGCATAGAGTTTTCCACAACGTGTAGCAAATTGTCATACTCTTCTGGTAGATGTATCACGTCTTGTGGGACAAACGTCGCGTCTTCTTGGGCAGTATGAGACGCTCCAAACTTAATAATCATGCTGTTCCGCTCGACGCATTGTGTCTACATGCCAGTTTGGAGGCTTCCGAGGACTACGAGAGTGGAACAAAACGCATACCAAGTTGGAAAGTGCAAAGGGGCCGCGCTACCATACCAGTACGCGGGAACCAGCTGAACAATTGCTCTATCAATGTCCTAGATGGTCATTTTAGCTCCTCATTGCCTCCATGAAAGGAGATTTAAATCAGTTACATGCATACTAGAATTGAAGGCCATGTACTTCCTTAAGCGAATTGAAGCGGAAAGAAGATTGGCAACAACATATTTCATTAGAGCATGGACCAATAGTGAGGCGACTTATAGGGCATTATACGAGCAGAGATTGGAACATTGACAGCCAAGATGAGTAACTATCAATTGTTTCATTATTTGCGTTGTAGCCAAGATTCAGACCAGATTAGTGCTACAAACCCCAAGACACACTACGTGAACCTGCGTACTTGACGTGCCCTCAGTTTGGGAGAGTGTTGAAAATCTGCCTTTGCGCTAATTAGTTCCAATTTTAAACATTTGCTCTTGTTAGAGTGATGGGACATTCTGTGATCATCATGGAGATTTGTGCAACGCCACTGCTGCTTTAGGGGTATCAATTGGTGGTATTGCAGAGCACAGCCCCAGCCTAACCCCATTGCCCTAAAATGAGTCGTATTGGACTTTTATTGTACTGTATTAGTCTGGTTGTGAACTATAAAACTGCCATGGGTTGTGGAAAGTTTGTCATTATGCATCGTAGAAAAACTTTTCATGCTTTTTGACGACGTGTATGTGCTTTTGGTTTTCGAGCACAGCAAGCGATGTGTATCTCACACATGTCGTGGTTTTACAAATTTTTAATCATATATTTGAATTCTCCATGAACTTGCGGTCATTTTCACTATACTACCATGTCTTATTACTATTCCTTCAAAAATGGTGTTTTTGGGTGTGTAAGCACTTGACACGCCATGATCTTGATACGGGCATTTCCTACTGAGTGTCAGCTCATCCAAATGTTACAACACAACTTTAACTTTGGTGCATTTCAAGAACACTTTTGATGTTTTTCCACTACTTTGAATGTTGTCTTTCATATGGCCTTTTTACTTTTTACGACTAAAAATCCTCATCCAAATTGTGATTTGTTGACCTCTTCGTAAGTAATTTGTGGATATTTGGGACTAAACACGGATGCCAAAGTTTCAATAACAGCGACTGGACGTCTTCTTTTCCTCTATTGTAAACATACTCATAGCATGCAAGCAAGTGTACTAGCGCAAGACCATATACACACATTATTTTTGTATTGTAGGCCCCATATGTTCTGGTGTTTGATTCTTATTGTAGGCTTCATCCTGAACTGCCGTTCCATCGCTTGCTTACTTCTTGAATATGTGCCTAGTTCATCAATTTCTTGTTTTCGAAATATTTCACTCAAGAAGAAAAGCACAGTGCCACATTGGTTGTAAAGCAGTGGTGCAAGGTGACTATCAACAGGGGTTAGGAAAAACGCAAGGTTCTCGATGGCGGTACCTTGACTAGAGGCCCATGCAAAAGAAAGGGAGTTCGCCGCACACGAAAAAACATTCAAACCAAAAGTAAGTCATCCTTACCACTATGGAGCAAGGTTATAAGCCTAATACATATTGGATATGTCTAACGTAGTGTAAAAGAATTTAAGTTTCAAAGCTTCAAACAGAGAGAACAGAGGATTCGGTTGCCTCGGTCACATTAGCAAGAATGCTAGAGGTTCGTAGACTAGAGAGTTTAACTTCCACAGTCTTATGATACAGGCTCCATTAGTCGCATTCTTATTGTTAGCAAACGCTCGGAACTGTCAGGTGCAAGGGGTTCGGTGTGACTACCATCAATCCGTCCCTAGCCATTATAGTCGCCAGGGCGTACAAACTTGGATTATTGGACTCGCCGAAGCGCGGCACCACATGCAGGGTCCGATCCAGAGACACCACGGCATGTTTTCTCCAAATATCTCCAGAAATAGTCATGGAACCCGCCAGCATCAGATGTTTTTCTGAAACTTACAGATCCACTGTAGCCGGTTGGCACTCCACACCGTCGCAGAGGTTATATTCGTCTCCTGCTTGGTTTGTCGCACTGAGGATGATTAGGAGCTTTATGATGACAAGCATTGTTCAGAAAAAACACCCCTCCCTCGCGTGCATGATTGAGGGTTCGCTGCATCAAGTTCCGTAACTACGGAACACTCTTTTCTGCATCTTTGAGAGGAAACCAAGGTCCGTGAATACTTTGCGCATCGCTCTCGTATTTTGTCTAGATTACGTTGGAAATTATGTTGCTCTAGCGGCACTTGTACATGCAGTTCATGGCTTGCAGCCGGCAAGCGTCCCTTGGTGAAGATGGGCGCAAAGGTCGGACCCAGTGTGTGCCGTTGTGTCGTTGCTGCAATCACCGGCCCCGGGTGTGTGTGGTACCTGATCTGATGCCGGGAAAAAATTTCTCCGGGGGATAGGCCTTCTCTTGACACCTCATGTCCTCGTTTCTTTGTACCAGAAGGCTTCTTCATGCCTCTCCCCCCCTACATCCGTGCTCAATGTAGAGGATCCGGGAGGTGTTGGCACCCATGTCGCCGTCGTCTGTTGTTTGGACTGGCAAATGAGCTTTGGGCAAAGAGGGGGCCTAGACTGGAGACGGTTGTTGGGGAACGGATCCATATGTCACTTCCAAGGTCCTTTGGTCTCGGTTGTCATATGACATTTCCCTTCGGTGTCCTCTTGCCCTGGAGTTCTTGCATCGTGGTTCATCTGCGGCATATGTTCTCCTACAGCCAGATGCTCCCCTTTTTGACTGCGCTGTGTTGATCCTTTGCTAGTTGCTGCTGCCAATCCCGTGGGGCTTGCCCGTGCCCCTACCCTTTCTCGTCATCAATTCCAAGGTCTGTAATGGACTCATCGGCACTAAGGACCTTGGGGTATCATTGTCCGTTGCCGTTGGTCCTGTAATGGGTGTATTTTTCCCTATGCTCCATTGGATCTCACTTAGCAAATAGCTAAATGGGCCAAGTTTGCTTTTTTGAGGCTTCTGCTAGCAACAGCTGTCTTGTTTTGACCATAACGGGCTGGAGAGCTGCTGATGGATGTTGTCGAAAGCTTTTGTACAAAAGATATGTAATGCAGTTACTAAATTCTTACTTCAGCGGGTGTTTGGCGTAGTGGCGTGTTTGGTTGTAGCTTCGCCATTGTGCCCATGCGATGAGGTTGGCCACTGTTTCGCTACGTATAAATGCTGCAGCACCCAAGCGGCCCTAAAGGTCTCATGCAAGGGAACGTCGGCTATACCTATGAAAAAGCAACTTGAGCGCATCTGCGAACGCATGTATGCTGCCTAGCATGACCGGGTTGTCATCAAGAATGCCCGGACGGCAGTGAACACATACTTGTTATCTCCACATCTCAGAGGAGGGGAAAAGAAGGTAAATAGCCCATTCTTTGTTGACCTCTTCATCTTGAAGCTCCAACCATCCACCCACCCCCACACACGCCCGGGTGACGCTTTCAAAGTCAGCGGGGCGCAACCTACAGACCACCGCATAACTGGAGAAGAAGAACATGCTCAGTCAACTCCAAT
The DNA here is from genome assembly GCA_964036045.1 of Eutreptiella sp. 'Long Island Sound 2002'. Taxonomy (NCBI): domain Eukaryota; phylum Euglenozoa; class Euglenophyceae; order Eutreptiales; family Eutreptiaceae; genus Eutreptiella; species Eutreptiella sp. 'Long Island Sound 2002'. The sequence goes on along the minus strand of OZ038381.1, from coordinate 150,171,167 downwards.
GGTCTTTGCATTTAACGATGTGTTCCAGATCTGCTGTTTGTGCAAAAAAACGGGTTGTTGCATTCAGGGCACACATTCTACGTATCTCTTCCACATGCATCTAGTGTCTATACACGTCGGTTACTAGGATGAGGTTAAGCTTGAGCGGTATTCGGATTGCAAACAGCAATCTTCTTACAATAGAGTCCTCCTTGGGTCTACGCGCCAATTGTTGTCGGTTGTCGACTTCCTGAGCCAAATGTTTGCTACCGTCACTTCCATTCAGGAATCTTCGCAGTGCCCATCCTTATGTTGTTCGAGATCCCGCTTCGACTCTGCGCACTGCCAACTGCACTGATCTTTTCTGTCAGTCTTTATTGAACGCTATGAAAAACCACTGTGGCAATTTTGACTTTTTGTCCACTGATGGTGTATTTTCCCCGAATCCTGAGACTGCCTTCCCTAAGGATTCTACATCCAATGGTGCAATCCGAAATTTTGGTAGAGTGCCCAAAGGTTCTGGTGGGCAATGCCACTACTCCTGAGGTCTCCTCCGGGCACGGCCATTTGCCAACCCTGCATCTCCATGGCCGGGTGTTGTTGTTGCTGCCCTTGTGCTTCTTGTCGCTATTGCTCGTTCATGGCATTATTGTCTTAGTGTGTTCCTCCACAGTGTCTGCACGCAAACAAAGACGGGGCTTTGCATAGTGAACGGGCAGGTTCTTTTGTGACACCCATATCCGGCTACGTACCACCATTTGCATTCTTTTCTTGGGCCCCTTCAAGGTGTAGTTGGAAACCTAATGTCCCGGTTGTAAGCAGATGTAGCACTTTCTTGGCAGCACATGCCCTCCTCATAGGCTGAACCCCTCCCCCAACCGTTCACTTCGTGGCTGCCCCGTGGGGTTCGCAGTTGGGATGAATTGCCGTCCCTGTTCTTGCACGTGAATTTCCTCATTGACCACTTGCCATATTGCTTGAGACATGGGGTGTTCCATCCAGGTGGCTTCCGCATTGCTATACGCTTTTAGGCTCGCTAGGAAGGCTCCCAACCATGCATATGGGGTATATTCCGCCATGGTCTCGCCTAGGGTGTCAGTTCCCAGCTATGTATCAGGCTCAGTCGCAGCACTTTGTTTCAGAACTTTGCCACTGCTACTACCAACCGGGCCACCACTTCGTGAAACGCCACATTCAGTCCCATCTGTAATAGCCGTTGTTGCTGTGCTCCATGGGAAGCCATGTTGCCCTATTCCCCCTTGGTGAAGAAAAAAAAAAGGAAAACAAAATACCTTTCACAAAGTCTGGCTGCACACTATTTTGTTCTTTGTATACCGCCAGGGCCTCAGTGGCTTGTTTTCGGGTGAAGAGGGGGGGGGGGTTTGGTACATCGCAGGTTTATTTTAAATACCACATATTGACTGCTGGTACTAAAATGCATGTGGGTTCACTGTCACTTGCATACCTATTGCATTTTGGTAGCTGCGTAAAGAGCTACAGCTGGCAGAAATGCTAAGTGCTATGATGGTCAATGGTGCGGGATTTAAATGCTTTTATTGTGAGGCATCAGATCCAATTCAACTTGCGTGAACAATGAGGGAGCTACAGATCAGTAGTCGCACATCCCAGTATCCCAGTGCACCAAGTGACTGCTGAAACAAAAAATCTCTTGCCAGAACTTTCTGCTGCAGAAACCCTTGACCTGGTGAAAAATGCACCTCAGGGACCCTTGTCTCAATCAAAATCCCTGACCAACCAAATTTCCACACATTGGCATGGATACACCTGTTTGTATTACCTCCAAGCATAAAATGGACAACAACAGAAATAAAAAAAAGGCTAAAAACTTACCTGTCAGATTAGGAAACAACAGAAGAGCCAATGGGTGGGCCAAGGCAGGCAAAAGAAACAGCTGGATACGTCAGCTTGCAAATTGCAAAGGCTGAGAAAACAACACAACTGGAATCAAAGATCAGCAACGTGACGTTGCCCAGAGGGGGAACGTGCAACCGTATTCCCTACAGCTGCTGGCATATCCCCATCCATCAAGATTCCTCAGCTGTGGTCATAGAAGCACCATAGATAACTAACCACCACCACCCATCATCACTGACTCTGCACAATTGTACCTTGTAAAACAACCCATCCCGCTGCTCTCGACCGATTCTGCAAAGCCGCATGCTCTGGCTGTAACTTGCATGTACCTGGTAACGCAGGATCTGTGGTTGACCTGCCTGCAAAGCATGTGCGTACCCAACACACTTCTGTCAAACTGCCCCTGCCCTCCACCAAATGGCCAACCAGAAAGCAGTTGGCCAGGGGTGTGCAAAGGCTGCAGAGGGTACACCACACTGCACCCCATGCAGCAGGCCCGACCAGCTCAGAACGTCAGCTCAGCAAGGTGCACATCAGCCTCAGGTCACTGGACTTTGTAAGGTTGCAAACAACCAGAATAAGAATCCCTTCTTCTGACAAGGTTGCAAAGTGTAGTGAACTGCGACTGCAATATCTGGAATGCTCACTTGTCCATGCTGCATTCACTGTGCAGCTGGGCTGTGCGCCTCTATTGACGATACCCTCTGCATGTAGCATCCTGCTTATGTTGTGCTGTGATATTTGCATTGTGTTGTACAGCGGTCTGGTGCGACACTGCTGCTCAAATCTGTGTGCTATGCAGTGAGCAACTGCAATCCCCTGCCTGTTGATGATATGAAATCACACCAACTCTGTCAAATCACCCATTAACTAAAAAACACACTGACTCTCAAATCACCCTACAGAAACATATTTGGCATTCCAACCCCAAACTGACCTCTCTGGAACACAACAGCTGGGGTCATTTTTTGAGACGAGTGAAAGAACAAGAATTCAAATAATCTGTGGTCCCAGGCAGCGGGCATAGCAGACAAAATGCTGTGCATGATGCAGTCTGTGGTGCGCCGTCAAGGGTGTGGGCAGCACCCAGCCCTCAAAGCTTCTTGCAGGTTGCAAGCCATACATTCCAAATGGGGTTGCAGGCAAATGGGCCTTGAGGCAACGAGGCTCAGCCACAACCACCCACTACCCACAGAGCATATCAGCCCAGGGAGGTGCAAGTGGTGGGGAACCTAAACGCTGCACATCCCTGAACCGGGCGCCGTGAACTTAGGCTGTCTGGCTGGTGGGCTCCTTCTCACAGAACAACATGCTTGGCTGGGTATCTAAAAAAATAGATCAGGAATGCATGGATAGAATGCTTGGAATACAGCAGCATGGCACATTCTGGGTATGCAGGTACAGCCGAATGCACTCGGTTAGAATTCAGGACATTGAGGTTTGAGCAAACTAAGAACGCAAAGACAGCAAGGACACACAAGCAACAGGAAAGGAGAACGACATTGGAGCCCATTCCCATGTTGTAGATTGTGTTGCTATGGATACTCGGACAATCGGACACATATTCTGAATCATTTCTCCATCTTGTCACCTTGCTCTCTTCTGCTGCGCTGGCCATGGCGACGTTCCATCCACAGCAACATACTCTCCCCTGCTTGAGGCTGGTAGCCCTGCTCACCTGCTCAGTGAGTCCGTGTGTGTGTGGGGGGGGGGGGGGGGGATTGCCATTTTTACCAGGTCTCCCGGATTAGCCCGTATGGCCACTCTGGCGTCCTCGGGTCGGGTCACTCCCATCAAAGCAGGCCCACTGTACAGGCTCAGGGTGCGTCCCTGTGTTACCCCTCGACCAGTGTGATATGCACTCTGGACCAGAACCTGGCTCGCTGCCCCAGGACCACCCTGGAAGTGAGGGTGGTAGCTCCGTGGCTTCCGCCGGGCCAGCTCCACGGTAATAGTTCAACGAGCCCGTCATGGCCATGTTGCCCCGTGTGTTGTGTGTGTGATGGGGCAATCACAGCTGGTGGTGCTCGCGGCAGCGAGGCGGCATCCATGCCTACTCATTCAGCGACTTTCCCAGAAAGGATGCCCTTGACGCACGGCTACCGCCGCCCGCCTCCAGGCACACCCACTCCGGGAATCGAACCCACGACCTCTCGGGTGCGAGTCCTACGCTTAGCCCGGTTGAGTTAGCCGGGGATCCTTGTGTGTGTGTGTGTGTGTGATCTGTACTTTTAGAGGTGGATCCTTGTGCAGCGTTGGGCTGGACGCCTCATTTGGCTCAGGTCTGCTGAGGCCTCTTTGTGACGTTGTTTCCCTCCCTTCTGCGGAATCAGAACCTCTGTGTGTGTGTGTGTGTGTGTGGGTGGGTGGGTGGGTGGGTGGGTGGGTGTGTCTGTGTGTGTGTGTGTGATGCCCAAGTCAATTCAAACCATGCTCCGACTGCAAGGTTCTGGTCTCCTGTGGGGAGGGGCGGGGGGGGGGGGGGGGGGGCTGGTTGCAATGCTGTCTGCAGCTGGTGGCGCCAGTTGGCCTCTCGCCACTTACCCTTGCCCTTTCCTTGCAACCTGCGCTTTCTCGCACTCAGTCCTTCTTGTGGTGAGCGCATCCTGTGACCCCCACTCCCCAGCCCTCCCCACTGGGTCCATGGTGTGTGTATTGTGTGTCCATTTCCTCGCGTGGCATGGGTGCCACCTGGGGTGATGGGTGGGGGGTGGTATGGAAATAGGGTGTTTGGTGGTGATAGGTGTTGCAGTGGGAGCTGCAGGTTGGACCACTTGCGTGTGCTGGCCCACAACATGTGCAGGGATAACCCAGCGTGTCCGCATATGAGATATTCCTTGCTCTGGCAGACTCACCCATTTGTTGGGGGGATATTTGGGCTGAATATTAAGGAGGGACACCAGCATGGGCGATCTGGCAGCAGGGCCCCGGTCCATGCCCCTCACCAAGGTGAGAACCATCCTTGGGTGTCCATGTCGCATTGTGCTCACATCATCTGTGCCCCTGTGCATCCACTTCAGCAGTCGCTCTGAGCACTCTGTCCATGCCGCAGCACGCTTTTCAGCCGCCTTTCATTGTTTGCATATGTGCGTGTAGGAAAAGTATCATTTCAAGGAGAACAGTGCGCTTGCAAGGTCCAGGATGCTCTTCTGTCACAGTAAGGGGGAATCCCAAGAGCCCAGCCTATAGCCATCAAACAGGCTGGTGCGTGTGGGGGGGGGGGGGGGGAGAAGCAAATGGTGAAGAAGCCAGTGCAAACCACAGAACAAGCCAAAAGAATCAGGCAGAGGGTTAGCAACAGTCTCATCTCACAGGTGCCGGACTTCCTTGGTAAGGATGTGCTCACACACATGCATACGCAAGTATTTGACCACAGGGACCATCAATTCAGCCTGTGCAGAAATGGTTTCCCAGGCACAGTGTTGTGATGAGCAGAAGAAACCGTTGGTCTGGTCTCTGCTTTTGTTCCTGCCACTATTGCTGCCTGTTGCTGTCACCAACCCTCTTGTTGTTGCCTCTGCAGCACCTGGCCCTACAACGGTGCCCAGGAATCGGGATGCGCACCATCCGCAAAGCACTCAATCCCCACCATCCAATATTGCACAACTCCCGCAGGGGGTGCCTTCGTTCCAGCAATGAAAAACGGCACGGAATGTTTTGAGTGTTGACAACTGGGGGGGGGAGGGGGGGGGGGGGGGGGCATATCCCAGAAGAATTGGTGACGCCATGGACGCTCCAATGCGTGTCTCTGAAACTGCTTTGCCGTGGACACAATGCAATACTGCGGCTTTGTGAGGGAACACAATGTGCCGACACATTTTGGGGGCTTCTAGAAGGCACACCTTGTTACCCCACAAATTACACGCCTCCTCGCTTCGCCAGCTCCTCGATCAACTTCTTCTCCTCCCCACCAAGGTTTTTGGGCAGCCGTACATTGACTGTCAGGATCTGGTCCCCACGATCATTGGGCCGGCTTGGGGTGGGTGCACCTTTCTTGGCAAGCCTTCATCACACAGCACATAGTGGGTAGGCAGTGATGTGAGGTTGGTTGCGGGTCAGGCAGCAGGAGTTGTGCATAAAGTGGGAAGGGGTGCGGGAGCGAGCAGGAACTCTGTGTAGACTCAGGGAATGCTATGCACTGCCTGGTGGAGGATCCAAAACGGCAGTCCTACGACGATCACTTCATTGCAATAGTCACCATGGAAGCTAGGCAAGTTGGCTATGCTGCAGTAGCACACAAGCATGAAATTCATGAGGATACTGCCTGTACCTGGCTGAACTTTTGGCGGAAAAATGGCAAATGCTTCCAAACAAAGAAACACAGGCAGTGCGCAATTCTTCTAGAGAATGAGAAGCAAAATGTTGCTGACATCTGTGATAAGATGCCTGCAGCCCCCAACTACGAAAGTTTGACAAGCAAGGTGTTGCCCCTGTGGTTCATGGTGCGCTTTCCCGTGATTGTGCTTGCATTTTGAAAAAGCATGGTGGGTCATACGTCATGGGGAGCGCTTACTACGCGCCACGAGCGCGCAGCAGGCGCTGCACGGTAAGGGTAATTCGCTTTAGTGTACACTATCTAGGAATTAGACACCAGAACAAAAAAGTTGCATACACATTGATGTGTTGACACGATCGTTTTCTACAAAGGAAAGACTGCGGCACTACCACATCATCGAGCCGGGGCTCAGCTCGAGGGCAAGATCTTCAATGAGCAACAAACGACATTTGTATAGCGCCTCGTCTTGCCCTATCTAGCGCTCAAAGCACTCTTGCGGGCCGCCACAGGTTTCGTTTAGCTGAGTTCAGCAGATTACCTCCAAAGCCCACAAAACCCATTGTTCCATAGAACCATTTTGGGGTCTGTAGCCCCCCCCCCCCCCCCCCGGTGGTCGGGTCCTGGCTGGCAACCACCCCCGTGCGACCTAACCCTTGCCATCTCAGGAGTGCCCACAGCAGGAACGGCTCAAAGTTCATACACGGCCCATTCCATGTTGGGGACGGGCAACAAGTGCACCATTTGTGGGGGGAAGAGGCCCGAAAAGGTAAAACTAGTAACGAAAATACACCCGTATGCCTGACAAACAGGTGACAAAGAGGGTGAAAGACATGCACCGGACATGCAAAGAGTGTGTCACCAGCAAGAGGAATACACAAAGTGACCGTGGACTATTGGGAGTGTTACCTCTGCCTCATATGGTTAAGTCCCTGATGTATGTGGACTTCATTGATCGTCCCAAGTGCCAAAACTATGACTACGCCTTAATTATTGTGGATGTGTTAAGCGCTTTCTGTCACCAAGCATTATCAGTGTAACAAGCCTTATCGGTGTAACAACTTCTTGGCGTATTCCTTTTCCATGGGGGTGTTTATCCTGCGGCGCTTGTGGCGCGCACTTTGAGTAATGGGCCTAGAACAGCGGAACAGTGAGGGAATCGAATCCTGCACAGAAGCGCATGCGGTACAGGGACAAGGGCAACACGGGCATGGGCACCGGTGCAGGTGCATGTGGACAATGATAGATCAAAAGTGCAATAAAGTGTTGTGAATACCTATACCAATTCCGATACATCGGCACAATACAGCACAAAACACAGCTCAGCGCTGTTATCCCGGAACAACCCCCAAAGGTCCATAGGCATCAGATTGTGCTTCCCATTCTGATTGTTTGCACACAAATTAAAGTTTGACAAATCAAAGTCCGGAGAACGTCTCAACACTTACTGACAGACAACGTGCAAGGAAGTTTGTGCTAGACGTCTGACACTAGAAAAATCGGAGCAGATAGGATGAAATAAAATAAAATTTGGATACCATCCTCAAACCACGCAGTTAAAGAGTGATGTCAGGCGTCTAACACACCAGTCTGCCTCAAGGCAGCAGCCCCCGAAAAACAAAGTGCAAATGCACGCCGGACACCAGCATGTAGGTAGGCACTTCCAACTCCGACAACACTCTTTTCGTGTCAAACAGGTGACACAACACAATACAAGTAACACAATGGTAAGAAGGTCACATCAGGCCATGTTCTATCTCACGTGTCGAACATCTTGGCCATAAGATCGACCAGCTTTGGCGGCCCATGGATCCACAAGTACAGGGGGTAGTCGGGGGTTCCTCGTTCCTTGCTCTGGGACATGAGGATTTTATTTTTTCGGCTATTGTGGCAGCAAGCAGTGATGTCGGCTTGCAAGTGACAAGCATATTTTTCACCTAGCTTCTTCCAGATCTCCCCCTTAGGATCACGGTGCCAGTCCCAATCAGTCTTCAACCTCTTGGACAGGTCGTCTGCTGCTGCTGCGAGGAACGCATCCGCCTCAGCCTTCCGCATTCTAATCTTAATCTTGAGCTTGAATACCCCTCCGCACATCACCTTCTTGGCGCCCTAATGTCCCAAACGCCCTCTTAGTCGCTTCTTGAAGTAGTCCACCTGCCTCTTGATCTTTTTGACGTCGAGCTTAGCTTGCCCCTCTGCAGTTCGCGTGTGTGTTCTCTTCCTGTTCTGCAATGTTGGTTGCTGCTGCTGTTGTTGATGCCCATGGCTGCTGCCTATGGCCTGGTCTGGGCGAACGACAGGCCGAGCGAGGGCAGAAGGGGCTGTTGGTGAGTCTCAGCCACAGGTGATGGCATGCGGATGCCAAAGGAAGAAGAAGACGACGAGGCCATTTCAAGAAAACAGGGCGGCGCTGGACGGAGCAGATGTGCAATGTGCACGTGCCACTTGCACATGTAGGCACGCGCATCACGCACATGCACACAGGCACATGTACCAAACACATGCAAGACGTCTAATGCCAAACCTCTGACAAGCACACAAACATCTTTGTGTCACACAGCTTACATGTACACACAACAACCATGTCAGACAGCTGACATGGCAAAGAAGACAAAGGCACTCAAGGCAAGTCGTCCAAGGTGTTCCTGCTTCATGAAACCGCCACCCCTTTCGTGGGTACGGGACTCTTCTTGGGCTTTCCCTTGGGATGCCCGAAGCCCGTGCGCTCCGGCTTGCCTGGTTTCCAGAAACAGTTTCACCAGAAGAAGGTGACGGGGGTGTAGCCTTCACATGTGTTCCCCTTCCCTTGCCCTTGGGGGATGTGGAACTTGCACTAGATGATTGGCTAAAAAGACCAGCAAGGGCACTTGCCACATCTTGTTGCTAGAGTGCGTCTGAGCTGGCCTGCGAAGGTGTGTTGAATAGAGTCAAGGCCACGGCTGTTTCCATAGCGGAATCGCAGTCAAACAAAAATTGCGTACGTCCCTTGACTGGGGCTACCGGGCTTGGTGTGTGGGAAATCTCCTGTTTGTCTGAGGAGAGGGTGGTCTTGCCTCCCCTTGTCGGCTAGGGCGTCCACCCTTTCATTTCCTGGTATGCCCTGGTGCGATGGGGACCAAGCCCACCTAATTACTTGCTGCGCCCTGTCAATGGCGAGCAGTAGGGCTTCCCACAGGTCTGAGTTGGGCACGGGACCTGTGGGGCAGACACCACCTGTGCATTGGTCTACGTGTTGGGGTGCGCCACGACCGCCGTGTGGGAAGGTGGCGGGTCAGCTGGGGCAGCCTGGGAGGCCGAGACATCTCGAGCGGTGCTCGAGGGAATGTCCTCTGGGGGGGGAGGAAAGTGGACACAACGCGCTTTCCCACACGGCCCCAGGGCAGGGCCGAATCGCGGCTGCGTGCAACGTAGCGCGCGGGGGTTAGGCCCCCAGCAGTCCCACGTCTCCTAGAAACAAACGGCGATCAGAAAGAGCAAACGGAACTATGAAATCAAAAAATCGCTCCAAAATAGCGTGATTTTCGCGCAAAGTTCGCAAACGGGAAGTTGCGAACGGACTACATAACGCGCAAGGATGGCACAGTCACGCGAAAATCGCACGCATTTTGGGTTCGGCAACACGTATTTTGTTTGCATACCTCGCACTCGCAGGGACAGCGGATGCTCCATCCCCCTTTCTTCGCCTGCCTAGCTTCTCGGAACGGCGGCGCGTCGTTCAACAGTCCCCGTCCAGAGGCCCACTATTTCAGTTTCCTGCAACCAAGGCCCTTTTGTAAATCCCCAACTAGTAGCTCCCACCACAACTTTATTTCAGGCTTTTTGCTCACATCAGCAGAGAGATCTGGAGGCCCAAAGTGTGCTCAACTATCCGCCCCCCCCGTCCGGGGGCCCACTACTTCAGTTGAGTTTCTTGCAACCAAGGCCTTTTTGGAAAGCCACGACCGGTAGCTCCCACCAGGACTCTATTTTAGGCTTGTTGCTCACAGCAGCACAGAGATCTAGAGGCCCCAAGTGTGCTTGACTATCCGCCCCCGTCCACGGGCCCACTATTTTAGTTTCCTGCAACAAAGGCATGATTGTAAAGCACCAACGAATAGCTCCCACCACGACTTTATTTCAGTCTTTTTGCTCACAGCAGCACACAGATATGGAGGCGCAAAATATGCTCGACTATGCGCCCAGGCACTTAGGCACACAAATAGCACAGCACATGGAAGATTCCGTCTGCGGGTTGTACAAAGGCCACCATAAAATATTCATTTGCCTGAAGAGACGCACTTGCTTGACTGTTAGGGGGGACTATCAACAAGATGTGTTCCCCTTGCCCAGATGGACTCTCATCGAGCAGTGGGAACGGCTGCATCTAGGACTTGGGGCGGTGACTTGTGCCCCTGACATAGTCCATCACTGAGCGGACGGAGGTCAATACTCTCAGGGGGAGGGAACCCACCACCCTCTCCGCCCAGCCCCAACTTCTTCCCGTCACCGCCTACCCTGTCCCACGCCACCAGGAGTACGGGCTCGGGGCCTGGGCGCACTTCTTTTTCTTCCTCTGCCCCCCTACAGAGGAAAGGGGGGGGGGGGGCTAGCACCCTCTTCATCTTGCCGTTCACCCCTGTAGAGGACACACAAGCATAAAGGTTAGACTCATATGAATCAGACGCAGGTTTAGGCACAAGTGCATCAGGTTCAGCCTCTTTGGCAATTGCGGTCTAGTGCAAAATCAACAGGGGGACTACGTTCCCCGTGAAGGGGGCAAAAGGGACCAGCCATTTGCCCCGCGCGGGCGGCAAATCCGTAGCCACCTTCTGGATCCGCTTGAGCACTGCGGGGCCCCACCCCGTGCACCGGAGGCTAATCTTCCTGGGGGTATGCACCCGGGCTGCTGCCATGTCAATCGGGATTGAATATTGGCACCGAGTCGGTGGGGGAAAGAACATCATCTAGGAGACTTCAAGGACAAATGAGGTACACACTGGAAAGTGGATGAGAGCAGCTCAAAAGGGGCTCAAAATGAGCTGTGTTCATCTGTTTGGGCACCACAACTGGACTAGGATCATTTTTGGGAAACCATGCTCTTGGCCCGCTTTTGAGCCATTTGTGGTCCCAGATTGGCCCATTTTCAAGGCCCTCTCGGCCTTGAGAGGGGCCAAAAATGCTCAACATGGGTTGAATCAAAATGGGCTGATTCCACTTGTTTGTGCAACCCAAATAATGGAAAAGAATATTGGGAAAAACACATTTTTGATACATTTCTGACCCATTTTTGGTCCCAAAGCAGCCCATTTTCAAGACATTTTGTGACTTTGGAGGGGCCAAAATAGCTTGCTATGGGCTCAACAAGGGCCCATTTCACTTGTTTGTGCATCCAAATTGGTCTAGGATGATTTTTGGAACAACACATTTTTGGCCCAATTTTTGACCCATTGTTGGTCGCAAAACAACCCATTTTCAAGGCATTTTGTGACCTTGGAGGGGCCAAAATGGCTTGTAATGGGATCAAAATGGGCTCATTTCACGTGTTCACGCACCCCAAATGGTCTAGGATCATTTTCGGGAAAATATGTTTTCGACCCATTTTTGAACCCATTTTTTGTCCCAAAACAGCCCATTTTCAAGGCATTTTGGGATTTTAGGAGGGCCAAAACAAGCCACCACAAGCTCACAAAGCGCCAACACTTGTTTTGGCGTTCCATGTCGCCCAGGATCATTTTTGAAAAAATCTTTTTTTTGCACCCGGTAGACTTTGTTGACACACTTTGGCACCCACCTCTTTGGGCTACCTCCTGTAGCTTGCCGCACCTAGGCCAAGGTACGGGAGTCTAGGTGTCAGTTAGGACAATTTTGAGGGGTGGAAACCACCAAAAGTGGGTGGTTGCGGGTGGATTGGGTGCTCGAAATCGCGTTTTGAGCCACGTAGCCCAAGATATGGTCCATTTTTGGTTTGAGGCTGTCGGCGGCAAATATGTACAATTTTGGGGGCTTTTGGGGGCCTTTTGGGGGCGGTTCGCGGACGTATTGTGGAGTTAGAGGGGCCTAGAGGGCCCTTCGGCACGGGCAAGTCTAGCTGCACGTGTAGAGTAGCCACTATTTCCCTTCATTTGGCCGTTTCCAGCACGTTCTAGGGCCTTTTGGGCAAAAAATGGCTGATTTTGGCCGTAAATAGCAGATTTTGAAATGGAGGTCCGGCACTTGCAACGCCGGTTCCCAGCCGCCACCATTGAGTTTCTGGCTCATACTTTGTGTGGTTGTCCCTCACACCCATAAGTAGCATCCACCAAAATTTTGGCCCAATCCGAAGCACCACGGCGGAGATCTACTTTTTCTCCATTTTGCGCATGCTTGCTACTTGCTTGCTTGCTGCTTGCTGCTTGCTTGCTTCCCAAACCTGTTAGGTCCACCCTAGACACTAAAGAGGGTTATAAAACCAAGAATGGTTCCCCCAGGGTGAACATAGCCCTACACTCCCTCCCTGGCATGGCAAAAGTTTTAAGTGGGGGTGGCTCAGACCAGTCCCCCGTTGGGCGTTCCATGTGCCAGAGCAACATGCGGACTACAACATATAAAAAAATTTTCGGTTGCAGTGCGAGGGGTTAGTGTGGATGGAGGGTTACTTCAAACCCCCTTTCCGCAACTGGTTGCAACATGACTTGGAGGCATTGGTGCCAGCCAAGTCATAAACTTCAACCCCCCCTTCGTGCACCACAACAACAACACCATGGAGCATCCCTTCACCCCCCCCCAGGTCAGCTCCCATTTGCCCAATGGGGGGGGGGGCATTTTGGGGAGGGGCACCTTAAGAAGTTGGCGCTTTTTGGCCTCCCCCCACGGGGCACACAGCTGCTCCAGCAGCCCCTGTGCCCTTTTGCTGTGGGCAGTGGAAGCCTCCCGGAGCCTGCGCTCCTTCTCTCTAAGGCTAGCACCCCCATGCCTCTTCCGCCTACACGTCTCCTGCACCCCGGGGGACACCGGGACACCATTTTCCCTCACAGCTAGCTGCAGCAGGGCCACAGGGAAGGCGGGGGGGAAGACCCCAAATTTTTCAACCCTCCCCAGGTTACCCTAGCCTGGGTCTGTGAGGCCACCACAGGAAAAATGAACCGGGCCTGGATAGCCATTTAGTCTCGGCTCTTGTTGGTGCAGACGTGGAGGTGGTAGTGCACTTGCACCGCTACGCCCAACGTCGCGGCCACGAGGGCCGCGGCGGGGGGTGGGGGGGCTGTCTTGTCCTTCTTCGGCTCCTGTTGTTGCTGCTGCTGCTTTTTCTGCTGGGTTGGGGTTGCCCATAGGGGGGGTGTTGCCGGTGTTGCAGACGGTAATGGGGATGCCGATGGTGACGCTGATGCCGATGCTGCTACTGATGGTGATGCCGATGTTGATGCGCATGCGGCCAGGAGGCGGCCGGAAGAAATTTTTGGCGCTCCACCAATGCTAGTCGCGCAGCCATCGCAGCAGAGATAGCACACATGAAAACAAACGCCTTGCCAAAACAGTGCATCCTCTGGCGCGGGGGGGTTCCAGAGGCTGAAACAAAGACAGACACTTACTCTGTGGCTTGGGGTGTTGGATGTTCACCCTTGGCTTGCAACCAAGAGTCCATAACCGACAGTTTTGCCCGATTTGGTGCACAATGGTTTGGCTTGCGTGCTAAGGGCAAAAGAACTCTATGCCCCAAAGGGGGCCATGGGGGTGATACACCGGCTGCAGGTCTGTCTTGAACACCTCGCCCCCCCCCTCCTCCTCCCAACACCTTTTCCCTGACCCCCGAGGGGGCCTGGTCCCATACCCGCCACCCCTGCCTCTCCCTCATCACCTCAGTGACGTGGGTGCCACTGGTAGTGGCTTTCGGCGCACTAAGGATGGTCGCGTGTGGTGCCTCGCAGAAGGCGTCAATTATGATGACCCTTAAAACGTCAAAAGCCATGTGTATAAAAAAAAGAGCTGGGGGGACGTATGGTGGACGGCCGGGGCAGCGCGTGGAGAAATAGGGCACCTGGGCCTCACGCACACAGAAACGCACGCTACGGGCGGCCTGGGGACAAAGGCACTCGGACAACAAAACAGTCAAACAACCCCGCCAACAACTAGCACATCCTCAATACGCAAATTATTGGGCGTCGCTGATGCACAAACGACACAGCAAGCAACATTCAGCACAGCCCCAACACACCAACTACTGGGCTCCGCGAACGCGGAAACGATACCAGCACCAGCCGCAACGGCCGACAGAAAGCAGCAAGCCGACACAACATGCGAAGGGAAGAACGGGTGACAGTCCAGGGCCCGGTAAAGGAGCAACAACCAGACGGAATGTCGCACAAGGGGGGGGAACTAAACATTACAAGTGATGACTTTTTGCTGTGTTTTTTGACCTTGGCACCCTTAAACCAGGAGAGCACAGCACTCTGTGTCGGCTTCAGGTCTCGTATAGGCTCAGGGTGTGTTGACAGTATAGACTTGAGAAACTTGTAGTGGCCGCGGAGCCATTTTTCTACCTCTTAAGCAAATGTGTGCTCCGTGTTGTATTTGGCGTCACGGCCCACAATACAAAGATTCCTATACCGCACGCCGTCACTTGTTTCGTGCTTCGAGAGGGGTTGTCTTGCCAACAGCTTCCCTGGTGGTTAACACGGGTATTTCAAACTTTTTGTGCATGAGCATTGCCAACAATGTATCTTTGGGCAAATGGCATAGTGCTTAGGCGTAACCATATCTTAAAAAACACTTTGCATTCAAGGCTCAATGGTCGCTGACAGCTTATGCCGTAGACATAATGCCGCCAAAGCACTCCGAAGACGGAACTATACGTCCTTGGGTTTAGGCAAGTCGACATTGGTGGCGTCAACATCAATCAGCTCTCCCTCAAACTCCCAACTTCCTCCGTCCTTGGGGCCCTTGGGGTCCTGGGGGCCCGCAGAGGATGCAGTGGATTGGCTGACATGGGACATGTCTATTGCGAGTGCTAGGATATAAAGCACAACATCACATAAGAGCACAAGGGGCAAAGAGGCACAACCTTTGCGTTTTGTTGTGCACAACCTTTGCAACATCTTTGTTCATGGACCACCTTGCAGGCAAAGTAGGCACCAAGCACCCAACTAAAGTTCCAATGTGTTCAAGTTCCACGGATGTCACCAAAATTTCTTCCAGCTGTTCCATGGAAGCTCGGCTGGAAGGTCCATAGAACATTCCTAGCCACATAGGTTGTGTTTTGGGGCTCGAGCTGGCTGCAAAGCTTCCGAGCATTTTTTCAGGGGTCGTACCCAGCCGCATCCAAAACGGGGGAAGCAATCCTCGCGAAGCATACCGCATGCACCTCGCCAGGTATCCCCTGAAATTGCCCCGGTGATGGGAGAATGTTGCTCTCTCCTGCAATGTTCTATGATGGGCACCGGTGGTATATGTGGAGGTTTTGGGGTCACGGCCTACACCTGAGCGGCCCCCGTGATGGAAGGGCTAGAGGTGGCATAAAGGGGGGGGGGCTATGCCAGAGGGGGGTTCGGGGGAGATGGAGGCGGGGGGGGGGGGGGGGGTCGGCCTATCCCGGATACCGACGAAGCCCACGCACCCGGTGAACAATGGGGACAGTGATATCGGAGATGTGGTGGAGGCGGGGCATCTCAGTGGTGGGACGGGAAGACTACCCAATTGTCCCACCACTGGGAATCAATGGAAGTCCTCTGGAAGGGATGGTTAGAGTGATTGCCCTCTGGCTCACTGGTCAGGAAATACTAGTTAAGGGCAACCATGTCCATGTGTGTGTGGAGGGGGGGGGGGGGGGCAGTGGAGGAGGTAAGTGGTGGGGTAGCATCTTGCTCACGCCGTGGGAGGACATGATGGAAAAAAATACACCGTCTTCGGGGCAGGCATGAGGCAGACGGCGCAAGTGGCTGAGTTCGGGAGGGCTAGTTGTAGCTCTCACCACAACTGTGTGGCCTAACCCTTCTGGCAAAGTGCACTTGCCCTGTCTGGGGTGTGCATGAATGTCGATGTGCACCAGGTGGGTGGGGGGGGGGGGGGGGGTCCCAATCCCTTTGTCCACCCAACCACCTCTCCCACCTGCAGGCCCCGTGTATAGGATAAATGCGAATGCGCACAACAATGTGCAAGAGAATGCGAATATTGGTGTAAATTTAAGAGTTTCTCACAAATCTCAGCCGTAAACGATTAGAACTGGATCTTGCGTGTTTAGAAATTTCTCTAATTTTTCGTGAAAGAAGCACAACAAACGGGCAAAGTGAGCAAAGTGAGCCGTTGTCTCGTAGATACCCCGTAGAACACATCCATCTCCGCTCACCAAGCTGTCCTCGAGCCCTTACCTTCCATTTTTGCTGCGAACCATGAGGCCGCCTCCTCGACAAATTGTTGTATCCATCTCAACTTCTCCATGAACGCGGGGCTGGACAACAAATTTTTGATCGTTGACTCAAAATGGCCGTCTTTGACCAACTGCAGCAATCTCTCCCTAATGGCTTCACTGGGACCCAACCAACCCCTGTGCTAATTTCCGCCATGCTCCTTCGTATGCTTTTCGGAACCCCGACTCAAGCGTGTGCCATATTGTGGCTTCAACAGAGGATCCCCTCTCTCCACTTATTTTCTCCAACACATCTTCGAGTGTCCGCCTGAGTCAAAAAACCCAAGCCTGGAGTCAAAATGCCTCAAAATTTTTTTGCCCCATGCGTTCGTGATGCGCCACCAACCCCCTCAAGGTCACGGGGCATTTGGGCCTCCTGTCACTAGCACCCAAAATCAGCCAACTGAGAGGCCTGGTGGCAGTTTCTACAATATCCACAGGGACGACTCGGGGGGTTTGTGTAGTCTTGACACGTGCCCTTGGTTTTAAAATGTCGGCGGCCATTTATCCATCAATTCAATTCAACCTCGGTTTGCCTTCTATTGGGTGTGTGGAGCCTCCAGGTGCAGACCCCATACCCGACTTCGGGGAGCTTGAATCTGAAGAAGAGTCACGATTCCCTGACTTGACAGAGCACCGCGTCCGGTGAAGACGAACATGAGACGAATCACTAGACGAATGCCTATGCGCATGTTTCTGTCCTTTTATCGCCTCCTTTTTCTTTTTGCGTTGTCCACACATGTCCTTTTGCTTGGCCTCGTTGCGCCTCTCTTTCTCCTTCTGCCTCCTATTTCTCGCCTCATCCGTCAGAAACCACTCCCCATCGTTGTCAAGCTGCAAAACGAGATCCTTGATGTCAAGTGCCACCAACCCACCCAACTTCGTAGACATGCCCTCACCCTGCAATCTCTCCACCAGCCGCAACAACCCACTTTGGCGCCCGTGAGCGCTTACACCACAAGTGAGCATTGACCTTGGACAGGAGTCCATCACCCCAATTCAAGGGGCCACACCAAAGCTTGGGGTTCCATCACGCCGACTCAAGGGGCCACACAAAAGCGGGCGTGGGCATTGTCCCATCGACCCTTCTCACTATTGCCTCCTGATGCCTTGTGGGTCGAGTCAACAACCATCTCCGGAGATGCTGCTCAGCTTCAGCGGTCTTCCGTCTCTTCACCGATAATACACAGTCTAACATTGCTCCGTCCGATTTAACTAAATTTTTTCTTGACCCTCAACAAGCATGCCTTCATAGGGGTCGCTTCCTTGGGGTTGAGCAAAGCAATGGAATACAACCCGAAGCCACCCACGGGGTTGAGCAAGCGCCCGAAGTCACCCACGTGGTTTCACAAACTCCTCTCATCTTGCAGGCTTGGCACTGGCTGTTGCACTCGTCTGTACACCTGGATCACCATGCCCATTGCTGCATTAACCCTGGTCGAGTACAACTAGCTTGTTCTTGAACGCGCTTGGCACCCAGAAGGGCATACGCAGTAACAGCATCTTCCCGGTGAAAACCGCCGAGATTCTCGAGACCTAGATTCTTCACACCCACCATGTGTAAAAACACACTAATAAATGCAATAAAGATTCAAATGAAAACAAAATTGCACCGCAAATTGTAGGCAGTCAAGACAATTAAAAACTTAAGTTCAATCATGAACTACGGTTCTTGTATTCTTGTAATATGTAATTTAGGGTTCAGACCAAAATGTCTTTCAACTAGGAGAAAAGGACTTTCTGTATTGGGTGTAACACGTGTTTTTCAACAATCTCTGTTCTTTTGGTCTGGGAAATGTCTCAAGTGACAGCATTCACCTGCATATGAATTCACGGCGAATTCTATTGCCTTCGGCAATGCACCTCGAAGAGAGGCGAACAGTCAGCCAATCAGTCAGTTAGCCAAGCAGCAATCAATCAGACAGAAACACACGGCCGGGTCAGTGGCAGACCCGGCTCCAAGCAGTGGGGAGCTTCACTCATGGCAAGCAGCGGCCGAATGGTAATGCAGCCGGGCGCAGACTTTTTGGTCGGCGGTTCGAACCCCGATTGGGTGAACATGGCGGCGGCACCGCCGATGACAGTCAACCGACCAGGATTCAAACTGCCGACGTAAAACGTTGTAGCCGGCTCCGTTACTATTCGACCGGGGTTTGATGTGACAATACTGGGCCTCCTCACTACTTGGAGCCTTCTAAGCAAAAGCTTTTGACCCCCCCCCCATCTCCGCCCCACCCCCACCCCCATGCGTCATGCCAAAACCCCCACACCCACCCCTCAAAAAAGTGATATCTAGCTTTAGGGGATAGATCAAAAAATCCGTTGGGGGATTGTCTTATTCGGCAAAATCATGATTTTACAAGGGGTTGGACATCAAATATGACGCCTTGGGGTATGCTACGCGAATGACCCCAACAAAGGGGGGGAATACGACGCCCGCGCCTGCGCTTGATCTAACAACCTCTCTTCAAGGTGATTTGTTGGTCATACGAGGGTTCTTCTTAACCGGTTGGGGGAGGGGGTTAGGAAACCCACCCTAAAATTCTGAGATACCCCCTTAAAAAGTGGAACACGCGCTAAGAAGAACGCAGGTTCCCATGCTGCGTAAATTTCGCCACTTTGCTTCACGGCGAAAATGTCCTTGCGAAATCCTCCCCTCCCCCTGTATTGCAAGCACTTGGTGGCAGGTACACCCCCATTCTAAATTTCCAAGCAAAATCTCCAATCCAAGCAGAATCTCCAAGCAACATCCAAACACTGTTTAGCGTGGGTCACAGTATTTGGCCCAATTCACCCCCCCCCCCCCCCCCCGCAACTCCAACAGCATGCAGCTCCTGGGGTTTTGGTCAAGAAGTCGACAGACTGCTAAGGGATTGACAATATGGCGGGAATTCCCAAGGTAAGGGTTTTTGTGACATGTGAGGAGTTCCGCCCCACAACCAAGTAAGTGTGGTTGGTTCCATTTGGCCTATTCTGTCCAGCGGTCTCCAAAGTACAGCGCAGGAAGATGCCCTTGTGTGGTTACAAAGGTGCCAATCTTGCAGAAATTGATTCGTTACCACCCACCCAGAGTCAAGGCAGGGGGGGGGGGGGTGCCAAATGGCACGTGAACTATCAGAGGCAGCCAGGATGTCCACCTCATTGCTAGCGCCCACCCATTTCTTGCTTGCCCACTACAAATCTCTTCCCCACCTCTTGGGCCACAGCTGGACTCCTGGCTGATCCCGCCCTGACTATCTGATGCAATGGAAACCAATTGTGCACATGCCCAGGCGATTAGCGTGAGGAACTTGGCAGACCAGGGCATGCTTCTGTTCCTGCCCACCTCATCCCTCCTGACCCCTGGCAGGGGCTGGCAAGGAGTTTGGCAATAGCCGGGCAGGACAAAAGAAAAAATCTTTACTGTAAACAGGAGTTTGCATAGGAGAGGCCGGGGCTGGCAAAAGGAGATTGGCAGCGTTCAGGCAGGAGTGGGCAGGACATGCTCCGCTGCAAGTGGTGCTGGGTGGCCCTCAGCCCCTCCGTCATGCACAGGGTCAAACCTCAGCTTTGCACCAGGCTGCGTGCCCGGTGGAATCTTCATCCTGACACTCCCATCAACAGTGGCTACCGGCACCTGTCAAGAGGGGATGGTTTATCTGCCGCTGCCATACACCTGCAGGATGCTGTCTCGAAACATGACACCCACTAGGTGTACTGTTCTGGGACAACTGGCCCATTACATTTTGGCCGTCATCCCCATCCCAATTGGCTGGTCCAAAGGGGGTGCGACTCCTCAGGTTTGGACGCCAAATCGCCCCCCCTCCGCCACTGACCATTGGCCGCAGGCCCCCTAGGACGAGGGGGGGGGGGGAGGGGGGGTTCTGGGTGGGGCAATTGGGGGGGGGGGGTCTGGGAGAGGGTTCCGGGAGGGTTAGGTGGTTGGGGGGGGGGGGCTCCAAGTGGGGAGATTTGGGGGGTACATGCCCCCAGGGCCCAGCGTTCGTCAATCACAGGCTCCCCTCTTACCATACCATCACCCTAAAACCTAACCCTAACGTTTGCAGCGACCTGGGTCAGCCATGCCAGCCATATTGGCTAGACTGAACAAGATCATGGCTGCATTTGCCGCATCATTACTCTCCATTTTGGACCCCAACACTAACCAGGATTGAATATTGGGACCGAGCTGGTGGGGGAAGGAACATCATCTAGGAGACTTCAAGGACAAATGAGGTACACACTGGAAAGGGGATGAGAGCGGCTCAAAAGGGGCTCAAAATGAGCTGTGTTCATCTGTTTGGGCACCACAACTGGACTAGGATCATTTTTGGGAAACCATGGTTTTAACCCGTTTTTTGAGCCATTTGTGGTCCCAGATTGGCCCATTTTCAAGGCCCTCTCGGCCTTGAGAGGGGCCAAAAATGCTCAACATGGGCTCAATCAAAATGGGCTCATTCCACTTGTTTGTGCAACCCAAGTAGTCCAAATAAATCTTTGGAAAAACACATTCTTGATCCATTTTGACTGATTTTTGGTCCCAAAACAGCCCATTTTCAAGGCGTGTTGTGAGTCTAGAGTGGCCAAATGGCTTGCTATGGGCTCAACAAGGGCCCATTTCACGTGTTTAGGCACCCCAAATTGGTCTAGGATGATTTTTGGAAAAACACTTTTTGACCCATTTTTGACCCATATTTGGTTGCAAAACAACCCATTTAACAGACATTTTACTTTGGAGGGGCCAAAATGGCTTGTAATGGGATCAAAATGGGCTCATTTCACGTGTTCACGCACCCCAAGTGGTCTAGGATCATTTTTGGGAAAAATGCATTTTGGACCCATTGTTGACCCACTTTTTGTCCCGAAATAGCCCATTTTCAAGGCATTTTGGGATTTTAGGAGGGCCAAGGCAGGCCACCACAAGCTCACAAAGCGCCAAAAACACTTGTTTTGGCATTCCATGTGGTCCGGGATCATTTTTGAAAAAAGTCATTTTTTTGCACCCGGTGGATCTTGTTGACCGATTTTGGCACCCACCTCTTTGGGCTATGAATTGCAGCATGCCGCTGCCCACTGGGTACGGACGCCTAGGTACGGGGGTCTAGGCGTCGGTTAGGGCAATTTTGAGGGGTGGAAAACACCAAAAAGGCCGGTGGATTAGGTGCACTCAAAATCGCGTTTTGAGCCAGGTAGCCCAAGATATGGTCTGTTTTTGGTCACCGAGCTGGTGGAACCATTCTTGGTTTTATAATCCTCTTTAGTGGCTACGGTGGACGTAACAGGTTTGGCAAGCAGCAAGCAAGCAGCAAGCAGCAACCAAGCAGCAAGCAGCAAGCAGCAAGCAGCAAGCAGCAAGCAAGCTGCAAGCAACAAGCACGCACGAAATGGCGGACAATCACAGCTCCATCGTGGTGCTTCGGATTCGGCCAAAATTTTGGTGGATGCTACCTATGGGTGTGAGGGACAACCACACAAAGTATGAGCCAGAAAACTCAATGGTGGCGGCTGGGAACCGGCGTTGCAAGTGCCGGACCTCCATTTCAAAATCTGCTATTTACGGCCAAAATCAGCCATTTTTTGCCCAAAAGGCCCTAGAACGTGCTGGAAACGGCCAAATGAAGGGAAATAGTGGCTACTCTACACGTGCAGCTAGACTTGCCCGTGCCGAAGGGCCCTCTAGGCCCCTCTAACTCCACAATACGTCCGCGAACCGCCCCAAAAGGCCCCCAAAAGCCCCCAAAATTGTACATATTTGCCGCCGACAACCCCAAACCAAAAATGGACCATATCTTGGGCTACGTGGCTCAAAACGCATCAAAACGCCACCCCTCAAAATTGCCCTAACCGACGCCTAGACTCCCGTACCTAGTCCCAGTGGGCTGCGGGCAAACTGGGTCAACAATCCACCGGGTGCAAAAAAATGACTTTTTCAAAAATGATCCGGACCACATGGAATGCCAAAACAAGTGTTTTTGGCGCTTTGTGAGCTTGTGGTGGCCTGCCTTGGCCCTCCTAAAATCCCAAAAAAGACCTGAAAAAAGGATAAGTAAAAAA